>WOXC01003918.1:1010000-1610000 GCA_011680675.1 Gymnobelideus leadbeateri
ATTGACTGTCTCACTTTGCTGTAGATTTCAGTACTCCATGAGACTTCAGTTTGAGTTATAGAAGAATGCTGACTGTCTCGCACCTATGTCTTGACCCTGGTAGTGAGTGTAACAGATTGAACAGGGAAATTAGGAATCATCATCATCA
Organism: Gymnobelideus leadbeateri; assembly: GCA_011680675.1. Taxonomy (NCBI): domain Eukaryota; kingdom Metazoa; phylum Chordata; class Mammalia; order Diprotodontia; family Petauridae; genus Gymnobelideus; species Gymnobelideus leadbeateri. Next base: position 1,010,149 of record WOXC01003918.1, read on the forward strand.
TCATCATCATCATCATCATCATGAAACAAAGTTAAGTGGTTTTCTAATAATCTAATAAACTATAGGGTATGAACATTGTTATTATTGCCTTAATTTTACAGAAGAAGAATCTGAGTCATACTAGTGAAGTAATTTTCTCAAGTATCATACATAAAGACTGTGCCTACTGTGGTACCTTGCCTTTAACAAATGTTTGGTCAATTGAATGAGGAAATGATTAGCTAATTCAATTTTGAATGCAAGCAATCATAATATTCTAGGAAAACCCAGAGCTTTTTTTGTTCAAAATATTTTCTCACATTTAGGCCTAATGACATTCATCTGAATGTGCAGTGTGTATATTTGATATAAATTCACCAAATAGCGTTAACACCAAACTGCAGTGCTAATGGGGAGATTCTGAGCTGTATTCTATTCCTTCCTATCACATAAATACTCCTTGGCAAAAGTTAACTTCTGTATGTCTTTAGGGCAGTGGAATCGTTTCTGTTCTTTCCAGTTGGTCCATGTTAGCTAAAAATGAGTTTGTTTGCCTAGACTGGAGAAAGTCTCTGAGTGACAAACATGACCATCAACAGGAGCACAAGCAAGCACTTTTAGCCTTTCAAAATTATTGATTCAGAAGAGAGGTAATTGCCTTATAACTACAACTACACCCTAACTCTGTACCACAGAAGCAATGATTGAATTTAGATTTAAAATGCATCAAAGCCAATTTTGTCAAACTGACCCTCAAAGTGGAATAACCATTGGAAAATGGAAGTAGCCCCCATTTCAACTCAAAAAACATCTGTTAATGACCTGTGATGTTTGAGGTATTGTGCTGGGCCCTTGAAGGTGGAAGTGGGAAATTAACATTGAACTAGAAGTCCGAAAACAGAACCTGTTCTCTCCTCCTCGCCACTCTAAACCCATCTCTCCTTCCAACTTTAATATTACTGTCAATAGCACCACTATCTGCCCAGTTGCCCAGGCTATATAGTCTCTTCATTCACATAGCCCACCCCCTGGTGCAAACACCCACCTCAAGACTAGATTATTGAAATAGCTTTCTGGCTCTTCTATTTGTTTTAAATCTCTCCCCACTTCAGCCCATCCTCTATTCACTGGCCAAATGTATTCCTAAATTTCAGGTCTGACCATATCAGCCCCTCCTTAATAAACTCTAGACACTCCCTATTCCCTCCAGGGTCAAATATAAAAGCCTCTGCTTTGCTTTTAAAGCCTTTCACAGCCTGGGCCCTCCTCACATTTCAAGTCTTATTTTACTTCCTCTATCATCTGGCAACACATCTTCTTGCTGTTCCTTTAATGTGACATTCTTCCCCACTCCAGTGCATTTTCACTGGTTATCCTCCATACCTAGAGTGAACTCCCTCTTCCACATCTCTGCCTTCAGGCTTCCCTGTCTTTCTTCATGACTAAGCTCAAATCCCACCTGTGGAAGAGGACTTTTCATCATCACCTTTCCTTCAGAAACCAGTGCTTCCCTCTGGGAATAATGCCCATTTCAAAGCATATCTGCAATGCCACTGCTTCCTAATGGCCTCCAAATCTTACCTTCTGCCTTCTCTCTAAACCCAGCATATCCCAAGTATGTCATTTGATATACTGTCATATTCTAAAGATTCCTAGGACTTGCTATCTGCCCCTGAAGGTTTTCCATCAACCCTGTATCTAAATTTTCTCATATTTGTTGTCTCTCCTAATTAGAGAATCAGCTTCTTGAGAGTAAGGACAGTTTAGCTTCTATTCAGGTCCTTAGTGCTTTGTACATAATAAATACTTAATGAAAGTTGCTGTTTCTCCAATTCATTCATGTGTAAACTATGGTTAATAATACTTCCGTCACCTTATAAAGAAAACATTTTGCAATCCTGAAAGTAATATAGGAATAGTGAGTCATCAGTGAGTGAATAGTGAGTCATATGAGCCCAGTGAAAACATTAATGATAAAGAAGGAATGGGATAAGAAAAGGCAATAAATCACAAATATTATAAATAAATGTCTTGGTTAAGTATAAATGGCTCATACCTGTAGTCCCTGCTGTTAGTGTGGACAAGGCTAGTGAGTCAATTGAGTTCAAGAGTTCTGAATTTTAGCAGGGCTATTGCAAATCAGAGGTCCACACTAAGTCTGGCCTTAGTAAAGTCAATCAGCCTAGGATTAGAGAGTCATGAGAGTCCCTAAGCAAAGATTAAACAGCCCTGTTCAGAAAAATTGAGCAAATTAAAGAATCCAAATTCTGATCACTATTGGGATCAGGCCTGTAAGGGGCCATTATTCTTCCAGTCTGACTGAATTTGGAGATCCAGTTGCTAAATAAATAAATAAATGGCTTGATTTAGGTTGTTTACACACACGGTAGCCAAATCGTTTCATTGCTGTAGTCAGTATAATTTATGGCCAAAATGAATTCAGCCACAGCTGTCTGTCTACAAAGCAGTGTGATTTAGAATACCCAGAAATATTACTGGTTATTGACACATATCATTATGTAGAAAACATATGCTCATCAGTTTCAGCCAAAGTTATAGTAGTTATAGTTTTGGGGACCATTGTACTGCTGTATGTGAATTTAAGTCCAAATAATCCACCTCGCCCCCCAAAGGTGCTATTGAAAGGAAGATTTGCAAATTCTTTTTCTGTGAGCAGACATAGTACACTACAAAGACACTGAAGTCATCCCCTACAGAGGAACATGAGATTCATGGTGCTTTCAAGTATCTTTCCCTATGGCTAATACACAAAACAGGCTTCTTGTTTTTGTGTTTTTAAATTGGAGAGAGAACTCTACTTAACCCTAGTCAGCCAAAAGAAACAATGCTATAATTCAGTACCCTGGACAGCAGCAGAGGGAGGTCAGAGGTTGGGTTGAAAGGGAAGAATGGAAAGAAAATTAATGAATGAAGATAAGCCTAAAGGAACCTGCCATGAAAGATATTTGTGAAGCAGAACTTTACAGGACATATATTCCCTTTGCTGGGCTTAGTTCATACTCACTGAAATAAAATGTGCCTTCTGTATTATTACAGAGTTTTACATTTCTAGAAAGAAAAGAAATACTCTCAAGTTTCCACAATAAAAAGCACCTGGTAGATGCTCTAAATATATTTTAAAAATCTTATTAAATACTTAAACAGCATCTTTGCAGGGCTGATTAAATTAATTTAACACAATTAGAGGTATAAACATGTTGTAAGTACTCAATAGTATGACTGACTGAGAAAAATTCCACTCCATCAGCTTAGCCACTCACGTTTCTCTGGCATACTTGCATGAATCATATGGAAATCTGTTCAGTGCCTACTTTTTCTCCAGCCCCCCGCCCCCTCCACCTCCACATCCACTCCTTTAGTGCAAAGAAAAATGAGCTTAAGAAATTCTCTAGTCCAACAGTTTGGCGTTTGCTATTTATTCTAGACGTATGCTAATTCACTCTGTAATTGCTTGTGGGGCCCCATTTTTGGAACTGAAAAATGGAAGTAGGGAGATCTCTCTGTTTCATGCTGATGAAATGACATATTTGATTAAGTAAGCTAGGAAGCACTCGTCTATACAAGTGTCTGCCTCAGCATGTCCTGAAGCAAAATCCAGCACCCACCGGAAACACTTACATAGTACTGCATATTAACCATGTTTGAGTCACCACATCCTCTCTGCCAAGACCCACTATGCTATAGCTATTGCTCAAGAGATCAATTTCTTACTTGCACTAGGTTTATCACCTCCACCTCCTATATTTCAGTAAAAAAAAGGGAAAATGCATGCAATTGTGATTTTTAAAAATATCAAAGATAAAATAATTTCCAGAAAAACCTCTTCATGATTTTTCCTGGTGTATTACAGTAGGAGTAAATGTGGCTCCTGAAGGGTTGCAAGCCTTCTTTTAACTTTGAAAAGCTTCATGCAATCAGGAAGTTCCATATAAAATAAATGCCTACAGTGCTTCAGGTACTAATGGACTTTATTCATCATGTACAGTCTTAGTATAAGATACTCACTAAAGTATCCTAATATATTTTATATAAAGAGGATACAGTTTTTAAAATATTAGGCTCTATCTGCAAGAGGATATGAGGTTTCTTGAGAACAAATGGGCATCATGAGAGATCTTATTTAGATCTCAGATAATGTCACACCAAAACAAACAAACAAACAAAAAACACTTCTACTTTAAGAGAAAATGAAAGCTGGAAGGAATTCAATTTGGAAATGGTTTAATCTGCCCGGGAAACACAAGTTTTCAGACATTCTCTAAATTCCAAAAGTGGACAATATTTCCTCCTAAGGGGTGCTGGAATGCTGCGAGGGCACTGTAGTAGCTTCCAGTGCAATTGGGGGTGGGGGGGAATAAAAATAAGGGGCCAGTGGAAGCATAAGGAAAGAAGAGAAGACAGATTTGAAAAACTGTTCATACATGTTTCATCTGTTGTGTAAGAGAGTTAAAGCTATAGTGATTACATTATTTTCCAAATAAACACATAAAATGCAAGTTATAACCAATCAGGTCTACCAACAGATCTTAATGAGCAAATTTTGGTAGGTAAGCATGTACAGCATGCATTGGCAGGTGCATATGCATCTAACAGCTTGTTTACAAGTACAATACTATATGGTTATATGATGCAATATTGCATCACCAACATTTCAATGCAGGAAAAAAAAACTCACAAATTTAAAATAAATGATTAATTTTTTTTTTAAGCAATTGGGGTTAAGTAACTTGCTTAAGGTTACACGGCTAGTCATTATTTATGTGTGGGTGCTCATTTTCTGAGGCTGGATTTGATCTCGGGTCATCCCAACTCTGAGGCCAGCGCTCTTACTCACTGCACCACCTAGCCGTCCCTTTTAGGGCAATTGGGGTTAAGTAACTTGCCCAAGGTCACATGACTAGGTTTTTGTTTGTTTGGGTTAAGTGTCTGAGGCTGGATCCAAACTGAGGTCCTTCTGACTCCAGGGCCGGCACTCTACTCATTGCGCCACCTAGCTGCCCCTATAAATGATTAAGATGTGTCATTTTAAAATATTTTATATTTTTTGAAATGATGAAAATTTCAAAAAAAGTTAAAGGGTTAAAGAAAGATTTCCAGGGGGTACTAAGTAATTTTTTTAAAGGGGATGGTAGGCCAAATATAGGAATCTCTACTCTTAATGGTGACTGAAAATTTTTTTTCTAGAATTTAATCAGGTTATTTAAAATAATGTTAAACTATGACTCTAGAAAGGCTAGGCATATTTTTAAGGTTTACATGTACCGAGAATTTCATGAACTATCAGGGCTACAACAGTACCCAACTTTGTCAAACACACACACACACACACACACACACACAGTCACTATCATCAAAATGAAAAGAGTGGATATACTAGGAGCCTAATAATTTTTAGGAAATTTCTGACCAAGGGAAACATCCATTTAAAAAACTAATTAAAATAATCTAGCACATACCATATCCATTAGTCATGTCTATGTGTTACTTGGTACCTACATCCTGAGTTTTGCAAACCACTTAAATTAAAGAACATTTTAAAATGACATGAAGTGTCTAAATCTTGCTCTGTAGCTTAAAAAACAGCCAACTATGAGACAAACCTCAATGGGTTACCAAGAGATTAAAAAACTCCTTTCTGATACTGATAATCCTTTTATACAAGTTCAGAAGGTTCTCCTTTATGAAAAGCAGATTTGCAAAAGTTAGGATAGAAAGAAGGTTCAAAAGAAGTGAAGGAATGAGATGGAGGACAAAATACAGTGTGAGTAAGGAATAACAAATGGGCAGCCCAAGTACTGTAGTAGTACCCATACTAAAAGTTATTTTGAAAATTAGAATAACTTAATTATGGAAAATCATCAGAAAAATATAGACAATAATCATACAAAATGAGAAAATTCCATACTCTTAAGATACAGATGAATTGAATTTTGTGTCACTGGAATGATTCACTCAAGCCAATAGGAAAATGGATTCATCAGAGTTATAACAGTTCTGTGATAGTTTCAGTCACTGTGATTAAATAACTTTTTATTAAGGATAGAAGAAGTGCTGAATATAGTTATAGTTGTGGTTGTGTGTGTGTGTGCATATGTGTGTCTTTATTTAATCAGTGAAAATGTATCTTAACTTTGTTTTCAATTAGTTAATAAGAATTTATTAAGTGCCTACTATGTGCCAGAAGCTATGCTAAGCACTGGAAATAAGAGAAAGGCAACAAATATTTTCTGCTTTCAATGGGCCCATAGGCCAATGGGGGAGATAATATGCCCTACCTGGTTTTGTTTTGGTTTTTTGGCTTTTTTTTTTGGAGGGCAATTGGGGTTAAGTAACTTGCCCAAGGTCACACGGCTAGGTTTTTTTGTTTGTGTTTGCATTAAGTGTCTGAGGTCAAATCCGAACTCAGGTCCTTTTGACTCCAGGGCCAATGCTCCACTCACTTCGCCACCTAGCCGACCCTACCTGTTTTATTTTCAACTCCATTGAAGAAGATGCCCACAAGCTGGATACTACCTGGTGTCTTTCCCTTCTCCATCCTCTTCACACCCCCCACACTTTCCTGCCTCCTTTTGTGTGTTGTCTCTGCTCACTAAATTGTCAGCTCTTTGAGGACAGAAACTATCTTTCTTTGTATTAATTATATCCCCTTTGCATAGCACATTTCCGGGCATATAGTAGGCACTTAATAAATGTTTATTGGATAGGATAGGATAAATTAAAAAGAATTAGCAGCAAGTTGTTGGTCACTTTTTAACTCTACCAGAAAGCTCACTGCAATACATTTTTGGTTTAACTTTCCTTACCCTTTATGTCAAGTTATTTGCTCCTTGACATTGATGTTGACAGAGTCTTGGTTTATATTTAACCCAAAGGTGGCATTTACCAATTCAAAGACTCGTCATTACATGAGAGCTAAGGCATGTATTATACTCCTCATCTGAAAATTTTAACCCCTGTACAAGAAACAAAGCTGAATTTTATTTTTACCTAATTGTCAATGATCTAGTAAAAACATACCCAAAATGTTAACACTCACAAATCATAAAAGGTTACAGAAGTGTGCCTTTTTTATAGGAAAACAAGCATGTGAAATTTGAAGGCTTTCAGTAAAAAAGTATCACATTAAATTTGATTTTTTTTGTAAGCTGAGATAGTGTTTTGTTTTTCCTTGGCACTAGAAGTTTAGCTGCAGGAGACAGATTTAAAATTTGAAACACCCTTTGCTATTCCAACTTAACACTGAGGTAGAAATGATGGAGTAGGAACCCCCATGAAGGCAAGGACAGCGGGTGTGCCATGTTCTTCATGCTATAGCCACAAGCATCTTGTCCCTTTGGAATGAATGTTCTTTCTCCTTCTGCCTTATAGCTAGCAGTGGGCTGGCTCCCCAGTGATAAACTACTTCTATGCAAAGAGAAAAATTACTTTGGAAAGAATGAAAAATGGACTTGGAGAAGAACAAAGATCTTAGTTTGGTTGTGGATTACCTCCCATTGTCAAAATTACAAAGCTTAAACTAAGAACTCAACATACAAACAAGGGGAACAATAAAAAATAGGAATCAGATCATTTCAATTAATTGAGCTATTAATCAGGAGACACCCCTTTACTATTATCTATTGTGTTAATACTAAATTTTTACTGACCTATAGCTGAGTACCATATTATCTGTATACGACACATAAAAATTATATTGCTTTGCATAGACATAACTGATGGTGAAATAACACTTAATTTCATGTACTGGAATGTGTGTATATGTAATACACATACATTAGCGTGTATACCTGTGTATATATATGAATATGTGTATACATACATATAGAATTATTCTTCATTCAATAGAATTCAATAGCTACTTAGAGTGCCTAGTATATGCAAAATATTATGTGATATTTGAGATATGAAGCTGAGTAAACTTTTAAAGAACGTATATTATAAAAGGGGTTATAAGATACAACGTAAATATGTATTGTATACAAATATGATACAAAGCAGAATGTGATACTTGCCACAAGAGAACTACCAACAAAATTCCATGGGTGTTTGGAGAAAAGAGAGATAATGTGCAACTGTGAGATCAATGCTTTTCATGGATATGGCAGCATTTGAGCAAGGACTTAAAGAATGAGAAGGTTTGCAGTAGGTGGAGATATGGAAATAAGGGATTTTTTGGAAGGATATCATATTTGAAGACATGGAAACAAGGAAGTTCAAAGCATGTTTATATAATTATATACAACCTAATCTTACAGCCAGAATATGTGTAGCCAAGTGTTGGTAGGTAATGTATTTATAGATAAGTTACAGAAATATCATAAAGCACCTTGGATAACTGGCTGAGGTAAACCCAATGTAATCATTAACATAGGCAGTACAAAAAGAATGTGGGAGGTAATAGTCCCACTGCTCTCTGCCAAAGTAAGACCATATGCGTATTACTGCATAAAATTCAGGATACCATATTTTATAAAAAAACATAAGCAAAAATTGAAGGCAACCAGGGTGGTAGGGGAGTGGAAAATATATAAAATATCTAGGAGTATGCTGCTAATATTTAACAACCAACTCTCTGGGGAAAATTGATAAACAACTGACTTTTACAGTTAATTTTTGTTATTAATTTTTAAAAATTTTTATTAATATTTTCTCCATTTTAAGTCTAGACCAGGGATGGGGAATCTTCAGCCTCTCTGCCATATGTATCCTTCTAGGTCCTCAAGTGTAGCCTTTTGACTGAGTCCAAGTTTTACAAAACAAATCCTTTTATTAAGGGGATGTGTTCTATGAAGTTTGGATTCAGTCAAAGGGCCACACATGAGGACCTTGAAGGTCACATACTGCCTCAAGGCCACATGTTTCCCACCCCTGGTCTAGACCATCAGCAAAACAAAAAATCAAGCCCTGATTTGTAGTATTTGCCAATTCCTGAGGTACAAATGCTCAAGCTGAAAAAAACAAGTAGTTGTTGAGAGCTGGTATAAGCAGATTCTATCACACCACTGGGTAAATAGTAAATGAAAGCACAAAGAATATTTAGGCTGGAGAAGGTAACACTTGAGGCGCAAAGGGACACAAGATAGATGTCTTGAAAATATGGAAAAGTTTGCTTGTGAAAGTCAGAAAAGATGCATTCTACTAGGCCCCAGAGGATACAACTAAAGGCAACAAGGGGACGTTATAGAGAGGCAAAACTTTTTCTCTCAACTTTAGGGAAAAACAAAAACCAAAATTTTTAACAATAGAATGGAATGCTTTATCTGAGATTATCGTGCATTCCTTCACTCTCTCAAAGTTTTCAAATAGGGACTAGCTGATAATATGTCAGGCATGTTATAGAAAAATATATTGTTCTTGGTAAGGTACAGGTTGGATTAAATGACATGTGAAGTCCAAGCCTTGAAATACCGTGACACTGGATATTTGAACTTTGCTCTCTAAGCAACAAGTTGCTAGGACTTTTCTTTTTAAAAGAGAAACAAGTTTTGATCTCTTATAGAACAAGGTAGTAATGGCAGGGGGAGGTGCTGCAGAAATATTAAAAGAAATGTTTATACTTTCATCTCAGTCTATCTTCAAAGTAAATATCCCTTTGCAAAAGCTCGTGGCTATTAAGTGGTTAAAAGCAATTGAGGTGCTTGTCAGACCCCTTACAATGTAAAGAACACAGTCAATGGGGGCTTGAGCAGGTGGCTTTAGAGAACAGAGACTACTTTCTCAGGGTTAACTCCTGGAACTCTGAGGGGCAGATGGAGCCGACTGGCTCTAGGGGAGTGAGACAAATTACATTTGTTATATGTGTAATGTGTCAATAAAACATCCAGACTGACAAGTCTAGGAAATAGTTGAAAATTCAGGAATGAAACTTTGGAAAGAGATTGTAATTGGACATATAGATTTGAAGGCTATCTTCATGGAAGTAATAGCTGGGATAACTGCTTGTTAATGTTATAGATGGGATTCTTGAAAGCATAAGTAGGCAGGTATTGGATTGGATGACCTCTGATTCCATCAATTTTAAAATGCTTTGATTCTATAAGTGGATGAAATCACCAAAGGACAGCAGGCAGAGAAAAGAGTACAGGGCTGATAATTGAATTTAATCATCATAAGCTACACTTTTTCCCTTTATGCTCTACATTTCAGTGTTCACTCCAAGCCAATTAACACGGATTATAGGATCATAGATTTAGGGCTGAAATGGAGCTTGGAGGTGTTCACATCCAATTCCCTCATTATACAGAAGAGAAATACGGGGTAGACAATCAAGGATATTTTAAGTCTAAATCAAATGTGATGAAGGGAAACTCAGACTTATGTTTAGAATATGAGTGTGTAGTTTATGCTATATGCTAAATTGAATAAATGAAGTTCAGTGTACCAAACTATGGGCCTAATGCAACCAAAATGGTACCCATATTTATCATTTATAAGAGGTATGTTTGATTGTGTCCAACAACTGTAAAGTTTTGAGTCTCATGCTTAAACTAGTTGTGTAACTGTAGGCAAGCTAATTAATTCTTCACTATCTCATTTTTCTTATGTTCATAATTTTAGAAGTATTAACTACCTCCTAGTGCTTTCATGAGTAAAATATCATATAAATGATGAATGTGAGTTATTATTAGTCTAGATCAGTAATACAGAATTCCCTGTGTCCTCTTACTCTTTTCTCCTTATCAACTTCCATTCCTCAACTCATCTGTCAGGATGGGTCTTAGGAGTGTTCCTACCTCCCACTCCCATTGACAGAAGTAAATGAATAACCTTTGCTTTCATTGAAGCATTAAGGAAAAGTCTGATGCCAGAAAACCACATAGGCATTTTCTTGGAAAAAAAGCCAACAAACAACAATTTCATTTGTTTCTTAAGTCTAAAGCATATTTAAATAAGAATATATTATTTTGGGGGCGGCTAGGTGGTGCAATGAGTAAGAGCGTCGGCCTCGGAGTTGGGATGACCAGAGATCAGATCCGGCCTCAGAATATGAGCACCCACACACAAATAATGACTGGCCGTGTAACCTTGAGCAAGTTACTTAACCCCAATTGCCTTAAAAAAGAATATATCATTTTAAATAGCTTACAGTAAAATTTCCCTCTTAAAATTACTAATAAAATACCAAAGATTGAATTTCTCTTTTAAAGGCAGCAGGTTGGTACAGTGGATAGAGCACTGGGAGTCACGGAGACCTGAGTTCCAGTCAGATCTTAGACACTGGCTGTGTGATTCTGGGCAAGTCACTTAACATTTGTATGACTTAGTTTCCTCATTTGTTAAAGGAAGACAATAATACCACCTACCTTCCATGGTTGTTACTATGCCCTAAAAAAATCCTTCATTAATAGACTACCTGTTTATTCTCTTACAAGATCCTAGATGATGCTTCTTTCTGGAGATTAGCATAAGAGAGGAAGATTCATTCTACTTTTCTTATCCCATTTAAACATATTTCAAATGGCTCCGTGCTATTATTTATAAACCCACTATTTCCTATATGAGTATAGTCTGAATCAGTAGCTTATTAATAACTTTCATTTAAAATATCACTATTAGCTGTGTGATACTGGGCAAGTTACTTAACCCTGTTTGCCTCAGTTCCTTATCTGTAAAATGAGTTGTAGAAGGAAATGGAAAACCACTCTACTATCTCTGCCAAGAAAACCCCAGTAGGGTCATGAAAAGTTGGAAATAACAGAAAAATGACTGAACAGACTCATATGGCCTAAAATAACAAGTAAAGAACCCTCCTTTCCTTTTAATTTTACAAATTGTGGAATATATTTGCTTAAAATATTGATTTTATGACCCACCATCAGAAGGGTGTATGCTTTCACTTGCTTCTTCCAGTAGTGGCAGTGGATTTGCACTAATGCACTCACCATTCTCACATCTAGAATGCTTATCATCTATAGTATGCATTTGTGAGAGGTTATTTTCAGAGTTAGGAGTATCTTTTATGATTCTGAAATAGAGCAGAATTGAATGGCCAGAAGAGAAATAGTAGAAAAGAGTAAGGAGAGGTAATATTCAATAAAATATATTAATATAAACAAGTATTTATGGTCTTCCAAAATGCCTGAGGATCTTCAATAACATTTGAGTAGAGGGGGACAAATGCAAGCTTTATTCTTGTGACTTTATATCAAGAGGAAATTACATTAGACAGGTTTTTTTTAAATAATATTTATGTGTTGATGTTATATTATAAATTCTGGTAAACCTGATGTTCAAAAGTTTACACATGATGTAGTCCATTTTGGTGACTTAATTGGTCTTATTGAAGTCTTTGCAGGTCAAAAAAAAAAGTTATTTTTAACAAGTGCTTAAACATGAAACGTAGTCTAATCCCTCTTTATCCATATGTTCATTTTACTTCCTGGGATCTTATTCCCTAGACCTCAAAAGCTTCATTTTTCAAATTCAAAATTCAACAGTCATTTTAGCAATTAATATGGTTAATTAGAGGCATGTAGATATAATTGATCACATTTGTATTGTGATTTTTCTTAGGTATCGTTTTTAACTCTCTAACATTTGCCAATCTTATCTATTACTCATTTATAGCATTTTTTAAAAAAGCTTTTCTTTCTGGCTACAAAAGGTAGTATATTTATTAGGCAGGTGTACATTCATTGTAGATCCTGCCCCCCCAAACTACATAGCTCTTTGCACTAAAATAAAAATGAGGCTCATATGAATGAGAAACATAAAGTAATGCAAAGTGAGTTGACTAATGCATATATCTAAAATTATCAGAATACTATATTAGTAGCAAAGTAATATTTTGATTTTTCTCCATAACTGAAAAACACGTTATATTGTTTTGTTACTATATTAAGGTCAAAGTTAGGCATTGTGATTGTTAGAGTCATGGCTGTAAGTCAGAGGGGTTTCATAAGGTTCGAAAGAGATAACTCATATAAAACACTTTGCCAATTTTAAAGCACTATATAAAAACCAGCTGAGAGTATTCATAACCTCCAATCTGGTGATGATTTCATTTCTGCCCTCTGCTTAATTCAAGTAACATTTAAAGAGAATAAGGGTTGTTGTTCAGTCATTTAAGTCATGGTCTAACTCTTCATGACCCCCTGGACCATCCTGTCTATGGTGTTTTCTTGGCAAAGATAGAGCACAAAGGGATATCCTGGTAAATGTTTAACAACCAAGTTCTATGGAAACAGAATACACACACACACACATTCTTTAAGCTGAATCTGCACCATACTTTCTTCATCGCTTTCATAAGTCTAGACCAGTAGCATCAATTTCAAATAGAAAATGGGCAACTAACGGTACATAAGGGTTCCTATGGGTCTGTTGATCTAAAAACCACGCATCAACATTACCTATGTGGACATGTATTTTAATTTATTTTGTTAAATATTTCCTAATTTCATTTAGTTTCACAGCTCATGGGCAGCCTTTGGTCTAGACAATCAACAAGACAATCAAGTCCTTTGTAGAAAATATGGATTTTGGGGGTGTAAATGCTCACAACAAAATTTATTTTTTTAATTAATTTTTTTTCTTTTTTTGGAGAGGGGAAGGTAGGGCAATTGGGTTTAAGTGACTTGCCCAAGGTCAGACAGATAGTGTGTGTGTGTGTGTGTGTGTGTGTGTGTGTGTGTGTGTGTGTGTGTGTGTTAAGTGTTTGAGGCAGGATTTGAACTCAGGTCCTCCTGACTCCAGGGTCAGTGGTCTATTCACTGTGCCACCTAGCTGCCCCCCACAATAAAAATTTAACAGTAGGCTTTCCTGAGCTGCAAGAGCTGATTCTACTACATCTCTGCTGCAGTACAATTTATTATGTGGTGAATTGAAAAGAACATTAGAAATTTGGAAGAAGAATTAGCTGTGAAGTCCTTATTCTGCCACTTACTCACCTTTTCAGTTTGGGCAAGGCACCTAACTTCTTGAAACTTAAAGTTTCTGAACTATAAAATTAGGAATAATAATACCTTCCCTGTCTCCCTCAGAGGGTTATTGCAATGAACAAATGAGATAGCATATGTATAAGTGCTTTGTAAACTGCTGCACAATTGTAGAGTTATTACTGAAACTGAATGCCAATAATGGAGTTATTAGCACTGAATCTGAATTATTTTAGCATTTAGAGATTGCAAATAAATATACTACTTATGTAGTACCCTGACATCTATCAAAAATGGGAAGTAATTAGATTTTTAAGAGTGTAGCTATATTCTTGGTTGAAAGCAAACATATTTCCTGATAATGTACAAACTGTAATGGACCAATTTCCCAAAAGAGAAGATCTAATTCCAAAAGTTTTTTTTGGCATAAATGTCACCTGATATCCATACTAAGTGTATAATTTCATCACTTTTACCCTAATAGAGTGATATAAGGTTTAAGATGGTTAATGAAAGGCACAAGAAGTTCTCGGTTATAGTCTACTTGCTAATATGTTATAAATATAGAGGTATTTTCTCCCCCAAAATCATTTAAAACATTTGAATGCTTGTTTGCTTGAAGCATTTTGTAAACCAATGAACAAGACAAAAAAATGAAACAAACATTCCCTTTTAAAATGTCAAGCTTAATGGCAGGTGAGTACTTTATTTTTCCAGTTTAATTTGCAGTGAGAGGTGTGGGGTGTTTTCTGTGTGTTAAAACACTGTCTGCCCTCTAGCTAAGTTAGATTCTGTGGAAATGAGATCCTGACCACTCGGCTGATGGATGCACACATAACTGACTTACTCAATTCTAATTTAATTCTGGAAATCTATCCCCTTTATGACTTTAATTTTTCTGACATGAAAACTTTCTATCTTTTAGATCTAGGTAACTGCTACAAAACAACAGAAGTATTCTCTTGGTGAAAGGGGGGGAAATGTAGTAAAGAAGAAGCTATAAACAAACCTGCAAAACCAATTTCACATTGGCAGAGAAAGGGAAAAAAAGATCACGAGTACTCCAAATGGCTATATTTTGAAACAGTGGTAGGACCTTGGCAGTGGATGACTTGAAATTATTAATGAAAATATTTATCACCAAAATGTGCATCTTCAAAAACATACATCTTCTTGTTTCAGGCAGTGTGTGAGTGTGAGAGTGTGAGCAGGAGTATGTGTACAGAAACTCTAACAGAGCCATAGACAGTCATCGCCTAAATTGTTGAAGCATACCTATCAAAATATTTATTCATCTTAGAGGTTCTTAGAAGCCAGTACATAGAAACAGTATTCTCATTCACTGATAAATTTCTGGGGGAAAAAATTAGGGCGATTGGGTTTAAGTGACTTGCCCAAGGTCACAGAGCTAGGTTTTTTTTTGTTTGTTTGTTTGTTTTGTTTTTTTGGTGTTAAGTGTCTGAGGTCGGATTTTAACTCAGGTCCTCTGGATTCCAGGGTCAGTGCTCTATTCACTGTACCACCTAGCCACCCTGAAATTTTTAAAGTAAATAGTTTTTCTAGTAAGAAAGAATTAAGCTAAATGAACTCTAAACTAAAGTCTTCTGTAGATAAACTCAGTGTTTTGACTTTTAAGTTGTTCCTGCCCTTGTTGCTCAGTTTTCCCTTTTGTAAAATAAGTTATTGCTACTTACTATTAACTACCTAGAGATTCTCTGAGAAATTTTGAGCTAATGTGTGTAAAGTACATGGAGCTATTCAAAAGAAAGATGCTCTACAAATAAAAAGTTAAATTATTATTTTCCTAGACTGTTAATTTTATTCATTGCTTTCTTCAAGCATGGAAGAACAATAAAAATTCATGCATTTTAATTTTTCTTCTGCTTCCCTTATTCTTGATTCTATTCCCTAATTTGTGTTGACTCAAATCGGGCATTTGGTGGCCTCTACAAAAGTGTTCAACTCATATTTTGGATGTATTTTTCAAATGGAAAGTTGTTTGGTAAGCAGTGATTCTATTTTGTATATTTCTTTGGTTTTATTTCTCTTCACATGACACCTCACCAATATATCCAAAAAACTCTTATTTCCCTCACTGTCAGTTTTCATCTTCCCTTGAGATCTGTGGATAGCTTCCACCCCCTTTAAAACTTGTTATTCCTTGGGTTTAAAACCTAGTCAAGTGGGACTCTTGCCTTTGTGCTTCCTATGTCATCAAAAGAAGAAAAAAAAAATATATATATATATTCTCAAGCACTAAGGGGTATACTAATATAAAGAAGACAACCTCACTATTCTCGAGATTTTACAATCTAATCTAGTAGGCGAAATGAAAAGTATAAAGATAAGTGTCCAAGAGTGGTTAAAAAAAAAACAGAAACAAAAAAACAAACCCAAGGTGCTATGAAAGTTCCAAGTAGAGAAATATCATTTATAATTGGATAGATATGGAAGGCTTCATAGAAGCGATGGCACTAGACATAAGTTTTGAAAGATGGGTAGGAAGTGAGCAATTGAAGATTTGGTGGGGATGGGACATAATATTTCAGGCATAGAAATGTGGTCAGGCAAAAGCATGGTAGCTTGATTAAAATGTGTATAGTTTAGTTTAATGGATACATAACTACAAAGAAGAGTACAGTGAGTTAAATAAGGTTGTAAATATAAATCAAAGCCAATTTGTGGAGGGCTTTGAATATCAGACAAAGGGAAATTTTTGTATATGAATGATATCTTATGCTCTTGGCATACAGTTAAGAATAAGTCACTTCATCTCAGGTTCTTTGTTTATTCATATAAAAAGAAAGAAGTTGGACCTAGATGATGTCCAAGATTACAACCAGTACTAAAATCCATGAACAAATAAGTAGGTTTATCATTTTCCCCCAAATCTTGCTCATTAAATTAGTTAACAAAAAAATTGATACTTTTTATTTTTATATCATAGTCATTTCTGAATATACTGTTCCCTACCTTCCATATCCTTCCTCATCTGTAGCAAAAAATAAAATAAAATAAAATAAAATAAACAAAACCAACCTACCATATATGGCAGCATATGCCACATTCCACACTAACTGTTCCTCACCTCTTTAGCAGAAGAAGGGTGATAGACTTTTTATTTCTTCTCTAGGGTAAAGGATATTCACTACAATCACACACTAATGGCTTTATTTTATTTTATTTTTCATTTCCATCATTATAGTGATTTTATGTATGATTTTCCTGGTTCTCCTTATAGCATCAGTTTCCCTATATTTCTCTGAATTCATCACACCATTTCTTCTGATATAACAATACTCCATTAAATTCATGTACTATAATTTGGTCAGACATTTTCCTTTGCTCTACTGATTATCTTTAAATTATATTAAAATATTTTCGAAGTTAAACTCTAGTTCAGTCCAGTTCCTTTCTGGATTATCAAAAATTCAAAATGACTAGCCTTGTAATAAATGATATTTTGCTCTATATGCTATTGCTAAGGTCCTAACACCAACTAAATCTCAAAACAATGATAACAGGAATGTTTTTTAATCAAGGTTCGATTTGCATCTATTCCAAATGATAAAAAACTTACTGCCCATCTTTAATTATATCTGTTATTACTTGAAAATTATTGAACGATCATAGAACAAGCAAACATGAAGCTTGGTAAGTTACAAACAACAAGCATAAGTCCAAAGAAGAAAGCTCCATGGGTATGGAACATTGTATATATTTTCAAATCTTTTTAATGTATTGTTTGATCTTGCTAATTATTTTTCCTCTTCTGCTTTTTTTCTTTTTTAATTTAAAATATTATTTGTGATATAGAATGGTTCTCTCTGTGTGGGAAAATGCTGGAATGAATTTAAATGAATTTAAAACAAAAAGATATCAATTAATGTTAGTTTTTTAAAAAAATATTGATGAGCCTGGATCAAATTGTTCTTTACAATATGACATGTATCCATGTCTATATCTATAAATAGTTACATTAAAAAGGTACTGCTGGGCTTGAGAAAATGAACACATATGCTCAACTCCCAATTTTTATAATATCGTTATGACCTAGAATAAGCAACTTAGTCTCTATGTGGCTCAAAAAAATTCATTGTGCTTATTTACAAAGTCCTAGATGGGTTGCAATCTGCATACATGGAGGGGAATTTCTATATTTGTAGTTTCCATGTTGACAAAAAATATAACATCACATCATCATATGTTTTCAAGCTGCAAAGGAACTAGAAGTCTAACCTCCTCATTTCATAGAAGGCTATAAAAGCCAAGTAATTTGCCCAAGGTTTTAAGTGACAGAATCAGAATATAAATACCGACCTTTTACCTTTATATACAGAGCTACATTAGTTCTCCTAGATCCTGTACATAATCCTTTGTATATTTACTTATCTACATCTATGTACACATCCACTAAAATCCCATTTTATTGCTTCATCATGGTATAGTGAAGATCCAAGGGTCTTAAAAGACCAGTTATAGACCCAGTGATGGCTTGTACACCTTCCATTGAAGAACTAAATTAACTAATTTCAGGAAAAGTCACTATCAAGTTGGTTATAGGAAAATGGGTTTTTAAACTATAACAGCTCTCTAAGATAAGTCTACTAGATTTTAAAATGTGCTGATATCCTTGGGTATGTAGAGTACCTTTGGAAAAAATTTGATTATAGGTACTCTGTAATCAATCACTATTTAAATGAGTATGCTAGGTGCTGAAGATAGCATACATTTTTATGTACTCCCTTGCTGAAAGCTGCATAACCTACAAATGTTCATTTCTACTGGACAGAGATTTCAATCAACTTAAGAAAACAGACTAGAGTGCTCCTTTCCCTTTAGCTATTAAGAGGGCAGATGGCCAGCAACCTCTCTTGGCTTCAAGTAGAGAACTGAACTCCCAGTAGTTAAAGAATTTAAAAAAAAAAAAGTTAACTTATACCTAAGAAGAAATGCTGAGACAAAAAATTAAAATAAATTGGAATGTATAGAAAGTTAAATATTCATACTCTGTGCCAATTCTCACAGTCTTATTGAAGTCAGAAAAGAAGTCCCATTCATCTCAGAGCTTCTGGCTAAATTTAACTTCTGGCCACATTTACTTTGCAGAATCTCATTGTAGATTCCAAGGTGTAAAGTCAAGGGCTATTACTACTATTCCACTATATTTAGGTGTGAACTAGAAGGCTAATAAATAATAGGCATTTTTGAAATAAAATGAACAGAGTATAATGAAACCTGAAATAAAAATGTCACTCATTAGCCAGTATTGAACATTAGGGTCCACCTAGGCTTGCAAAGATAAAGTACTCAACCACCTACATGGTATGAGTATAGGTTTCTAGGAAGATCCTTTGTCCCACTTCTGTACTTCCCAAGCCCCAAAACCTTATTCACAAGTTTAGTAATGCCTGAAATTCATTTGTCTCCACCTCCAACCTCCTTGGGAAAGAACAACGGCATGTTAATGAATAAAGAACTAAATTCATTTTCTTCTGTTCTCTTATAAACTGCTTCTAGTGGGTGAAGATCCCAATTCATCCATAGTGAGGGTGCCATGAACTGAAATGGTGAAAGGGGAAGGACTTTCTTTTTCCTTCTCTTGCTCTCTCTTTTACCCCAGCTATGAGAAATAGGCCTGCGGGTATTTGTTGTTTTGTTGGTCCTTCTTACTTTCAAGTGCCAGAGGTGATCCTCATAGACTTGGAGTTTAAGCAATATGGATCTTGGAGCCAATATGGTATGTGGGATGCAGCAGCCAGCCAGCCTTCCAGGAAACCCTGAGACACCAGGGTGTTAGGGGTTCGAAGCTGCAGTGGGGTTAAGAGGTTGAATTTGGAAATGCGACTGTGATCCATTAAAACTGAGATAAGTCATGAACCTAATCCCCTCTCCTCTCCAGAGACTGAGGTGGTATAGGGAGGGGGAAGAAGGATTATGCCTCCCATGTATTAAGAGAGTATACTATGTCATGATTACACTACATTTTGAAGTAGATAATTCTGTATAAAACTAAAAAAAAAAGAGTAAAAGACTGATATCATCAGATTTCCATTTGAAAGCAAAGTTTGGTCAGGGTGGGGAGGCAGTGCCCAAAGATATTTGAAGTTTGAGAAGTAGTGAGGAAGGGGGAATCCTTAGCAGCAAAGGGTACAGAAAGTACTCAATGGAGTGCTGGGCATTCAAAGGCAATCTAACCTGCTTCTCACTGTTTTCTTATGGCAAATACATACACATCAACTTAACACTATCTACTTCAAACATAAATCAGGAATATATGCAAGAACACAAATCATAGGAGAAATTATCACGAAAAGCTAATTTTCTCACACCAAAGTTAATAATTTTACAAAATGAACAAAAGTGCAAGTAAAGCCATGATAGTAACTACAGGAACTGTTGATCCCCAAATACTCAGTTTAAAAAAAATTATTTTGTCTTTTAAGTCATAAAACTGATAATAGAAATGTTTCCTTCTAGCCCTAAAAACTAAAGAAGTGATGTCAAAATATGCCCTCAAGAAAGCTATTCAAATGATAAAAGAGTCAAGGAGATAAAAAAATAAAAGGCAAATTCTGGTGTAGCATGGGATACTTTGGTGAAACCCATCCCCATAAAATAAATCAAACATGCCAGTCAATCCACTTGTATGTAGCAAGTGGACTAAGGAGGTATCTTTTACTTATACTATATGGCAAAGTCTATTACACAAAAATTAACAGTTTCTATGACTCCCTCAAGCATCCCCGTGCTTGACCACATTAATACTGCCTTCATACTTAAGAGATGCTAAGCATTAATGACATTAGCAATTATAGAAATACTGTAGCCATGCCATTAGCTGGATTAATGTTTCTTAAATGGTAGCATCTGCAAATACAGCTTGAAATAAAAACACACACATCCACATCTCTAGATGAGATGGCTGACACATTGCTGCTGACACTTGAATGGGATGCTTTGTCAGACTTGCACAAAAATGCAGATGAATTGCAGGGAAAGAAAATGAAGAAATTCAAAGGCTTTCTTGATTGCCTTCTTTAAAATGCCAAGAACTTAAGCTGGCCTTTCTTATCTTTCACTACACGCATGTGACACTTTAGGAGGTCTTTCTTATTGTACTATAATTCAGTGATTGTTCCAGCCCTGTGCTCCATGCCTTCTTTCCAAAGGGCAGCATGAGATATATAATTCTGGTAATGAACAGCTGCATAATTTAAGGGTCGAACTAGTAGGGCACTGTTCCTTATTTGTGTTGCTTTAACAGTTGCCAAGATATTCCAAGCCTATTTAGGAATACAATTTTTTGACTGCTTTATTTCTCACAGATGATATATGTTGGGATTTGGTCGTGTTCCAGAAAGTGAATTTTATCAGCAGAAGTACCAGAGCGAGCTTTTCTCTCATTTTACTCCAAAGGGCAACAGCAGTGAGATATAATGAGGTAATTTTTTTTTTCCAGCCATGCACACTTTGTGTTCTATCAGGCAGAGTTTTTTAAACCCAGTACCATCCCCTTCCAGAACATGATAGACTCAATCACAGAAGTATCAAAGGCATTTCTCTACAACATCCCTCTAACACAAGGCCAATCTTCCCTGTGTTATAAAAGTCTTGGTAGCTAGACCCTTCAAGGTGAAGGCTATACACTGATTAATCAGTTGATTTTTTATTACATGTCGTCAAGTATTCCTTGTTTGTAAATAAAAGGTTCATCCTGAATTTCCTTGTAAAGGAAAGAGCATAAGGCTTGTTTGGCCTGTGTTCACAGAGAAGGAATGGTGCCTGCTGTTGAATCCATAGAGATGTGCTATGTCTCCTGTCATAAATACTGCTTCCAGGTGTCCTGTAGCATATATCAAGAATGACTTCATCTAAAAACAAATGTCATTTCATAATGATGAAACAGCATAAGTTACTTATTTTTTTCCTTTTGTATCTCTTCTCTCTTTCACTCTAATGCTCTCATTGTTTGTTCAGAGGATCCTGTACAATTTGTGATGCTTGAGAGATTCACAGTGCTCTCAGAAGTGGAGGGGGGGATAAAATAAAACTTGCTTGCCATCTCAGAGTGAAAAAAAATCAATCACAAATTAAAGTAGCCTTTTTTCTTAGAAAGAATGGATTTGGTTATTTCCTCTCTTGTCAGATGGTAAATAGCAAACGGAAAACAACAAGAACAACAAAGATGTGACAGAACAAGTAGACTAGAAACAGACTGCAAACTGGCAGGCCCAGTGGTTCACTGATGACCCAAATTACTTTCAGGCAGTTTGGCACAGCTCCATTTGTCACACTTACAATATTGAGCCAAACATATCCAATTAATATGGAGAATTTCCCTTTTCTTCAAGGAGGAACAAAATTGCAAACAATGATGGACTGTGCTGAGCTCACACTCTTAAGTGCTGCATGTCTTGACTGGTGGTGGTGGGGAATAAAAAACACATATAAAAAGGGCCCAAAATCTAATATACATATATTATGCTCTTGTCATCACTTGCCTTTGGTTATTTTTGTCAAGACTACAATCACTAAATTATTTACTCCTGAGTTTGATTATTTTTATGTATATTTTATATCCCTTGCCATCCACATTTAAACTATCAGAACACTGTGGTGTGGTGTGATGTGGTGTGGTGTGGTGTGGTGTGTGTGTGTGTGTGTGTGTGTGTGTGTGTGTGTGTGTGAAATATACTTGCTGAAATATCTACTCACACTAAAAGTTTGAAACTTCTCCCCCACAACTTTGAAAGCTTGGTGAAGAGGCTTATTTTGTTGGCAGCAAAACCTTCATGAATCAATATCAGTTTTTGACACTATTATATAAATCCATCCATCACAGTGTGGCGATAACAACTATGCTTTCACTATGACCAGTGTTGGTTTATGTTGCTGAATTATTGGAAGCATAGTTACAGCAGGTTAGTACCGGGCGAGGGAGACAGAGATCAAATTTATAGTGCTATATAGTTCTAACATTGACAGGATTGAAATCAGCATAGCACAGTGAAACATGCATTGGATCAAGAATCAAAAGATTTGGGTTCTAGTCCCAGCTCTATCATTAAACTGACTGTGCATCATTTAACCTATGTGGCCTTCACTTTCCTTACCAACAACAAAACAAAAAAAACCTAAGAGAGTTGGAGAAGATGATTATCATACCTACTACATTGGTCATGACATTGGCCAACTCACTTAACACCCAATATCCCTAGACCTCAATATTCTTTTTTTTTTTTTTTTTTTTAAGCAATTGGGGTTAAGTAACTTGCTCAAGGTTACACGGCTAGTCATTTGATTTATGCGTGGGTGCTCATTTTCTGAGGCCGGATCTGATCTCGGTCATCCAAACTCCGAGGCCGGCGCTCTTACTCACTGCGCCACCTAGCCGCCCCTTTAGGGCAATTGGGGTTAAGTAACTTGCCCAAGGTTACACGGCTAGGTTTTTGTTTGTGCGGATTAAGTGTCGGAGGCCGGCTCCGAACTCAGGTCCTTCTGATTCCAGGGCCGGCGCTCTATTCACTGCGCCACCTAGCCGCCCCTAGACCTCAATATTCTTATCTGTAAAATAGGAGCACTGAACTAAGTACCTTATGATCCATGACCAAGGTACTGAAATAGGATGAATCACAAATACTATAACAAATATTTCTGCTTTTAATTGTCAACAGAAGTCAATGTAAAAGGAAACAGTAATAATAATACTAATGATGATAACATTGTATTGTCTTCCAAATCTAAGGCACTTCATTAAAGTGGGCTTGCCATGTAGGGACATACAATCTGACCTCCTTGTTTCAGGAGGATAGGAAATGCATAGTATGGTTCCTATATTTTGAATAGTCTTTCGCTGGGAATTTGATTTCCTTGGTTCTACTTCTATTTTTGCCCTAACAAGATGTGTGTTGTTGTTTTTTTTATATAAATAACTTGACCTTCTTGTATTACAGTAGCCTTATCTGTTCAATTAGAATACTGGAATGCTTTTTGTCTTATCCAATTGCTTAAACAATTTCTCTTTCCGGTTCTAACATTCTGTGAGAATAAATTGTATCCCAGAGCCCTGAAAGAGTTAAAGACCCTTTTTTAACTTTCATAGGATCATGGATTTCAAATTGAAAGGAATCTTGCAGGTAATTGAGTCCCATAATACTTATTTACAGATGAAGAAACTTGCCCAGGGTCACATATTTAATAAGTATCAGAGACAGTGTTTGAACTCAAGTCTTCCTTTCTCAAAGCCTATCACTCTATCCACTGTGCCAAAATTCCATACCAGGCAATGGTTCATACCTTAGAGAAAAATCTGGAGTACTAGCAAGAAAATTAAACCAAAATGGCTTAAGAGTTTGACTTATTCTGATGAATACTAAGAAAGCTAAATGAGTTTTGATTCTAATTACTATGTGGATTTACTAGATAAATATAACATGGAACATGTGAGGGGGTAAGGAGGGGGATAAAATATAATTAGCAGCTTCATGTAAATATGTATGTATATAATGAGATATATATATATGTATAGACATACAATTAGTTGTTCAAAAAGCATATATATGCAATACATAGCACCTATGTACTATATATATTTATATATGTATGTATGTGTGTGTATATATATATATATATATATATGCTCTGCATTTTTAAGAAACTGATTTGAGTAGTATAGTACTCTTCCCACCAAAGAAGATCACAAACTGCTTCAACTTCATTTTCACAAAATGGACAACTTTTCATTGTTGAGACGATCTTAACTTAGACTTAAACTAGTTCTTACAAGAAAGTCATACAGTCATAGAGGCTTGTATCAAAGCTTCTCCAGTTTGGTAGGAACTATTAAAGCTTTTCTTATGTTGTTACCATATTTAAGAACCCAAGGTCACTTCCATACTACAATGAGAAACTGAGTAGGACTTTGGTAGAGGACTGATAATATATAAACACAATTTAGCTATATACATTTTATACATAGAATATCTCAGATTTATCTTACACACTTCAGGTATATGCATTTTCAGAGTATACCTACAGATAAATGCAGCAGATTGTCCCAATAAAGGAGATGGAATTGAACTGGCCAATACTCAAGTCAGTGGGAGAGGGAGAGAGAGTGGGGGAGAAAAGGGAGAAAGAGACAGAGATTATATTAAGTGCTCATTATGTAAGAGGCACTGTGTTAATACAAATATAAGAAAACAAGAAACCCCTTCCCTCATGGAACTTACATTTGAATAGCGAGATATAACACACCAAAAGGACTTTAAAAATGGAGGGGGCAAGGCTTCCTGGTGAGGAAAGGGTTCAGAAGAATGGCAGGTAAATTAAGCTGTAAGCAGTCTTCCCATAGCACTTCCAGGTCACTGGGAATTCATTTATATTTCATATTTATCAGATGACTACCCAGGATCATTTCAAAGACTTGGAGCTAGTCTCTATCTTCCAGTGCACAGAGCCATTTTACTTCTCTAATCTTCCTCCAGCTGTCCCTCAGCTTTCCAGCAAACTAGCCCTTTGTCCCATGCACAATCTCCCACTCTTCCCATTGGGTCTTAGCAAATGGAAAAGGTCAAAAGAATCAGAAGCCTGGGTTGTCCATTTTCCCTTGATGAAGCAGGTTTTTAATAAATGTTCTTCAAAATTAAATTTAAATATCCAAAAGTTGTCATATGCAATAGATAGTAACTATAATTGTTTAAAAAATTTAAAAAGGGGCGGCTAGGTGGCACAGTGAGTAGAGCCCCGGCCCTGGAGTCAGAAGGACCTGAGTTCGGATCCGGCCTCAGACACTTAACACACACAAAAAAGAAAAACCTAGCCATGTGACCTTGGGCAAGTTACTTAACCCCAATTGCCCTCCAAAAAGCAAAAAAAAAATAAAAATCTGAACTATCATCCAACAATTATAAACAGAACTATAATCTTTGGACTTTTTACCATTGTTTCTCCTCTTTCATAGGCTTTTGCCTTTGTATTTTTTTAAATAATAGTAGTCTAATAATGGGGAAACTAGATGGCTCAGTGTATAGAGCACTGAGCCTGGAGTCAGGAAGACTTGAGACACTTATTAGCTATGTTATGTTCAGCAAGTCACTTACCCCATTTGCCTTAATTCACCGGAAAAGGAAATGGCAAACTACCTTGTTTTCTTTGCCAAGAAAACTCCATGGACAATGGTTCATGGGGTCAGTAAAATTTGACATGACTGAATGAATAGAAAAGAATACTAACATAAATATTAAAAATGAAGAATTTAATTTATATTAAAATATACTTTTTCTTAATGTTATGTAAATGTTTATTCCTGATGAAGAGTTACAAACTAGGCAACTTTGATTAAATGAATTCTTCCCTTTGTAATGCAGTCTCCATCACATTGCAGGAGAGAATGCATCTTGGAAATCTTCAATAACCTTCCACAGTTTTCCAAAGGAATGGGAGAAAGCTTCCAAACTTTGTGCAGAGGCACACAGCCATTTTACTGGAATTCAGTTCCAGGTGCATAGGACCAAAATATGAAAAACCACAGGGTACCATAGATGGAGCCAGTAGCTAAGCATCAGGGACAATTCACCTGCTCCCTTACCAGATGCTACTCTGCTCTCTGACCAAAGCCTTGAGATGCTGCTTCTGCAGGAGCATAAGCTTAAGAGGCCACTAACAGCTTGGAAAGAGAGGGCTTTCTCTCCAAGTCTAGGTAGCCAAGTTTCCAATGTGTTGTTGGATACAAAGAGGAAAACTAAGAATAACAAATTTAGCTTTGGGGCAAAAGGAAATTTGCATTTTATAGTCACAGGGAAGAGGGAAAAAAAAGTCCAAACCTCAGTGGTTAGCAGCATATTCAAGTTTTTTGAGTCAAACATTTAGCCATATATTTTTAATGCCTCTCAAAAATAACAGAACTTAATGACCAACATTACACTTCCCAAGAATACAATAAAAGCACTTGGTTACTGACCGCTCCAATCGCCCTGATAATGGGTATTCCCCAAATCTTTGACTCTAAAGGCCAGAACAATCACTAAACTATATTACAAAAGAATGTCTTTCTAAAATATCACAGGCATATAATGGAACATTAGAAATTAGAGCTTCAATTCTTGGCTCCATGGCAACCACCAGATTTGAGGAAGGAAGAAAGGAAAAAGGAAGGAAGGAAAGAAGGAAGGAAGGAAGGAAGGAAGAAAGGCAAGCAGGCATTGTGCCCACTTTGTTATTTTTATTTTCTTCTGTCCTAGTTCAAGGACATAAAAATAATGAAAAGAGAAATCAAATTCCTCAAAACATCTGTCAGGTTATTTATTGCTATGTATAATAGCTTTAACTATTTTCAAAGCCTTCTTCTAACAGAACATCTAATAATCCTAATTTCTGTCATTTTAATCTACATATGTTTAAAAGTTTACCTTTCATTTAACTAAGTTTGTGAACAGACATGTTCAATATAAATGTTTTACATGTATTTATGGTAATAAAACTGTATAGTTTAGTAGAAAATGTGCTGAACTAAGAGTCAGTAAAAATTAAGCTTAAGTTATATTTATGATGTACTGACTTTGATTATGGTCAAATCAACCCCTCAGTGCCTCAGGGATTTATCACTAAGCTACAGATAAGTTTATAAAATATATTTGTGGAAGAAATGCCAAGGTGTCCCTTACACATATTAAATCAGAGCTCCAGACTATTAGTATGTAAATACGCATATATGTGTTGGGCATATAGCTGTCTGTCTATCTCCCAGGGAAGAATTTCTGCATCTACCAATATAGATCATTGTGCTTTGAAATTTTAACCATAGAGAGTTTACTTTAAAAGGTGATGATCTAGGCATCACAATGCTTATGTTAGATTTGAGACTTGATTACACGTTGTCCTGATTCAGAGGTCAGTTGATATCTATTGTATTATACTATATAATATACACTACATCATAACTATACCATAGTATATAAACATGTATTATATTGGTTTTACCCTAAATTTCTAAAGAGAAAAATGGAACTATAATTATTTTCAAGGTCATCAAGCTGAAATCTACTAGAAAACCAAGCTCTATAGCATTTGACATTTGCAAAATTACATAGTCTGGGTTGTGACTTAAATCCAAATATCCCAATGCCTAATCCAGTGTTCTCTTCCCTGTACCATGCTGTTTCTTATTAACTAGTGCTTTTAGAAAAATATTAAAAGGTCTATAAAATAATTTAAATGGGAAGAACTCATCTATTTAAACACACTGCCAAATTATAAACTACCTCTTTAAACCATTCCCTTGCCACATGCTTATTTTTACAGAATTCATCAATCCTAGAACTCAATCGATTTGCCATCCCATAATTATTCCCTTCATAAGAATGTCCTATTCAATTCAATTTTGAGGGTTATATCTTCAGGAATGATGTTCTTCCCTCCATCTTATTTTGCTATATGCCAGTGAGTGTGTGTGTGTGTGTGTGTGTGTGTGCATGCACTAGTAATATTATATGCTAGTACTCAAATGGTGTTCACACAGGGTCATGATAATAAGCCAAGGGGAAGGGGGAAATTATCTTCCCTCTTCAGATGCCTTGATCCCAGACTCTAATTTTAGGAACATGGAAGACTATGATAACTGACAGTGATCACATGTTCATTTCATGTGGAAATCTATGAAAAGCCATCCTAAAAGCCATCCTTTTATACCCATAATGCATTATATTCCTTTTATTTTTTATTACAATGTAAAAAAGGAAACTGATGGAATTAAAATTGAATGACCAATAAAACACTAGCACCAAGAGAACTGAACAGAATGCTCACTATAACCATTGGCCTCCCAAAAGAATGATTCTACTTTACATTTGGAGATAAGGTTTTCAAATGTTTATATTGGAGACCCTGCAGTGATAGAAGGTGAATTCATTCTAGTAATATTCTATATGCAAATGTGGTTATACAAAGCATTCCTTTTTGACAATGATCTTGTAATCACACTTGATTTGTACTTTATATGCAATGTTCTAGTTCTGTGTTATCAGAGCCAAGGAATAAAGAATTCTTTTTTTTTTAAACAAATGCTTTATTAACTTCTGTTTTACATCATTCATTTCCCCCAGATTTTGAGTTACAATTATTTCCCCCCACCTTGTTTTTCCCCTACCCACCCTCCCAGAATAGCAGTCCCACAAGATATCACTTCCTCCAATCTGCTCTCTCCCATATCTTCTCCCATACCCCCTTCGACTTTTCCATTAGAGGAAGGTGAATCTTTGTGTCCCAATGCCTGCACATCTTATCTCCCCATTACAAGCAAAAGAGTATTAATAACAGTATTTATATATATTTGAAACATTTAATGTTAAGACCTCGAATTTCAGATCCATTTCCTTCCTCCCTTGTCACCCATTCCCTCTGGGGACATAAGTAATTCAGTATATGTTGTACATGTCTAGCTATGCAAAACATTATCATAGTAGATATATTGTACAAGGCTGCTTATAATTCCTCCCACTCATCCCACCCCCCACCTGGTCCATTCCCTACATGATCCTGTCCCTCTTCTATAGTGGGTACTTCCAACCTCCCCTCACCCCAAGGATGCCCTCCCATCCATCATCCCTCCTCTCATCCCCCTTCCCCCTATTCTGCTGCAGGTTGAGATATCCCATTTAGTATGTATGTCATTCTCTCCCTGAACCAAATTCAATGAGAATGTGGTTTTGCCTTTTTGCTTTCCTATTCTTCCCCTCCTTTGCAACCACTTCCCCTTGCTTCTTCTACATGAGATTGTTTACCCTACCCTGTCTCTCCCCATCTCCTCTTGCCACTTTCCTCTCTCACCTCA
Source organism: Gymnobelideus leadbeateri (assembly GCA_011680675.1). Taxonomy (NCBI): domain Eukaryota; kingdom Metazoa; phylum Chordata; class Mammalia; order Diprotodontia; family Petauridae; genus Gymnobelideus; species Gymnobelideus leadbeateri. The sequence goes on from WOXC01003918.1 coordinate 1,039,858, forward strand.
TAATTTCACCCCTTGAGTATCCTCCCTTCCCAACAAATTCAACCCATGCCCTCTATCCATGTATAACTGTAAACATATATACACACATTCACATATGTATTCATATGACCATACACCCTTCTTCCATTATTTTCATACTGAGAAAGATTTCATTAGTCACAGTTATTGTTTTTCCATATAGGAATGTAAATAGTTCAACTTTGATAAGTTCCTTTTGATTTCTTTTCCCTGATTACCTTCTCAGGCATCTCTTGCTTCCTGTGTCTGGATGTCAAATTTTCTATTCAACTCTGGTTTTTTCCTCAAGAATGCTTGAAAGTCCTCTATTCCACTGAATGACCATATTTTGCCCTGGAACAAAATACTCAGTTTTGCTGGGTAGGTGACCTTTGGGTTCATTCCCAGCTCTTTTGCTCTCTGGAATATCATATCCCATGCCCTTCAATCACTCAGTGTAGAAACTGCCAGGTCCTGTGCTATTCTGATTGTGTTTCCACAATACTGAAATTGTTTCTTCCTGGCTGCTTGGAGTATTTTCTCCTTGATCTGGGGATTCTGGAACCTGGCTATAATATTCCTGGGAGTTTTCTTTTTGGGATCTTTTTCAGGAGGTGATTGGTGGATTCTTTAAACCTCTATTTTGCCCTCTGGATCTAAAACATCAGGGCAATTTTCCTTGAGAATTTCTTGAAGGGTGATTTCTAGGTTCTTTCTTTGATCATGGCTTTCAGGTAGTCCAATAATTTTTAAATTGTCTCTCCTGGATCTATTTTCCAGGTCAGTGGTTTTTCCCATGAGATATTTCACATTGCCTTCTAATCTTTCATTTGTTTGGATCTGCTTAACAGCATCTTGATTTCTCATAAAGTCATTAGCTTCCATTTGCTCCAGTCTAACTCTGAAGGAGTGAATCTCCTCAGTGAACTTTTGAGATTCTTTTTCCATCTGGCAAATTCGACTTTTTAAGGCATTCTTCTCCTCATTGCCCTTTTGGGCCTCCTTTGCCATTTGAGTTAGTCTATTTTTTAAGGTGTTGTTTTCCTCAGTCAGGCTGTTGACCCTCATTTCATACTTTTCCTGCATCCTTCTCATTTCTCTTTCTAATTTTTCCTCCACTTCTCTTATTTGATTTTTAAAGTCCTTCTTAAGGTCCTCTATGGCCTGCAACCCGCTCATGTTTTCCCCTGGGGCTTTTGGAGCAGGACTTCTGACCTCACAGCCCCCCTCTTGCTCTATGTTTCGATCCTCTTTGCCCTCAAAGTAGGAGTCTAAGGTTGCACTTTTCTGTTTAATTTGTTTCCTTTGCCTTGGCATGTTGCCACTTAATTACTTGACTTTTGGGCTTGTTGCCACAGTATGGCCTGGGGCCAGAAGGGAACTTTGATCCAGAACGTGTGTGGGGTGGGGGCAGCTTCCATTTCTGGCAAGCTGGAAACCCACCCACGACTTCCACCCCAGATCACAATCCAGATCCAGGGAGGTTAAAGCAAGAGCGATTACCCCCCAAGATTGATCGCTGGATCTCCCTACAGGAGGCCAGGAGCTGGAGTTGCCTCTGAAAACTACAAAATGGCGTGTCTCCTCAGTGGCTTCTAGCCCCCAGGGGAGGAAGCTGACGCATTCCCCAAATACTGGTCACAAAGTCCACAGGGCACTAACCTCTCACTTTGTCCTAAGCATGTCTATGTTGATAATTCTGGAATCGCACAGCTGCTGGTATTCTGGGGTCCCTCCAGCTGGCCACTGGCCCTGCCACCCTGGGGCTAAAACCGCGACTCTGGGGGACCTGTGCTCGGCTCCCTGCGCACTGCGTGCTGTGCTGCAGGCGCTCCACTAGTCCTTCCTGCAGGGCTGCTGGGCTGTCCTCAGCGGGAGGTTAGCTTCTCTGTGTCGTTCTGTGGGTGCTGGGGCTCTAGAAGTTGTTCAGCATCCCCTTTTACACAGTTTGGAGGTACTCTGGGGGAAGAGTGGCTTGGACGGGCTGTTTCTACTCTGCCCAAGAATTCTTAAAGTATTTCTATTATTAACTGTTCAATGGTATTCGATTTTTAAGTTCCTGCAGGAAAAAATAGTTAAGTGATTTGGTTTTAGATAATGTTTGAATTGATAATTTCTATACGTAATTAGAAAGCAATTTTATATAACTTTATTATTACTAGTCATAGGGGCCCATTCTGCGACACTTTCCTGAGAAAGTACCATTTAAGTGAAGAACACTGAACATAGTTTTCCTTTATGTTTCACATAAGGGAAAAAAAACCTGAGATCTGAAAATACCAGTCATAAAGCATTTCAAACCTGGAAAACATTCTAGTCCAAACTATCTTCCTCCATGCAGTTATAAGGTATGGAATTTTAGTGCCTGTTTAAACTGTTTTGTAATTTTTTTTCCTACTGTAGTTCTGACCTTCACACACACACACACACACACACACACACACACACACACACACAGATTAAGGGAGAGAGGGAAGGAAGAAGAGTGTGGGGAGGAGAGAAGCAACAGAGAAAAAGAGATAGAGGAAAGATTTGCATGTGGGGTAAATGATAATATTTCTTATAGGTAAGGTAACCCAATCAATGACCTAAAATTATCTTGATGCATTGTAATTACTATTGCATTTTGATTAAGAATAAAGTACTTTCTTTTGTTTTTCCCCACTCCAATCACTGACAACATGAGGGACAGCATGACATAGTGAACTGAGGTCTGGCTTCAAATCCAGGGAGTTCTGGGTATAAAATCCAACTCTAACACATATTAATTGTGTGACACTGGGTAAGTCACTTAATATATCTATGCCCCAGGTAACACTCAGTAATTATTAGGCCTCTTTCCCTTTCCAAAGTGTCAACCTTCATGGTAGAATGATTTAGCTATGTCATTGAAATTCTAGTTCTAATACTTAACTCTATCTTTATATATACTCTCTTAAATATTATTTATGAAAAAAAATAACTTAAGTCAATGATTATTTTATTCAAGGACCAGATCTGCTCTTTATTTTTTTCTTTTTTCATATTTGGAATATTAATTCTGTAGTTGAGTTGCTAAATTTTAGGAAATATTTATTTTCCTCTTAGAAAAGTCTAAAACAATTGATGGAAAATTGCATTATAAAATGTCTTGTCACACAGACCTGGAGGTGGGTGTTGGGGGGGTGGAAAGTGATGAACAATGAAATCTAAGATGATTCATTACACTCATCTGCTTAAAGAAAAAAAGTTAGTATTTGATAACTCATCAAGACCCCTTAGCTTATGACTGCTATGGTGAAGAAAATGGCACCTACACACCTACTGAATGTTCAACTTGCGTTGTGGATGAGGTAAATCAGTTCTACAAGTGAGGCTTGGCTCAGTTTGTTGCTTATCTGTACAGCAAAAAAAACATTACGCAGAGAACTGGAAACTACTGTCTCACTGCCATAAAGCAAACAGAACCAATCACATATTTTTTCTCCTCCTGGTTACCCACAGTCACATAGTTATATGTGAAAAGACTGCAGGCTAAGCAAGTTTGGATTACTAAAGATCTACCACATAGAGTTCATGTTGAGACATCAGAACCTTGGCTGCTAGAAAGCTGCATTTCATTTATCTTTCTCTCTCTGTACCCAAGAGAGTGGCTTGCAAATCATAGGCACTCAATTAATGTTGGTACCATGTAGTTGAAGACATCCAGGAAGATTTGGCCCATTTCCTATACCTTATCCTTCTGATCTGAGGTAAACATTCAATTTTTTCTCAAGTAAGCACATATACCTGACAAAGGATTTCTTAACTCTCTCTGATGAGATTTACTGATTCCAAATGAGTCTGCTTTGAGTAGCTAATTTAGTCAATTCTAATCATTTTAGAATTTGGATGCTTGTTTTAGCATTATTTTAGTTCTCATACTCCTTGAGGCATATGATGTATTTTACACTGTTATAACCTCACATGAGCTGTTCTCTTCCTTTGCCTCAGTGATGCCTCATCCAATGGTTCTCCTCTTCTCTCCATTTTCTTTATAATAAACCGTGATGTACAGAATACAGGTAAATTACCTTTTTATGCCCTGTGCTAGCTATTTACTTTCTTCCTAACCACTTTTGCTTAAGGGATTGTCCTTGATATTCTCTGCTCCTACACTTTTTCCCTTGATAATTTCATTCACTGCAACAGATTTTAACCATCATCTGTCTGAGGATGAATCCGGAACTGATATTTCTAGTCCCTTCCCATTCTCTTTCCTATTTCATTATATACACCCAAATCTACAACTTCCTACAGAATAATGTGTCCATCTTGATAATAAAAATGATACCAAGGCATTGATATAGTGCTTTAATGTTTATAAATACATGGTCCCATTTGACTCAACATAAGGTTTTCTAAAAAAGAAAACTGGAAATTTTAGCAAGAAAAAATGATTTAGCAATTTGATTTGGCAGCTGATAAAATTAATGTGACCTGCATACAATCACATAGTGTATTGGACTAGAGGGATAATTGTCTGTCTTTACTTTGTCTTAGCTCACAGTCAAAGTACTAAGCTCAGTTCTCGCCACTGAATTTTAGGTTGGATGATGATAAGTTAGAAGGGCTATTGGATGGGAATTACAACAGTAAAGGACTTTGCTTATGCTTTACATGGATTAAGTGCAGGATCTTGCTCGTGATTCATGGAGAGAAAAGAACACTTAGGAAGGAAAAAAAGACACTTAACAGATTTAGAACTAGAAGGGAACTTTAGAACTAGCCCAAGTCATTCATTGTATTGATAAAGAAATTCAATATTAAGATTAAGTGACTTATCATTTACACCATTAGTAAGCAGCAGATCTGGTATCTTGAATGCAAGTCCTGTCTTCATATTATTGAAGAGAAGTTATGTGAGAAAGAAATGACACATTTCATGTGTTCTGTTTGTCCCTGGGTATAGAACTAGGAGCTACTGATATTTCAAAGCATCAGATTTAGCCTTTATTTAAGGAAAAAGCTCCCTTATACAAAGGTTGAATGGGTTGCCTTAGTAAGAAGAGTTTAGCCCTTCACATGAGGTCTTTAAGGAAAAATTGGTTCCCTATGGGATAAGATGAAAAAATTCCCACTCAGCTAAAGGTTGGATTAAATTGCTTCTGATGCCCCTTCTAACTCTTAGATTGTGTCATTCTGTGATCCTCTCGATAAACAAGTAAGGTAGGTAATACAGGCTATTGTTGCTCCTATTTCACAGAGGAAGAAACTGAGGATAAAAGCAGATATGTTTTTCCTCCATTCACATAGCTAATAAATGTCAGAGAGAGAGAGAGTTTGAAGCCAGGTATTACAATTCTACTTCTTTCATAGGGCTTGTTAAATGAGTTCCTCACTGCTGTGACTCAATTCACAGTGTCTGGATTGGAGTTTTTTCCTATGGCCCTTCCACAATTTTTATGTATAAGGACATGATTTTGCTTCTTAGAATTTTGTAGCTGTAATTGTTATCCTTTCTCACTCTGAAAAACATAAATTAATCACTATTGCTTTATATTTTAATAATATTTTCCATTGCAAAAACACAAAACATTTCCAAGGAATTGACAAATGATGTGCACATGATATAAGAGGTAGAATATGGGTATTTCAAAGAGATATCAGAAGATAGAAAGGTTGTGACAAAACCATGAAACAAATGTAGTCAGCCCTATGTCACTGATACTTCAAAAAGAGTTCAGTTTACTAAAGTTTAATCTGCCTTTTCTTTCAAGGCCATTCTTAAGTTTCTGACACAGCTGAATGCCATCAATTACAGACCCTGTTCAGATTTTTCCAGGAATAATTAGGGCACTCTATAAAATAAATGCACTTATTAATATGCCAAGGATCCATGAATTTCTCATCATAGGAAACGTCCAGTAGGATAATTCTTTCCACCAACAGTTTACCACCCCTTTATAATTTAGTAGATGAGTCATAAGAAGTTGACTGGGCCACTCAGAAGTTCAGTGATATGACCAGGGTGGTCATATCACTAAGTGTCAGTTTCAAATTTTGAATGCACATCTCTTTGACTGTAAGCCTAGCATTCATCTATTATAACATAGTACCTCTGAACTTTCTAAGGGAAGTAAACATATTTAAGATCTATAATTCCTTGATTTCAACCATGCTAAAACAAATAGAAACAATGCAAGGTCAAAACAAAACTATATTTCTCATTAACTACTTTCTCTGAGTAAACCATTGTGCTTATACAGAAGGATTGAGTAATCTTTTCTTCTTCACCCTTGTTCCCCAAACGGTAAAAAGAAATGTTTCATAGGCTGTATGGCTCTTAATAATTGATACCACTAAAAGAAGACCTCCTTCTTTTGTGGCCAGCTTGTTTTTATAGTTATATGTTTCTCTGTTCAATTTAATACTTCAGATACTTCTTCATCATTGGTTTCTCATAAATACTTCTGAACTAACAGCCTAAAATGCCTCCAGCAGGCTGTGGCTCCAAAATGGAACTTCTATTATTTGCTTGTTTCTTTTCTTTTTTTTACACTACTTGTGAACGTTTGGCAACTTATTAATGGGTCAGTGTACTCTGAAACACTTAAATGAATTCTTCCATTCGAACTATTCATTACATGATAATCACAACCTAGTGCATAGCTCTGATCAATACAAATGTACAGAGTTACTGTAAAATAGCCTGTCTAACCAGGGAGGGTAATCCACCATTTTAGAGATTTGAGGAGACAATCAATTAAATGCTGGATAAGGTCAAATACTATTGATTGAAGATTCAATGAAATCCCTTCCTTACCTTTCTCTCTTTGGAATTTTCTTTTGATCTGAGTATGATTTCCCTAAAATATATTTCCCCCCACTGGCTACACTTATACACTAAGAAAGTAAGTGGTCTTGGTACAACATAATGATTCATTGACATAGGAATCAATATTGTTATAAAACCCTGAAGCCATAAAACATTGAAAAATAATAATATTAATGTTTAAACATCTACAGCATTTTAAAAGTACAATTTAAGAGGTGCCTAGTGCTAGCTAGACATATTAGTTCATATATCAACTTATATATATACCTACCTACAGTAAATCTGTTAATATCTAAAATAATACAGCAAAAGAAAGTCACTAATGATCTGTTTACCCATCATCCCTAATATACCTGCTTGATTTTAAGCATTGTTCCAGGCTATTCCTTGGCATCATTATTAATGTTCATATGGTAAGCATTATATGTTTTGCCATTTGCTATGATTCTTTTTTTACATGTATTCTAGCACCTTCAGCTATACCCTGAGGATTAGTGATCTTTGCTAAATGCAGTCATAAAAATATAATGCAACAGTGTAGTGTGCACATCACCTCTACAAATGTTTTGCTGTTCATTGTAAAGAATCGCCAGTAAAAGCTTGTTCTCTATCTGAAACAATGCATTTCTAGGCTCTAACAGAACTCCAATTGCAACTTCTTATGTGTCCCCATCTATCTGGAGATAGACGGATTTGTAGCTTGTATTTTTATCTCACTGTCTCCAGAAAGTAGTAAATAGAAAAATGGAAATATCACACATTTGGAAAAATGCCACCTGGCACAATCAGGCACTAGGTGGCTAACTAAATATTGTGAACAGAAACAACTGGCAAAAGAGAAAAATCACTTGTTAGAATCCAGCAACACATCTGAGCTTCACATTTAAGAGGAAAACAAAATGTTTGCCTTGTGGACCACTACGATAATATTTAAATGCCAGGTACCTTCTTCTTTCCCTACCTTTCTTACTTATGTAACCAAGCACATTTGTATTCATTTTATGAGTTCCTTTTAACTTTTGCTACCAAAGAGTTAGAAAAGAAATGTTTAAAAATAGATTCTCTGTGATTTTACTAAAGAAGAATTATTCTACTAGTAGGAGTTATCTTTGGGATATATATATTTTTTTTAATTGCAGTAGGAAGAAAGTTCAAGACTAAGTAAAAAATCTAATGACATTTTCATGTCACAGCAATCCTTTAAGAGGAATGCTGTGTTTCCATCTCAGGTTTCTAAGATGAAGGCATGTGTTTTCAAAACAAGAAATATGATATCATCAGACAAGACTTCATTCAGTTCTTGCCTAATTTGAGAGTATAGATGTTTTCATCAAATCAAAAGAAATTGTTTTCTTTGTGAGGCATGAGATAGAAAGATTGAAAATGGATGTATAAAGTGGGCAAAGAGAATGAACACCAAGCCAAGAATCTTTAGGTGGAAAGCTGAAAGGAAAAGGGGGCTCACTTGCTACTACACATTAAGTGAAATCACTTAAGTCAGCCTCCCTTTACTGTTCTCTGCTCTTCTGCCATGTATTCTAACCTGTATCAAGAATGTAGTAGGTTTGGGGAATGTAAGCCCAAGGCACTAAAATACAGGTACACCTATTCCTTATCTGGTTGCAATTGTTCCCTACTTCTACCCGGTTTCATAGATATCAATCCTGTTCTAGCTATGTAAAAATATGGCATAATTCCCTCTCAAATTCCCTTCCCACATTCACTACTGAACTGAATGAAGTAAATAATAAAAGGATTTCACCTTAAAAACAAGGGTGTATACTCATCAAACACAAATGACTAAAATCTATATAGAATATCTTGGGGAAGTTCTAGTTCCAAAATAGATATGACAATCTGTTAAAGAAAATACCTATATATAAGGTATTTTAGATCTACTAGAGAAATACTAATCAACAATCATGCAAAAAATGGAAGTCGATTGTGCCTCTCTAGAATCCCCACAAATATTTCAAATAGTTTGTCTTTACTTAGAAACCCGGGCCTACCTCTAGCCAGACAAAAAGCTATAGAAAGAGAGAGGAATTCTTTTATCTGGAAGCCTCCCTACCTCCCCAAGAACTATCTTTGACCTAAAAGAAAGATGTTACTTTGTTCCTGTTTCATGATGTTTATCATTCTTTCTACTCACTTCTGCCTTGACTGACCCAAAGTCCCACAATTCAGGGACTAACATTTCAAATTCAGAACTCAATTCAATTCAATTACCATTTAATAAGAATCATGTTAATAACTAGGGATAAAGCATAAAAATGAAAGAGTCTTTCCTCAAGAAGCTTACATTTTGCATTCTAGGCAGGTAGATAACACATTGGAAACCTGAGTTCATGCCTCAGACACTAATGGTGTGGCCCTGGACAAGTTTCTTTACCTCTTAGTGCAGCCTCATTTTCCTCATTTGTAAAATAGAAATAATAGCATCTACATTACAGAATTGTAAGGATTAAATAATATTTGTAAAGTATTTTACAGACCTTAAGGGCCTATAAAAGAGGTAGGTGCTTTTATTATCCCCATTTTACAGACGAGGAAACTGAGGCAAATAGAGGTTAAGTGACTTAGCCTGAATCACAGAGCTAGGAAGTGTAAGAGGTCAAATTTGAACTCAGATCTTTCTGAGGTCCAGTGTTATTTCTACTGAACAACAATACACATGACTTATGATACCCATCTTTCAGGAAAGGACTACTCAAATCCTGGCATACAATGAAAATGCTTTAAAAAATAAAATCGACTATGAATTATCAAACCATCCTCCCTAACCATCGGGATAGGTTTTGCTATATTAGTACATATATGAAATTATAATCAGATAACAGAATTTCTCTGGTATGATAGATTCTAAAATGATACAATAATGAAAATACATTTTCCCCCTGTAAAAAGTGAGTCTCAAATATTTTAGATTAATGGTATTTTGTGGAATGAATACCAAGGTTCAATATTAGTTTACATGGTCTGGGTCTTCATGCAGAAACTAATTTGGGGAATAAATGATTGAAATCAATCAACTGTTTAAGAGCCAACTTAACCAAATTCAATCAGTTGTTAGAAAGTTCAGTTGTTTCACAGAATTAAACACTTTGTTTTTCAAACTTATTTATGTGTTAATATAGCAGTAGTTTCTTAATATGGGACAAAATTGCATTTGTTGTAAATTCAACCTATAAGCAGTGTGTTCAGTTATTTCCAACAATCATTTTAATCTACTTCAGATTATTTTCTTTGTCTGAACATTTCCATTCCCTTGAGACATTTTAACAAAATATGTAAAAAAGGTTTTAAATTATATTGTCATAATAAATGGGAGAAAACTATTGAATCTATACCCAGTACAAAGTATTAATCAGCATTATACTCAGAACAGTACATAATTTATTGTAATTGTAATTAAAAGAGGTTTTTAATTATATTGTCATAATAAATGGGAGAAAACTATTGAATCTATACCTAGTACAAAGTATTAATCAGCATTATACTCAGAGCAGTACATAATTTATTGTAACTGTAATTAAAATTTGATCAAATATATTCAACATAATTAAATTGCTTATCCAAAATTAAGAGTTTAATGTGAATATTATAGAGTAACAATATACCAATTTGATTTTGTCTTTCTTGGAATTCAATGTGCAAGGATTTTAAAATAATTTTCATTTTAGTCAATATGCAGATGGGAAAAACCTGCTATTTATATGTATTCCACTTTTAAAATGTTGCACATTGTTTTTTTACTACTATTTTAACCTTGGGTAATTAAGTGTGAATGTTAGCCTTCTTTCCTTCCATTTGCTGAAACTGATCCATATTAAAACTTACACATGACTAATCATATTCCATATAACACTTAATATAAACAAACACAGACGTGTCTTGTTTCATATTTTGTATATAATTGTTTGTCCCTACTGATAATTAACATGCCCAATTTGCATGGGAAAAGGGGAAGCATTTTATGAAGATTTAATTTTTGTAGTGATATAAAAGTAATCTTAAAATTCAGTCTTAAGCTACCTCTCACCTCAGCTACACTCAAATATAATTTCAACTATGGAATACTGGAGGGTAAACATGAATGAACTGTCAAGGAAGACAAACAATCCATTGGCCATATTTCTTTGTAAATTTTGATAATTCATGAAATTTTGAAATCAAAGGTTAAAATAAAACTTTCTTATACTTTTTTTTTACATTTATAAAATATTTGAATTGTTATCTACATCCAGCCATATAATAGAACCGACATGCAATAGTATTCCACAAAAGTCATTGATTTCATCCATTAGCTATAAAATAGTCTGTATGATTACCAACTATAAATCAAAGTATTTAAGGAATCTATTAAAATTTTTGTCAGTTATAGAGTTTGGTGGTGGTTGTTTATTTTTTTCCCTTCTTCTTTTTTTCTTCCTTAGTATTCTGGGGTCATCACTCATAATAGCGAAAACATAGCATAAGGGGGAAAAGCATCCAGAATGTTCCTAAAAATAAAATAGAAAGCCCTCAGGAGCCTTTTCAGAACAACAATAAAAAGTATTGCTAGCTGTAAAATTTGTAAGCAGGTTCTATCCTGTCGGCACGGAAACAATGAAGATGAATTACATCCTAGGAAAAATATTGAGAAGGTCTGGTAGTGCAGTGGCAAGCTAACAAACAGTGAGACCAGAACACAACTGCTCTTTATTTCCTGAGTTGAAGATGTCAGAACATGAAGACAGAGATAAACTGGTTAAATTGAAATGCAGAGACGGACTTCCAAAATTGATCTCCTTAAAAAAAGTCTATTTACCTGGACATTGTTTCTGTTCTTCAGCTTTGTTATTGTTGTTGGGTTGTTTGTCTGGTTTTTTGTTTCTGTGTTTCTTGGGACAAAGCCTCACTATATATGTTAAATGTACAAACTACTTATACATAAATTATTGGGTAAATTAAATACAATCATAGTATTTATGGTAATTTTTTTCTTTCCCCTCCAGATTTCCTTATGCTGTGATGGAAAAAACAGCTTTGATATTAAATTAATTTTGCCTTGGGCCACGGTTATTGTCTAAACCAAAAGGACATTGAGTGTACATGGGGAAAATGGCAGCTGGTATGAAATGTTCAGGGAGAATCCCACAGAGTCCTTGTAGATCTAACCATATACAGTAATATGTGGATCAGAAGTGAAGAATTTTTTTTATGTCCTTGTTTGATGCCCTGGATATGAATGTGATTAAAGCAAAGATGTGTTGTTAAGGAGAACAAATATGAAAAGGGTTATTTTGGTGATGTTGACATCACCAGTGATGGAAAGTTGTAAGTATAATAGCAAACTTTCCCTATCCTAGACCAAGGTCACCAGATGCAGATTTAAACTCTCACACCAGATGTAGACTGGAGAGAGTGTTTATTAAATCTAAGCTGTGATTCTCACAGGATGTTTTGGTGTTTATAATGATTACCCCCTATGAAAAGAGAGTAACTTTGCATTTGACTTTAGGTTTCATGATTACCCCCCCCCCAAAAAAAAATCTAATTAGCAGCCTTAATGGATAATTGGAAAGAGCTTTTCTTTAGTAATATATTTGAGAATGATTTTTTTCAAATGCTGCATAAAAATAATCCAAACAACAAACAATGAGTATGGCTTGAGTCCTTTGTACATTAAAAATTGAAAATAATATCAGTTTCTTTGGAAATCACTGAAAATTGCTATAATTCATGTACCAGAGTCTAGATGACTGGTTGATTGCATTTAAGCAACAGGAGGACTTCAAGGTGAAGTAGAATAAATGTTATGTGGAAGGCATGTTAACCTCTTCAGTGCCTTACTAATACACTAATTTGAAGAAGAGTTTGAGGCATATTGGTTATTAACAGAACCACAGCTCACGCAGGTTATTGGTTTGTAGGCCTAAAAGTCTCAAGATATTTGCTTCTCCCATTTAAATTATGTCTGTGATGTAAGGCTACTGATAACAATAGGACATTGGGAGCAGATGAAGTGGGTTTTCCTCCACTTAGTTTCCTCAAGGGCTCTCATTCTTTTTAGTATTAGATGGCTGGTGAGATAATCTGCATAATAACATGGCCTCAGTGTGTTCTTATTAAGTCAATGGAGCATGGAGTCTATACAAAAGCATCACTGCTATGTATTAAGTGGACTGAATCTATAGACCCACAATGACTTTACTCATCTGACAGGAAGAGTTGTACACTAATCTCGTAATTATACCTCTATACGCCTCTATTCATTCCAAATTTTGTCTGTTGGCAGTAAAATAAGTATAATTATAAGTATAATTCTAATTCTGCATGAGTTGGAATGCACTACATGAAGTTCTAATTACTTGTGTACACTACATGGATCAACCTTGTGTAAATGATTATTAATTCAGTTTGGTTATTTTTAATGCAAATGTACCCAAAACAGTACTCCCCAGGAGCCTGAAAATAAATGCAATTAAGAAAGATTTGACTGAAGTTGGTTAAGCCTACTAAGAACTTTAGCTTTATAGACTTTTCTTTTGTTTCACTTGTTAGGTTGGCATAATTTTTCTCGTTTTTGGACCCCTTGTAATTTGATTCACTTGTCACTAAATTTTTATAATTTGTACCCAAGAAATACACAAGAATTATTGACTAAGGAAAAATTTAAAATATACTGTCTATAGGACCAAAATGATATATTTTATGATCCTATGGAAAATATGTAAATCATAAGAAATAATGGGAGGAAATTAACAATTGTGCTTATCATCAATCAATCCACAAGTATTTATTAAGGGTCTATTATGTGTCAAATACCATGGTAGGAAATGGCAAGATAAATAGTAATATAGTATCACAATCCCTACTCACAAACACTTTATTTTTGGACAGAGAAGACAGATACACATAAGTATATGCAGAATAAATCTAAGTAAATAATAGTTCAGCAATAGATATTTTGGAAGGGAGGAAACTAGGTATTGAAGGAGTCAGAAAGAAAGGTTTCATATAGAAAGTGTTACCTAAGTTGTATCTTGAAGGAATACAACAGTTCTATAAGGCACAAGTCAGAAGATGGTTGATTGCAGATATGAAATTTTAAAAGTATGGAGATGGAGACCATATAAAACCAAAAAAGTATCCATTTCATATAGCAAGTTATCTAAGGACACCATGTTTTTCTTAGTTTTTTTTCAGCAAAGTTTGCTTTTTCTATTGTTTTTCTTCCCCCTTTTCCCCTTATCATTCTGTGTTCCAGTTCATTCAGTCAAACCTGAAGTAGATTTCTCCTTTCTCATGACACCTAAATATTTGCAATTTTTTACTTCTTTCTATATTCCAGGAAGATTATGTAGAAATACACATTGTCCTTACTTTCATCTGACTACTGTATAAATGAATTTTTCTTTATTTCATTTTGAGATCCAAATAGTTATCAAGATTGTTCATAGAAAATGATGCTAGAGACACTCATACATTTTCATATAAAACTAGATTTTTCTTGTCACTGATGTTTCAGAGTACTTACTCTCTATTGACAAGCAAGTCCTAGAAATTTATGGACTTCCAAAAGAGGAAATGACTTTTAAAACAAAAAAAGTAAAAACAAAAGTAATTTTTAAAAAAGAACTTCATAAAGGAAAATCTAAAGCAATCTCTTTGACTTGTTTTCCCCAAATCTACTGCTAAGAATGTCATGAAAACTCCCTGTTTAATTTTTTTTTTTTTTGTAATACCTTTACATGGGCAGCTAGGTGGAGCTGTACATATAGTATTGGGCCTAGAGTCAGGAAAATTCATCTTTCTGAGTTCAAATCCAGTCTGAGTTCAAATCCAGCCGCCAGAACTTACTATGTGACCCTGAGCAAGACACTTAACCCTATTTGCCTCAGTTTTCTCAATTGTAAAATGAGCTAGAGAAAGAAATGGCAAACCACTTCAGGATCCATACCAAGAAAGCCCCAAATGGGTTCATGAAGAGTTGGACGTGATTGAAAAACAACTGAATAACAAATGCTATCACAATATTCTCTTGCATTAGATTAACATTTTACATAGGTATCAAAAAGGACTACAGTTGGCCCTCAGAAATACAAATATCATTGTATAGAGAAATTATTGATTTGAAAGCATTTCCAGTTTTAACTACGATCCACATAGGCCTGCCTCACCTAAATCATAAAGACAATGCATTCATGAGCTCATAAACTTAGAGCTGATAGGGGTGAGACCATAAAGGTCACCTAATGGAGAAATGAGGTACCACCAAGAGGTTAAGTGCCTTGTCCAAGGTCACAAGATTTAAGACAAAGTCTTTTGACTCCAAACCCAATTCTTTTTCCATTGTACTAAACTGGTCACATTATCAAAATCTAGACCAAAGCTCTGTCAAATGAACAAAAAATAGGGATTTGGCAATTACCCAGTTAATCTGATTATTCAAGCTAGGATGGATTTATCTAATTTGGCTGTCTGTACTAGCTAATGACGTAAACAATTTTCATTAGCTTAAATTCCTTAAGTAAAAAAGCCTTTGTTTCATGTATAGTATCAATACCAGCCCTTTTGTCAATATCAACATTGTCTTACAAAAATTGTGAACTAATAATTCCCTTGTATTTTTTCATGTTTGGATGTTGTGATTAATACTAAACTTACTGAACAAAATGAATTTCTGTGTCACCTCCATTGCTTTATATTTTTATTTGTTTTTTCTATTCTAA
Organism: Gymnobelideus leadbeateri; assembly: GCA_011680675.1. Lineage (NCBI taxonomy): Eukaryota > Metazoa > Chordata > Mammalia > Diprotodontia > Petauridae > Gymnobelideus > Gymnobelideus leadbeateri. Next base: position 1,055,368 of record WOXC01003918.1, read on the forward strand.
GACATCTATCGAAAGATGTGACAGATTTTAATGGCATATGGGATTCATCTAAGGATAATACCATACAATTAAAATTCAGTTTACAGTTCAGTTCACAATCTTAGGGCAAAAAAAAGGGAAAAAACATTTTTCAGATGGACCCATTTTCTCTATTTCTGAATAGATGTCAATGAAACCTGGTGTATGGATAGAGATTTTCAAGAAATAATTTGGTTGCATACATAAATTGTGATTTTAGATGAAAATCTGCATAATTTAATATCTCAAATATTTTAGGTAATTTTACCACAACACATTCACTGTGTAAAAAATCAGTCTTTTATTAAAACTGATTAATATTTAAGTGCATAACTTTAACTTGGAGTGAGATCCACATTTCAGAGAATTATGAGAATTGTGAGGGTGAATGTAAGCCAATTCTCTGTTTTGTTTGTACTTTTACTGATGAGTGTTTTTGCCTTTCCTAAAATTTTACTATCTCTGACAATGTGTATATTGATAATACAATTCCATAAGTAAGTGTTTTGAGAATATGAGTTTTAGATTGGGAACCTGAGGGGGGAAATGGCTGAGGTGGTATAGGAGGCTAATAATTATGTTATCCTTCCCACTTGGAATCCCTGCAAGCCAAAGAGAATAAGCTTGGTTTCTGGCGTAGGGTAGGACAACAAGGAATCTCCTTATTTCAATAGGAATCACTGGAACTCATGGAAAGGGAGCTGTATTGGTGTCGGTCAATACTGATATCACCTGTGTAGGGCTTCAAAAAAGCCATATACATTGCCAGAGACCTCTTGGGAGGATAGGGAGACTGCTATGTATATAAAGCTAAGTGATTGTTCAATTTCTTCTTTCATTAATTTAATTGGGGGGAGGGGTTTTTTAATTAGTTCTTGTGATTTGAGAATTTTCTTTCCAAGTATTTGGAATAGTCTTTAGATGTACATCTACAGATTTTTATATGCAGGGAAGAAAGAAGGAACTGTTCAAATTTTTACTTTTCTCTCCCCTAGATTCTGAGTGGAATTCCAGCTCTGTTCCTTAGTACCCAGGTGACATCAATCAAATTAATTAACTTTTCTGGGGCTCCATTTCTTCATTTGTAAAATGGGAAGATAAGGGAGACAACTTCTAAAGTTCCTTCCACTTCTACAGGAAAGATAACTAAGATCCAGTGAAATGGTCAAAGATTCAATGACAATGGAGACTAAGCCTAAGATAAAATAAAAGAGTAAAATAGAAATATGTTTTTAGGGTCACTGTGCTTTCATACTGTGCCACTCCAACCCCTAGTATTCAGACAAGTGAAAAAAGTACAAAAAATATTTTAAATACTGCCCTATTTTATAAACTCAAGGTCATCACCAAGTGTTATAAAAAGATTATATATAACTTGAACAGCAGAGTATTAACCTTTTCCTAAATTTTATTTTTAAAAAATATAGGTATGAGTATTTGACTCTGCATATGTGGAGATAGTTCCATTCATGTTTAAGGATTATTGAATGCCTATTCTCATATGTGTAGTTATTCACCTACAGAAACATTCTTAATTGGAGACTTATTGATATAAAGCCTATAGTTTAATGTATTTGTCACTTCTGAAGTTTCTACAGAGAAAAAAATATATTTATTCACTTCAAGGTTTTGTGTCCATTATAAGTATGTGCACATTGCTGGATCTGGATGATTTTAACATCATAACTTATTCTGAATGACATTTGACATGATTGTCTTCAATTAACAAATCTGACTTTTTTTAAAGGGGTGGGAGTTCCACACCTATAATTTCATAAGTATGAGAAGCTTCCATTTTGAAAATTCCCCTCTACCAATGTGAACTGCAACTCAACTATAACAGCTGTCTCAGGCACGAAGACATTAAAGCACTTGCCCAATGCTTCAGATTTAATATTCTTCAAAGCAGGATTTGCACCCAGTACTTCTGGTTCTCTATTCATTATACTTCACTGACTAGATATATATATATATATGTATATATGTGTGTGTTTGTGCATATGTATATACACACAATTATATATGTATATATATAACATTATATACACAAATATATATATATATATATATATACTAAACAGAGAAATTGTGCATAATTACATGATCATTCTATAGTCTTGGCAACTCTTTTGTTAGAAGTTTAATGGTCACAGTAAATTGTAATCACTGAAGACCTTTATATAGACAGGGAGATGATTTCAGTTAAACTATCTAAAGTGTAATCTTACCCAGCAGCAGTATGTTCATATTTTTAATTTCATAGCAAAACTAATAAACAGGATATATAGGGAAATGATTAGGAATATCTTCTTTCTACCCAGTGCATTAAACTGCCTAATTTTCTGACACCTAGAAATGCATTACCATAAATATACCGTCCTATCCTATGCTATGCTATATATATATATATATATATATATAGTATTTATATATATATAGTATTTTCTATGTATAGAAATATATATATAGAAATATATATATTATTATAGAAATATATATATTTTTTTTTTTTTTGTTTTTTTTTTTTTTTTGTTTTATTTCTATATATATATTATAGAAATATATATATTTCTATACATAGAAAATGGAATTAGAGTGAAGTCCTATCATAGATTAAGGTAGAAGAAAAAAAGATCTCTGTATAAGAAAAAAAATCTCAGCAAGATAAAATGCCTAGATCCTGCTACATTCTTCAAATGTGTGTGCTGCAGATTGCTTTTTCTTACTTTGCACAGTAGATGCAAAGATTCTGCTGAAAACAGGGGAGAATGTAATTGTACATGTGCCAAAATGAATTGAGGACTCAAGTCAAAGAGTGACTTTGAGCAACAAATTCAAAATCAGTAACTGACTCAGCAAAGCATTTTTCAGAAGCATATCCATCTAACTAATTTAGTAGCTACATATTTCAGAAAGGGTAGGTACATACTCAGAAATGGTTCACTAATTCAGTTTATCCTTTTAAACTTAGCTGTACTTGGGAACGAGTGGCCTTCCTAAGTAATAAGAAGGAAAGACAGAAATCAACTTAATTTCTCTCTTTATGTAAAACTTGGTTAAGTCTTACCTATAGCTAGCTTATTCTTCCCTTATTAACTTCTTTTAAGGACTTTCTTTCCATCACTCATGTCTCTGGTTTGTCAGCAGCAGCACAAAGGCCCTTAGAGTAGAGGGTGGCATAATGTGAAGTTCCCTCTTGGCACAATGTCAATGACTGACACTAGTAGACTGAGTGACATGCCACCTCTGGAGTGCAAGCTCTCTTGACTGTTATTTCTTAGTCATCTCAGTATGTTTGAAACAGTTGGTTTCCTTCCTTTAGACACTTGTCAACATTCGTAGATGGTGTTTTAACTGGCACATTGTCACTAGCTATATCCAGTCAAGAAGAGCTGACTAGCTGCGAAAGGTCTGTTTCCTAAGCCCTAGCAGGAATTAGAGAACTAGAAACAGGAACAGTCTCATTCATATCACATAGCACCCAACCACTAATGGTTTCTTTTTGGAATCACCTTATTGTAACTATGTGAATTTTATCCATAAGTCAAAGCTTTGTGGTATGAGTAAAAACTCTCGTAAAGGACAATAATGCTTACTATTTTCATAGCCATCTATTCATTAACTATTGTATATTCTATCAAATAATAATAAAAAGGCTATATATCAATTTATTTAAAAATTACACAGGTGACAAATTGTATTTACTAAGTAGATAATAAGCCAAATGAATTATAAAATGACCATAACAATTAATATAATACTAACTTAAGCATGACTGGTTTTACTTAAAAAAAATTTAAAACCAGCACGCTCCCCATAGAAAATAGAAACAGATATAGGTGGGGGTGAGAGTAAATGACAGATAACAATTTTAGATAGCCAGTATAATAATATTTCCTCACATCAATTTGAGCCTTTCATAAGAAAAGATTTAGAGACCCAATAAAAGGTGGTCACATAGAATTTGGAATTGGAAAAGAAAAGATGGAAAAGGAATAAAAAATATTTCATAGGTTTTTTTTTCTCCTGATTTCTAAAACCAAAGGGAGCTATCATTTATTAATATTATGATTACCTCTCTATAATTAGACAGTTGATTTAAGAATACAATGAAAACCGTCTTTTGTTCATTCAACACATCAACAAATTCCCGTGTTATTTTATTCCTAGTCGCATACCTACTACCCAGAGCTCAATTCATAATGGTGCCCCTTTTTCTACTATGTTTCTCTGAGTTTTATCCTTCCTGTCACATTTTTCTTACTTCTTTACCTCTCTTCCCAGGAGATGCTAATCTCCATCTTTGCTCTTTCCTCTTCTTATATTGTCCCAATACCTTTCAAAAATCCACTATCACTTCTGATTCTCAATCACTTCTCTGAAGAGCTCATTCTGACCCAAGGGGTCCTTTGCCCCAAAGCACTCTCATAGTGCTTGTTTCTTCATTTAGTTTTCCAATATTCCATCAATCTCTTTTATAACACCTTAATCTCTATCACATGCAACTTCAGAAAATATGTTCAATCAATTTATCTGTTCATGGCAATTCCTCTTTTATGTTTATCCTCATTAAAAATTAAACATGTGGAAACTTAGGGGATTTCCATCTTTTCAAGATACCAGGACTATAAAATTAGATATCTATAAAATGCTGTAATTATAGTAATACTACCTTATATTTCTATAGTGCTATATGAGAATATAGCATAATGTGTATGTGTGTATCCATTCTTTTCTCTCAGTTTATCCTAAAAACAACCCTATGAATTGGTAGGATGGGTAAATGAATTACTTTCTACTCACATAGGTAGCAACTGATAATGCTGGGGTTATCTAGGTTTTAATTTTCCAAATGCATTTTCCTTTTCACTAGGGCACCCACACAACCCATTTAAACAACTCACACAAAGCCTGCACACAAAAATCAAGGTTAAATAATCAGAAGAAAGACAAAATTAGCAATTTAAAAGATAAATATTTTAAGTTCAATTATTCAAAAGCTATTGTTGAAGATCTCATCTGACTTTCACAATTTTCAATTTTGTTTGGATATTTAAGATATTAAGTTGACATACTAAAGGTATGCCTCCCTTTATGCAAAAGATGAGCTCTACTAAAATTGTATTTTAATTCAATTTTTGTAAATTGACTTGTGTACAAATACAGAAGAATTTAATACTTAAAGACATCATATGGGTGGATCTTTTGTAAATTATTCTAAATCCTTTAAAAAAAAAAACAACTGTATACTGTTCCTGTGGCAAAGGCACCAAACCGTGAGTTAGAGGCAGAGTTTTATTCCCACTGTTGCTTTGACTAACAGTGTGACTTTTGGCAAGCCACCTAATATTTCCAGTAATGTTTCCTCGTCTAATAAATGAATGTAATAATGCTTATACCATACTTCCAAGGGCCTTGATAAGGATTAGTTATGCTAATCAATAGGACAGTTAAAGAAATATTAATGAGAAATTAACATATATATAGTTATTTATATTAACATTAATATTTATATAGTTATTCTTTGATAATAGGTATGAGATAAAATTAGTTTGAGTACATAAATATAGCTACTCAGTCATTAGTAGGTAAAGGGATCACCACAGATTCAGTAAAATGTGATTTCATGCACTGCCTCTGACATGTCATCTTCATGAAGGTGAGCAAGTAACACTACCTTTGAGTTCCCCTAGCAATTCTCAGAGACTTTCAGTTACAGAAGAATTATTCTGATCTGCATTGGTGGAAATTATTTCCTCATCATATGTTCTTTACATCAGAGATGTCAAACTAGAGGCTGCTAGCACAAAACTCCCCAGGGGCCTGAGCTAGGTTAAAATGTAATTGAAAATGTTTAACAAAATAAATAAGAATATAATAAAACATAATATTAATTTGTGGTTTTCTAAGTCTATCTGCAGCCTGCAGGTATTCATTTCTATTTGAGTTTGAGAGTGCCGCTCTATACCATTGTATTCATAAGTCCACACAAAAACAAAACCAATTTATCCTTTTTTTTTTATGTAATACCTGACATCATCTCTTGTATCTCAGAGGAATTCTCTGTAACCTGTGCTAGGCACTGGTCTGGCCTAGTCTCCCCTATGGTGTGAACACAGGCCCCTAAAGCTCTCTGGCTCTTAGGGGCTGGTCTCATTTTTGGCCATTACTGTGACTCTGAGAGGCTGCCTGGGGCCTGGGTAAGGCACTGATTTGATCTAGGCATGGGCAGGCACTACCAGGTCCTAAGGCCCTGGCCTGGCTTTGTCTATTGCTGTAGACACAAGTCTATTTGAATACTATTCCTTCCTTCTATCATGGCTTCTTTCAGCTCAGGGCTTTCACAGATTTCTGTCAGTTTTCTTGTGTAATCCCTGACTGGTTGCAGTTGCTTATAGCCATTTTTTTGACTGACATTAAACAAAATAACTGTTGTATCTTGTGCAGGCAAGATTCTTGCCCTTCAGTTAGATTAATTCAAAGAAAGTTCAAGTTGCCTTTGGTTTAAGTGTGTTTACAAGAATATTTGATAGCTGAATCTTTAGAAATGACTGCATCTGCAGTACACAAATGATGTTTCTTGATTACAGGTTTTGGGGGGAAACATCTGTGCCCTTCTCTGTCACTTAGAAATATCTTGATGTTAATCTGAGTAAGGGATGCTGTTAATTTTTACATCATATTTATTTTCTAATTGACTTCTCTTTGGTGTAAATCAAGACTATTAACATGCTTATCTGTATCACTGATATATCACTCTACATCTTCAACTTTGATGGTCTTCTATATTTAGTTCTAAGCCTAAAAGTGGAAATCAGTCATTTATTGGATATTCAGACTAGAATTTTAAATTGGTAAGAATCCTCCTTTTTCTCTTCAGATAAAATAATTTTTATTAGTGACTTTTGCCTTTACATCACAGAAATGTAACCCTCCTCCCAACTTGAATTCTCTCCCAATTGTAATAAAGAAAAATAATTATATAAAAACACATAATCCAATGACCACATCTAAAAATGTTTACAAAATTCTGAGCTATTAGCTGCCCACTTCACTGCCATGAGGCCCAGGTATGCTTCATTATTTTTCTCCAGGACCTTCAATGGATTTTCATTTACTGAACATCTTTTAGTAATCTTTTCATTTGTATTGTTTCAGGCACTGAGTATATTGACCTTTTGGTTCTGTTTATTTTGTTCTTTATCAGTTCAGATAAACTTCCCCATGTTTCTCTAAATTCCTCCTAGTCATCATTTCTTATTGTATGGTAATATTCCATTATATTCATACACCATAGTTTAAGTCACTTCCCAAGAGATGGGCACTCACTTTTTTTTCCATTTCTGTTCTACTAGAGTGCTGTTATGAATATTTTGGCATATAGTACACCTTTGTTTCTGTTTTTGACTCCCTTAGAATATATGCCCAGTAATGGAATCACTAAGTCAAATATTATGGAATGTTTCTTACATGATTCCAAATTGTTATTTCATCCACTGTAGTGTTAGGCACTACAGATAAAAACACAAAGAATGTGACAATCCCTAGATTCAAAGAACTTTATTTCCCTTTTAATTAAACACACACACACACACACACACACACACACACCAATTTATTTTCCTCTTCCTCCCCACACCATCCGCTACTGAGCAACAATCAAAAACATTCTATCAAATATGCATAGTAAAACAAAACAAATTTCCACACTGGCCATGTATAAAAATGTATGTCTCATTCCATATCTTGAGTTCATCATCTCTCTGTTATATACTAAGAGCCAATGCTCTTATTAGTTTGTCTGGTTATGCAAAATAACCCCCTTCAATAATTTTACTGGTATGGTACTAAATCTATAAATTATTTTAATATTATCATTTCCCTTTTAAAGACACACTCTATGAACATTAAATAGCTCTTTATCTACTTATCTCCCTTTATTTCTATGAAAGGTGTTTAGGAATCCCTCTTCCTCATTCTTTATTAAAAATAATATTGTTAATCATAGAGAATAGTTTTCCATGTATTTATATTCATGCTAAAACATATACTAAAACATTCAATTTTGTGCCACACTATTAACATCACCAATCAAAAAGTCATTCAAAAAAGATAAATTAACTCAAGTCATACCACTTAATAGGTAAACTGATTATTTGGTCTGTGGTCACTCTAAACAATTTTAAATATGATTATACAAATCTCTAGGGCATGAACTGAGAAAATTAGTCTTAACTATAGTCCTTTGTTTTTCTTTTTTTGTTCTAGAGTTTAGGTATGGTCTTTTGACTGAGTCCAAGTTTTACAGAACAAATTCTTTTATTAAAGGGATTTGTTCTGTGAAGTTTGGATTTAGTCAAGGGGCTGCATTTCAGGAGCTAGAGGGCCAGGAGGTGGCAGGTTCCCCACCTCTGGTCTAGGCCTATAATTGCATCCATATTAGGATATTTGGATGTGGAAGCTTCCTCTAAGTAGATGGATAATAAATCTGTAAATTACAGTCATTTTCTTAGGCTGCTGAGAAGTTAAGTGATTTTTGTATGCTAACTCAGCTAGTACAATTTAGAGGTAAGACATAGAACCATGTCTTCATGACCCCAAATTCAGCTCTCTGTACAATTATTTCACACTGTCTCAATTTTCTACACTGGTAAAAATGAAGCATTGTTTTGTGGTAATCAATGTAGAAAGTGCCAAAATGGAAGCACTTCTGGTGGAAAGTCAGAAGTATACATGTTTGTGCCTTAGAATCTGTTTCACAGAAATTCTAAGCAATCATCTCACTTTTATCTCACTACCCATCAAGAGGAAATTTTGTGATCTGAGAAATCTGCTGTAGGTCACAGTTTAAAGGCTCCTATCAGAAAGCATATCCAACAGAGATTATGTGTGCCATACACTGGTTCTATTATGAGTCAACAGAAAATTAAAACAGCAAAGCTTACATTGATAAAATAGAGAAATAGCAGATCAAGGAGCAGGGTATAATTAAAAAAGCTTCAAAAAAATTTAAACACCAAATTGGAAATCTTGGAAATAAAAGGAGAGATTAATAAAATTGAAAGCAAGAGAATTACTGAATTAATAAATAAAATGAAGAGATGTTTTTATGGGGGGGAGATTATTGGTTAATCTGATGTAATGGAAATGCAGATTTGAAGATCTTCCCTGCCCCTAGGCCCTTTGATTGGTTTAAGAGACTTTGATTGGCTTAAGTAACTCTGAGAACCTTCCTTGATTTGAAAATGTACTCTGCCCCCTAATAGGCTGAATGTGGTCACATGGAGCCTGTGGCAGGAGGCTTGGTTTTCAGGAATGACCACACCTTGATGCTATGTGATTGGGCTGTGGGTCAAGAGAGTTACATTCTCTGAGCCAGGAGAAGGCTATATAAACCCTGATGGGAGGCTTTGCTTTGGGGGCTCACTTTGAGAACTGTTGTGTGATTTGACCAGATGAGACTCTGGGCAGCCATTGAGAGCCTCCCTGGCTTTGAAAACCCAGATGTTGAGGCTTCCCTCTCTGGTAACTGTGATTTTAGTATTGATAATGGTTGGACAGTTTGGAAGCCTGTCTGCTTGTTCTGTCTGTATACTCTGAAGTTCATGGTGCTGACCTTTTCCCCCTGAACTAGGTAATATATGTTTGATTGATTAAAGTAAGCTTGTTAACCCATTTTGAGTTGCTTTCCTTTACAAAAGCAGATCGAAGAACCTGTGTTGGCAGCCACCCTGGGGATGTTGGGGTGCTTGCTGCTACATCTGATTTTTAAAAAAGAAAAGAAAACAAAATTACCAGTATTAAAAATGAAAAGGATGAATTCAACACCAATCAAGAAAAAATTATAGCAAAAGTTTGTCAAATCCAAGAGCTATTACAGAAGCATCTGAAAATGCATTCTTCCAGAGCTGCTTTATCCTTTGAATTGGAGAATGAGAATAAAGCCACACAACTGTAACCTTTTTCATTACTGGCACCGGTAAACTCACATATCAATATATTCCCTTCCTCTTTTAAGAAAGATATTGGTAATTCTGATTACATGGGCTAAGCTGAGTAAAAGGAAATTTTAATGAACTTCAAAACTTCAGACCTCTTATCTATAAGCTTTTAGCTACATGGCTGTCATTTCTGGAGGTATAAGCTAATAAATAAAAGAAAACAATGACATCTTGAATGACTGGGAAGATTATTTCTTATCCATAATTTTACAATAAAGTCATTCTGGATGTGTATTTTCTCATCTTTGCCAGACATTCTTTAATCATATGAATTTCAAGAGAGTTGGCCACAGAAATTCATGAAACCTATCTACTAAAGAGCATTAGGGATGTGTTGGTAAATGTTTAACAACTGTATCTCCAACAAAACAAACTTACAACCCACTTTTAAGTTTAATCTGCATCATTAAACTCCACCATTTTCTAAAATAAAACAATATATAAAGTCCTAATTTGCAGACTTTGCTGACTTCTGAGATATAAATGCTCACTCTGAAAATTTAACAATCATCTCCCAAGCCAACACAAATGGCCTCTAGAAATACACTCCTGAGTGTATTTCTGCATGTATGTATATATGTGTGTATATATACATACACACACACTTAGTACCCATAGCAGTGAGGTAAAAGTTATTTTACTATCATTGAGGAGAAATTTATTAAAAAGATATAATGACATGGGTAAATTTAGATGTTGAATGGATTGATTTTTCATATAATCTGGGGATTCAAATTTACTACTGAGAGCAGTGATATTTGGTTGCCTGGTATAGAATTTTTAAAAATCTTAAAAGTTAGAAGAGACTGCAGAACTTATGTCACTTAACCTCCTCCTATTTGCTTCATGAATTTCATCTCCAATATCTACATCTTGTGATCATTTGGCCTCTATTTGAAAAATTCTTTGGGTATTTATTCATCCATATGTAAATATATGTAAACATACTATCATCTAGTTTCTCTCTGTCTGTCTCTCTCTCCCTCTCTGTCTCTCTCTCTCTCTGTCTCTCTTTATCTCTCTCTTCATATGGATAAAATGGTGTATTTTTTCAAATGCCTTTTGGAAATTCAGATAAACTAAGTATATACTTCTGTACAGTCTATCTAATAAGTCTACCAAACAGAAAAATGAACACAGCTAAGTAGACTCAGATCTTCCCTTCACTACTTACTGCTTTTAATAGAATTGAGCAATCTAAAACTTCTAATTTTTTTTTTTAAATGGGAAGGGTGAGAGTAGGGTGGACAAGATTACCCAAATCATCTCCAGGTCTAAATCTTTAATGAGATAAGCTTTTTTGCCTTACTATATTGTAGTGTTACAGTATATTGAATTTACTTCTTCTAAAGCCCTCAGATCTTATAACAATAATAATGATTATATTTGCTAGCATTTATAATGCTTTAATATTTGAAACAATGCATACAATAATTCATTTTTAACATAAAATGTTGCCTACACATCCCAAAACTTGTACTTGAAGAGTTAAATTTTTGTATCAAAGTAGGATTTGCTTGACATGTATCTTGTCATATTTTCTCATCACTGACTAGATAAATGACTTTTCAATGTAGGAATCACATTATCTGCATTTCTGTTTGCACAGAAGGATTTGCATTTGTGTAAATATCTCTGTATGTAGAGAAAAGTACAGAGGTGTATTACATAATACACATTTAAAAAGAAATACACAAATGTTTTATGAAAAAAATGATCTTATATATTGGTATTTTCTTTGTTGTAGAGAAATATTTGACAAAACTTTCAAAATATTTGAAGTTATAATTCATATGATTCATGTTTTTTTTTTAAGTAATGTCAAATATTTATTCATCAAACACAATTCAACTTTTTAGAACTAAAGTTTATTGATTGTGTTACACAACAATAAGATAATGAAGGTAGAACTAGAAACATCAAGTAAAATAATGTAGTCCTTCATGGGTTTAATTGTTAGCTAATAAATTCTTTAAGTAACAGCATGTTAGATACCAAGGGAAAAATTACCTACTATAACCTAACAAACTTCTTTGATATGTTTATATAATGACATTTTTATGAATAAAAATTTAGATAAACTATAACACAGAAGAAAAAAAGATGAATGGTTTGATCAAATTTTATCACCTTATAGCCAAATAATTCATCACTCATATAAACACATTAGGCTACCTCTGTTGTCCAAAGTGGCAACCATAATGTTGATAAAGTTAATTTCCTGTCAATATCTGGGGAAAAGTAATCAATATATTTGTTTAGCACCCATGACTACCATTATAAGATGTTTTGCTAAACTATGGATAATATAAGGAAGGCATGGCCCCTTTACTCAAGCAGTTTAAAATTTAAATAGGAAAAGAAGATTTATATATATTATAAGACAACTAATAGAAGAGGAGAGCAGCAACATTGTTGCCTCTGAGGCACTATTCTTGTCACAACCAGTCAAGTAAGATATATCATTCTTGATCTTGCCAGAGGCAGGAAAAAGGACACAGTTAGACACAGCTGACTGAATGAAACCCCTTTATTCTGACCAGAGAGATGTGCAGGAATTAGAAGTGTCTCAGACTAGCTGTAGTTCTCACAAATCTAACTCAAATGGCCATGACCAATCCAAAATCTTTCCAAGTGGACAGTGTTCTCTGACTATTTTATTTTAATTATTTACATGTAGAGAATAATGACTATCAGTTACATTAGTGTTATCAACTGCTTATTTTTAAGGCATTTAGTTAAATAGAGATAACCAAGATTGATAAGACATAGCACATGCTAGTGAGAAGTGTTAGAGTAAAATATGCCTGTCCTAGGTTGGGATGGTCATTAATTTCATGGATAGTTCAGGGTAACAGTTTCTATGGACATTAATTCACATCTATAAAAGGAAAAGAAAAAAAAATAAGTGCCTATCTATTTCTCAATGTTGATGATTCTAAACAATCTGTAATGGAAAAGAGGACTAAAATTAAAATAATGAAGAATTCCATAAATTTGGCAATATGAAAAGGAAAACCGAGGCTTTATAAAGGGGTAAAAATACAGGGAAACACTGCTATTCAAAATGAGGTTGGGGTTATCTTTATGATCTAGAGAGCTAGGTTTTGCAGTGAAAATATTCCTTTTTCTATAACCTCACAATCTACCTAATCAAATAATATTAGGATCTGGGATGTTATACTTGCCAAATGCAATGTCTTCTGGTGAGTAGCCTCATCTACTTATTTGTTAAGGAGGCAGTAAATTGAATTGAGATTGATTAAAGTAAGAATAATATAATTTGTGACGCCATCACAAATTATATTATATATATATTATATTTTATATATATTATATATATGTATATATATATATATATATATTACTAGTCATCTAAATCCTTATTACAATGACCTTGACAATTGGCCACTGAAGCTCTGATTGAATTCTTCCAGTAACAGAACACTCACTCCCTCATCAGGTAGTCTGTTTTATTTTCAATCAACTTTGCTGATATTTTATTTCTTGAATCAAGCTAAGGCCTGCCTCCTTACAACTTCAAGCTAGTTCTGCCCTCTGGGGACAAATGAAATGAAGTGTCATTTAGAACTTTATCAGATAAAGTAGATTGTCTTAAACAAGTTCAGACTACATCTGAAGTACTGTCTTCAACTGTGAAGTTCACACAGCAAAGGAGGATGCTAACAAGATGACATAACACCCAGAGAATGTCAATCAGGTGAGGCGAGGGACCTCGAAGGGACTAGGGATATTTAGATGGAATAAGATATTTACAGAAACAATGGAAACTTGTTTGGGAGAGAGGGAGATGGAGAAAGGGAGAGGGACAAGGAGAGAGTATCAAAGAATGTTGGGGACTTGTTTCCTATCTTTAGAGCAAATGAATAATGTTTTGCTGCATCATCAAAAAGGGTTTTTTTTGAGGTTTAGTAATTAGAAATCCATACCAAATTGACTCTTGTTAAGTCCTCAAAAGGAACCAACTTTTGATTAAAATGTTAACATCTTATCACCAGCAATGTTCATTACCTCAGTGTCATTGAGCAAATCATTGAATCACCTTGGTCTTAAGCTTCCTTACCTATAAACTGAGGTGGCTGGACCAGATGAAGTCAGCAATCCCTTCCAATCTTAGTTCTATAATCTTATGGCTATAAAACACAGTTTTCTTGGAATTTTTAATACATTTTCAATACTTTTTAGCAATTACTTTGAAAAATCATACTTTTTGCTAATTACCAATACAACAGTTCAAACCCATCCACTTCCCCTGGCATTTTTAAGTCCCACTCTCAATGGTTAATCAGACGCTTACCCATATCTCTTTTTTTCTTATTTTTCTTAGAAACTACATACTGCTTTGGCACCCTGTTTCAAGACCTAATCCAACAATTTGATCATCATGGCAAGAACATAGATGGTACATATTTGCTTTCCCATACATTTCCTCACAGGGTGAAATTAATTTGTAAGAGGAATACTGAGACAATATTATATATTTACTTTGTGAAGACCCAACAAATGAAAATGACTTCTCTTTGTATAAAATGTTTCATACAGCCCTTCTAGTGATTTTTAGGTGATTATATATGTGTGTGTGTGTGTGTATGTTAATTAACTGGGTTGTTTATAAACTGAGTTAAATATACATATCTATTTGAGATTAGCACTTAAAAATGGTTTTAGCCTGCCTTTAAGATTAGTCTGATAGTCTGAACAGAACTCAAAGCATTTTAAAGTTTGACTTTTTTTTAGATTTATGAAACACGAAAACTTCCCTCCATAAGTTACTATGATTGAGCCCCCACAGAGTGCCCTGCACTGCATGAGGTGCTTAAAAACATCATGCATCACTTCTCTTTCAAATACTGTGAATCTAATTACTAATGCCTGCACTACCTACACACAAGCAAACAGTAGTCAAGAAGGGAACACCAAGACAGATGATGGTACATGTAAAAGCATCTGAAAGCCTGGCTTACATGAAGATAGACAATTAACATGAGTTTTTAATTAACTGTCATTGCAATTACTGTGAACAAGCTGAGCAAAACTTTATTTTTCAAATTTATGTGCCAAGTTTGTGCATTCAAGATAAATAAATATTAGAATTAAGCAAAATTACTTAACTCATTGGGTCCACTTTATCATGACCCTACTGCCATACTTGGTGCATCAGTCCTTAAATGTTAGTATACGATAGGCTAGAGCAAAGGTAAAGCTCCATTATATTTTGCCTTCTGTAAAACAGCCACCATTGTTATAAATAGAACATTGTATAGTTAATCCACTCATAGTCATAAATGCTTCCAGAGGTCTAAGAGATACTTCTCTCCTCTAGTGGAATGAATAGAAAGCACTCAAATAATATTATATGAAGAATACTTTCTATGAAGGCCTCAAGAAACAAGGAAATAGTCTCTGCCATAGAAAAGTTTCTAATCTAGATAGATAGACAAGGCAAATGCACCTAGAGGTGAACTTTAATCCATAGATTAATAAAATGCATCGATTAATATAGAAATGAAAGTCCATAGAGAAATCCCTTTCCAAAGAGATGTTAGTTTGAGGGGGGTGATCTGGATATGGATAATTAGCTAGAGAAACATCTTTATAAGTATATTTTCATCAACCCCCTTTTTTTCTATGTTTGTTTGAATGTACCCAACCATAAGAGATAAAAAAGGAAGATTTTTACTAAGTACTAAGGAATGTTTTGAAAATAGACCAAAGTACCGATACAAATGAGATAATAAAAACCCTTTAAATTTAATGTACAATTTAGAGTGAAGTTTTTATTGATTCTTAAAAACCACCCATTCACCTTCTCTACTGTCACTTTTCAAATCTTCTAAAAAGAGGAAAAATGCATAAATTTTTCCATGGTCCAATATGTGTCCTCTTTTGTTGAAAATCCTAGGATTTACTTCCTTTTCTTAGCATCTTTAGATGTTTGTCAATATTCCAAAGCAGATTTTCAAGGCAGTGTTACATTAATAGCATCAATATTGCCTATGGTCCTAAAAGTGCTGTTTTGTTCATTAACATAAAAGATTAAAATGGATTTGGAAAACATTTTTTTCAAAGAAAGTTGAATTGTGGAGAGAAAGAAAAATTCATTCAAAGGGAGTTTTCAGGCTACATTTTATATTCCTTTTTATAGGATTGATTATTGAAATAACTTTGCCAAAAGGCCTGAGGATGAAGAGGAGTACAAACTGTGTGCTTAAATGAAAATAGATTTAATCATGTGAACTATGCTGGAATTATTGTCATTCAATGGTTCTGAGATGTAATAATATTTTATACTGCCTTGCCAGAGCCCAGACTTTCTTACAATATAATCCATCCCAGGTTCAATGAACAATTGTTAGCTCTTCTACTGGAGATGGGTGAATGCAGGCTGGTCTAGTTCCTGTTTAAGTTTGTGGGCACAAAAATGTACCCACTGTACAAGAGCAGCTTTAAGATTTGATCGAAGCATGACCTTGGTGATTTTCTTTACAAAACTCTGCCTCAAACAGAAACGGGCTTCAGTACACATTTTTGTTTATAGGTTGCTGTTTCTTTCAAAGATAAATGAAAAATCTGAAGACAATCTGAAACCCTGTCTGGAGGGGCTTTAGAAAGAAATATGATTTAGGGATAACATATGCTTAGTTAGATTAGATGACATTAAGGAATATGCTCTATTTATATACAGATTTCTTGACAAGTCTTAAAGGACACACAAAATTTGTTCTGCATAGATGAAGAAACCAAATATGAATGATTTCTGCTTTGGATCTGCATTTTTAAAAAATCAAATATAAATGTGTATAAGCTAAATCATTGTCTTCAGAAGACAACTAGGTAAATAAATACAAGCTACACTAATGTTTCACTTGATAGTCAAATGTAATTATAGCACATCACTCAAATCATTTTAGGTACATATCTAACTAACATTTCTTGCCGTCAGAGAAAAATGCAAATATCATATGTTTCATGGTTATCTTGTTACCTGATCTTTAACAAGACTTTTATCATATAGTCACATACTGTTTATAAAGCTAAAATGACATCCCTCCTCTCTCTAGGTCATCCTTATACTTTTGTAAGACAACATGTTCCCCCATTGTAGGTATTATATACCACAAAGAAATTTACCAGCATTTGAAGAAAGAAGGTAAGTTGATACGATTTCCTTTCATTTTAAAGCTGTTTTCAGTAGGTTTAATGAATCTGTATGTTAATTAAGTGGGTATTATGCTTTTGGGAAGATAAGGTTCAGTAAATATTGGCGCACCCTTGACTGTGGTAAGGAGCAAGTAATTTCTGATGCCTAGTAAATTAGGTTAAGATTGGTCATGTAGCCAAAGATAGGGCAAGTGTATTCAGACTTATGATAGGTCCTTATTGTCATTCTCCAGTAGATAAAGGCCTCATTCTAGAACTAAGTTGTTAATTTTTTGATTGATGAGGATATTATTCTGTAATTTTGATAAAATGTATATCCCTTGCCTTATCCTTGATTGCCTTACCAATTGATTAATACCTTATTCACACCACTTGCATTCAGTTACAGATTCCCTCACTTACCATCTGTGTGATTTGTTAAAGGTTACAGTTAAATGATTTATATTATAAATTCAGGGGTAGGAGATCTGGGCCTAAGGGTCACTTTAAGATTTGATCGAAGCATGACCTTGGTGCTTTTCTTGTAGGTCCACAAGTGCGGCCCTTTGACTGAATCCAAACTTCACAGAACAAATCTCCTTAATAAAAGGATTTGTTTGGTAAATCTTGGACTTAGTCAAAAGGCTGAGACCACATGTGGTCTCAAGATGGTTCAGTAGTTCTGGGAAGTTAAGGATGTGGACCCTTCAGATTTCTTTCATTAACAAATCAGCATGGATTAATTTATCAAGTGAAAAAAATTAAGTGCCTACTATGTACCACACACTATGCCAAGGTCTAGAGATACACTGAAAGGTAAAAACACACCTTGCCCTCAGGGAACTTACAATCTAATGTGGGGGAAATGATATGCAAATAACTATTCATAAATAAGATACACACAGAGAATAAATTGGAAGTAATTTCAAAGAGAATGCACTAACATTAAGAAGGGATAGTAAAGGCTTCTTGCAGAAGGTAGAAATTTAACTGAGACTTCAGTAAAGCCAGCAAAGCCAGGAGCCAGAGTATGGTCCTTGAGTGAATGTTAGAGGATAGGTAAAGTTCGTAGGACAACTGAAGTTAGAATTAGTGAAAGGCAGGAGAACAAAAGGGAACATGGCCTTGTGGTTAGACAAGAAACAAAATACTACCTCACCAGGCTGGATAGTTATCTAGAGAAGAAAAAAGACTCAGAGAAGATAACTTGCTAAAGTCTGGTTCCATATTTATTACCAAAGTATTAATTAGCATGATTTAGATCATGCTAATATAGTAAACAGATAATGTATGTAAAGTGTTTTAGTAATAAAGTATTATATTCAGGCCAGCTGTTAATAATGTTATTAGCACCAATTAACATTTGTTGCTTTAAGCATTATGGGATATACTAAGACATAAAAATGTCTCCTGCTCTCAAGAATACTGTTAGATATAATAGTGTAAGTGAACAAACAAAAAGATGAAACCAAGTGGTAGGTATTTAAGTCAAGTGCTGATACAGATAATTAATAATAACTGTAATAACTAGCATTTACATGGTGTTTACTATGCTAAGCTGTGCTAAGTGCTTTACAAATTTTATCTCATTTGATTCTCACAAAATTTGATTAATGTGTGACCTCTGTCACATCCTGAGAGATATTATCTCCACTTTACAGTTGAGGAAACTGATGTAAACAGAGGTAAAAGTGACTTACCAGCACCACACATCTAAATAATGTATGAGGCTAGATTTGAACTCAGGTTTTCCTTACCATAATTACATTCAATGCCCTATATAAGAGCCAAAAAAAGGGGGGGGAAAGAGGACAAGGAGGAGAAAGACTATTTTAAGAAATTAGAGAAAGAAGAAAGCACTTCTTTTAAGTTGAGGTGGTCAAAGGAGACTTACATAAATGAGATAAGTTTTAAGCCTTCAAGCATGAGTAAGGCTTGGATAGTGTAGAGAAGGAAGCACAGTAGTCTAGACTGAAGGAAAATCACATAATATGGGCTTAAGTTGTTTCTGGACATAGCTGAATAAAAAGTAACTGAGAATCCCTATTTGCCTATAGGAACATCTTAAAGTGAAATTATGTTTGCCACAATCAAATATGTAAGCATCAATGACCCACAGACCTTTAATGTGATCTTGAGAGAAATGTAAACATGTATTTTTCAATGTAAAATTTGTGCTCTCATTTTAGAAGAAAAAGGAAGAAACAGCACCATTACAAACTCTTTCCCTTCTCCTCAAGCCCTTCCTTCCCCCAACGCCTTAGGGAAAACATTAAACAAGTAAATATCTAGAAATAAAAGCTTATAACTGATTCAAAATAATGTGACTATGTCATTTCAGTTTTATTGTTATGTCACCCAGAAGACTACCTTTGTAATATAAAAGTATTACTAATAGCATTTTGTATATTGTATGGTTTTACATATTTATAATGTGAGATGAAATAATATGATAATGCTGGGAAAATAAGACAGAATTACTTGGTTAAAAAGTGAACTCTGGAGTTTGGGATGTTATGACAAAACCTCTTTTACCTAACAATACTATCTGAAGGCATTGCATATTCTCCTAAATTTCATGGGACTCACCAAAGAGATGTAATAAACATAAATGCAAAAACAGTAGAGTAATTGTGCAAATGAGAAAATAAAAGCAAGTGACTCTCACAAGGTGGAAAGGCAGAACGACAGCCTGCTCTCTGAAGAGGAAAAGCTAACAGTGATAGAGTATTATCTTTCAAGTTGTGTTTAATTAAAAGAGGGTGAGAGAGAAAGAATTCATTTTGGTCCTCCTCTGAGATATATGACCTCATCTTCTTTTTCATGTGGCCCAACCACTGAGAGGCAGTCATCCCTGACAGAGGCTGAGATTGTCACAATTACATCAGACTTCAGTTAAGAAAATAAATAAATAAATAAAATCTTTCTATCACTGTCAAATTGTAATACAAAAGTGATGCTTAAAAAACTGGTTGCTTTCTTCAAAAAATTCAAGTACTGGACTTTATTCCTTTGAGAGTAAAAGTAAGAGTTATATGGGGGGAAAATGATCAGGATTTGAGGATACCCTCAACACCATAAAAAAGACAAAAATGAAACAATTAATATCCTCAAGAAATTTAAAGTTATTTTAGTTCTACCCTATAAAATTATACTGAATAAACATGTTCTCTTTTACAGATGACAGTCTTTCAAATATTTAGAGATGGTAATGATTCTCCTTTTCATGACCCACCCATTTTCTCTTCTCCATGCTGACCATACCCAGTTCCTTCAACAACTCTTCTTAAGACAAAGTTCTGAGATACTACCCCATTCCCACAAGTCATTGTTTTTTCCGAAATGCAGTTCCTAGAATTAAATAAAGTAGTATAGACCTGTGTAAGGCAGAATATAACCAAAACTAAGGCCTTTTTAGGCCATGTCTTAATCTTTCATGATCTTTGGAATACAATGTATTTATTAACTAATGCATCCTCCAACCTCCCAGGTCTTCCCACTGCCACATTTCTTGAACAAGTATTTTAAAGTCTTTATGCTAACGAAGTTGTTGATAATCATATCCTGAGAAGACTGGAATCAGTCTATCAATCAATTGTATGGCCTTTCAACATTAATCTGTGTTGTATAAGAATACCCAAATAGTACCATCAATGGACTCATGGGAATAGGGATGCATGTGCATGTAATGGAGGTATAAAATATTTTATTTGACTTACGTTTCTTGAACCATAAATGACAATAGGATGTTAGCCAAATTCCTCAGAAATATCTAATTTTAGCTACTGACTACCAAGAAAATGTATAAAAAGTAATACCTTAGGGAAAGAACAAAATTTATGTAACTTTATTATTTGTAGCATTTTCAAAAATATCTTCTATTAAATTAAATAATGTCTCATGTCTATGATTTTAAATAATTTTCCTTGGGAAAAATATTCTAACAGACTAAATGATGGGGCAGGAACACAATCTCAGAAAACATGAGCAGAAAGCTGGTGAAAAAGAAGACTGAAATGCTAAGGTAATTTTATTCTTGTAATTTTAATTTTGTAAAGGATTATTATTTTATTTCTCCTTGAAAATGAATTCACACTACACAAACCTCTCTCTAAATGTCTTATCCATCAGTATTAAGAAAAAAAAATTTAAAAGTCTCATCCAGATTCCACTTTAGAACTGCAGTAAATTAGAGAAGAGTTCTTAAGTTGTCTCTAAAT
Source organism: Gymnobelideus leadbeateri (assembly GCA_011680675.1). NCBI lineage: Eukaryota > Metazoa > Chordata > Mammalia > Diprotodontia > Petauridae > Gymnobelideus > Gymnobelideus leadbeateri. The sequence continues at coordinate 1,076,768 of WOXC01003918.1, forward strand.
GGCTATAATTAAATCCTCACTTAAAACTATGTAGTCTCCACCAAGGACAAATATCATCATAAGGGATGCAGAGGAAGAGAATTATAAGAAAACCCTGTGACTTGGAACAAACTCTTTTGTAAAGGATATGTCAGCACTCTGCTAATTTCTACCAAAATGGAGATTTTAAAAGAAGACAGATACAAATACGTATGTGAGGTTTGCAGTGGAATGGGCAACCTTTCCCCTTCTGTAGCTGTGTTTAATATTCAACTTTTAGCCAGGAGCTCTAGTCATTTTTAAACTTTTCATATCCTAATTCAATATGGAAATAATAATGCTTCTTCAACTTGCCTCACTCTCTGCCCCTCTCCCCATTCAACTCTGACCCATACTGACTGGTCAAATGCTTTGAAATCTATGTAATTAGCAAAGATATTCCGCATTTCCCAAGGACAAGTAACTGGTTATTACAAGATATGCAAATGATACACAACTACAGTATCAAGATAAGGGCTTACTAAAAATGTATAGCTAGGTGAAGCCTTAGATGGAGTGCCAGTCCTGGAATCAAGAGAACCTGAGTTCAAATCTGGCTTCAGACACTTACATCCCTAGGACGCTGGGTTAGTCACTTAATGCTGTTTGCCTCAGCTCCCTCATCTAGAAGAGAAGCTAGAGAAGGAAATGGCAAACCACTCCAGCATCTTTTCCAAGAAAACCCAAATATGATGACAAAGTGTCAGACACAACCAATCAACTTAACAATAACAACAAATGTATGCTAGATAAATGGATAAAAGACCTAAGATGTCCCCAAAACCTGAGGGCAGTTTTAAGCTTTAATAGCTTAATAAGCCTTGTATATCTTTCTCCCAGAAAGAAGATGAACAGTTAGAAATACCAGGGAACAAAATGAAATAGATCCTTATATAAATTCGAAAAGTATAGAACCAGATAGAAGCTGAATACATTTTCTAAGATTTCCCTACCTTGACCCTTAAGGGAACTATTCTATTTGGAGGAAAACTATCCTCAGATAATAATTGAATATATATATATATATATATATATAATACTTTACTGCTTACAGAGGACTTAATATACATTTAAGCCACACTACAACACTGTGAGGTACTTAACACTTAATAACAGGTATTATGTTACCCATTAACAGCTTCTGGTCCCTCTCTTTTACATGTCTAAACTGTCCCACAATTAACAGGATATGTAACCCAAGTTCTCAGAAGATGCCCTCCTCTCACATGTGCTCTTCATTTGAAATATTCATAAATCCTGCATCAGCTATAAGGGATGACATAATGTTATTTACAAGTAATCTCTACACCCAAGTAAGCCAGACTTGCTAATCTCTTTCAACAGTTTTCCAGGGAGCATGTCACTTTCCAGCTGCTTCAGTAACAATTCCAGCTAAAGCAAGCGTTGTCATTCTGCATCCAACATCAGCAGGAAAGACTTTGTTGTCACGGTTTTCAAAGTGAAGAAAATGACATATACATCATGTGTCTGTCAATTCTTCAATCTGAACAGAAAAGTAGACGTTATACTTTTAGGAATTTCAAATAACTATCCTGATTTTCCAAATCCCTTTTGTAATCTTTATGAAATACTAATAAATATCTCTATGGAAAGGTAGAAAATACTGTAAAATTTAGGATATATTTTTAAATTGTCACTTCAAAGACCCAGAGCAAAAAAAGTCTCATTGAAGAGAAAAAACAGTTAGAAAATACACTCCAGTTCTGGGATTATGCTCCAACAGTGCTAATTGTATATTTTTCTTCTTTCTTTCTAATAGCCCATTGGTATTCATCAATTAACTGTTTTCTATCTTAGAATTTTATTTTTTTTTTTATTTTGAAAGATGCATTTCACTGGAAGAGCTTAACTTTAGTCTCTACTTTCTATGGAAATATATTCTGCAGAAAACAGAACACTAATAACTAATATTGACCTTGAAAATAAAGGATAAAATAGAGGGCTGATTAATGAACTTGCTACTTCTCTATGAGGACATTAGCCATCACTTGGCCTTTGGGTACTGAAATATTGATTTATTTGCTTATACCACTAGTCATATGCACTGTTTTCAAATATTTCCAAGAAAAACATTTGTTAATGCTGGATGAATGAGTGAATGAATCATATTGAACAATAAAAAGACAGGTAAAACTCCATTTTATATCTTCAAAGTCCTAACTTCCTCCAATTTTCAGTCAACTGCCATTTCCATTGGCAAGCCTTTTATGACCCCTTTATTTGTTAGTAATCCCAGCATCCTCAGATTATCTCATATATGCTTATCTCTTTTAATGTTGTGGTCCTCAATGGAATGTAAAGGGCAGACTTTGGTTTTTTTTTCCTTTCTATTCCATCACATAGTGCAGTTTCTTACCTACAGTAAGCATTTAGTAATTTTATTGGATTAGATTGAATTGGGTTGAATTTTATATCAGAGAAAGCTAGGTGGTATAGTAAATAGAGGGCTGAGACTTGAGTAAGAAGACGAGTTCAAATCCAGCCTCTGAGTCACTTCACCTCTTTCTGCCTTGGTTTCCTCATCTTTAATTTAAAGAAAATAATAACCTCTATTTTTTCAGGGTTGTTGTAAGTTTTAAATTAAATAATAATTGTAAAGCCCTTAGCACATGGATGGTACATAGTAAGTACTCCATAAGTAGTAGTTATTATATCAGTAAGAAAAATAATTAATGGTGAGACTATATAGCAAGCATACAACATGCATATACATTCAATCTCAGTATGAATCAATGAAATATGTATGATCAGAACAAAAAAGTTTCAAATATAAAGTTTGTTTTTCTATGTTTTTTCCACCCATTAGTACTTTTAAAACCAAGCATTTGACTTTCTTTACTATTTCAACTCTTTATTGACTGGGCAGATAAAGGCTTGCCCTCATTGTTCCACTCTAACAAATTAAGTAGTAAGTGCCTCTAGTTATCTAAATAAGATGTTGATTGATCTCATGGAAATAATTAATCAGGCTGAAGCTGATATGATCTACAGCCACAGTCAGAACTTTCTTTTCTCATTATACTTACCTAGAATTTAAATTTATAGCCAGTGGCAAAAAGTAATGGTTTTTGAGAGTTTTCTACAAGTTAGATTCCTAGGAGGAAGTCAGATTTCATTGTAATAAGAGTTTAAGTGGGTCCAATTATGTTTTAGTTCTAAGTCTTGTTTCAAATATTGCTCTGACTGTTTGGTACGGTTTAATGGAAGCCACCATCAGGTTGAGAACTCTGGGGAACAAAATGTCAATCTTGTGAGAATTCATGAAATGAGAGTGTTTTTTAGTAGAAGGACACTTAAAATGTATTTAATATAGCAACTGCAAGCCTGTTAACAATTGCATTTAAAAAAATTCTTGCTGAGGAATATTTCTTATAGGCAAGAAGAAATAACAAACCTGGAGCAAAAATGCTTATGAAATATTAATTTAATGACCCATAAAAATCCCTTTTCTTACACATAAGTACAATGATATATCTGAGCTGCAAGGCGGTAAGTTAGATACTAATTCAAAAATCTGTCTTATGTTTGTACTTCTCAAAGATAAATACTCTGTGGATAGAATACTTCTTCTACAGGAACTCCATGACATATATTAGGTACAGCCATCAGAGACTGCCTTAAAATAGCAAAGCATCTAAGACTTGAGGTTCCCCATACACACACACACTCTGCAACAGATTTCTATTGTTAAGATTTTAGACTGTACATGCATTTATTGTTATCTTTCACTAGGTGTGTGTTATTTGTCTTTTAAATTTAACTCGTAAGCCCCTTAAGGGTGAAAATTGTATTGTCCCTTTTACTATTTCTCCCAATCCTTGGCGTGCTGTCTTAGACATGTTAGGAATTCAGTGAGTATCTGTGGGCTTTCAAATTATGCCACTGGAGCTGGCTGACACTTCCTAGACTGTATATTTTAAGATGATCAAGAATTTAGATTTAGGGGCAGCTAGGTGGCACAGGGAGTAGAGTGTCGGCCCTGGAGTCAGAAGGACCTGAGTTCGGATCCGGCCTCAAACACTTAAGGCACACAAACAAAAACCTAGCTGTGTGACCTTGGGCAAGTTACTTAACCCCAATTGCCCTCCAAAAAGCAAAAAAAAAAAAAAGTTAATTTCATTTCAGTCAGCATTTCATTATATGAAATTATACAGACCTTATATTATATAGACATTATATTAGACCTTAGTGTTGTACTGTAGCTCTTTAATTCACAGATAAATGCAAGATAGATGTCCTTCTCCATCTAAAAGTGTTTAAAATGTTTTGATTTCGATCACCATAGATCCATTTGGATTTTGAGGCCTCTAAGACACAGCAATCGAGTGTTTTCATCTGTGAGTAGTCAACAGGAATTACACTGAAGTTCATAACGCAATATCCTAAAGCTAGTTTACTTCTCTTGGGGAAAAGAGTTTGGGGTTAGCTTCAGAGTCCCCCAAACAACTTTCAGTTATAAATTTTAAATAATGAGCCTCAGATTTGGGAGGTAAGAATAGTAAAAGATGAGAGATGGCTATGTATGTAAATTGTAAGTACATGTCCCAAGAGATTGTTGCTGTTCTCCCTGAACCCAGGTTGCAAAGAGAAGCTTAAAATGCAAGGTAAAATTTTTAATTAACATATTCATTGGACATATTGGAGCACTGAGTAAGATGACTAATGACCTATAGAATTGAAGGGTGGGGAGTAGATGGTTAGACAACAGTTCCAAGACATCTGGTGGTTTTTGTGGACTACAAGATGAGTGAACAGTGGGATCTGCCATGGAACTCCAGCATCCTGGAGTTAAAACAGTCTTCAGCAACCATTGAGTTCAAGGTCATACATGAAAGAAATTCCCCATTACAACATACCAGCAAATTTCATCCAGCTTATGCTCTTGATATGAACTGAAATTTACTTCATCCTAAGATGATCCATTTCACTTTTGGATAGCTCTAATTGTTAGGAAGGTTCTTTAGTTTATGTCTAAATTTTGGTTCTTGGCAACTTCTTGGCAATTTCTTCAGAATCTGCACATCTCATTCATCTTTCATACGATAGTCTTCCAAATATCCGAAGATAACAATCAGGTCTCCCTGAACTTCTCTTGTCCAGATTAAATGCACCATGTTGCTCCAACAGATCCCCACACAGCATGGACTAAAGGTCTTTCATTGTCTAGGTTGCTTTCCTCTAAATGTTCTCTGGTTTATCAACATCCTTCCTAAATGGTGTCACCAGTGATGGTTCAAAATACGACAGATTAAATCTGACCACGGAAAAGGACAAAGGGACCATCATCTATTTATTGCTAGAAACTATCCCCCTTTAAAGTCACCACAAGACCACAACAGGCTTTTTGGCCATCATCTCAAAAGCTCAAATAGAGCTTGTAGTCTACTGACATTTCCACATCTTTTTCATGGCAGTGAAAACCATACATTAATAAAAGGCTTTTCCAGGAAAAAAAAAGGCAGGATAAAACACCACTGCAATATCTCCTAGCTAAAATGTATTTGGTTCTGGGCATCACATTTTATAAAGAGCAGAGCAAACAGGGTAGTGATGGAACTGGAAGATCATGCTAAGGGTCAGTTGAAGGAACTGGAAATGTTGAACCTCTATAAGGGAAAATCTGTGCAGAACATAATAATTACCTTCAAGAATTTATATGACTATTATGAAAAAGAGGAATTATGTGAATTTTAATGAGCTCCAGAAGACAGAATTTCAACCACTGGATGGAAGTTATAGGTAGAAAAATAATAAAGACTTATTCATCCCACATCTAATTAAATCATAAGTTTTGTGCTTGCAGATTTCTTAAAAATACACACATGTCACTGTCCCTTCAAATCTGAATATTCAATTGACTTTATGTGAAAAGCTATAGAAAAATCAATTTGGGAAGAAATGCACTTCAACATAATCAACTCCCTAGTAAATGTCTAGGGAGTAGGTGTTTATTATGTACTTTTCTATTGGCTACTCCATTCATTATATTCATCTGAATATCTTATTCATAACCACTCCATAATTCAATACTGTATATCTAATCTCTTGATATTGACAAGAGGACACATAACCTACTCATTGCTTAACCTTTACCCTTAGTATTGATAAGTTTAATTCTTATTCTTTTCATCTAGCACTCTTTTACATATTTTATGTAACTTGTATAAAAAATATCTGATGATATCTCTTACACAACTAATCCTTGACAATTCCTCATGGTTAATATAACTATTTTCCTCTCCATTTGACTTTGGATGACTCCAAATTTTGGTTAAAATTTAAGATGAATTCCTTTTAAATAATAGCACTTGTCAATTGAACTTTTTCCTAGTTGAACAGAATATCATTTATATTTTTGGAAGTGTAAGAAGAATGAATATATTTATATTAATAGAGAAAAGACCTGTAGTTTCTTTATTATGGGGTGACAATGAAACCATTTTCTTTAGCAAAATAGATGCAAATAGTTCATAGTCTTAGAGAGTTGTGTAAAGCTCAGGAAGATCAAGTCACTTATTTGCAGTCACACACTGAGTAAATTTCAATGAATCCATATGTTCCTGAATAGAAGTTCCACACTCTCTCCAAAATTTTTCATTATAACTTTGGCCTTTAGTAAACTCAAAGCTCATTATGAATCATGAATATGATGTAGGCATCATTTCTAGAAATAGGTAAGTGTTGGACCCTCTATTTTACACACATAATGTCTCACTGAGAATATTGTACTCTCTTCTGATGATCGTGGTTTAAAAAGAATACAAAGAAATTAAGGAGCATCTTAAGGAGAGCAATCAGGATGGGTCATAAACTCATATAATAAGGATCAATTAAAGGAATTAAGGAACATCTAGGTGGCACAGTGGATAGTGTCAGGCCTGGAGTCAGGAAGACCTGAGTTCAAATCCGGTTTCAGATACTTACTAGTGTAATGCTGGGCAAGTGACTTAACACGGATTGCCTCAGTTTCCTCTTCTGTAAAATGAGCTAGAGAAGGAAATGGTGAACCACTTTAGTATCTCTGCCAAGAAAACCCTAAATGGGGTCACAAAGTGTCAGACACCACCAAAATGACTCAACAACAACAACAACAACAAAGGAAATTAACATGTTTAGAATAATGAAGAGAATACTTGGGAGGGGCATGGGGCTATGTTTGAATATGTGAAGGGATGTAATATGGAGAAAGGATTAGAGAGCTTTGTGTTTTTGGTTTTTTTTTTACTTTTTGGAGGGCAACTGGGGTTAAGTGACTTGCCCAAGGTCACATGGCTAGTTTTCATGTTAAATATCTGAGGCTGAATTTGAACACTCAGGTCCTCCTGACTCCAGGGCCGGTACTCTATTCACTGTGCCACCTAACTGCCTGGATAGTTTCTGCATGTCTCCAGAGACTAAAACAAGAAGCAAAGATTGGAAGCTGCAATGATGCTGATATAGCCTTGATAAGGGAACACTTTCTAGAAAGCAGAGTTGACCCAAAATAGAATGAGCTCTCTTTAATGGTGCTGGGCTCCTCCTCCTGGAAAATCTTCAAGTAGAAGGTTAATGACTACATGTTAGATTTTTTAGAAGGTTTCCTTTCATCTATGGGTAGTACTAGATTGCCACTGGGATATCATACAACTCTAAAATTCTGTGATTTTATAATTAGCCTCTCTGGGCTTCAGTTTCCACATTTTTAAAATAAGTAGGCTGGCCTAGATGACCTCCAAGATTCCTTCTACCTCTCCATCTATGATTCCATAAAATGTTGATACTCACAAATATATATTCCTAATTCATTTGGAAGAGGATTCATTTATAATGAATTAGGATTTTTCTTTAACTAAACTGACTTCATTCTTCCCCTTAACTGTATTAATGGGAAGACACGATTTTGCTAAGATATTTAAATAGCCAATAGTGGTTCTTCACAGTGTTGCCAAATCCATTTTCTTCCTTTCTTTTCCCTCTCCAATGTTTTTAATTCACAGGGTTTGTTTTTATTTTTATTTTTATTTTAAAAGCAATTGGGGTTAAGTAACTTGCTCAAGGTTACACGGCTAGTCATTGTTTATGCGTGGGTGCTCATTTTCTGAGGCCGGATCTGATCTCGGGTCATCCAAACTCCGAGGCCGGCGCTCTTACTCACTGCGCCACCTAGCCGCCCCTTTAGGGCAATTGGGGTTAAGTAACTTGCCCAAGGTTACAAGGCTAGGTTTTTTTGTTCGTATGGATTAAGTGTCAGAGGCCGGCTCCGAACTCAGGGCCTTCTGATTCCAGGGCCGGCGCTCTATTCACTGCGCCACCTAGCCGCCCCAACACAGGGTTTGTTTTAATAACATAGAGTTACTAATCATCATTAATCATGGATCCACATGTCATTTTGAACATTAATGATTATTTTAAACATGATAATGATTACATATGCTACAATTAAGCACCTTTTGTAAAGGAGGAAAGTAACTAGGATTTGGGGGAAGGCAGAAATTTATACATGATGGTGTTAAATTTTTACTAAAATCAATACACTTCCTATACTTGTATCCAAAGGCAGACGATCTCCCTTTATGGTTTTCAAAGGAACCACTATTATTTTTTCAAATTTAAATAAATTATCTGGAAAATCCTTATTTGTGCATTGCAGATTTTCCTCTCTTACAAATGTACAAACATGCAGCCTAGTTGAAAGTGTGAAAAATCATTCTCCATAAATATATAAATATGCAGGCTCTATGCAGATATAGCCTGGATCCATTGTATTTATTATCAGAATACTTTTCAGAGAAATGCAATTAGTAGCAAACAAAATAAATGTTCTATTTAGAATTGACTGTATCCTTGATTATTTTTTAGTTCCTTTCAAAATAGAATACAGTGCAAAACTGTCCTTCAAATGTTGTGTTTAAACAAAGGAACCTCGCTTCTCTTGCCAGGGCATTTTCCTTAATCATACCCTTTGCAGACTATTTAAAAATACATTTGTAACAGAAAAGCATTGACAAAAAGCCCTATAAGAAATAAACTCTCTTCTCTTTTCAGTCTATGAATTAGATGTTCACACTGAGCAAACACTCATTTTAAATCATTGCAGTAAACTGAATCATTTACGATCTGCTTAAAGCAACCAGGTCCTTATCTTGCACCCTATTTCCACACTGTGAGCCAAATAAAAAGATTCTTTGAAGGCAAAGTGAACAGTACTCTTGCACTAGCACACAAGGAGAGTTGGCACAAGAACTGTAATTTCTGAAAACATGTGGAAAAAGGTGCCTTGCCAATAGAAGTAAATCAAACAGGGAGTCAGGATATGCACTGACCATTTGAAACCGTACAACATCAAAAAGATTGTTTAATTTTCCAGCAAACTTCAGATAGAATTTTAACTACACTGCCTTTGAAATTATACACAAATTCTAATGGTAGGTAAATTCATTTCACCTTCATCTTTGCTGCATATGAAAACAGGCATAATGAATTGATCTTTCTGTGTGCTCTCAGGTGGCCCTGACTTGTGTGCAACTGGGACTTCATTACTTTTGGTCTGTTGTTGAGGGGGTGAGATGTTAGATCAGATCGGGAGTGCCAGAACCAATTGATCTGCTCTTACTCAGTGAGAAGTCATACAAAAATGACTTCATTCAGAAAAAAAGGTTCTCCTCTAATCAAGTCTTTAATACAACTGTGTATGTGTGTGTGTATATACACACATATACATATATATGTATATATACATCTACACACACACACACACACACACACACATATAATTATAAGGGTTGTCTTATGTGCGTTAAAAGCTTTCTTTCCTCCAGATTTTTCAGTGACAGTATTTTCCTGTAAAATGAAAAAGTGGCCTTTTGGTTTTTAAATACTTTTCATCAAGTCCACATTTGAGAAGGGCAAAGCAGGATAGTGAAAGAGGCTAAACAAAATATTTCTCATAATATTAACATATAAATATATTGCTTTAAGATTTGAAAGGCACCTTACATAAAACGTCTTTTCATCCTCACGACAACCCTGAGAGGTAAGTTCTATTGTCAAAACCATTTTACAGATAAAGAAACTGAGGTAGACAGAGGTTAAGTCACTTGGTCACGGTCACATAGCTAATAATTATCAAGTAGGATCTGAACATAGGTCTTCCTGACTCTAAGTTCAACACTCTATATACACTATGTCATGTAACTACCTATTATTAATCTAGAACTTACAATTAAAGTATAATTTTTGAATGATCTTTTATCTTTCTATGTATCTTATTTTCATAAATACATTTCTCTCAGGAAGAAATAATATCATGGGGTGCTGAAAGAATCTGTGGATATAACTGCTGATTCACTGTTGGAAACCATCTAGGAGTGTTTTAGACTGAGAGAAGTGCCACAGAATTTTGTTGTTCAGTCATGTCCAATACTTCGTGACCCCTGTGGACCACAGCACGCCAATGTTGCACATCAGCTTTGCTTGCCAGATATTGGAGTGATTTGTCATTTAAAGCAATCAAAAGTGACTTGCCCAGGATCACACAGCTACTGTCTAGGGTCATATTTGAACTTGTCAAGTCTTCCTGACTGCCACTGAGCCACCAAGTTTCCCCAATGATTAAAGAATGAATCACAGGATTATAAAGTAACAAATATCTTGATTTTCCAAAAGGGGAAAAGCAAATTCAACAGGCATTTATTAAGTATCTTCCATATGGAAGATATGACACTAGATGAGGATACAAAGGCAAAACAAAAAATACTTCTTGATTTAAAAGATTATATTTTGCCAGTCAATGATTTTAACACTAATTTTTAGGGAAAATATTAGAACAGTTTATTTTAAAGGTGGTTTGTGAACAATCAAATAGAGAAAAAAATGTTCATTACAAGCCATCATGGGTTCAATCACATTCTCATGTGGAAGGATATATTGGTACTTTCTGTGGGCAGACAATCCAATTGTTATGGCAATACAATTGATGGATAATATAATCGGTCCTCTCCTACTCTAAGAAAGTAAGCTGTTCTGTCCATGTACCTTCAGCACTCAATTCTCATGGACCAGTGGTTTCAAAGGAAACAAGCTTCTCAGATAGTCTTGTGGATAAGATAGGGAGATACAGACTGGATGACATTACACACAACTTGGAGATTTGACTGAAAGAATGGACCCAAAGAATTGGTTAATCATTGCCAATTTTGAAGAAGCAAAGATTATACAGAAAAATAGGGCTCTGTCCTTAAGCCTGTTCTACTGTATATTTTTTATCAATGATTTCGATGAAACTATAAAGCATTCTTGCCAGAATTCTGGTTGTCATAAAGTTAGAAAGGATAACTATATAGTATATTGGCTTTTAAAAAAAACTGTGATCTTAATTGGCTTGAATTATAGACCAGATTTAATAAAATTAAATTTGATAAGCAAATATAAAGCTTTAAACGAGGGTTCAAAAATCTAACTGTATAACCCTAGGTATGGGGAAGATAAGGTTAAGACACTGGAAAGATGTTTATATGATAAAGAATTGTTAGAAGTATAAGGAGAAATGAGGAAAAACATGGGACTTAATGGGAAAAAAAGGAAGCTCAATCTTTGAATAGCTTCTGCTAAATATATAAGAAAACAAAATACCAAATGAGTCACTCTTCTATATAGATTATAGAATAGTTGTGGGTTGCTGGTGCTGCCTACCTGGAAGCAATCCTAAAGTTTTCTGATCACATACATACCTTTTGCTTTCCTTTCCAAGACTGGCCTTATCTTGAAAATTTTATCCATATTTTATAAATTTTAGAATATGGGGGAGAAGAGGAAACATGGGGAGTATGTACAATGTGATTTGTTCTAGCCTCGAAAACTGATTGCCTAACAGTCTTCTAATCTGCCATCAAGGAAACCAAGTGACTTATTTTTTTGTAAAAGGTTTTAGTCCCTCACACACACACAAAATCTCTAATACAATGCATTAAAAGTGCCATTAGGTACATTACCAGTACTAAGTATGTTTTTTCAAATATACTTTCCCACTATAGTATATTTTTTGTTTTTTTTTTTCTTTTTGGATGGGGTAAGGTAGGGCAATTGGGGTAAAGTGACTTGCCCAAGGTCGCATGGGCTAGTGTTAGGTGTCTGAGATCATACTTGAACTCAGGTCCTCTTGATTCTAGGGCTAGTGCTCAATTTACTACACCACCTGGCCACCCCCTACTATAGTATTTTGTAATTCATTAATCCTTTTATCTCTTCTGAAGAATTTGCAACAATAAAACCCTCCCAATTATACAAAATGATTTCTTCCCCTTAAATCAGCCTTCATCAACCAATACTTTTTTTTTTAATTAAAGCTACTTAAACTGCTTAAGAGTTTGGATTTCAAATAAGGAAAGATAGCCTACAATTTATGGGATCATAAATATCCCATTCCTTCAGGTTGCTGAGTGCCTAGTCTAAGTTGTAGGAAATAGCTTAGAAGTAACTCAGCAACCAGACATATCTGTTTTTATCATTCTCTTCAGTGAGCAGGTATATTTTTTCAAGCTCCCAAGAGTCAACAAGGGGTTATCAAATAGAGTCATGAGCTCTAGTGATTCCACAAAAGAAGAACCTCCCAAAGAATGGAGGGAACTCACATTATTATTCAGGTTGGAGTCATAAATTCAGTGTTGCATGGCAAGAAGTCTATGCTCATTCCTTAGTGCCATGAATTACAATTTCTTTTTGAATTCATAGGACTAGACCTAAAACTTTATAAATGAATGAACAACCCTGCGGTACTTTTTTTTACTGTACATGGCTCAGAGAAGTCATTCATCATGTATTCATTTTAAAGGACTAAGTTTTAAGCCAGCTGCAGGAAAGAAGAGAAAATCTACTCCCACCCACTAGGACCTAAAAAGAAACCAGGTTGTGTAGCTAAAGGAAATAAGGCAGAGGATGTTAGATGAATTTAATAATTAGGTTGGTTCTTTCTGTTTTGCTTTTTATTCAGTTTTGATGGGGATTTTGGTGGAGCAATTTTGTATTAAGAATTAAAAATACACTCTTTTAATCTAGTGATAGGAAGAACTGTTTATGCAGTGTGGTGTGAGGGTCATCCTTTAGGGCAGTGTTCCTCAAAATGTGATCTGGCATTCCTTAAAGGTCCCTGAAACCTTTTCAGGAGGCCTGAAGTGTAAAACTATTTTCATAACAATGTTAGAATATTTTAATGTCTAATATGAGAAATACTGATAGAGATAAGCTACAAAAAAAGCTTCTTGGGGTCCTCAATACTTCTGTAGAGTATAAAGGTGTCCTTAAGTCACAAAGGTAGAGAATCTCTGGTCTGTGATACCCATGAGGGAAAGAGAAGATGGTCTGCTCAGGAAGGAAGAATAAGGGTCTTCTATAGAGGGATATCAGAGGTCTTTCAAATATTAGAATTGTAGAACATACAACAAACATTTTAAAGCATCTACTGTACACAGAGAACAGCACTAAGTCCTGAGGGAAATAGAAAATTTAGAGAAAGTTGGTCCTTGCTCTCAGGGACCTTATAGTCTATAGGGCGATAAATATACATGTTATGAAAATTGAAGTGAATAAAGCAAGCACATTAAGCTATAATACACATCTTGCATAACAGATGCATTAGAGTTACAGAACCTAATGCTACCTGAGCAGAAAAAGGATGAGATGTATAGCAGCAGCATACAAACTACACTGCATAGACAAAATGAAACAAGTGTCTTACAAGTCAGCAGAACTATTTATTGTGGCAAAATAGTTTGGAAAACACCTCCCAGTTTGATTTAAATTTAGCATGTTAAAAAGTACAATTTTAGTGAATCTACTTGTAATAAAAGGATTTTTTAAAAGAATAAAAATGGTTGATGAAATTTTTAAAATGTCAAATTATCTCTATTCACCATCAAAAACAATTATTAAGTGCTTACTTCTAAGAACTCTCAAAAGGTTGAATGTAAAAATTCAGTTTCCATCATTCCTATTCACAATGCTACAGACATAGAGGCTCAATAAATCCTTCTTCAAGTGAACTGAAAAATACTATCCATTTTCCCCTCTATCAGTAAACCAACTGCTTTGTTCCTTAAAGTTTTATGTCTCTGTCTGATCTCAATACAGTTTTATTCTACTTAGGACTAAACAGGTTGTTGGTTTTGTTTTGCTTTTTGGTTTCTTTTTTTGGTCTTTCAGACAGTAAGGATACATCTACATAGTACGAAGTGGAGACCAGGCAGTCGGTAAGATAATTTCATTAGTGTATGCAACCAAACTAATTAGCTGCTTTGGCTGTCTATCATGATCAAATTAACTGGCTCACTCCTAAAATTCTATTTGACTTTAAAATGTGTAAAAACAGGATATCAATACTGTCACCTATTGGCATCCCCTATAAGACTGATCCACATGCAAAGCCCCACTCCAGTCTTTATGGAAACGAAGTGTTATGCAAAATGGCTAACTGGTTTCCTAAAAAAAAAGAAATCCTTAATAAATTAATCTTCAAGTTTTATAAAAGCAACTTAATTCTTTAATAAGGAATTAAAATAGTTTGTCTAGAATTGAAGTTTTTAGAAGGACATGAATACTATCTACAAATACTTAAAGGCCTGTTGTGGGAAAGAATTAGCTTTATTGAGTTTGGTCACAGATAGAACTAGGACTAATGAGTGAAAGTTATAGGGAAAGTCAATTTTTGCTCACTATAAGAAAGTACTTGTGAACAAAACTAGAATGGAGTCCTCTTATAAGACCGTGCTAGAGGTATACAAATAGAAGATGAGTGGCCAATTTCCACTTTAAGTAGGGAAATAATTTTAAAAGTCTAATGCTTATGTAATTAGTCGTAATTCTTTAACAAACTGTGATTTTAAAAGAGATGGGTGCAAAAGATGGAAGCAAGCACAAATGACTGACACTGAATACAAAAGAGAGGAATTTAAAAAATTAGAATTCCCAAAGTCTAGAGTGAAGTATTTTTTTGGATAAATTCTATTACTAAAAAAAGGAATGAAGAATGTTTAGCTTAAATAATTCCTCCCCATTGTCTCTAGGATAAATTTCTATCTGGCATTTAAGGGCCTCCACAGTCTGACTCTAATCTCATTTTCCATGCTTTTTAATATTACCATCCTTCACATAATCCAGTGTATTCCAGTCAAACTGGACCATTGTTTCCTGAACTTGGCTTTGCATAGAATGCCATACTTCCCATGCATTCACACAAAGCATTGTCCATCTTTAGAATTCACTTCCTCCTAATATTTGTCTTTGTGAATCCTTGTCTTTCCTTTAAGGTCAACTCAGAGGTCATCTCATCCAGTAAGCTTTCCCCATTCCTGCCAGTCATTACCACTGAATCCCTCCTCAAATACCTTACCTCTTTACATATTCTATTCTCTGTCCCCCCTAGAGAATGTAAATTCCTTGAAGGAAAGGACAATTTCTTTTGGTTTTGTATGCTCACAACTTGACCATAGTTGACATTCAATAAATATTTGCTGATTTAATGAATAGATATTTTCCATTAACTAAAGAGCTACCAGAGGTTTTAGACTTGCTTGACTTTGTCTCAGAGGAGAGTAGGGGCAATATGAGGAATTGCTGATAGGCAAGTTTGGTTTTCATATAATGATAAATTTGGTTTGTTTCTCTTTTATATGAAGCTTTTTTCATGTAAAGACTTGGAAGGGTCCTAAAGAGGAATGGCATCCTCTGAAACAATGGGTTCTTATTAAAAAAAGTTTCTCAAGCTAAGGTTGGGCAGTCATTTGTTGAGGATATTGTAATAGGTATTACTAATCAGGTATGGTTTAATACTAAGTTATCTCTGATGTCTTTTCTTTAATATGCAATAAATCATTTCTCTAGTCACGTTAAACATACGTCTTTTTAAGATGGCAGTACGTTTTAGGCACTGTGTATCTTTCCATGCATCTTACCTTTAATTTGTTTTCATTTCTCTTTGAGTAATTCTTTCAATAAACTGTGTGACATTGGAAAAAAATTGCTTTATATCTCTGGGCTTCTACAAAATGAGGGGATTGGACTAAATGACTTTTAAGGTTCCTTCCACTTCACTATTCTATGGTTATATAATTCTAAATATCCAGTCAGCTAGGTGACACAGAGATGAGAGAGCTGAACAGTGAATCACGAAGACCTAAGGTCAAATACTGCCTCAGAAACTTCCTAGCTATCTGACCCTGGGCAAGTCACTTCACTCACACACACACACACACACACACACACACACACACACACACACACACATACAGACACACACGTGTGTGTATAATACTAGGTAATATATATATATATGTATGTATATATGTGTATGTATATCATTTTAACATATATTTTCCTCAACTGTGAAATGAGGATAACAATAACACCTAACTTATAAGATTTTCGTGATGATTAGATAATATTTGCAAAGCACTTAAAACCATGATTGGAACATAGCAGACACTTAATAAATGCTTGTTTCCTCAATTCCTAAGAAACAGCTAAGTATTGTTCAAATCCCTGGATCTAGACAATTTCTATTCTGTACAAGAAAAGCCATCACTTATAAATTCTGCAATTAGTTGCTTGTTCTATTTAACCAGGGAAGTAAGGATTTATTTATAATAAGAGAAAAGAAAAGAAAACACGAGATACACAATTGTACCCTACTGGTGAGACATGTAGAGAATATCTGCAAAACTCTGCAGGGGACAAGCATACATAGCCCTTATCTAGTCAGAGGTGAAACAGCTTTGGCTTCTGCCTGGCTGGAGAGCAGTGCACTATTATCATTTATGACAAGGTGAAAGGTGAAGTACATGGTAGGTGGTGGGGAGAACTGATAGAAACAACAACAACAACAAAACTAATATTTATATAACTTTATGATCTAACATTGTATACACATACACACACTCACCCAATGGAAATACATATACTCTCACACCTAAATACACAGAATTTGGGGTGTGGGATGATCCATGCATTACACTCAGGGGTTCTTAAAGTGTGAACCCTGAATTAAGAAAATTGTATAACTATATTTTAATAAAATTAATTTCCTTTGTAATGCTATATTTTTATTATTTTTTATTTTATTATTTAAAAACCTTATTTTAAAAAGAATTCCATTGGCTTCACTGAAGAGTCCAAGGGGTCCACGATAAATAAATGGTTAAGAATCCCTATTTTACAGGAAGCCCCACAAAGTTCCAGCCACTGAGTCTTACTGTGTATTATAATTTACTGTGTATTATTTTAAAGAGTTATGATAAGTGGCACATCATTTTTTCCAACCACAAATTCTTACTAATGTCTTAAAGACTTTTCTTAATTAAATCTCCTTCCTCAGATTTTCCTCAAATACTTTGTCTGAACCTCCATTTTGCCCCCTTCACATCTTATTTTGCTTATCTGCCTATATGTCACATCCCCATCCCTGACCTCCTAATATATAGCCTACATCAATGCAGGAACACTTTTATTTAAAAAAGAAAAAAAATCTTGGTATCCTCACTCTCAAGCTCAGTGCCTTGAACATGCATGGAAAGGACTTCATTTTTGTTGAATTATTGAATAAAAAGAGATGCAGGAACACCAGTTTTCCCTTGGGACACACATCATATCTGCCTAACTCTTATTTCCATCACCAATGACAATGAGGCAGGTATTTGTTATTATTATGACCAATTTATATCGCTTCCTGTATATTTTCTGGCTGGCAAAATCTTGTAGGCTTATAAATTTTTTTTTAATTTGCAAAGGTACATTATATAGCTTATCAGAATCATAAAGTGAAAGGCACCACTTCAGAATCTGATCTATGAAAAGGCAACAAATTAAGCACTTTTATCAACATTTCAAAAATATTTATGTAGGTATGTTGTTTGAAGTAGATATGAAATTATGTTTCCTTTTCAAAAATGATGATAACATAGGAGCGGAAAATTTAATTTCCCTTTGCTCTTTCATTTAAATTGCTCGTACTTTTTTAGGTGAATACAAAATACATGAATTAATAGAAAGCTTTGAAGATGGGCTTGAAGAGGGATTAAAGAGGTCACAGTGCCTGAGCTAAGGGTTCAATATGAAGTAGATATGCCTTGCACATAGTACACACTTAAGAAATACTTATGGAATTAAAATGCTTGTCAAGGTTTTTGTTATTATTGTTTAAATGGTTAACAACCAGACTCCAGAGAAGACTTCAATCCTAAGAATACAATCGAAAGAAATAATCAAAATGTACTATAATGGCCAGACAACCTATTACTATGCACGTGCACTGCTTGCCAATTAAAATTTTCACTAGAAAACAAGGATTGAA
Source organism: Gymnobelideus leadbeateri (assembly GCA_011680675.1). Lineage (NCBI taxonomy): Eukaryota > Metazoa > Chordata > Mammalia > Diprotodontia > Petauridae > Gymnobelideus > Gymnobelideus leadbeateri. The sequence continues at coordinate 1,095,123 of WOXC01003918.1, forward strand.
CATTTTAAAGTAAATCCTCTGCTCCCTTGTAGACAGACTAGAGGGAATTCCAGGAGTTGACAGGGTCCAAGCAAACACATTCATAAAATAACATCTGCTACTTAATGTTGTCCTGCCTGTGTCTGGTATCCACAGCTTGGGAAACAGATGCCCAATGACAGTCAGTCACCTATTAAAAAGCTTTGGATGCCACTGTACTGTTCATTCAGGCTCTGAGTCAGAGTTGTTGGCATCAGAGAATGGTGAAAGGTAAAAGATATTGCTATAGCCCCTCCACTCAACAGACAATGGGAACTTGTCTAAGAAATCTAGTGCTGTATTATATCATCCGGTTCTTTACCTCAGATTGTGGGGAAAAGTATAGCTACTGGTTGAATAAGTGAGTAGAGGAATTTGAAGTCAAAACATATATGAAATAATAATGTAGGGGAAAGTATTTTTAAATTAAATTATTTTAAAACTAATTTTTATAATATATATTTGCATATAAATTATATTTAAAGGTATTAGGATCATTAAAAAAATTAAAGTATAAATACTACTTGAAGTCTTTCACATTGTATCTTTTAAAAGTTTTATTAATTGGGTGACTAGGTGGCACAGTGAATAGAGCACTGGTCCTGGAGTCAGGAGGACCTGAGTTTGAAATCGGCCTCAGACACTTAACACTTACTAGCCTTATGACATTGGGCAAGTCAGTTAACCTCAATGGCCCTGCTGTCCCCCTCCAAAAAAAAAAAAAAAAAACAAAAAACAAGCAAAAAAAGGCTTTAGTAATGCCCTTTGTTTTTATATCAATCAATTCCTTTCAATCTAATCATTACCTTTATCTTTGTCAACAAAAACATTTCTATTTGTACAAGTGATCCCATTCAAGTCTGGTCTCAAACCCATCTTCTCCAACAGATTGCCTCATCTATCTTCTCTCATTGTTTCTGTTCAGTCATTTTGGTTATGTCCGAATTTTCATGACCCCATTTCCTTCTCCAGCTCATTTTACAGATGAAGAAACTGAGGCAAACAGGGTAAAGTGACTTGCCCAGGGTCACACAGCTAGTGAGAGGCTGAGGCTAGATTTGGCTTTAGGTCTTCCTGAGTCCAGGTGGGTGCATTATCCACTTTGCCACTTAGCTGCCCTTCTTTCTAGCCTAATCTCTCACTAATCTTCTTTTTCACCTGTTCTACTACTTGGTTCCCTACTACCTACAAACATGTATGACCACATCTCCTCCATCCTCATAAAACTCTCATTTGGTCTGTCTATCCCTGTTAGCTATCTCTATCCTACCTTTTATGGCTAAACCCTGAGAATGCCATCTATAATAGGTTGCTCTGCTACCTTTCTTCTCCCTTTCTTCTTAACTTTCTGTAAGCTGAGTCCAGACCAGATTCAATTGAACCTGCTTTCTTCAAAATTACCAATGATTTATTTTTTTTCCCTCCAGTGATTTCTTAATTGCCAAATGTAATGACCTTTTCTCAGTCTTCATTCTTCTTGACCTGTCTGCAGCCTTAGACACAGTTGAATACCCTCTTCTCCTTGGTAATTCTCTTTGGATCAATTTATCAAGCCCTAACCTCTCCTCTCTCCTCTCTCCTGACCTCCAGGCCTGAATCTCCAAATACCTGTTGTACATCTAAAACTGAATGTCTTATAGGTGTCTTAAACTCAGCATTTCCAAAACTGAACTCTTTAATCCTCTCCCCTAAACCCTCCCCTCTTCCTAATTTCTCTGCTACTGTTGAGAGTATTACCATCCTTCCAGTAATCCAGGCTTAAAACCTACTGCCATACTTGACTCTTCATTCTTTCTGACCAGGTTTGACCATATCAATCCCTTTGCTCCTCCTCCCCATTTAAAAAATATGACTGGATCTCTATTATCTCCAAGATAAATTATAAAATTTTCTTTTTGGTTTATAAAGTGCTTCATAACCTGGCTATTTCCTACTATTGTATTTTTCTTGCTTTTACTCTCATCCACATACTCTGTTATCCAATGATATTGAACTTCTTGTGGTTCCTCACATTCCATCTCCTGATACTAAGTATTTTTTCTGGTTGTCTCCAAATCTGCAATGCTCTCCCTCCTCAATTCTGCCTCCTGGCTTCTCTGAGTTCCTTCAAATCTCAACTAAAGTCCCTCCTGTGTAAAACATCTTTCCTTGTGTTGCTTAACCTTTGTATCTTCCTTCAGTGACTCTCCCCAATTTATCCTATTTATATCTTGTTGTTACATGGTTATTTTCACGTTATTTCCCCCAATAGACTATAAACCCCTTGAGAACAGGGTCAAGATTTTATAAATTCTTAATGATTTTTAAAATTATCTACTGAATACTCCCTCCTTGTCATAAGGAAAAACAGTTAAGCAAGATCAGCCAAGTTAGCAAATGAAGCTGACAACACTAACCATATTTCATATCCACTCTACTGACATGGGTGTATGTGGGAAGTACTATGTTTAATTATCCTTTCTTTGGACCAAGATTGGAGATCATAATTTAATTAGAATTCTACTTTTTTATATTTCATTTTTGTAATCAACATACTTATTGCACTTCTGATTCTATTTACTTCTCATATCAATTCAAACAAGCTTTCCTTTAATTTTTTTCTCCATTGTTCTTATTCCTCATACTGAACAATATTTCATGATATTTATATGCCACATTTTCAGTGAATCCACAACCAATGAGCATGTACTTGTTTCCAGTTAGTGTTTTTTTCCTATCAAAAGGGTTGTAATATTTCTTAATTAAACCACCTCACCTAAGGAAAAAAGTAAGAATTTGTTTTTACTAGTGTTATGTCATTTCAAAAAGATATTTATTGAGGTAGCTGAAATCGTGGGTACACCTATTCTTTACACCACTTTCTTGAATATGTCCTATACCATTATTTTATGGGCAACTTGCCTAATCCACTAAAGTATATGTCATGCTGACTATTACAATATAGCTCCTTGACCACTTTCCTCCATTTCTTAGTTCTATAGTCACATTCATTCTCAGTTCCTTGTTTAAAAAAAAAGGAAAGAAAGAAATGCATTTCAAATACTTGATTGGAATATAACAGATATCAGAACATCAATAGGAGATTAAAAACATGAGGGGCAGAGTAGTAAAAAGAAATACAATTGGATAGAAGTCAGGGGATTGGCAAATTGCAGAAACACAAGCCAAATACTCTTTGGCAAAGGAAGGAAAGCTATTTTGGTAATTTTTGCTGGAGTGTACATAACATGAATTAGATCTTATATGAGAGTAAATTACTTTGACATTAAATAGAAAGCTTTTTATGAAAATGTCAGTTTCCTCATTGATCAATCATTGTCTCTAGGATACCAAAAAAAAGCTTGACACATAATAGCTAGAATTTATTAGCATTATAAGATTTTTAAATATTATCTTATTCTATCCCAACAACCTGGGGGATACCATTACCATCCCCATTTTACAACTAAGGAACTAAGAGTTTTATGTGAATAGCTTTAATGTTGCATACTTACTAAGTGTCTGGAGCTACTATCAGGTCTTTACAACTATAGGGTCAGGATGCTACCTACTGCACCACCTATAAATGAAATAGGTTAAGAAAACCTTCATACATCCTGTGTTACGAACTGGAACTACCACAGAATCACATTTTTATAATGGACTCAAAGAAATGACCTAATCTAACTTCCAACATGTAGACATACCCTCACCAAATCAACCACAGAAAATGCTGTCTAAAGTATTTTATGTTTATATATCAAAAATAAAGTTTTTACGAATTTTATTGGTAGCCTCTTCCCAAATTTTATCACCCTTATAATCAAGAATTGTGTTATATGCTTAACTGAGCCCTCCTACTACAAGTAAGGCAATATTGTTTTGTTTTGTCCTCTGTAGAGGGAAAGGATGACTAGCTGACATCTTTCTTTCCTAGTTATACATCACAAAACCATATATTCTGAATCTGAAGTGTTTTTCCTTAGAGGAATCCTTCCTGACCAATATATGTTCTTTGCATTGATCATTATCTTTCCAAATGAGAAAATTAGATTGTCAAAGGTAACCAAATTTTATAAATAACTATTGATTTCAGTAGGATGACTGCTCCGTCTCTGGCATACACTTCCTGTGCAACTGAGGATAGTCATTTGGCCTCTGTGTCTCAGAAAAGTTTCTAAACCTAAAAGCTGCAAGGAAGATGCTGATCTGCATTGGTAGAGGGAATTTGCTCATTGAGGAGTTCCCAGAACTAATGAAATCATAACTGTAACCCTTATCCCAATCCTAAAGAAAACAGGATCAGAAAGGGACAATTATGCACTGAAACAAAAATATTTCACAACTGGAGGTACATATTATATATGATATAATAAGAGAATATAAATATTAAAGGAAGTACTTAAAATTAAAATATTTTTATTTTCATATTACCTTAATACAGTCAATGAATATTTGCTAAGTCTGTAATGATAAACAATTTCATTTAAAAAATATAGGAGCAGACTTGTGTCAGTGAACAGTACAAAAGGCTTTAGAGACTTTGAGGGCATTTAAATTATTTTTATGGCTAGTGGAAGTGGGATTTGACTTGCATTCATTTAAAAAAAAAATCCCTGTACTAGATTTCTCTTTCTCTTCTTCTTTATTGATTTTCACATTATATGAAACTAAGTCTTCCTATTAAATGATGTATGGGATAAGGGATATTAGGAAAAAACTCATAGATCACATTAAAGTGATTTTTAAGGAGCAGCATGTAACTAATGCAAATAATACCAAATACATTTGAAATAATTTTTAGCCTCTACTTAGCAGCCTTACAACATTATACAGATGCCACATCACTGAGGATCACTAAACTATAACTGATATCCACTATTATTTATTAGAATCATGTTTATTATCAGTAAGAGTCTACATTTGTCCCTGACAGTAGAAATCTTTTAGAAGAAAAAAAGAGGAATAATTAACAAGTATGTAGATCATTAATTTACAAAACATGTTGAAAGCAGTGTTACAATGAGAATAAATTTATTAAGTATTTCCTATTCCAAGGAAAAAGTAAAAAAAAAAGTTAATGTCTCTCTCAAATGACTAGTGTCAATACACAGTTTTCTGTCACTGGTAATGTTGAAGCAGATAAGCTAAATAATAAAAGCTAACATTTATACTGCATCTTAAGATTTGCAAAGTGTTTTTCATATAGTATCTCTTTTCATCCTCATAAGAACTCTGAATGGTAGGTGCTATTATTATTCCCATTTTAGAGATGAGGAAACTGAGGATGAGTGGAGTTAAGTTGGCTTGCATGACACACATAGCAAGTAGATGAATCAGGATTAAAACTCAATTTTTATCAATTCCAGTTCTAATCCTTTGTTCATTGTGCCTTCTACCTGCCTTTTAATTTACTAAATACTGCTAAATGAAGACCTGAGTGGGATATCATAGAAGAAATTCATTGTTGAGGTTCATGTTGCACTTGATAACCTGTAAGGTCTCTTCCAAGGCTAAGATTCTAAGATACTACAACAACAATATAAGTAAAATATGCTCTAGGTAAAAACTTAAGCCTAAAATAGAAAGGATAGGGGCGGCTAGGTGGCACAGTGAGTAACCCTGGAGTCAGAAGGACCTGAGTTCAGATCCGGCCTCAGACACTTAATGCACACACAAACAAAAACCTAGTCATGTGACCTTGGGCAAGTTACTTAATCCCAATTGCCCTCCAAAAAACAATAAATAAATAAAAATAAAAATAAAATAGAAAGGATATTTGAACGCAACGCCACACGGTAAAGATTTCTTCATGGGGTCTGTGGCAGAGAAATCTTTATGGGAACTAACTTAGCATTTCTTCCAATTATAAAATTTATATATATGTATATATTCTGAGAAGAAGTCCATATGCTTTCCCAGACTCCCAAAGGGCCCCTTGACACAAAAATAAAGAACTTCTGATTTAAAACCACATACTACACATGGTAAAGACAACATATTTCTTTGCTATTAAGACACCAGAGGATTATGTTAATGTTTTTGTCTTTTGTGTGTATGCATGCATGAGTGTTTGTGTTTTAAATGGTACTGAAGTTTTATCTGTAACATGCCTGCCTCAGAAAAAGTATTCTGAACTTAAAATGCAGTATCAAAGTAAAACAAATGAAATTGTACAGCTAAGTATGTCTCCCAAAGTACATGGGACTGTATTCTAATCAAAAATAAATCTTTACATTAATATAGCTGATTAGTAAGAGAAAAATAATAAATAACCAGAGAACACTGAGTTATCATTTATTGCCCCACTTTTTAGTTTCTGAATTTCTGAAATAAGTTTCTAGAAAAGAGAATAAAACCAAGATTCACCAAGAAGGCTAGTTTTGGCTCACTTTAATGAGACTCTCACTTCTATCTGTGTGCGAAAGATCCCATACTCTTGGGATGGAAAGAAACTGACAGACAATTCAACCTATCCCTATCAATTCACAGAAGGTACCTGTTGTCATAGGTCATCCAAAGGCTATTTTTTTAACAAATAATTATTCTGACCTTGTTTTCAGAGCTTTTGTCATTATATATATATATATATATATATATATATATATATATATACACACACATATATATAATATGCTCAATTGGGACTCAATTAGCACAAACTACAAATTCTGTGAGGTGGTTCAAATTTGCAATGCATATATCTATTGGACTGGAAGCAATGATCTTATTTTATTTAATTATAGCTTTGAATAGTATGAATTTGAATAATGTGACCTCTTTACCATATTCATTATTTGTATTAATTGGAACCTAGCTTACTTCATATCAAATGTTCTTCTAAAACCATTTTATTATTCAAAAGACAATTATTGCTATTTATCAGCAGCAGAGCAAACAATTCTGATTTAGCTGGTGTTTCTCATTCACCCTAACAAGGAAATCCTAAAATCTGAAAAGGATAATAAAACTCTATAAATTGCTCTTTTTCCCCCTTGATCCATAGTCACAGAACTAAGCAAAGACACTTCCATTCCAAATCTGCTCACCATTTGTGAATATGGTTTTGTATTCAAAAAGCAGGTAACTCCATCCAACTATAGACTTCCTTATTAAAGAGAAGCAGGGTAGTGGAATCAATACCAAATTTGGAAGTAGCAAACCAGGGTTCTTATCCCAACCTTGCTAATTAATATAGACCTTGGACAAATCAAAAGAGTTAAACATTATCGCTAAAGTCCCTTTGAGTTCAAAGCTCTTAAAGAATCACACCCAATCTAGGAAATTTTGCAAGTGAACACATATGATGGTGGCAATCACATCACTTTCGGCTACAACTACATGGGTAAAAAACTCATTTCCATTTGGTTATCAGTCCAATGACACCTTACTATCTATGAGCAAGATGTTAAAGAGTTGGGAAAAGTTGGGTTTAAATACCACCTCTTACCACTATCTGCAAGACCATGTGCAAGTCATTTAACAATTCTGAACTTCAGTTTTCTCAGCTGTGAAATGAGGACAATGATATTTGCAATATGTATCTATCATGAGAAAAATTAGATAGGTGATGTGCTTTCCAAACTTTAAAGTACTATTATTGATGACAATTAACATCATCATTTTTACATTACCTTATTATTCTCATCTTTTTCTATAATATCCAGGTAAAAACATTTCTGGGATAAATGGCTATGCTTATATTCTTTTACGTTTAGTGTTCTTTCTTTTATTAGTTGGATAAAAAGTATTACATTTTGTAACTGAATAAGATACTGGGATCATAAATCATCTTCTGTATGCAAACTGAAATCATGCTAGGGACACAATAATTGGGATGATATGTAGCTCATTTTGTTCCTTTGTTTCTGACAAAGAATTGGCCGTTCTTTTCGCCAAGGAAAACCCTTCTATAAGAGTACTTGATAGCTTTCTCTCCCTTTTCTTCCCTCAGGGTGTGTCCTCAATCATTCTCCCCACCTCAAATCTTTAATTTCTTAATTTAATTTCTATCTGATGGTTCCTTCCCATCATTATTTTTTTCACTACAATGTACTTCAAACTACCATAGTAAATCTCTCCTTTTCTCACTCAAATTTATTTAAAAAGTTCTCTGTAATAATTGCCTTTCTCTTTGCCATCTGGATTCTGACCTCATCCCTCATCTGTTCTCTCCCTGATGTCATGGTCCTCTTCAAGAATAAAGGACAAACAACAGCAACCAAAGTTAGCAATGATCTCTTTAGTATAAAATCTGATCAACTTTCTCAATCCTCAAATTATCTGTTGCATTTGACACTGTTGACTGCCCTCTCCTATGGGATACTCTTTCCTTTCAGGGTTTTCGGGACGATTCTCTTTCTTGGTTCACTTCTTATAAGTTGGATTCCTTTTAAAGGACACAACAATACACAAAAGAAAGCTGAAAAGGTGGAAGGGGGAAGGGAGGGACCAGGAGTTACCTGTATATATTATATGTGTAACTGTTGTCTTTTCTATTAAAATATAAATTCCTTGTGTTTGGATATTCTTTCATTCTTTGTACTTGTATTCCCAATACCTATTCCAGTGACTAGAACATGATAGGTGCTTTTATAAACCCTTATTGATTAAGTAATTCCCACATGATTTTGGTTTTTCTACCAAGTTTCTATCCTTTGAAAGCTTTTTTATTTCATATAGCTTGGATATTATGAGAACTTGGTATAGTAGCATTTTATTTTTATTAAGTCTTTGAGGAGTCATGTAATGTCTGGGTGATTGTGGCAAACATTTGGTTTCATATTAATTATCTAATTACAGTATAACTTAATGCTTGAGTTCCCAAAGATATTTCAAAGTCTTTATTTGTAATAGAGTTTTGTTGTGTACCTCTCCCTGAAAGAGAGTAAGCTTCTGATGTATGAGTTTTAGCTACTAGGTCATATCTTGCTAGGTATTCAGGAGATGTTAAATTTTTACAGCCTGAAATGTAACATGCTATATCATTTCTATTGTGTCCTTGAATAATACATATTGATCACCAGGACCAGGCTCTTTAAGAATAATCCTTTTCTAAGACCAGGCAATAACCTTGTGCTGAATTATCATCACAAACCCTGCTATTTTCATAAACAAAGCTATGTATCTCAGTTATCAGTTCAAAGTTTTGTCAATATATGGTTGGCTGAGTTCATGTGGATATTGCCCATGGAGTATTTTTATCTTCTACTCTTCAATCTTAGTCATCTTGTAGGATAGTCTTGATGAAGAGAAACCACTTTTGGTTTACCTTTGACAAATCCAATAAAGTGGATGTGTTTTCTGCCCTTATAATTACTAACTGAAATATTGTCTCCTTGCTACAAAAGTATTTTTATAGTTTTTTAGTCTATCAATGTTTATTGATTAATTGATTGATTGAAAAGTATTATATAGGTTTTTTACTTGAGCCATATGCTCAAGGAATGTTTTCAGTCCTTTTTATTCCTTCTTTTGGGGCAGAAAAAAATCATCTTTTAAGGTGTTTTAGGGTGCTGGGCACTCTGTTTAGTTAATATTTTATAGATCTATGTTAGAATACTTTCCAAATCTGTTGTAATATGTTTTGTAGTTCAGAAAGTATACATTAAAAATGCCATTAATTGCTTTAAATGTGTTCTCACTGAATTTTGATTTCAGAATGCTAGTAAGGTGGGGTTTTGTTTGTTTTTTGAAACTTATTCAGCTTCAGCTTTCTCCTTGTTAGTTTTATGCTCAATATGTCTTGCCTCAAGGAGTCTAAGGTATTCATATGTACAGCTTTCATCCATTGATATAATCCAGATTTAAGCCCAGGGCCTTTGCATTTTATCTTTTGTTGATATAAACTACGAATTTTACACATTTTCAATCTAAATGTCATTTTGATATCCTTGAAGAAATATATCATGGAAGTTGAAAAGAACTATTCAATATGTTTGGGGGCAGATCCACATAGCTTTATGTCATTCATGTAACTCAAATGATTAAAAAGGTGCTTTGTTTGGACTCTTTGAACCCATACTTCATTAAGTAATAATAATTACTAGAATCATTTTTTGTTGTTGAAATTATCATCACCGAGGGATTTCTGGCACTACAACAATGTTCCCTAGACTTAAGTTTTGTGATTTTTAAAATATGAAGGACAGCAGGGTGATATAATGGAAAGAGTACTAGCCTTTTAGTTGTTGGTAGTGTCCTTCATTCTCAAAGAAGACCATGACATCAGGGAGATGATGACATGACTTGCAGTTGATTTTGATTTGAGTGAGGGAGGGCTGTGCAAAGTCACCAGTCTCACTTTCTCTTCCAGAGCCATCTGAGTCCAGTGGCCAGATATTCATCAGGATGATGAATGATGATGGCCTAGGATCCAATGGGAGACGCTCGCCTTTTTAGGGTAAGAAATTTTCAGGTTCTCACTTTGAGTGAGATAATGCCCATTCAATGAAAAGGCCTCTTTAAGTAGTTACTGAAGGGATGGCCCCTCAGTTTGAATCATTCCTCTGCCACTTACTACCTATGTGACCTTGAACAAACTACTTTAACTCTCTTGGTCTCAGTTTGACCTTATCTGTAAAATGAGGAAGTTGGATTAAATGACCTCTAACGTGTCTTTCAGCCACAAATCTTAGACTTATATGACCTAATAACATTACTTCAGTGATACTGGGACTATTATGATTCAGATATATCTTCCATGGATTTAACTAATGCATTAATCAATCTGTATTCTGAATATAGTTTTATTAGTGAACCTATGTTGTGCATTGAAATAAAGAGCACAGAATTGGTCACTGTTTTTACAAAAACATTACATTCATTAAAAAAAAACCCTAGAATTTCCCAAGATTATCTCCTTAGTGATAAATTGCATTTTATGCATTATATATGTTTGTGTAAGTTCGCCCTATGTACTTTGTCAGATACAAGCCACTTATAAAAGTTCTAAGAAACTTCCTCTCAGATTTTGCCCTATAACTAAGTAGGATCCATTAAAAAAATCACTCTTCCTGAGACAGAAAAGACATCAGACCAGTTCCTTCACTTCCCTTTACAAACATTAGGAAACTTAAAGTTTGAGTACAGGTTCATGAGTTATCCAACACACTAGGGAGGATATTTAGTCATGTGTGTTGCTAGCCACACTTATCACTGCCCGGGCCATGACCATGTAGGGAACAACTGAAAGGCATATCAACTTTTTTCTCCTCAAGCCTGGTGATTATGTTGAGTAGAGTGAAAACAAGGAAATGGTTTGCAATCTCTAGGCTATTTTATGTTTTTTTTTTTAAATGTGACAGAACATTTTATCTATTTTCTCTATGGACTTTGCTCTAACCAGGGTTACATCTAGAGACTGGTTATCATTTGCAATGCAGCTTGATATCAGCAAACATAAAAGAGAAATTAGAAATTATAATGCATGTCTTATCATAGAGGTCCACTTCCCTTATGAGGCAAAGTCTACAGATGTATTGAGAAATATGTAAAGATTCAATGTTCTACAGTTTATAAACCATAATAAACATGATAGTAACACAACTCTGGTGAGACATTTCAAATGTATTACTTATTTTTACACATTTGCATATGTATATGTTATAAGCAGCTAAAAGGAACTACAGATAGGGTACTGAACCTGTAGTCACAAGAGATCAAATATGACATCAGACACTTACCAGGTGTAAAATCTTGGGCAAGCCTCTTTTTCTGCCTCAGTTCTCTCATTTGTAAATTGTGGATAATACCTACATCTCCTGGTTATTGTGGGGATAAAACCAGATAATATTTGTAAAGCACTTTACCAGCCTTAAAGTTCTTTATAAAGTCTAGCTATTATTATTATAATAAGATATAGTTGCAATAGATAAGAATGTTATTTCTTTACTTTATAAAATAAATCATTAAGATTCCTAATAATTAGATCTAACAATTAGTTTATAAAGTATGAAATGTAATAGATAACTCATTTTAAAGTATTTATTAATGAAAGTTATTGTAAGTTTTTAAAAGCCATGATTTGGGGCAATGTGTGTATAATACCTGTTGTTTATTTTTTTGTCACTTTGTTTTTGCCATTTAAAAATAAATATCTGCATCACTGTTGTTGTTTATGATATAAAGCAAATGTCAGCACCATTTAAATTAAATATTAATATTCATCCCTCTAATTTAGATAGTTGTAGTTATAATTATTTGTAACCTGATTGTTGATTGACCTGGATTCTTTATTTATTAAATTTTCTTAATGGAGAAACGACTTAATATTAGCATAGATGCTACTTTTAATGCTGTTATACATTCATATGTTTACTAATGCTCTCATGTTACTTCATATATATTATTTTAGGGGGTGGCTAGGTGGTACAGTGAATAGAGCACCAGCCCTGGAGTCAGGAGGACCTGAGTTCAAATCCGGACTCAGACACTTAACACAAAACTAGACATGTAACCTTGGGCAAGTCACTTAACCCCAATTGCCCTCCAAAAAAAAAAGCATATGTTATTTTAAATTCATATGAATTTAACAAATTTCCACTTCTCAACATTTTAAGGTGTAATAATCTTGCTCCTTAACAGTAAAATGCATTTTAAAATAGGAATCCCAACCATTGAAAGTTAAAGTGATCAACACTGAAATAACATCAACAATAAAAAGTCAAAAACCAATTCAAAATTTAATGAATATATTAAAAGTTACCGTTCAAAATTTTATCAATTTTGTTTTAGCAATGGTAATGGTAGTTGACTAAAATCATAATCATGCTGATTAACACTCTTTTAAAGGAATGCATAAGATGTACTTTATTAAATTTTAGACTTTTGGAAGCAGCTTTTCTTTACTTGTGATAAAAGCATGATTTCTGAAAAAGCATCATTGATGGGAGTTTGACCAGGGATGAAGGGTAAAGAATAACAACTAGGTGGAATGTGTTTTCCTGCAGACTTAATATAACCTAGAATGTGTCAAATTGAAAATGGAATGTTCAGAAAAATTCCCAGATGTTATTGCCAAACTAAATAACAAAGACATTAACAAGTTATGATATAGGAAAAATACTGATGGAAGTGTCTAGTAATTGGAAGGAGACAATAAATGGCAAGAGGACAGAAACAATTCTCATGATCTTAACTGTCTTCTATAAAGGGCAATAAATAAAAAAAAATAAGCTAGATACAGCAGCTAACAAATGACTAGCATATTTTGGTGTAAGATATTCAATAAGAATAGATTAAATAAAAGGGAATTAAATAGAAAAATAAAGTGTTATATACCAAGAAGATGAGCTCCAGTTCTACTTTATCAACTGCCTGTAGAGAATCTCCACATAGGTGTCCCATAAGCATTTTAAGCTCATTACGTCCAAAATAAAAGTCATTACCTACTTCTCACTATACCTTCCTCTAACCAACTACTCCTCAAAACTTCCCAATTTATTTCTGTTGAAATTACTAGTAACTTTCTAGTCATTCAAGTTTAGTTCCTTATCTTCGATTCAGATGCCAGTTCCTACAAGAAAATTACTCTGCCCTTTCCCAATCTTTCTGCAATTGCTGCTAGTTCGTAAACTCTCTAATTTCCCTTTATATATCCATGTATACCTTGTTATCTCCCCCAAAACAATCTCAAGTCTTTTAGGACAGGGACTGTTTCACTTAACTCCCCCTCCTTTGGATCACTTGTGTTTAGCACAAGGAAACACACACAATACATGTTTTGCCCAATATTTGATCAATTGATTTGAAAGAACATGCAAACATTCTATGGGTAATTTACGCAACCTTAAGGAGAAGGAGAGTGATATTAAAAGATTATAGAACATCAAAGATCCCAATTATTAAGGGATATGGAGTAGATAAATCACATAATATATAATATATATATGTATATATATATACTGATTAGCTTGACATACATTTAAAAAAGGGTTTCTGAACACTTAGAGAAAAAAAATGTGATCTCTAGAAGCTAAATAGGGTTCACTAAGAAACACTTACATAACTAACTTTATTTGCTTTTTTTTTGGTAGGACTACTAGACTCAACAATTGGTGTGATTACAAGTTAAAATTAAATTATTTTTCAAGAAAATATCTAATGAAGTCTTTCAAGATCTGGTTGGGTACAAAACTGAGATATGAAAGCCAGATAGTAGCCTCATGAGACAGAGTCCTAGAGGGAATGACCATACTTAGAGTGTACTAATCAACTGACATCATCATGGAGTTAAGACTAGTGGTGTACTTTTTGTCTGCCTCTATCCTATTTAACATTTGGATCAACATTTAAAATGAAGTTATAGAAAAGGTTTGCTTATCAGATTTGTTGGAAGGTATAAATAATTCTTTACATGACATATGCAAGATTGAAAAAGACCTTGACATGCTGGAACACATAGCCAAAATTAATAAGATTAAATTTAACACTGATAAATGTCAGCTTTTACATTTAGGTTAAAAAAATCAATTGCACAAGTACCAGATGGGGGAGATCTGTCTTATCAGCAGTTCATGTGAAAAAGACCTGAGTGTTTTAGTTGACTTAAAGCTCAATATAAGTCAATAGTGTGATGTGGCTGCTAAAAAAGCTAATGCAATCTTACCTGCATTAATAGAAATACATTTTCCAGAAATGACTTCAAGGCCAGCTCTTGATATTGTACACTAAACTGCATCTTTATTCCCACCTCTGTTCCCTTAAACTCTCTGTGCTTTCAGCAACCCTATAAGACTATATGTTTCCTAGAAGGTATGACTCTTTATTGGTAGAATAATTCCTCACTAGAATTTTTGTAAACTCGGAAAACAAAAGTTTTCCTTTTTTGCTCTATATGCCCTGAAAAAGTCAAGAGGAAAAATAGTTCAACTATACCTAGTAGTAGTAGTAGTAGTAGTAATAAAACTACATTGTCATGACCTTGGGGAAGTCCCTTTATCTCCCCAAAGACTCAGCTTTTCCTTCAGTAAGGTTGTTGAAATATGTTAATCATTAGATGACTGTTCACAAACACACACACACACACACACACACACACACACACACACACGATTCTAATTATCCGTGAGATATTTTGCTGGGTCCCCATATTTATTTATTGTCTATGTAAAACCCAAAGAAAAGTAGTCATCTAACTTTGTAATGATCCTTAAAAGAACCCTGGACATAACAAATATGATTTAAATAGAGGTTATTTGCTTCTGTGGTCAATATCTCTGTTCGCCTAACTCTTTATGCCTCCATTCTTTTGGATTCTATTCTTTTACTGAGTCTCTCATTATTACCATTTTCTCATCTGTATGAGAGATTTAAATAGGTTCAGAGACACTGATCAAAGGGCCAGTCTTCATAGATGCAAAGAAGAAAATGAAATATGAGCTATTTTAATCACTATAGGTGGATTCTTTCATATGCATTGAATACTTCCACTTAAAACTTCCAATTAAATACTTCCAACATGAATGACAAATATATCCCTGAGTACATAGTTCTTAGAATACCTTACTGGGTAGATAGATAGTAGGCAAGCCCTTTTTTTTTCTTTTTGAGGGGGGAAGGCAGGGCAATTGGGGTTGTGACTTACCCAAGGTCATATGGCTAGTAAGTGTTAAGTGTCTGAGGCTAGAATTGAACTCAGGACCTACTGACTCCAGGGTTGGTGCTCTATTCACTGGGCCACTTAGTCACCCCCAAACCTTTTTTTACATTCTTCTTGGGAGTATCCTATGATTCTTTTCCCCCTGGATGCTAGGCATTAGTGACACACATTAACTAGAAAATGTTTCTTTAGGCAATACGTAGGTAAATTTCTGGCCAAATGAGGTATGTGTGGGCATATCAGAATATTAAGATAACACATAAATGTAACCTATAAAGTATTGCATAAATGTTCGCATTTATGTAATACTTTATAGGTTACAAAAGCATTTCCTCATTATAACTTTAAAACTTAATAATGTTAAGTACTTATTAACTCAATATTTTATAGATAAAGCTTAAGGAGGTTGTCACATATTTGCAATTAGTAATAACAATAATAGCTCTTTGCTACAAGTTATACATATACATTATTTTATATGGGATATATAGAATTAATATCCCCACTTTATAGAAGAAGAAACTGAAGCGTAGGGCAGTTAAGTGACTTGGCCAGAGTCATATAGCTGGTGAATATCCAAGGAGAGATATGAGCTGAGGTCTTTCTAAGTCAAGTTCCAGAATTCTACCTGCTATGTTTCTGCTGCCTCTTGTAAATGCCAGAGTCAGGATATGGACTTTGGTTTTCAGATTCAAATCAAGTTTTCTTTCTCCTGAACAACACAATTTCTCTTAGAGGTGTGTGTGTGTGTGTGTGTGTGTGTGTGTGTGTGTGTGTGTGTGTGTGTGTGTGTGTATGTGTGTGTGTGTGTGTGTGTGTGTGTGTGTTTGTTACTAGGACATCCACAAAGAAAACCAAAGGGAAAACCAAAACTTACTGAACTTAATTTAACTGCAAACCACTTCTTTCATTCTCCCCTGGCTTTGCCTTTCTTTCTTTGCCCTATCACCAGGTATCCCCTTAATCAAATAACAATTATCATATGGCAGATCAAACAGAGGACTAAACATTTAAACCTCTGGATTCAAATCCTAGGTCTGTCATTTATGACTTGAGAGACCTTAAGTAAGTACTAACTTCTTTGAGCCTCAGTTTCCCTGTCTGCAAAATGAAAATAATACATGCCTACCTACTTCTCAGGGCTGCTCTGAATATATATGTGATATTATATGTAAAAGTGCTTGAAAATGACAACAGCATCATTTGTAAGGTATTAATACATGTATCGGTGCAGGAATGTGGAAAGAATACTTAACTGTGTTTCAAAAGATCTTGTTTCAAATCTTACTTTGAATACCTTCATGATTTTAGGTAATTCACAATTCATCCAGACCATATTTCCTACCCTTATAAAATAGGAATTTTGACTAGGTGGACTCTGATGTCTGTCCTAGTGCTGTGATGCTATAATATTTAGTTTATTTTTAAAGCTGATGATTGAGTTATTACTTATAAAAATAATCATTCCTCTGTGTTTTCAAATTGTAGTGTTCTCTTTGTTTCTTTAGTGTTTTTTTTCTTTATAATTCTTTATGAAATATGTTGAAACCCTCCATGCCAGTTATCCCAGCTACAACCACAATGATGTCTTTTTTTTTTCCTGATTCAGCAAGCCTAAGCATAGCAGTTTAGAAACAAGCGCCCAAGAGGGAACTAAAGGAAAACAATGTCTTTCCAAAGCAGAGCTTATAATCTCTGTTCAGAAACAAGACACACATCTCACTTATAGCCAAACAGACACCACTTAAAGAGCATTAGAGGGTAAAACCTTTCCACTGGAGCAATGTCATACTACTAAATGACTTTCATCATTCCTCTGTGGAGACAGAAATCTTCACAAAGTTTGAAGCACTTGAGATGTAAGACTAACAAAGCAATGGGGAAAACAGAAATAAGTATGCTCAAGCATACATATTTCAGAGAAAAAGGAGGAAAAAAAAGAAAAAAAAAACCTCCCAGGAAGAAATTTAAGAAATCTCCACAACTAAATCTTTCTTCTGCTCCAAGCTTATCCTTGCATGTTAAATACTATGTTCAATAAGGGACAGCATCTTTGGACTCGCTAATAAAGAATCATCCTTTTTCATTCCAAATGCATTATATAGCTCTATAATAGAGGGAAACCAATTGTGTCTCTATGCCCTTGAGCAGTACTCATTCCCTGCAAACAACCATGGAAAAAAATCTGCTGCTGCCTCCTCTGTGATCCCAATCTTGAGAAAAACATAATTTAAGGCACTGCCGCACATCAAAACCTGAACCATTTGATTATGACACTTACAAGAATTCCTAGGAAGATGTTTATTTTCATTGTGCCTGGTTCTGAGGTAATAAACAACACTCCTCAGAGTTATAATCAGTTTCTAACATAAAATGTTTGGCTTGAATCACTGCAATTTAACATTTTAAATAGAATTTGTAAAATGTACCCTGATATTTTCAATTGAAATTGATTTAACTCTTGATATTTATCAATCATCAAGACTGTACTTCCCTCAGATTATTCTCTTTTACCTTATGCAGTGTTCTATATCTTTACAAATGAATGATCGCAAGATATTTTTTTGGTATTTATTTGACCTACAATTTTTTTTAAGTTTAAATAGTGTTAAAATTCCAAAGGTTTCGAACTTGGCCTACCTTTCCTGGGGTTCATTAGTATAGTAAACTGTAGAACTGAAGGGTACAATTCAGGAAAAAAACCAAACTTTAAGATGTCTAGATGTTCAAGGCTGAAGTCAAAATTTTTTGATCTTTTTGGAAAATTGCTAAAGCCCAGACTTCAGTTACACTAGTGAAAAGTTCATTGTGATATTTGTTGGCAGAATTTTTAAATGACACCAGTATACAAAAGACTTTGTATATCTGGAGTTGGCTCAGAAAGAGGTGGAGAAGCAAAGTATATAGACTATTTCCCTTAAAGTTGGTACCTGCAAAAGTTAAACGTTATAGAATCTTTAAATGTGTTCATTGTTATTCAAAGGTAATACTTTGAACATTTGATTTCATCTATCTAGACTTCTCTCTGCTTTTGTCCTAATATACCCAAGTAAACAGACATTCTTTTCCTTAATTTCAATTTTTTAAATTATATCATTAAGAGGGCTTTTTAGTTCAGTGACTAAATCAATAGACTAAAATTCTAACTGAATTTTTAAAACTTTACCATGAGCTTATTTGCACTATGATCAACTACAACTTCATTTCTCTTCAGAAAATGTTTTTCATCAAAATTATTCTGAAAAATGAGGTTATAGATTATAACTAAAGAAAGGAGATACTATTCTCCCTAGACTAAACATAAATGTTTTTAGACATCTATGTGTCACAGTACTTAGAGTACTAGGATTGCAGTCAGGAAGACATAAATTAGAATCTGCCTTGGAGACTTTCTCTGTGAAGTCTCATAAGTTCTCTAAATTTCAATATCCTTACCTCTAAAATGGAATAGTAATAGTACCTACCACCCAGGGTTGTTGTCAAGCTCAAATTGTGTAAAGTGTTCTGCAAACCTTACAATTCTATATGAATGTTAAGCACTATTATTATTATTATTATCAATATTATTATTCTTAGTCTTTTATTTTTGCCAGCTTTATGTTTATAATAATTTTTTCAAGTCGTCAGATAACTTTTTTTCTAAATGACCATTTCTTCTAATCTTTTTAATTCAGTTCTGTGATCTTTAGCACTCTCTGGGCTTCACATTCCTTAACAGGGAATCACTGGGTTTGAGTTGGAAGAGACTTAAGCAGCCATCCAATCCAACTCTTAAGTGAAAAAGAATCTACACTAAAGCATGGATGGCAATTGGTCATCCATCCCCTGCTAGAGGACTTGGGATGAAGCAGAAGATAACACCTCTTCAAGGGGCCCATTTCACTTTAATTCTTTGCATGAAAGATTTTCCTGACATCAAGTCTATACTGGTTTCTTTGCAATTTCCATTGCTCTTGGTTTTAGCAAAATTCTGGGTACCCTCAGAATAAATCTATTCTTTCCTCCATATGACAACTCTTCAAAATACTTGAAGATAGCACTCATATTTCCCCACTCTCCACTCCAAGCCTGGTCCTTCAACTGATCTCCAAATGACATGAACTCAAGAACTGTCACAGTCATTGTTATCCTTATCTGGTCACTCTCTGGCTTAATAATGTACTTCTTACTCTGGAAGAGGTCTAAATAAGGCAGAATACAATGGGACTATTATATCTCCCTGCTCATGGAAGTTTCTCTTTTCTTACAGTAGTCCAAGAATTTATCAGTTTTTTTGGCTGCCACATCACTTTTGATCACACTAAAACTCCTATGCCTTTTTCATAATTACTGTCTATTGATTCCCAACTGGAAGATTTTACATTTATACCTATTGAATTTCATCTTAACTATATTTTGCCTAATGCTCCAGTCTATCCAGACACTTTTGGATCCTGATTCTGTCATTCACTGCTAGCTATCCCTTCCAGCTTTCTGCTATCTGCAAATTAGATGAGGATACTATCTACATCTTTATCAGGATATTTATATAATAAATAAATAAATGATAACACAAGTGATAACTGAAGTCCTCTTTCACTATTCTGCATGTTCTGAACTAGGATTGTGATCTGCTTTAAGACCAATGACTTCTGTCTCACCCTCCACTGATTTTGCAAATGATTCCCATCATACATTTCCTTTCTGGTTCTTAGATTTCCTCATTTGAGTATACCATCTGAATATAAAAGGCTATTCCACTCCTACTTGCTTCTGCCTATCCTATTTTTTTTAACAAAGTATA
Organism: Gymnobelideus leadbeateri; assembly: GCA_011680675.1. Taxonomy (NCBI): domain Eukaryota; kingdom Metazoa; phylum Chordata; class Mammalia; order Diprotodontia; family Petauridae; genus Gymnobelideus; species Gymnobelideus leadbeateri. Next base: position 1,115,504 of record WOXC01003918.1, read on the forward strand.
CCCATCCAATACCATTTAAAGTAGTTTCATCCTACCTAATCTCAGTGATATCTATGAAATGAAATCTACCCCTTTCACATTAGGATCCTTCTTTTACAAACTATAAACCTTGTATTTTACTATTGGTTCCTATCTTGGATTCTATGTCCTGTAAATTTCTGTGCATTTCGGGTATTATTTTTCTTTGTGGCTATACTCGATGGCATCTAACTCTTGGGATACATATCGACAATTTTCTTTCTTCTGAGGGTTTAAAACCCTTAATATTAGACTGGCAAGACATCTGACAAATGTATTCTTACCAGTTTTTAAGTATACTCCATTTCTGGCCAAGAATCAGCCAGCCCTACATTGAGAGCTGTGATACAGAAATTGGAGTCTCATTCTCCCTAATAACAAAGAACATGGAGAAGTGTTTTTTAAATCTTTTCACATTCTCTTCTAGTATGGAGATTCACCTACCCTTTGAACATAGTTGTTTCATTATGGCAGAAAAATAAACACTGCCTAAAGTCATTGTGCAATTTCCTTTACTCTCTATAATTGCTGTGAGCTTTAGCCATCTTTCTTAAAATTATTTGTTGGTGTTTTCCATTCAACTATAAGCATGTGGTTAACACATTTAATGCCCAGTTATCACTTCTTCATTATGTAACTCCATTCCAATTCCTTTGCTTCAACAATTCCCTAGATATAGTCTTACTCTCTTCCCTTCATTTTGGTTCCAATCTCCTATTTTTATCAATCTGCCCTACCCTGTAATATACTCCAAAATTTTGCTGAATTTTATAATATTTCCTCTGTCTTGCCAGTTATGTACTTACCTTATTTGTGTCTATATTCAGGTTCTACTCCTCTTTAATCTCCCTTAATCTTTTTTTTATAGCCTCCTTGTCATTAAAATTGTTTCTTTTACAACCTTGAAGAATTAGGACCAGTCTCTGGGCCTCAAGTTCTTCAAATTATCCTTAATTTATCTCAAAATTCTTCTCCTAAAATTCAACTTTGACCATTTCACTGGTTCAGATCCCTCTAAATTGCCTACATGATCTTCTTTTCCTTATTTGGCTCAAATTATTCTCCTTCTGGTCCTTCTCCCAAAACCTTATCCCATGGGAGCCAGAAATAGTATATGTTAAAAAAAAGTAGCATCAAAAAGGTATTGAACTAAATGACCTTTGAAGTCTCTTAATCTATAATCCTATGATCCTAAGTGAAAATATTTAAGAATTTTCCCCATGTGGAGCAAGAATTTTACAAACACATAGGTAATTTAAATAGCAGGGAGTTTGAAAGAAAAGCATGGAAGATAAAGGAAAATGGAATTAGAAATGAGCATGAGCATTTATGTGGCAGGAATGGGTAAAGGCAGAGAGATTTAAAGCCCCTAAACCACAGGGACTGTGATAAATATAGAGGGAAAAAGATTGAAAACATCTATAAATATGAGAGGGAAAAGATGAAAAGACTTAAGGTTAAAGTTCCTTTATATTTCAAAAGAAAAACATGCCCAGCAAAATACATTCTGGGGGTTGCAAAAGTCCATGGTATTTTACCACTCAAGCTATTCCTTAAAACCTAACTATTCTAATCTAATTCTAACATTTAAAGCAATGGAAGTTTGTAGTGAACTAAATTGTTCAGTACCTGAACAGCAATTGTCTCCTGCTAGAAAAATCACAGTAATGTTCCATCCTAGGTATTAAATTGGAACCTCCTCAATGATAAGGAATGTATGACTTCTATATTTGTTTCTCCAATTACTAGTACAGTGCCTGAAACTGAGATGATGTTTAAAAATGTTTATTAATTAACTTACTAAATGATAAATCCATCATCCTGTTATATAACTACATATAGACCTACACTGATAGACAAGAACCCTTGAGAGATTGTTTTTACATTGCTGAGAACAGAAAAGAAGAAAATGTGATATTTATTAGGATGCTCTAAATGGACAGCCTGCCCCTTAAATCTGAACAAGGTCCCAGTTGTATACTGTTAATTACTAAGGGCTATAGTCCTAGGCTTTAGCAGTATAGGTAGAATATTATTACTTGAGTTTAATCAACAAGCATTTAGTATGCATTCATTTTATGTAGAGCACTAGAAATGGAAAAATTAAAAAATAATATATGTGAACAAGCCCTGTGTCTTCAAGGAACTTATTCTCTAGGATAGGATCAGCTTTTGTATAAGACAGTATTGTCTCAGATTTTACTGTTGCATCCCCAATTTGACATTAGGTCAAGCTATGGTTATAACCTATGGAGAACTGGTTCTGCCATCCAGCAAGTCCCTTTGCTATGCTCCCCACACTCTCATCTCACTACACACGGTTACATATTCATCTCTACCCCTATAGTCTAGAAATACCAATCTGGGAACTTTTGGGTTCATCTTATTTTTTTAAAACAAATGTAAGTAATTGTATGATAGTAATAAGAAGCAGATTCAGTGAGGAACAGGATTTTTCCAACACTTGCCTTTCCTTAGCAGATGGCTGGCTAAACCCTATAAACCCAGGAAATGAGTTTTAAATTTCAACTCAGCTCTCTGGTAATAAATCATAATTGCAAAGACAGAAGGAAATGCGGACTCTGCTTTGACTTACTATTTCTTTTTATCGGTGTGACTAATGCCACTTGAATTTGCAAAATCATTTTTTATGCGAGCATATATATGATATTCTACATATGCACAAATAAATATGAAAAAATAGCGATTACAAAAGAAAAATATTTTAAGGTGCTAGAATTATGGCATAAAGTCCTCAAAATGCGGCCAATCATTAAAAGTTTGACCTGTGGCTCAAAGCTATACCGGATGCTTTGAAATAATCTCGAACAGGAAAGTGAAAATATCACACTAATTAATAATTAGAGGCATTCCCACAAGTATTTGCAAACATCCCCAAGTGGCCACAGGTAACTAAAGCCTGAGCCAAATTCACTTTCCAATTGTTTTGTTTAGTTATTATATCCATTTTCAGGGCCAGATGTTGCCGTTCAGAATGGATGATTCCTGATGTTCCAAAATAATGGAAGTCCAGGGACTCTCGGAATCTAGCCAGCCACCACAATCTTACCTAAACCGCTTGCTGAGCAGGTCAGCTCCTGAAGGACAGCAATATTGCTGAGTGTGAAGTAGGAAAGTGAGGTTATTGAGTAGCTATAAATCACTCACTGAATTTGGGACCTACTAAAGAGATTAAGAGTGGGAGTCATATGATGCTTTTTGGCCCAAGAGTGCACTGACAGACTTCTCTGTGGAAGATAAAATGCAGCTGCTCTTTTTCCCCTGTTAAAATGGAAGTAGTTGATAGTAATTAACCTTTTTTTTCCTTGTGTTACCAAATTTGGGTGAGGATCTAAGGAAACTTTTTGCATAATCAGGCAATTGGTTATACCTATAATCAAAAGTACAAAAATCCTTAATCTTACAGAAACAGTGTTCTCTGATTTATGGAAGTTGTCATAAAAAATGAAAACTTTAAACTGCTGACATAAGTCTTAATGCCAAATTTGGTATTGGCTCCTGTCAGTCTCTGGAAAAGCAACATATACAGTTTTAAAACAACAAAATTCCCTAGTATTGTTTTGTTTTATTTTTCTTCCACAAATATTATAGAGCTTGAAGGGGACTTAGAGGTCATTTCTTTTTCTACTTTTGACTTGGCTCTTATGAAGGCTGAAATTTAGAAATAGTATTTAGACAATTTACTTTCCTAAGTAAATTACAAATTAAGTTATCTATAACCTAATCAATCCAGTGATTTCAGCTCTTATAATGGTGAATTGAGATCAGCTACACTGCTGATATCATGAACTGGGTAGAAATCAGTCACTTAATTGATTGAACAAATCTCACTGACTGTAGAAAAAGTCAAATTGATGGTTGGGTAGAGATGTGGCTTTAATCTCCACATCTTGCCCAGTTCTTTGGAACTTATATCCTCTTGTGCTGCAGTGAGCCAAATGTCATAGCTATTGTTTCTTTTAAAACCTGACTAAAATACTTGAGTTTAATCAGAAGATTTTTTCCCTTTTCAGTTTGAACAAGTAAACACCCAGGGGAGAAGGAATGTAAAGTGGCAGAGGTACAGAGAAAGTATTTTCTATATAGGCAGGTCCAAGAAGGACTTTTTTTCCTCAGAGATGTTTACAGTTTTTGCCCCTGAAACGGTGACCTTTTTGTCAAATGGTTCTATTTCCTTATTGATTTAGGCAGATGTTTCTGGATGTGACTAAGGACAACGAATACATCTTTATGCATCCAAATGGGGACTGCTTCCATAGAAACAGATAAGACTGTCATGCTGCAGAGAGGTTTCAAACTATTATTTCCACCCTTCCTTTTCAAAATAAAAATGTGATATAATCATAGAGCATGAGGCCATATATAAAATGGTTCTTCAGTGTTAATCTTCACCTCCGTAAGCATACTGGCTCGTCACTTTTTGAAATACAGCAGGGAGTTACAGTAGGAATCCTCCTTGGGTTACATTTAAAGCAAGTTGGTAGAACTACAGAGGAGCAGGGATAGAATGACCCTTCAGGAGGTTGGAGGCAGAGGGTTGTCTCTATTAAACCATTCAAAATTTGGGTATTTCATTTTCTTCTTTGGTAGCACATTCAAGAATCCTTATGGTCAGAGAACTCTTACTTATATTAAACTGAAATAATTTTACTTCAATTAAAGCATATTTTTTAATGTCTCTAGTGGAGATGGATAGGTACTATCTGGTATTATAATAAGCAGTCAGAAAATTGTTATTAAGTCAGAAGTTTCTTTCCTAAGGCTAAACAATCCTAATTCCTCCGTCTTTCTTTAGAGTTTCTATGTTCCAACCTTTAATCATTTTAGTTGCTCTCCTCTGGCCCCTATCCACATTCTTTTAATCGAGCAAAAATAACCTTGCATAATGTTAAGGGGAATCAGGGGCTGGGGGTGGTAGATTGCCCTAGATAGCTAACATTTTGTAGAGGAGAAGGAAAGCACAGCTTGTGCTAAACAAAACGTGTAGAGGGAATATGTTCATTATTTGCTGCACCTATGCACGAAAGGATATTTTCAGCTAGGTCTGCAGAGATTTAGATTAACAAGCCTTGTTACTGTTAACAAGCGCTGCGTGCCTAATTCCAAGTCCACGGTGCTGCAAACTGATACCTACAAGTTTGACTTAAACTGTCAAAAGACAAAGAGTCCTAGATCTAAGAATGACATTGCTTTTAATTCATTTTCTTCTCTCCTTTTTCTCCCTCACTATTCATGTAAAGGCACATGCACACACAACCTGCCAATGGCCTGAAAGTTCACTGAATCACAAATGTGATTCTTTTACCATTTATTCATTTTAAAATTTTTATTAAACACCTCTTATTTAGTGAGATGTATTGTTGCTTACTAGAAGACATACTTTAAAATGGCTAGAAAAACAATGCTGCCTTCTTAGAATTTAGAGTCTAATCGATTACAAAATTACATATATAAATAAAGAAGGAAAAATACCATACTCTTAAATATGTCACTATAGACTGCCTTTTCCCCCTCCAAAATAGCTATGAATCCTCACAAAAATATACAAAAATGTCAGTATCACACACATGCATGTTTTCTCCTACTTTTCTTTGGTTTCATATCTGCATTTGAAAGTTCCCTTACTTTTCAGTTTGGAAGATCAATTTTACTTTTTCAAGCATGTATGAAGTCATCCATTAGGGAAAAAAGAGGAGGAAGTGTGCTAACCCTAAACTCCATGTGGAAAAGAGACTTCTGAAGTCTATGTCAAGCCCCCCATTCAATGTGAAATGCCCATGGGATCAAAGGTGATTATTGAGTCTCTTAGATAGGGTTTTCCTCATGACTGTAATTGATGGAGGTCACTTTTCTACTCTACCTAAAGAAAAACAACTACAGATATTTATCAAGAGCTAAGAAAAATTGAAAATGTTGTAGCTGGCTGCCAACTCAAGTCAAGTAAAGGGATATGAGATGTTCATAAATAAATGTTATACAAGGCATCACATATTGGAGGTGATGACAGTATAATGATAAGCAAAATTAAATTTGATTATGCCATGGATGTAGAACTGAGCACAAATGAAACAATTAATAGCAAATGCACCATCTTTTCAAAATATAGAATAATCAAATGGATCTATAATCTTATGGAGTTATGATCCAATCCACTGATGCCTATCTACAGATCCAGCCAGCATGATAGAGGCCTTCCCTAATATCTCCTGACCTATCATTTATAGTAGTGGAACACTTGGGCTAGTCCCCTAACATACTTTATTCTTGCCATATAATTAGACAATCCTTTTTTTCCCCAAAAAAGGTGCCTCTCATCAATATGTCTTTCAAGAAATCTTAAGTAATTCATTGAGAGATATAATAATGTAAATCATTCAATAACATTTCAAATTAGTTAAATGATCTTTTCAATCCAGGCACTAACATTAATGAGGTGTTTTTAAAAAATAAGAAAATATCAGCTTTTAAAGTATAGGTGTGTGTTAGTGTTAAATATTTGTAGAATAAAATTCAGCTTTAGCTAACGATTCATTCAATTAAAATACTATGCAAGAAATTCTAGGAAAATAAAAGACAAGTCATTAGTTTTGTTTCATTTTTTTCCTAGCAATGTAATTTTTATGTCATAGTTATTCCCTTTCAAGCAGAAAAGAAATAAACAAATGAGTTCAATTTCCCTGACTTAACTATGGCTGTGATTTGCAGAGGGTAAATGTCACATTTTGCAATTCTGTGGAATATAAGGATCATCCAATATCCACATGAGACTCTTGGGACTGAATTAGGTTCTTCACTTCAACAAAACCCCTGGTGAAACATGCTGGTAACTGCTTTCTCCCTTATCACAGGAGGATACTTAGAATGAGTTAGGTCACCTCAGGGATGGATTAGTTTGTACTCTAGTCCACATTTCCTATTTCATTCTTGTTTGTTTGGGGACTTCAGTTTTGGTCACTAAAAAAAAGCCTTTTGAAATTTTGGAATCTGAAGCTCAGAAGATGTGCCCAACTATACCTTTACAGCTGTTACAGGATACACAAGCCTCTACATACAAACTTCAATACAGGGTCTTTTTTTAAAAAGAATTAATACTTGCAAGAATTAATACTTGCTCAATCATTCTCTTTTAACTACAGTTTGATTTCTGTTTTTCTAGACATGAGATAGAACATTAGCATTGCTTTGTCATGTTTTAAGGAAAAAGAAAATTCAGAAGTTTAAAAATTATAATGATGCTCATCATGATCAAATGCACTCCCTACCCCCACCTCCACACACAGAGGAACACATTTTTCTACTTGAATTAAAGAATAGTAACTGTGGAGAAAAGATAATATGTAACATCTAAAATGAGCAAAACATTCTATTGTTAATAGGTTTGCCCTAAATTGAACTGGACCTTCAAATATTGCATTTAACCCCCATTGTTCCCATGCAATGTTTTTTGTCTTACTCAAATAGAAACAACTGAGCTATAAACTAATGCTCAGGAAAAAAATCTATCATGGAAACAGCAACTGCTTCCGCCAAAAAGCCTACTAAAAATCCATCTGTTCCACAAAACATTCCAGTTACAATGACTACCTCCTTTTTATTGGCTTACTCTGTATTTGTCTATATCATGAAGAGCCCCTTGTGACATGTTTCCATCAGCAATTTTGCTTGGCTTCAATTCCAGTGAGCACCATGTTTCCCTCCACCCCCAGGAAAAGCTGATCACCTGATACCTCATCACTACGTAAATTTGAGTCAGGTTTTGATGCTCCACACCTTCTCAATTCCCCCCTCCAGATTGCCCCTCTACTCTGATTCAGCAGCTGGAAGGCAGAGCACTAATCTCCTCCAAAAGTCTTCCTTTATAGAGGGCCCTTGGTCTGCTCGGCTTTACTCTTAACGAATACCATGCCCTGTGATAGCCTATCCCTCACACCCCTTTCAGCTTCCTTTTATGTGTTACCTTCCCGCCATTAGATTTTAAGCTACTTGAGGGCAGGGGCTGTCTTGTTTTTCTTAGTGTTTAGCACAGTGGTACATGGTAGATACTTAATAAATGTTTATTGAATAGAATTGAAATTAAATGTTACATATCTTTTTTAAAGGATTAGATTTTCTTTATCATCACATCACCTAGAACTCACTATGATATAGTACTATTTCTTATTTGGGGCACCACATTTATACACAGTAACAAAAATGATAGAAGTAATCACAGTACCTCTCCTCATTCTCTTACCCCTTGGAGCATGTGCAGATTTTCTCTGCCTCTCCCTGGGAGTCCTCATAAAAACCTGACCATACACAGATATCTCCTGTCTGGTTTCGAGCTTTGTATGGTTCATATCTGAGTTGAGTTCACACACACACACACACACACCTCTCTTTTTGGTTTGTTAGCTGGAAAAGCTGATGACACAGTGTGCTACACCTTGTAGAAGAGCTATGTATCTTGGAAGCAACTTGCAAGAAAACAAAGTGTGAACAAAGGCCAGCATTATGGCAATGTGGTCCCTGCTAGTCCCAGCTGCCCATATGGAGTCTAGATTAAACTTGCAGGGGTTATATTGGAAATGTTTTTGCTGCCTTGACTTTCCTTTACTTTTTCTTTAGCATCAATCTTGTGAAAACTCAAAAGGTACAAGAATGCAGAGCAAGGGGGATGTCTGCCTATGCAGTTGTGGTATCAGTAGAAGGATAGGGCTTGGGGAGGATGCTACTTGCTGTTTGACTGGATAGCGCCAACGCAGAGGTGAAATATAAAATGGCAAATGAGAGTCTTTGAAGATATCATGTTCTAATGAGGCTTGAATATTAACTTCCTAACTCATTGTACTAGTAGTGATAAGTTTCAGGGTCCTGTTCTAATTATTCTTTTATTATTTATTGCTTAGCAGTCCCTTTTGTGGGTGATGCTGTAACCCTAATAAACCAGTCTGTCTCAATGCTAGACCAGATATGCATAAAACTAATGTGTTCTCTATAGCCAAATAATTCTTCCTTTCATTTCTACTCTTTCTTTCAAAAAAGAAAAAAAGAACAGGCTTAAATAAGGCAATCTTTCCCCTACAAAGGGACCTAGGAAACAGTCGTCTTAATGTCATAACACATGAACAAATCTTGTTGTGGGTTAAAGCTCTTTCTAAAAGATGTCAAGCAAATGGATGGAAACTCAAAATAAACTACCTGATAATTTTGCTTTATGATGTCTTCATAACCCACCAATCTCATTCACTGTTTTATTGTAGTCATTTTAAAATGTTGCTGTTTGTCACAAGTGTCTGATTTAAGCCCTGTATATGATTGTTAAAGGGGAAAGTAGAGAAGAATTAAGGGAATGTTTTCCCTTTGACAGCCTGAATGTATTTAGTGCTTATATGCTGTATAAATAAAAAGAGTCAACAAATATTCCTCTGCTTATGTGCTTACATAAGCCTCTTGATAACTATTGATGAAAGATATTTGAATATTCAATTATCCATTTACTTATTTAATGAATTAATTTAAGTTCCTGAGAAGCATGGAAGACTGGCCTTAGAGTTAAGAAGACCTGAATTCAAGTTTTAATTCTGAAACATATTGTGTGACCAGAATCAAGTTAGTACTAATCTCTTGCTGAAAGCATCCTCAATACAACTCCACTCCACTAAAGGATGACTTCTGATTTCCATATGAGTTTGGTCTCCTCTGTAAGGTCTCAATATTTTAAAAGCCTTTTTTGCTCTACGTAATTTAAAGATTATGAGAATTTGATGTTTTTGTAATTATTGCTACTGCTGCTATTGCCACCACAAGGAAAAGTAGTTTACCTCTCATCATGTAGCATACTCATAAAAAATGCCTATTTAAGGATCTGGATTTATTAGCCTAAAAGGCAATATAAAAATTGAAATTTTAGTTAATTAACACAAATGGAAAAAGGTGCTATTTCTAATATTCTTGTCCTAAAGTTATTTTCATTTCAATAGAAAATTAAAGCACTGATACTTTTGTTCCCCAAGATTAGCAAAGGTCTTAAAATTCTATAGGCTAGTTGTCAAAGATAGGTAAATCAGAAAGAAAAAAAACAGTTGTGTAAAATGAAAGACCTAAAGGGAAAAAGACTTGAAATTGAATGGTAAATTAGAAGGAGGAAAAAGACTAGTAAATTCACTTATTACTTAATTCACTTATTTATAAATTACTGCTTGTCAAAAGATTATAGATTAATTGATTTACGGTGAATAGGACCCTTGGAAGCCATTTAGTACAATGTCTTCATTTTATAGATGAGTAAACTGAGGTTGTGATTTTTTACAATAGCATATATAGGGTGGCTAGGTGGCACAATAAATAGAGCATTGGCCCTGGAGTCTGGAGGACCTGAGTACAAATCCTACCTCAGACACTTAACACATGCTAGTTGTATGACCTTGGCCAAATCACTTAACCCCAACTGTCCTGCCTTCCCCCCTCCAAAAAAGGAGCAAAAAACCAAAACAGCACATACAGAGTAAGTGACAATGCTATAATTTGAATCCAGACCCTCTCCCTCCAAAGATTTTGCTCTTTCCATTGGACCTTTCTCACTTCCTTCTTTCCTTCTTTTCTTCTTTCCTTCCTTTTTTTCTTACCCTTCCTTCTCTCTTCCTTCTTCCCTTAGTTTCTTCCTTTCTTTTCCTCCCTCCCTTCCTCTTCCTTTCCTCCTTCTCTCCTTTCCTTTCCTTTCCTTTCCTTTCCTTTCCTTTCCTTTCCTTTCCTTTCCTTTCCTTTCCTTTCCTTTCTTTCCTTCCCTTTCTTTCCTTCCCTTTCCTTTCCTTCCTTCTGTCTTTCTCATTCTTTTTTCTTTTGCATTTACAGTAAGTACTTAAATTGGACAAACAGCTGTAGATTGAAATGGAAAGCTCTAATGAATAAACGTTTACTGTCTTATTGTTTACAGTGAATGCATATAAATTCTCAGGCCTGGGATTTCTTTCAGGAATAAGAAGACAACCATTTTTCACATGATCATGAGCATGGCAGCACACCTTTGCTATTCATTTTAGGGACTTCTTTTTTTTTTCTTTTTCAACAGTAATATTAAGCATCTTGGAATGCACTGAACAACAAAACTTCACGTTCAGTAATGACGTACTCCTCCTGCTACACATCTGTTCAGAATTTGCTGTAGTCAACGCACAAAGGGAAATCTACAAAGAGTCCAGTCAGTAATCAGAATATATTCAGAAGAGCTAACATTCTGGGAAGTTATTCTGTGCAAGTTTAAATGGAAAAATATAAAAGTCAGGGTAGAATCATTTACCTATTTTAGTGCCAGGATTCTCTGTTCTAATGTGCTCTTTTTAACTCAATCAACCCCTTTCCTAAGCCTAGACAGAGATAGTGTTAAAGGGGGAGAATACTTAACAACCTTTTTGGTCTCAGAAGAGAGTGACTATTATTAGCTTTTGGTAGAAAAAGCAGCCACGGTATTACAGAAAAAGTGTTACAAATGAGTCCTTTCCACTCCATTTCTGATCACATCCAGGACATCATGCAAAGTATTTGGTGACCTATATTATATGACTTGAGAAGATCATCTAAAAAAGAACATTTGCTCAAAATAACTAACTGCTCTAAAATTTTCTATCTTGGAGTCACAAATGAGTTAACAGGAAAAGACCATTGTTTCTAAAACTCCCAGATTAGGATGTATAGGTTATATGAGGGGGAGAGTTTGGGGGGACAGGGCAAGGGGTCCCTATCCTTTTCCACTGACACATGAGCATGGGTAAATTACTTCAGCTGAGAAGGAATAAGATGATTATCAAGGAGATTTTTACTAAGATATAATGGTTATAGAAGCATGATGGAGATAAGGTCTAGTTGGCATGATGTAATGTGAGATAGAAAATAGTGAAAGGAAGAAATTTATTTTTTTAAATAATCTTACTTAGGCACCTGAGGTGACCATCTGAAGGCAGATAGTACCACTGAAAACAAACATTTCATTAATCTCAATGTCACTAATAGTTGGGAAATATCAGGGTGGAAGAGTGGGCAGAGAGCCCTGGATCAAAGTCAAAGGACATAGATATGAATACCAGATGTGAGACGCATCTGGGTTGCATAGTGGATAGAATGCTAATCTTGGGATTGGGCAAATTTGAGAATCAAATCCCTTCTCAAATGCTTGCTAGCTGTGTGAGACATTATACAAGTCACTTAACCTTTCTTAGCTGCCATTTCCTCATCTGTAAAGTGGAGATAATATTAGCACCTACTTCACATGATTGCTGTGAATATCAAATAATATATGTAAAATGGTTTGCAAAACTCAATGCACTATATTAAGAAATCTGGATTCAAATTCTGCCTTCCTCACTTACTAACTATAAGCCCATAAATGAGTCATTTAACCTTTCTAAATTCTTATAAAATCTGTAAAACAAAATCTCGTAAGACCTACCTGAGGGGATCAAATAAAATATTGTATGTAAATTACCTTAAACACAGTACAGATGTCAACTATTATTATAATTAATTTGTTGGGGGACCTGAGCCTGGGTCAACCCACACTTCCTTTTGTAGCTTCATAATCTGAAACTTGAGAAATAAACACAGCCATACATTCAGAGTTTCTTCAGAATGCTACTGACATTATTAATAAAGTCCATTCCATTTTAATTAATTTATTAGTTTTTTCACTTATTTATTTGTTCATTCACTAACTCAGAGAAGGATAGTGCCAAGACTGAGAAAAGTTCATAGTTCCACAGACCTCTGCCCTAATCAGATTACAAATGGGATATTGTGGCCATTTCTGGGATATCCACATTTTAGAAAGAACTTTAACAAACTAGAAGGTACCTAAAGGAGGATGATCAGGATGGTGAGAGGGCTGGAACCTACACCATATGCAAACCAGCTGAGAGACCTAGAGCTGTGTGGACTACAGAAAAGAAGACTATGGAGGGGGAGGGAAGATATTATAGTTCTGCAGAAGTGTCAAAATGGGTGGCATGTGGAAGAGGGATTTGATTTGTTTTTTCTTGGCTCCCCATAGCCCACAGGGTAGAATTAGAAGTCATAGGTAGAAAGTGTAAAGAGGCTCTTTTAGGGCTTGATATTGTTTTTAAAATATCTTTCTAAAATTTTATATATATATATATATATATCCTGTCCAAAAGTGAAATGGACTTCCTCAGGAGGTAGTAGATTCTCCCTTGCTAGAGGCCTTCAAGCAAAGCCTGGATGACCACTAGTCAGATTTGTAGTATGGGGAATTCTTGTTCAAGTTTGGCTCAGACTAGATGGCCTCTGAGAATTTTTCCAACTCTAAGACCCTGTAATTACTATTGTTTACTTAAAAAATGAATGGATAGAGATTGATGCAAGTTTTTTTTGCAATCTTGTAGTCCTCAGGCTGACTTTCTGTTGAAAGAACTGGTATTTATTTTCAAAAGAGAGAAGTAAGCAGAAGTACAAAAATACTCAGTCTGACTCTACCAGTAGGCTGTTTGGAATTTTTTTCCTCTGAAAAGTAAAGAGATTTCTTTTTGTCTTTCTTTTCCCTATTGATTTAATTCTGCAACTCAAGAAAAGCAGGATTGTGTCTTGATATTATTACCATGACTGGCTTTCCTTATGTCTGTAACTAACACTGACATTACATTATTCTCTAGAAAGTTCTTTTCTGATACACGGTCCTCTTAAAGGTTTGGACTGAACTTCAAGAGAACAAAGAACAGTTGCTTAGACTGTCTTTAACTGCTGTTTGTTTGACCTAACAGAAGAATCTTTGGAGATGTACATGTTGAAACCAGACGAGATTAGCCATCTTAAACTATTCTATTTTCCTTTTATTAACATGCATGGAGCTTATTAGCCTAAATGCAGTACCTTGAATAGTATCTAGGGATATGAATTTCTTGTTATAAAACATAACCATGTACTGCATAGTACATATGAGGTACATACAGGGAGGCAGAACTGCATAGATAACGGATAGGGCTTTAGAATTGGAGTTAAAAAGGCAATCATGACTCCAAAGCTTATTAACTATGTGAACCTTGACAAATAAAATAATCATGATGAGCCTCAGTTTCCTAAGCTTCAAAATGCAAATAATACCTGCAGTATTATCTCATAGGGCTATGCTGAGGTTCAAATGAATTTTACATATAACATATGCATATATGTACATGCATATATGAATAGCTAAAGAGAAGAGAATTTTCCTTTGTAAAGCAAATCTAGGTATAGTTTCCAGAAGCATGTTTCTTTCTAAACAGTACAGGAAAATAAATAATATGTATTTTAGTCAGCAAAACTGCCCCTGTAATTGAAGTATTTTAATGCATAAGTGAAAGTTTAGAACACAAACATATGTAAGATATCCAAATTACATGTATGATTTGTGGAATATATTTTGCATATATTCATCTGCAAACTTTAAAATACTATGTTAAATTATTTACTATTATTGTTATTCTCTACCAACACATATAAATGTGAAAACTTTTTTTTAACTCAGTTTTGTTTATCAAGAAAGGGCAAAACATTTTGAAGAAACGCATGTTTAATCTTCTTTTTCTTTTCTATTTCTTATTTTTCATATTGTAACTAGAAACTTTTGGTGACTATTGCCTTGGTTAAAAATAAATGAATGGGATGCTCTACTCCTAATTCTCATTGTGCCAAAGAAGCTTCCTCACTCTGGAATTTTACTCCACCCCTGGGTCTCTCACCCTAGAAAGACTTCTCTGCCCCATGACCCCTACCTCTAATTGGTTGGTTTCTTCTAGAACCTCCATTTTAAGGAAAGTGTCCAAACCAGCTTTGCATTCATTTCTCTCTGGGCTTCATTCTTGACTTTCTTCATCAAGCCCCTCCCTCATCCCAACATCATTCCTCCCTCTCCCCTGCCCTGCAGCTTTCTTGTATTGTATGTTCTCTTTGCCCACTAGCAAGAATGTAAGCTCCCTTAGGTCAGGGACTGCTTTTCACTTTGCTTATATTTGTATTTCCAGCATGTAGTAGCTGGGCTGGCACATAGTAAGCACTTAATAAATTCTTATTTACTTGGGTAGTATAAAATATTACATGATCACGTAACAAGTATTTTAGTATGACTAAAATATGTGGAACATTACCTATCTTCATCTAAAATAATACTCTTCTTACTCATTGTCCCCCATGAATAGTCCCACATCATTGGCTAATTACTAATTTACTTAATTTCAAAACTAAATAGTTTCTTGTTAGTTTGGGGAATTTAGTATAAAATACTTCACATACTTTGTATTCTGACAGGTAACTTAAAATGAAGCCTCCATGTGGGGGCAGAACAAGTGCTAACTTTAAACATTTTGCCAAATTATGTGGCATTAATTAATAATTAATTAATTATGTGGCATTAATTAATTCATAGGTGGAAATGCAAATCACGGAACAATGCATTTTGTATCACCAAGGTTTCTCAAATTAGTCATTACGTGATTCAACAAATAATTATCGAGTGTTTATAATACAAGGTGTCTCAACATTCTTGGTATGTTTTAAGCTTTCTAGAAGCTGCAGCCTTAAGCACCTTATAGCTTAAAGTCACACTAAGACTTTTGGGATACCCTGTATAGAGATTTCAGTTTAGGTAGAGTTTTATTTTAATCAGATTTTAATATATTTTTAAAGAGACTATGAATTTTTCTATTAATTACTAATTACAAATTAAATTGGTTATTTATCATCATGGGACATAAACATGTTCATTTTATACAACTCTGGGTTTAAAGTAACACTGAAATATGAAGACTCCTTGAAAATAACTTGAAATCCACAAATGTATAAAGATACATCTTTATGATGTCAATAATAACATTTTATCCATCTTAGAAGATTTTAACATACTGGATTTTCTTAATTTGAGATAAGCAAGTTTTCTATTTTTGAATATTTATTAATAGGAAGATGTGGAAAGATAACAGCTGTGGTTGTTGAGAAAATCAGGGGGAAAATGGATCCTTTGCTTAAATTCTGAATCTACTAGAGTTTCCTTGTATAGACATGAAAGATTGTAAAATTTCTCTGGACCTCAGTCTTTCAATCCTATGAATGATCTCAGTTTATTAAAATGGGCATAAAACTAGTCATATGCATCTACAATCTAATGGTTTGCACAGCATTCTTCTTACTAATAGTATATGAAGAAGATAGTGCAAACATTATTATCTCCATTGTACAGATGAAACAACTGAGGCTCAGAGAGATTTAGTAAATTGTATATAACCACAAAGCTAAGAAGTGTCAGAGCTCTGACTAAAATGAAGGTCTTCTGACTCTAAGGTCAGTTCCCTTCCCTCTTTCTTAGATCAGTCTGCCTTATCCAGTGACAATCTATGAGTGGAATTTCAAAGAATATTTCTTGAAGGCTTATAAAGTATTTCTAAATATTTAGCTGAACTATGACTATAACAGCCAAGTGGAATTTATTTGATTTTGATTTACCCAGAAAAAAATGTTAAGTTTGTTGACAAATGGGAACAATAATTTACTAGGCTACTTAGTTGTTTCATGTTTTCACTGTTGTTTTTATTCTGTATTCATCCTTTATGATAGGAATGCCCTTGCAAGCCCATTTAGCCATTATCCTTGCTTCAGGGAAGGTTTGAGAGAAGGAAAAAAAAAAACTACTTTATTATATACTCTGGAGCAATTTGAGAGACAAAGTGTCCATTTTCATCACTGCAGTGAATTGGTATGAGGAAAGGTCTGAAGAGTGTCCAAAGGAACAGTTTTGAGTGATTACTACCACCTCTCCAAGTTTCAAAACCAAATAGGTAAATACAAAATAGCTGTATAAAAATCTGTTCAATCTGATCATATTTTTATTTTATGTAAAAGAACTTAAGAGAGAAGAGAACATATGGATGTGGGGGGTGTTGGTAAGAGTGCTTTACTTCCTTTCTAATGGTTGATTTGCATTTTGCTAAATGAGGGCCAAGGCAAATGCATCTTTTGTATAGACTCCTAAAGGTGAGAGCCTAATATACCATTTCATTCTAGTTGGTCTTTGCTAAAATATCTACAATGTCATTCCCTCTGACACCAAATCATAATTGATCAAATCATAAGACTTAAGCAAATATCACAAATTCAAAGGTTATTAAAGCTTTTAAAGTCCAGAACATGAGAGGAAGTCAAGGAAAATAAGTAATAAAATCCAGAAAAGTGTTTTAATACCTTAGGGAAAAGAATGCCAATGTCATTCATTCCCTAATGAACTAAGTATTTGGGGTAGGAGTAAGGGGGCAGGCAAGAATTCATATTTAAACATTAAAAGCAACAGTCTCTCTCCTAGTGTGACCCATTTTAGATTTTTTAAAAATGTTGTACTTGGTGTTCTCAGTGGGTAAAAAGATATACAAAACTTCTCAGAATATAAAGCAGCACAAATATGATAAAGTTTGAGGTCCAAAGGATAAGAAATGTTGAAACTGAAGGGACTACACTAAAGAGAACACTCAGGGGCATATGAACCTGGTCTATAAATATCTTCAAGGTAACCACGCAACGAAAGGAAGGACATCATTCACAGTGTCAGAAGATAGAAGGACACAGAACAATGGCCCGAAGCTAAAGAAGGAAAGAAATGTAGGTAAGTTATTAAAAAAAATTCTTAAGAGTAAGGTCAACTGGTTTGGAAAACTAGCAGACAAGGCCAAAACACTGACTGTTGTATCAATATTAGGGCAGTTTGTATGAAGCATTAGCAGAAACAAGGAAGCTGGCAATCTTAGGTCTTTTCATAAAAATACTGTCAATTCCCCCTTTCTCCTTGTGAAGGATAGAGAATAATGGTGACATACGTGAAGACCTGCCCCCTGAATGTAAAGCAGGACATTCCATGTATACATGGGAATAGGATATATAAAGCTCAGTCTAGTCTTTTCTATACCCTGGCACTGAGTAAAGGTTACCACATTTTGCTCTAGCCAATGTGTGAAAGAAAATAGAAAAGAGAAATTACTGTATGAGTGAGATAAAAAGATCTAATAAATAATAAAATGAGAAATAAAAAGATGTAATTAAATCCATTTCTTTCCCTTCATCTGTATAAAGAAGGGGCTGGCTTCTAAGGTGGCACTCAGTTCTAAATCTATGGACTTGTGGTTCTATTTAGAATGATTTATTTGCATTGCATTTTGGGGTATATTTTCCCTTATTTTTTGCCTTTTGGTCAAGAGGTTATGTCATATGTCACTCCAGGGATGCAAGATATATGATTCTGGAGAAGAAAAAGATATCAACAAGGGAAATCAGTGAGGAAAAGCATGTAAGCTCAGAGTCATAACCCAAGACAAAAGGGAATCTTAAAGAGGAAATAAGATGTTTCATAAATTATCTTTGTATCTGCCCCCGAGCATGTTGTTTTTGAGGCTGTTAGCTTCTTCTTTTTCTTTATCATCATCCTTATTCTTACTCACAATCATCACTTAGCATAGTTCATACAGAGCCAGCCAGGAAGGCCTGCTTACTAGTCCACCTCTGATCCATCCTGCTGTGTAACTCCAGACAAGTCTCCACTTCTCAGACCTCTAGACAGCTCTCTAAGACTATAAATTGCAGAGAAAAGTGCTGCTAAGACAGAAGTGCCTAATTGTGAGCTCCCTACAGCAATTAAATCGCTGATATAGTCTCTATCCATTTCCATAACATTTATAAAGTGCTTTAAGGTTTGTAAAGTATTTCACCTCATTCAAGTCTTATAACAGACCTTTCAGATAGGTGCTATTATTATCCTCATTTAAAGATGAGAAACAAGAGGATTAAAAAGGTTAAGTGAGTTGTCCTGGTCATACAGTTAACAAATCTTTGAATCAGATTCAAACTCAGGTCTTTCTGACTTGGAGTCTTATACTTTATCTATCTTCTCTATTTCTTTTATTCAATTCATATTACTTATTTTACTGGTCCTCACATTAACAGATGATAATTAATTTAAAGCCAGAAGGGCTTGGAATTGTTCTTCCAATCTGCCATAATTGTGATTTTTGAAATATAGTGTTTGATATTGTAGTTATAATAGGATGCCAATATGAAGTCAAGTACGCCAACTGGTCCTCATGCCCATAAAACTTAGGAAAAACGACAGTTTGTACTTTTCCACTGTCCTGACCCATTCTGAACCTGTGTCAAGCAATTTAATGATCACAAATTTTGATTGGATAAGACTCCTGGCTAACTGCAGCAGCTTCTGAATCCTTCCTTTCCTGTTGCCTCAGATAGCCAATTCAAATCCTCATATAATGTCAGCTCCCAACAAGACAATTCTCCTTGGCCCACCAGTGTCTGATATTGATAAATAACTTTGGGAATTCACACACACACACACACACACACACACACACACACACACACACACCCTGGATCTGATTAGAAATGTCCCCTCCCACCTCTGGCATCAATTACTTGCTCTCAAACAAACCCATTTTTAGGGTATAAAACTTCCATGTTTGAAAAGGGAGCTCCGAACAACTTCTGGAGCCACAGCACCCAAAGAACGGCACAGAGAAGCTAACCTCCTGCTGAGGACAGCCCAGCAGCCCTGCAGGGAGCGGCCAGCGCAGCACTCTGAGAGCAGGCAGCACAGCGCGCTGGGAACCGACAGCGCAGCCCGCAGAGCTGAGCCCAGGTCCGAGGCTTTAGCCCCAGGGTGGCCGGGCCTTCAACCGGCTGGTGGAACCCCAGAACACCAGCAATTGTGGTGATTCCAGAATTATCAGCACAGATATGCCTAGGACAAAGTGAGAGGTTAGTGCCCTATGGACTTTGGGACCAGTATTTGGGGAACACATGGCTTCCTCCCCTGGGGGTAAAAAGCTGCTGAAGAAACAGCTGCACAGAAGCCATTTTGCAGCATCAGTAGTGGCTCTAGCTCCTGGTCTGCAAACTGTAGGAAGATCCAGCAATCAGTCTGGGGATTAATCGTTTTTGCTTTAAACTGCCTGGATCTGGATTGTGGTCTGCGGGGGAAGTTTGGGGTGGGTATCCAACTTGCCAGAGTGGGTGGAGGCTTTACAGAGGCCACACAACTGGGGAAGTTGTGAAGACCCCACGTTTGGGCGGAAGCTCCCCAGTCTGGTGGCAGAGTCCTACTGTGGCAACAAGCCCCAAAATCAAGTAATTAAGTGGCAATATGCCTAGGCAAACGAAACAAAATAAACAGAAAAGTTCAACATTGGACTCCTATTTTAGGGGCAAAGAAGCTCAAAGCATGGAGGAGGACTGTGACGTCAGAACTCCTGCACCAAAAGCCCCAAATGAAAATACAAGCTGGCTACAGGCCATAGAGGACCTTAAGGAGCAGATAAGAGAAGTGGGGGAAAATTTGGGAAGAGAAATGAAAAAGATGCAAGAAAAGTATGAAATGACAGTCAACAGCCTGACTGAGGAAAATAACACCCTAAAAAACAGACTAACTCAAATGGCAAAAGAGGCTCAGAAAGGCAATGAGGAGAAGAATGCCTTAAAAAGTCGAATTTGCCAGATGGAAAAAGAATCTCAAAAGCTCACTGAGGAGATTCATTCCTTCAGAGTTAGACTGGAGCAAATGGAAGCTAATGACTTTATGAGAAATCAAGATACTATTAAAAAGATCCAAACAAATGAAAGAATAGAAGGCAATGTGAAATATCTCATGGGAAAAACCACTGACCTGGAAAATAGATCCAGGAGAGACAATTTAAAAATTATTGGACTACCTGAAAGCCATGATCAAAGAAAGAACCTAGAAATCATCCTTCAAGAAATTCTCAAGGAAAATTGCCCTGATGTTTTAGACCCAGAGGGAAAAATAGAGGTTGAAAGAATCCACAGATCACCTCCTGAAAAAGATCCCAAAAAGAAAACTCCCAGGAATATTATAGCCAGGTTCCAGAATCCCCAGATCAAGGAGAAAATACTACAAGCAGCCAGGAAGAAACAATTTCAATATTGTGGAAACACAATCAGAATAGCACAGGACCTGGCAGCTTCTACACTGAGGGATAGAAGGGCATGGAATATGATATTCCAGAGGGCAAAAGAGCTGGGAATGAACCCAAGGGTCACCTACCCAGCAAAACTGAGTATCTTGTTTCAGGGGAAAATATGGTCATTCAGTGGAATAGAGGACTTTCAAGCATTCTTGATGAAAAAACCAGAGTTGAATAGAAAATTTGACATTCAGACACAAGAAGCAAGAGATGCTTGAGAAGGTAATCAAGGAAAAGAAATCAAAAGGAACTTATCAAAGTTGGACTATTTACAGTCCTACATGGAAAAACAATAACTGTGTTTGATGAAACCTTTCTCATTATGAAAGTAATTGAAGAAGGGTACATGGCATATGTTCACAGGTATACATGGATAGAAGGCACAGGTTGAATTTGATGGGAAGGGATGATTTTTTTTTTTGGAGGGCAATTGGGGTTGGGTGACTTGCCCAGGTTCACGTGGCTGGGTTTTTGTTTGTGTATTGGGTGTCTGGGGCCAGATCCGAGCTCAGGTCCTTCTGGCTCCGGGGCTGGCTCTCTGTTTGCTTTGCCACCTAGCCCCAAGGAAGGGATGACTCTTAAGGGGTGAAGTCAAGAGGTGAGGGAGGAAAGTGGCAAGAGGAGATGGAGAGAGACAGGGTAGGGCAAACTATCTCATGTAGAAGAGGCAAGGGGAAGTAGTTGCAGGGGAGGGGAAAAACAGGAAGGCAAAAAGGCAAAAGCATATTCTCATTGAAGTTGGCTCAAGGAGAGAATCACATACATACTAAATGGAATATCTTACCCTCACTCACTCTCCTGAGTAGGGGAAAGGGGGATGAGAGGGGGGATGATGGAGAGGAGGGCATTCTGGGGAGAGGGGAGGTTAGAAGTACCCACTATCAAAGAGGGACAGGATCAAAGTAGGGAATGGACCAGGTGGGAGGTGAGACAGGTGGGAGGGAAATATAAGTAGTCTTTTACAATATATCTACTATGGTAATATTTTGCATAGATATACATGAACAACACATACTGAATTGCTTATCTTCTCAGAGGGAGTGGGTGACAGGGGAGAAAGGGAATGGATCTGAAAATCGAAGTTTTAAAATTAAATGTTTCATAAGATGTCCAGGCAGTGGGGCTCAGAGATTCACCTTGCCCTAATGGCAAAGTCGAAGGGGGTATGGGAGAAGATATGGGAGAGAGCAGATTGGATGAGGGGATATCTGGTGGGACTGCTATTCTGGGGTGGTGGGTAGGGAAAGAACGGGGAAAAATGTAAC
The DNA here is from genome assembly GCA_011680675.1 of Gymnobelideus leadbeateri. Lineage (NCBI taxonomy): Eukaryota > Metazoa > Chordata > Mammalia > Diprotodontia > Petauridae > Gymnobelideus > Gymnobelideus leadbeateri. Next base: position 1,137,798 of record WOXC01003918.1, read on the forward strand.
TCATAATCTGGTGGAAATGAATGATGTAAACCAGAAGTTAATAAAGCATTTGTTTAAAAAAAAAAAAACTTCCATGTTTAAGGCTTAAATTCCTACCAAGATCTTTGCCTCTATACCCAAGTCCGCACCCTACCCCCTCCAGCTACGTGAGTTGCTTTGTGTCTATCTGTCCAGACAGTGGGTTGTTTTGGGGTTTCTTTTGAGTCTGCTTTCTGTCACATAATATTAATACTCACAATTGTATCATCTTCCCAAGTACCAATTTCCTATGAATCCTCAGATCGTTGCTTTAATTAAAACCAAAGCCAAGTACAGCATAATCCAACAGCTTTATTTTTTATAGGTGAGGAAGCCCAGAAAGGTAAAGAACTTACTAGTTTGTATTCTTCATTAAGGCAGTGACCACTAAAGATCCTGTGTGCCTTAATGCTATGGTATATGTTTAATAACGTTTTTGAATTAAATAGCAGAGCTGGGACATGCACGTCTAGTCTCTAGTATTTTAACTGAATACTTTTTCTCCTATGTCACATGACTACCTCTTGTAGAAACATTCTAGTTAGGGGTTCTTAACCTTTTGGTGTAATGGCTCCCTTTTCCAGTTTGGTCAAGTTATGGACCCTTACTCCAAATAATGCTTTTAAATAAATATTTTTAAATTTAAAAAAGGATTGCCAAGGAAACAAATTATCTTGAAATACTTATTAACATACAAGTATATGTACATATGTGTATATATTATATATTTTAACATAGATAGATATACACATGCCTATATACATTAAATCCTCAACTTTAATGGTGGCAAAATTCCTAGAAAATGGATCAAAAGTAAAAAATGCAAATATTGATACACTGAATCTATGGGAAATAAGGGATAAGGTTCCCATAACCACCAAAAATTGTAATATTACACAAGATATTGCTGAAAATACACTTTTCTGCTAACAATTCTTTGTAACAAAACATTAATTCTGATAATATGTACTTTTCCTAACACAGTAACCATTAAATAACCCACAAAATGTAATATACAATATAAAATTGGTAACATGCAAAGCATTTTTTCTCCCTAGTAATTACCTAGCATTCTGTGACCTTTAGTGCTATGATCTCAAAAAGAAAAAAAAAGACTGATTTCAGACTATATTCACTTTTCACAATACATGAAATCTACAGTACCATAAACACTATACACTAAGACACTGAATCTTGCCTTCCCCTGATGGTGGGATAAGGGCATTGTACTATATTAAACTGCTATAAACCTCTACTTTGCCCACCCCCTGAAAATCAAAGGAGAGCTAGCTGGGACTTCAGTTACTGCTATCAGAATATGCCGAGATTGGTGAGGTCTCAAAATCATCTCTGACACTGTTCCCCACAAGTGGTGGATGGCAATGGAGCTCATGTACCAACCAGAAATAATCTATCAGTAATGTCTGCTTCATTCACCCTTTGAGATCCTTAAGGATCTCGGGGCTGATAGCAGCTGCAGATATTCTAGCACAAAGTTTAACATCTTTATTTTCACATGTAGCCACTTTGACTTTACATGTTTCAGAATAGAGCCCAGAGGACTTGCACTATGCTTTGAGAGCATAATTGCAACACAAAACACAAGTTTTAAAGGCAAACGAAAATATGCAATGAATGCTGAGGAAACTCTTTCCTTTACAAATATAAAGGGAACAAGACCAGTGAAGCACCTAGTAGGACAGCCACTTTACAAACTTGGGCACATCACATCTCTCATTTTTTTTCTCTATTGTATGTAGCCATTAATATGTAGGGTTGCTAATATGAAAGTAAAAATTCAGTTACTATTAAAATCACAAGAATACTTGAAGTCTTGAAAGTTAAACAGGAGAATGTTAAGGATGGGCTGTATCTTTAAAGATTACAGGCCTCCAGGTTTAGGTCTCCTCCTAAAGTGAGCCAATTTGGACCAAGGAGGAAAGAATTCAGAGAAGTAACTAACAGCCTAAACTGAATATTACCTGGGTACTAGCTGGGTTTTTTATTTTTTATTTATTTTTTTTGCTTGATCACTTACACTTGATTTTAAAATGTGTTGACTTAACCTTTATTGAAATTCAAGTATCTTAAGGGTTCCCTTGAGAAAAGTTATAGTTTCTAAAACTTGTGATACCTACAAAAGTGGCAAGTGAATGCAAGGTAATAAAAATATGAAAAGAATTTTCAAAAAAAGAATATAAGTATATGATTAATGCATTTTAATGTGTTTGTAGATTCTAAAGTCGTATCATTACTGGCTCTTGTATAGTTATAGACTACTGTAGCAATGAGAGTAGAAAAAAAATGTAGATTTAATCAACAAATTTTTTTTTTAAGATTAATCATCTTGATTATCAAACACACTAAAAAACCTATTGGATTGCTTGTTTACAAGGGATTGTTGGGGGAAATGAATTTTAGTTTTAAATAGTAAGTATAGGTAGTTATAAGCAGATTTGTTTCCTTTGTAAGAGGCCTTTCTTCCTTCTTTTCATCACACCCATTGCTAAAGCATCTCTGTGAAATGTCCTCCCCTTTACCCTGAAAGTATCTTCCAAGTAAAGAATTGTTACATTTGTTATCTCCCCCATTAAATTGTCAGCTCCTTGAGGAAAGACCTGTGTTTTTGCCTTTATTTGTATTCCCAGAATTCAGCACAGTGCCTGCCATATAAATCCTTAATAAATGTTTGTTGACTGACTGAATCCTATTGTTACATATTTCTGCTCATTTGTATGAAAGCACATATATCTGCGTTTTCTCTTAATTTTCTGTTGCTTTTTTTGATTAAGAGAAAGAAACACTCATTATGACTGACTCTGGCTAACTGGTCCTACCAGCAGGGAAAAGAATGATTCAAGCTATCTTCTGGGATTTCCTAGCAAACTAATGGAATCTACTCAATTTTCACTATGAATCCAAAAGCATACTGGAACAGAAATTTCAATGTACCCTTTTAAGGAAAGTTATTAGTAATTTAATTTTTCACTATACTACACTGCACAACACCACTTTCATTCCATCATAGCCCATGAAGTACATGCAGTGAAAAGACACCTCCCAACATATAACCTAGAAAGGCAAGATGGGCAGGGACTTAGTGTCACTAAACCCTATAGTGACCTTATAGTATTGTCACTATAGGGTCTAGTAGGAATTCAAGACTAGGACCCAAAGATGAGATCAATCTGCTGTCACTGGAATTGCTGCTATTATTCTCACATGCTTAAAGGAAATTAGGGAGGCAGGGGTAGAAGATATTCTACAGGAGGCCTCCTCCTTTTCAGCTCCTTCACAGTCACCTACCTTTATCGCTGCTATATCATATCTACTAATATTTTTTTTCCTAATGGAAAATGGGGAGAGCAGAAATATGGGAATGTAGAAAGGAAAACTGTGTGGAAGCTGCTGAAGTGTGAGGAAAAAAAAATAGTGAATGCCATTTAGTCTATGTAAGTAGCAATTTACTAAATAGCACCCCACTGGCCTGAAAGAGTTCATGCAGCTCCCCAAAGTGCCTAAATTACTCCCAGGGCATAGATTATACACCAGGAGACTATGCCTCAATGCACAGAGGAAGGTGCCTAATTTTCTATGAGGGAATAACTCTTGAATTGGGAAAATCCTATATTTTATGAATATGTGAACTACAGTTTGGGAGTCTACATTAAGTTACAATGCAATTATTCTTAATTATCTCTTAGATGAAAAGGATATTTAGGCAGGTAACTATCGTATAAGAAGGAAGATGAAGCAACTTATAATCAGCACACTTATTAAATATCAATTAAAATATTATCAACTAAATTATATCAGATTAATTTGTAATTGCAGGTTTGGCTAATGTAAACTGGAAGAATAAACTTTTGAGTTTAATTTTTAAGGAATATGCAATTTTACAAAATATCATATTTAGAATTATTTTTCAATTGTAATAGCAATTGTCTCCTTTCATCACCAGCTTTTAGAAATGGATGTTTAAAAAAGTGTTTTCAAATAAATTATCCTCAATTAACATGCAATTATGAATTAATGAAAGGTTATCCCATTTTCTGTTTTATAAATAAATTATAAGCCAAGTAACTAATCTAATAAGAAAATTTCATATAACATAGGATAGAAAAGAATTCTTATCATAATGTATGTAAATTGATAAAGTTTGCTTAGTTTAAAATAACTTCAAGAAAACCCCTTTGTTGTCATACTTACTACATAAACCTATCTTCATTATTATGTAATAATTGTTGATTTGAGCAAAATTTAGTTGTAAGCTTGGCATATTTGGACTTTATATTAATTTATTCAGGCTGCAAAAGTATTTGCTTATTTCTTAATGATCTAAGTCTACCAGAAAAAATAACCACTTGCTTTAACTGCTCTATAGTCTAATAGATAGAACTGTATCTTTCAAAAGCTCTGTTATATTCTTGCATATAAATGCCAAGTGGCTTAGACAATGGAAGAATGTAACTTAAAGCTCTCATTGAGATTTGGGATAAGTATTTATTAAGAGAGAGCACTACAGTTCATTCCTATCTGTAATTCCAGCTAGGTTTTCAATGAACATGATAAACATGCCCCACCCCCACTTCAAAGAATCTGCATTGTAAGATAAGTAACATTAACAGTCCTCTACTCCCACCAGTCTTTCTATTAATGCTGTCTTAATGTAGTTTTCTTTTTCTGCAAGTGAAGCAGTTGACTATAACAGATCAAATGAGGCCTGATCAAGTGATAGATGAGCCTTCTTTGTAAATGAAGTCAGTTGCTTTTGTCTTCTTTACAGTTTTGTTAATAAACTAACCAAGAGAACACTTAGAGATATTTTTTACACACCTCAGAGAAGCAAATTATCTTTTTTTTTTTTACCTCAGGTGATTAAAGTCTATGCAACAATAATTTAAAAGAAACAAACGTATTACAACATAATCAAAAGAAGAGCTACCATGATGCATATATAAGGTATTTTTTTCCAAATGCTTTATTAACTTCTGGTTTATATCATTCATTTCAGCCAGATTTTGAGTTACAATTTTTTCCCCATTTTCCCCTATCCACCACCCCAGAATAGCAGTCCCACAGGATATCCCCTCATCCAATCTACTCTCTCCCATATCTTCTGTCATACGCCCTTCGACTCTTCCATTAGGGCAAGGTGAATCTCTGTGCCCCAATGCCTGCACATCTTATCTCCCAATTACATGCAAAATAGTATTAATAATAGTATATATATATATATTTGACACATTTAATTTTAAAACTTCGAATTCCATATCCATTCCCTTCCTCCCTTGTCACCCACTCCAGCTGGGAAGATAAGCAATTCAGTATATGTTCAACATGTATAGCTATGGAAAACATTACCATAGTAGATATATTGTAAAAGACTGGCTATATTTTCCTCCCACCCATCCCACCCCCCACCTGATCCATTCCCTACTTTGATCCTGTCCCTCTTCAAATGTGGGTGCCTCCAACCTCCCCTCCCCCAACTGTGCCCTCCCCTCCATCATCTCCTCTCTCATCCCCCTCCCCCCTACTCTCCTGCAGGGTGAGATATCCCATTTAGTATGTATGTCATTCTCTCCCTGAGCCAAATTCAATGAGAATATGGTTTTGCCTTTTTACCTTCCTGTTCTTCCCCTCCCCTGCAACCACTTCCCCTTGCCTCTTCTGCATGAGATAGTTTACCCTATCCTGTCTCCCCCCCATCTCCTCTTGCCACTTTCCTCTCTCACCTCTTAACTTCACCCCTTAAGTATCATCCCTTCCCATAAGGTATTTCTTTAACTGAACATTTGTAGATGTAATTTTTACAATTTGGCTAGAACTTTCAAGTATCAGTTTTGTATTTTCAGGTAAACAAGTATTTAGATTATGGATAATTGGTATTTTTTCATAGAATTTTTCCACATTGCAAATGTTCCTAATTTTTGTCAATGTATATATAAAGGTGTGTGTGTGTGTGTATGTGTGTGCCTATCTTTGTGTGTGCGTGGAATGTGGGTGTACGTATGTATGTGTGTGTGTTACTACGAATGAAAAATCAATACCCAACAAGTGTTTTTGCCTTTATTTTGGTTGAACTTAGATATTTCATAAGTTATTAGATTGAAATGAATTTTTAAATGAAGTTCAAAATCCAAAGTGTGTTTATCAGGTACCTATTACCTGTAAGACAAATACATAAGAAACAGACTGCATATTTACTGCAAAGATCAAGCAAATATTTTACCTATATTATTCAGAAACTCTGATAGATTCGATCCCAATTATCAGACTAGGAATCTGTATGACCACTCTGATGTGCTGTCCTCAGCATGTGGCTTGTTGGAAGGTGTGTGTATGTGGGGATGGGGATTGGGAGGGGACTTGTAGCTTCCTAGTTTATCAAATTATTATACAAAATAGATGCCAAACTAAGTTGTTTCCAAGGGAATTTTAGCTTGTCAGTACCCACTAAATTCCAGTGTCTGGGATTAAAGTCCCGATTACTCCACCCTAGTTATGACTCTAGTCTGTTTAATCTGAAGTGGACTCAAGAATTAGGTAATGAATTGCTAAGTAATTTGGCCTAAGTAATTTAGGTCCTGGCTAAGAAGAGATTATGAAGATGAATCTGTAAATGGGAAAGGTTTCCATTATGGTGGTTGTTGATATATTATCTGGGACATATAAATCAGTTATTAAATGAAACACTACCATAGGTTTTTATCAAAGCTAGTGATTCAGTACAAGTCTGATCATATTACTTCTATTTGCATCATTCTAATTACTTTCTTATCACATTAACCAACTCCCCATATGAAAGTCACTAATATGTTAAAGTGGTGATAATACTTTAAGACTTATTAGCAACTTTCATGAGATTAGTTCATTTCATTTTCACTGACACACTAAGACTAAGATTATATACAGCAAAGTACCTTTCATATCATATTAGTTAAAATTAAATTTATTAAGACAAAGGGGATACTAATGATATTTCATAATTGTCTGATAAAAATTTTGTGAGCTGCCTTTTATATGAACTCTTTTATATGAAGCTTTCTAAATGCTGCTAATTTGGGCAATTACTGATATATGCCCTCCAAAAAAATCCACACAATCCTAAATATATGGGAGGAAATGCTATATCTGTCACTATCCTGCCTGGTTCTTATTCAAATTACACTGGAAATGTTCTTGATCAAGAGAAAGTGAAGACCCATGGGCAAAAAATGAAAATGAAGACTATTTGGACATTCTCGAGACAATAAACAAGCAAATGTCTAAGCAGGTGAGCAATGACCATCAGGAAAGTGGAACTGTAGTAGCCCCGCCCATGAAGCAATGTCTGGTGGTGTTCTACTGTAGTAAACAGGCAGGAATCTATAGCATTCAAATGTCAGCATTAGGAAAATATGATTCTTTCTTAAAACAAATGCCTTCATTTCTTCACTATCTCCTTTTCCCTCAACCCTGTGCAACCTAGTTTCCATTCTATCAGTCTACTGAAGTTTTTCTGCAAAGGTAAAATCATTCAATCAACAAATATTTGTTGAATATCTACTATACAAAAATTCAGGGTACAAAGACAAAAAATCAAAAATGAAACCATCCCTGAGTAACCATCAAATCCAGTAGCCTCATTTTCATTGCTCAACATTCTTGACCTCCATGTAGTATTTGACATTTCTCACTATTACCTCCTTCTATATATTAACTTCTCTTAAAGCCAGAGGCAAAAAAAAGCCCCTGGTATAATACCTATCATTCAATTCACTTGTCCTGTCTCTTTTACTGGCTTCGCATTCTTTAGATCCCTTAATGCCCCCAATGTTCTACTCAGACATCTCATTTCCTACATTTTCCCTCCATAATCATATTCATTCCTATACCTGGAGCTATTACTACTACTAGTTATCTCTACATCTAACCTCTCTCCTGAAATCCAAACCTGCATCTATAGCTATCACCCTATGGGACAGCTCAACAAGAATTTCTTCATGGCATTTTCAACTCACACAACTAAAAATGAAATGATTCCCTTTCTCTCAAAACTTTCTCCATTTACCATCTGTTAGTGACATTATAATTCACCCAATTTCCTATATCAAAAACCTTGGTGCTATCTTTGACCATTCTTTCTCACCTCGCATGTCCAACAAGTTAACAAATCCTGTAGATTCTACTCTGTGATGTTTATTGAACCTAATCCTTCCTCACTGCTGACATCTGAATAACTAGGGCATGACTTTGTTGTAAAAGCATCGTTTCACATGTATTCTATGGATAGTGGCTACCAGCTATGCCCATTCTCAACTGGTGAATCTAGTGCTTTCTCCAGAAACTTCTCAGAAGAATTTCCATGTTCACATCCCAATTACTGAAGGAAGATAATTTGTAAATGGAAAAAACAATAGAAAGGGGGCAGAAACATTTTCTTCAGCACACAAAAAACACACAGAGATGCTCACCAAGCAGCATGGGGACACACTTCCTGCATTCTGTGAAAGTAAAGAGCTGAACGGAACTAAATTGTGTTAATTCAGGCAGAAGTGAGAGCCAAAGACTTTCAGTTAATTTGGAACAAATGAGGAGGTCTCAACAGCTGCTTGATGAAGCCCTCTGAGTGCAAAGAGAATTGTGGGATTTGAAGGAAAGTGAAAGAGCAGAAAGGTAGTAAATAGCCAAGAGGCCTGATAGGCTACCCAGAATAGTTAATTCTCACAAGGCTGTAACACTTTTCTGAAGAGGAGAGCACACTGTAGGAAGCAAAGACAGCAGGGAGAAGAGACATTGTTCACTGGGTGACTGGGCTAAAGACCAATGTTGCATTGTGGGAATAGATGAAAGTAACAGAGGCATCTATCATTTTGTTGTTGTATGTATTTTATTCCCCTGCTAGACTGCAAGCTTCATAAGGGCAGTCAATATCTCTTGCAAACTTTTTATCTTTTTTTTCCAATAGATAATATTGTGTTCTGCAGCACACTGAAGAATAATAAATATTTGCTAAACTGATGTTTTTCTGTCATCAAACTATCATATTATACAAATGTATTCTGCCTGTTACAAACTATGTCATTCAGATTAGTCATCAATTCTATCAGTAGGATAAAACAGTATATGGACCAATCTAGCATTTCACTAACAAAGAGATAAACTAAGTAATCATCTAAGACTGGTTTGATCTAGACACTGAAAATTCCTTTTAATAGATCCATTACTAATTCCACTTTTTTGGGGGGGAGGGGGCAAATGGGTCCTCTTATCCATTATACTTCCCATGATCTATTTTTAATACTTGCCCTCTGAGTTCTCCACTTCTCCTAACAGACAGATTTTATTCATGGTGGCTTCAAAATTATTCATTCTAAGATGTATACCTTTCACCTGATGTATTTTTGACATAGCCACCAGACCAAGCATGAAGCATAGTTAATTTTGAAATAGACTTTGTTTTCTTCATCCATCCCATCTTTATTGAATTAAATGCCTTTATTTCAATGAAAAACTATCCCTTTTTCAGTATATACACTTAAAATATGTTTCGATGAATTGGACTTATTATTGTCATTCTGCCAAAATCTGTATTTAAAGCTATTAAAACCATTCTTTGACTATTCCTACACTAGCACACAAATTATATTATTTGCAAGTTGTGTAGGATATGCAACTTTCTTCACCAGGATGAACAGATTCATTGAAAAAAATGCATTTGGAATTCTCTAACAATTTTAGAACTGATCCAGGAAGACTACAGATAAATTCCATATGCTTCAAATCATAAATTATTCAGATACCACAAGGGGATGGGCATTATATTTATATGCATATATATGTGTGTGTATACATATTTGTGTATATATACATATATATGTGTGTTTACACACACATGCACACACACACACACACACACATATATATATATATGTATATATATATATATATATATATATATTAGAGAGGGGGTTAACGGGGAGAGGTCAGGAGGCAACAAAAAAATAAAAACAAAAAAAGACAGTGAAATATTTAGTTAGAAACCAAATAAAGTGAAAGAAGTTTTAAAGAACTTTATTCTTTCTATATTAGAAAAAGATATACTTTTGTGGAAATTCATTTTATGGTATTGAATGTTTATTATATACATAATACCATGGTGATATAGTTGCCTTGAACACTAATTTAAATTTGATCTCAAAGTATATAAAATGATTATGGTTAATTTTTAACATTCCAAGTAGAAAGATAATTCTAATGTTCCTGTTTTGGTATCTTTATATTATGATAAATTTTGGGTTTGAAATCGATGACAAGGTGTCAGTTCAGGGACTTTTTATTAATTCCACTTTTTTTCCCTTAAACAAGCTAAGAGAAAGAAAAGACTAATAACTGATCAATAATAGGAGAGTAGGGTAATTTAATCAGCATACTGCTTGTCACATAGTAGGCACAAAATAATAAATGCTAGATAACAAAAAACCCCACTATTTTTGCATTTTTTCCCAAATCACTTATCCACTTATATAAGTAAAACTCTATTGCACTATCTCTTTTCTTTCATATCAGACGAGTGTACATCCAGAGAACATTTTGCAGGTCAGTTCCTTTTCAGAGATGGACTTTTCTAAGATCTAAGTGCCTGCTGATTTTATTAATCTAAATGGCATTATGGAGAGAAATCATTTAAACTTTCTTGCTTCATCTCTGTAAACACTGGAAACTCAAGTCTATTGTATAGACATAGCTGTCTAGCCGCTGATGGGGGAGAAAACCTCCTTTATCTTCCTCCTAGACATCCTGACATTTGTACATATAGAACCTCTGTAACAGAGCTGGCTGCCTAGATATTTAGCAGCTGGTTTGAACACCTCTGGGAATACCTCTTAGAGGCTAAGGGAGAAGTAGCTTAGAGATCATTATAATGTTCCCTGGAGAGTGTCCAAAGAGTTGAAATGCATTCCCTGTACAGAGAGAGAATAAAGGAGGCATGCAAGACCTAATGTACTCCTGCTATAGAAAGATGCATATCCTATCCCTTGTATAAGCCCTCAGAGATTTCCCCTCACTGATTTACATGAGCCCAAGCCCTCTAACTCATAGAATGGTGAATTGGTTCAATAAAAACTCCATTAGGGCAAAGATTAAAATTCCTTTTCATACAGCCCTGAACACACCAGGGGCATTTGCAATGCTGAATCTGAACCACAGAATGGAGTAAATTGCTCATGCTTGAAAAGTGTCTTAACGTTTGCAAATAATTTATTACAGCACACTGCTGATCTACTTTACTTTCCTGAAAGAGTTAATAAAACTCTGTCTTATTTTTGTTTTGTTCTTACTTGTTTTTTCAAACCAATTTTTCCACAGGATCTCAGAGGATATTGTATGCAACATGTAAAGCATTAATTACCTTCTACAAAGTGCTTTGAGTGCCATATCAAACTCTGGCATTTGTTTCCTTCCCCAAAATGCAGATTTAACTATAGGCTCTTTCCAGAATGCTTGGAGGTTTAAGCGTCCACAAAAGAAGTAATAAAAATAGCAAAGCATACTTTACACTAATGATTAAGCTTATGAAGTTAGTGCTAACATGTTAAATGCTGCTGCCCTCATTCAGGGCATATACAAATGGCATTTCCTTTGCTAAGTTTACACAGCTGCAGAAACAGCGCACAGGCATTTCACCAGACAAGCCAAAATACCCGGAGGAGATGCCAAGCTAGTGCTCTGGCTCCTTCTACATGCCAAAACAGAAGCCAAGTGTGGCACTGACTACACATATCAAAAAAGATAATATATTAAAGTGATATTTACAGTGTCCAAGAAAAAAATGCTTTTTTTTTTTTTAAAAAAAGGTCATTACATTTTGGCTCTTTTAAATCCTGTTCTTAATACAAGTAAATAAATTCAAGATGATGCCAGGTCCTTGGTGATCACTTAAGTGCAAACTTTCATTCACCCCATGGCCAACAGGGTGAAACATTTCCTTTAGTTGGCATTAATAATGGCCTTTAATTGGTCACAGAGGGTGCAGGGTAGCAATACTGATATAATCTTTCCAACAATGTGCCATCACATAATGTTTTAAACTTCCATTAGCCTGAGTGAATTAATTCCTGTGTTAACTGTTAGTCTTGAGCTTCCACATTCTCATTAATACCACCTGACCTAGTAAGGTGAAAGACGAGCTTCTAAAGATGCAGAATTAAGAATGGCAAAATATTTATAGACCTAAGAATGTTGAATGATCATCTGATATTTTCTATGGAACATATGCCCAAAGTGTGGAAGGCACCAATGTTAATATCAGGAAGAATAATGATGCTTTTATGTCATAATTTGCTTTCAATCCATTATATTACATTTTTAATGAAGTTCTGTTATATTGGTATTTATATTTTAAATGTCACCATGAGCAAAGTAACTGATAAGTTATACACAAAGTAGCTTTAAACAAGTTTCTGTTCCTATTTTATTTTTTGCCATATATAGACACTTTTCTGTCCTTCCCCTCATTATTGTCCACATGATAATCATGAAAAAAATTACAACTAACAGTAATATGGTGCCTTAAATGTTACAAGACCCTTTACTCATATTTTTCATTTGTGTCTCACAATAACCCTGCATAATAGGGTATCACCATCCTCATTGTACAGAAGAGGAAACTGAGGCTCAGAAAGATTAAATAATGTGTTCATCATCAATCAGCTAATAAGTGTCAGACACCAAAATTGAACCTAGGTTTTGTGTTACTCCAGGTCTAGGACTTCATCAGCTACATCACAATGCATCTTGCATATCTGCCTGAAATTCCCACAGTCCAATGCAAACATCTCCTTTCTTGAAAATAGTCTTGCATAACAAACTAGAAAATGTTAAAGTTTCTTGGTTCCTCTTTCTGTTTTTGAATTTTACTTCCTTTTCCCCCATCCTTGGAAGAGATAATTAATGTTGTTATATCAGATTTTTTTTTCATTTTTTTCCTCCACAGAATCACCTGTTTATCTCCATTCCCTAGGTGGTGCAAGACTGATCCTGTAATCTGGTAATATCAGATTTTCTGAGAGCCAGTTGTGTCCCACAGAGACTAAGCCATTCCTGCTCTCCAGTACATTAAGAATTAATATTTACCCTTCCTGCACCTTTCAGCTTCCACAAGAAACTTTAACAAAAGCTGTGTAAATCCCTATCCACTACATACTAGGTGGATTAATAATAATTCCTTTTGATCAGAATTACTCTGTTGGCCAGCAATGGTTTCCATGGTAATCAGGTGGTAGACAGACTTGAAGCTGATTTCATCAGTTGTAAGACATCATTAGAATTATCCTGTACTTCTAATTATAACTTACTAGGCCTGACTTCTACATGCCATAGCTCAGAGGCACAGGAAATAAAGATGCACCTTTTAACTGATGGAGAGCTTCCACAAGGAAAGAAATCACAGTGTCCCCTCATATTACAGCTTTTTCCCCCTTCTGCCAAGTATACTATGAATTCAACAGAGAGTTTATTTTTTAATTAAAAAAATTCTTGTGAGAACTAGAGCTGGGATTTGGCATCCTTGTAATAATGAATTTCATCAATAAAGTGTTGTGTTAGTAGATTTGAAACTGTAAATACTGGGTGATTGAAATGTGTTGTTGTTGTTTTTAATGACAGGAGGCCAAATATTTGTAGAGGGAACCTGAATGATAGCAACGACAAAGGAATTTTTTTTGCAATGTTTTTGTGGTAAATACCTGTACTTTTATTTGTTTGTTTGTTTTTAAGAGAAAGTTCTATGGAACAACCATTTAAAAAAAGCTTCATTCTAGAGTCCAAAGCAGTAGCCAATATATGATAAGCATGCCAAATCAGCACTTAATCCTTATATTAATGGCATATTCAAGACTTGGTTGATGTATACTTTGAATACAAATGAAACTTGAAAAAGAAGGCAGCTGGAAATTATGATATAAAATAGGCATTTACCAAGATACCAGTTTAATCCTAGTGATGGTGAAGCATTTAAAACATGCATTAAAATTTCTGAAGGACAAAAAGGACAAAGAGGACCCAAAATGAAGTGTGCAGGAGAAAAGTGAGAATTACCAAAGGGCTTGAAGCCAAGACCTATAAAGGATATTGGAAAATCTAGGTTTGTTCAATCTAAGGAAAATAAATGAAGGATAATGCAGTAGTGCTTTATAAAAATGTTAAAGGATACTATGGGACTGGTGGGTGTAACTGTCTCACTTGGACACTGGGTAAAGACCTGAACATTATAGTTTTACATTGAAGGAAAATAGATTCAAATTGAATATCATACAAAAAAGTCCTACTTGGATATTTTAAGGCATTTAACATTTAGAACAATATACCTGGAGGAGATAAAAAAAAAACTAAAAACTAAATTTAAAATATGATTTTTACATTTTTCACAAAATCCTACAGACAAATGGGATTAATATGCAATTCCAGATCAGTCAAAAAGTTCTACAAGTTCAAATTAATTGCCCAGTAACAATTCTTTAAAAATATTCAAAATTTTAAAATGTATTATTTATATAAATATGATAAATACTGAAGAAGTATAAAATTAAAAACCATCACTGCCCTTATGGAATTTACAATCCAGCAAGACAACACAGGTAACTATCATAAAAAATATTGCATGGCAAGTGCATTGAAAAGGTATAAAATCAAGTGCTGAGGTTTAAAGGGGCAGTCATTAGCAAATTGGGACAGGAAGGGCATCAGTGAATTGACATTGGAAATTATTTTTAATGGAGAGACTCAATAGAAAAGAGGAGGACAAAATTATGTAGGCATTAAAAATATATATAATCAAAAGCATGGAGGCAGGAAAGGGAAGTAAATGTTTAGGGGCAAAGGCTAGTCCAAGTTTGGCTATAATGTAAAAATAGTATGAGGGGCGGTTAGGTGGCACAGTGAGTAAAGCGCCGGCCCTGGAGTCAGAAGGACCTGAGTTCAGATCTGGCCTCAGACATTTAACACACAAACAAACAAATAAACAAAAACCTGGCTGTGTGACCTTGGGCAAGTTACTTAACCCAATGCCCTCCAAAAAAAAAAATAGTATGAAACTATTAGAGTATAGAACAAAGAAACCAAAGAAAATGATGTCTCTGAAGCAAAGGAAGGAGAAAGTATTTAGCCAATAGTGCTAAATGTTGCAGATAAATCAAGGAGAGGATTTGCATTTTAAAATATGCAAAGATTATGATTCCCTTCCACGGTAGGCCACAGCAAGGCCTGTACATAATAGCTAGGTTTGAGAATTTTGTGGAGTAGACAGAATTTCAAAGCAGAAATCTTTAGGCTGAGGAACAGACAGAATTATTAGCTATGTGGAAATTAAGGAATGTTGCTGGACAATAGCCCCTGTCACTTATGTAGTTAGAGCAAAAAAGTTTTCCTTGTTTTTCATGCATTATAAAGGTTTTGCAACTGGTGATGTGGTCCCTAGGAGTCCCACAAATATATAAAAAAGAAACTTCCAACAAAACATTACTTCTCCCTTTTCAATCATGTCAGATTGACTCAGGAGAAGAGAGTGAGGATGCCTTTGTACAACTCTGCTAACTTAAATCCAATTCACGTGAAAGTCAAAACATAACCCTCATCATGTCATTGGTCCTCTTCAGTTATAAACAATAAATGGACAATAACAGCAACAATTCCACATAGGGCACATGTGCCAACAATTAAGGATAATCTCTGTGGATGAAAAAGGCAGGAAGGGAAAGTCTTGGCACTTAACTGAACTAGAACCAAACCCAAATCCATCAGAAGATATTCTTGCCCCTGTGTGTGACAACTATATCCTTACAAGCTCAAAAGACATTCCTTTAAAACTCCTTGTTTGTGTGCAGTCAATCATTTTCATCATCAGAGGGAAGGAAGAAAAGAAGGAAACAATCATTTATCGAGTACTTGCTATGTGGCAGGCACTGTGCTAAGAGCTTTACAGATATTTTCTCCCCAGAACAACCCTAATAAGTAGACAGTTTTATGATTCCATTTGTCAATTGAGGAAACTGAGACAGACAGAAGTTAAGTGATTTGCTCAAGATCACACAGGTAGTCAGAGATCAGAATTGAACTGAGGTCTTCTTGACTTAGGCCAGCACTCTATTCACTACACCACCTAATTGCTTCTAAGAGAAGGATAGCTAAGTAGTGGTCCATGACACAATCATACAATTTTCTAATTTCCTCTTATTTCTTTGTATTCAAGAAAGACATTTGCAGAATACATCAAAGGATTTCCCAAGATTTTTTTTTTAAACTTGAAAGCAAGAGTAGATTTATTTCAAGTAAATGGATAAATAAAAGTTTATTTCTCAACTGTAGATCAAATCTGTAATTCAGATTTAAAATATATAAAGGACTTTATTAAAAGGTAATTCTCATTCCCAAAGTAAAAGTTTTAGAAAGTACTCCTAGTGCCTTTTAAATTTGGGGGAAAACATATCTTCTTTGGAATTGGGTCCCTTTCTCTTGTCTATCTACAATCATGTCTATTTTTTTTTTTTTTTTGCTATTTGGAGGCGGGAGGGCAGGGCAATTGGGATTAAGTGACTTGCCCAGGGTCACACAGCTAGTAAGTGTTAAGTGTCTGATGCCGGATTTGAACTTAGGTCCTCCTGACTCCAGTGATGACCGCATATAGGGATCATATATGTGGTCATCTTTTTTCCCCACAAATGCCCCTAATTCTTACATTTTTCCTACAATTTAGAGCCATTGGTAGTTTCTTAGGGGCACTGATAAAAGTTAAATGACTTGAGGGTGAGGTGTCACAATGCAGTATGTACTCAGGTGGGACATAAACCCAGGTCTTCATGATTCCCTGAACAGCTACCTAAACACAATGTCATGATGCCCCTCATCCAAAACACTTAATGAAGAATGACAAAATTTCTGGTAATTTTCCATGATGCAACAATATATATGAGTAATTTAAACACATCTGGAATTTAAAGAATATAATGCTTTTTTAAAGAATTTAAAGAATATATTTCATCAAAATAATTCATTTCTTTCTCTTTTCCAGTTTAGATTGGATTAATTAGGTCCAGTTTTAACAAAATTTGCTGTGTTTGGTCTTTTTTTTCCTTTATCTGGTTGGGGTAAGTAAAATGAAGAGCTATCAGAAACTTAGACCATGGTTTAACATGAATATCCCAGGATCACTGGTCAAAGTGGCCACAGATTCTAATGCAAGAAAAGAAAACATGATTGGGGATAATTATGGTTATATCCTATATTACAGATGGATGGATAGTCCACGGCACAGAATGTTCACACTTTCTGTAGGGAAACTACTATAGAAGTACATTTTTTTATGGATCAGACCCACAATACTCTGGTCATGCCCTCAGCAGCAGAGCTATTCAGCATGGACAGTGAATGTGTCTGTAACCTCCATGTGTGTGGGGGAGATAAACTGAATGAATGCAGCCTTGTGTATTATAAGGGTCAGGCCCTAATTGGAATCCTGTGTTCAGCTCTTTTCACTAGCCTGCAGAAAGACACTGCAACACTTTAAAGAGAACATCCATAGAACTGGAGTCAGGTTAATCCCAGGATTAAAGAGACTGAGTTATGAGGACAAGTTAAAACCTTGGTGTAGAAATCTTTGAAATGTCATGTACAGAACCGTCTTGGAGATGTGTACAAAATCACATATGGTGTCAATAACATTACTTCAAAGAAATTGGCAAGAACACCTAATTGAGGCTAACAAAAAATAAATTGGACCATATGTAAAAGAGCATTATATTAACCCAAAAGGAATAAATGCTTGGAAATACAGCTGGGAAGAAAATCTATTTGCTTAGAGAAGAGAGAAACTAAAACATGTGCTGCTTAATATTTTGGAGTGCCAAATAATTTTTCCCCTAGGTATCCAATCAAATTAGTAGATTTTTGTCTCCAAAAATCAATTAAGCTATGCTTTGAGTCCTTCACTGAAAGCATAAAATGATTCCACTTTTGCAAAACTCCATAAGTGATTCACACTGGCCACATGTTGGTCCTTTTTGCTCTCAAGGTAGTCTAATTCCTTTTCCTTTCAATCATTCTTTCAGCCCCCAGCAGAGGTGAGAAGCCTTTGATATAAAGAAATTAAACACTTTAGACAGGTCTTTTAATGCAGCACAGCAACCCACAAGGGGGGAAAGCATCTGTTCTTGTGAATGAAACTTAGGCAATCAACTAGAAATTTGACTTAATCAAAAGGGGAGAAGTTATCCATATAAATAACAATATAAAATATTTTAAAATCAAACTATCCTCAGTCATTGAGATTTGAACATGTAGGCAATGAAACTGATTGCCAACAGGGAAACATAATAACAAGGTTTAAAAATGCTTTTCACAATTCAGTTACTTTGTATTCCAGATCTGACATCAAAGTCCCTCTTCTTTCCTTTCTTTCCCTTAACTCTAGCTCTCCCTAAATTTGGCTAGAAAAAAACACTCAATTTCTTTTATGGAAGACTACCTGTTGAGCTAGTAAAATCATAAAGTAAGAGGATAGATTTTTATTGTTAACAATGAAATAAGTGCTTAAAATGCATATGTGATTGAGTTTACACATAGCTCTTAATTTTTACCATGCTCTCAAGAATTCTGTGCTTTAGTGTATATATGTAATTTGAATTAATGCCTTTTACAATGAGGTCATTATATAGACTTACATGATCTTACACAGTTTCAAAATTGTCCTCATATAATATACTCTATCAATTACATTCTAGAAAAGTAGTCATTTGATTTCTGGAATATAAGGAAATTGAATGTTCTATCTAACATCAGTCAATTACCCTTACATACAAATCAACTGCTATACAACAGTGGGCAAGAGTCTATATTTAGCTCATAAAAACACAAGTTCCAAAACTGTCAGTTGAATAAGTAAGTTGAATTTAGTGCAGAGTACCTTGCTATGAAATCAAAGGAGCTAAATCCAGATTGTGATTTTGTCACTGACTATGTGACCTTGTGCAATTACCTTATGTTCACTGGGTCTCAGTTTCCTTAACTATTTTAAAATGAAGGGGTTGATTACATATGCTGTGAAGACATTTACAGATTCTTAATCTATGATCCATTCAATAAAGTGCCATTTTTTATTCAGAAGATATGTGTTCAATAAAATCAAAAAGAGCCCAAAAGTCTGGTTCCCAGAAAAAAAGTAAACATTACTGAGTTGCCTTACTTTCAAAAGTCACATTCTAAGAATCAATTTCTATTGATCTTTGTAATATCTGGTTACAACTAAGAGATGTCACACAACAAGCCCACTAATAATCATTTTGCATTTGTCTGACTAAACATATGAGATATGACAATTAGATATGTAATCATTATTTTCAGCAATTTTATATTATTTGGATTTGGATTACCCTAGAAAACTAACAGATACTAGATTATGACTCAATGATTTAGGATTATACTGCTGGCTTTATGCTACCAAAAATTAATTAATATTAACTTCTATTTGATGAATTTAGACATTCTAGACAAGTAAATTAGATAATTGCCAATTGTCTATTTCATTTTTAACTAGGTACAGTAGGCCTGATTGTTTTGATAATTAACCATGTCATCATCAAAAAATGGTAAGCAAGCTGTTCTTTTTAAAGATACAATCTTCCAATAGATGATAAATCAAAATAATTCAAATAACTGTTTTCCTGACACTGTTTCCAAGAACCTATGACTCTCTACTCCCTATAAGATCAAGTGCAAATGGAAAACTAGCATTTAAGATCCCTATATACATATATACATTCTTATTTATTGTCTGCTATTCTCAAATGCATACCCTCTGCTCCAGCTAGAATCTTCCTCCCAGTTCTTTCCATCCACCACGATTATTGCTGTATCTGCACCCTTGATCATTCTGCTTCCCCTCAAGGGTACAGATTATGTCATACACTTTTGTTTTTCTTCCAACAATGCCTAGCAAAGTTATACTCAATAAATATCTGTTGAATTGAATTAAATCGAATCTACCTCTACTCTTTGGCCACTGATCCCTGATAAGCTTAAGTGGTGCTACCAGCACTATTTCCCAGGAATAACTCCCTTACTGAGGGCAGTCTCACTTCTCTTTAATATGCAAGACTTCATCATCATAAACTGCTACTGTAGAGGGTAAGAGTGATGACTTCAGGGGACTAGAAAACTGGTTGATGTTAGACACCTGTCCATTCCCTCCAGCTCCATTTTCACATCTTCCCATGCATTGTTTTCTGTCTGTTGCCACAACAGCTGGGAACCAGGTTATTTTTAGACAAAAGAGACTTATGAGTAGACCTGGCCCTAAGCAAAGACTTACCTTGATCTGCCAGACCAAGGTTTGGTACAAATAGAATGGAGTACAAGTTAACAACAGTTGTTGCCTTCTCTATCAAAACAGAAGTGAGACAATGAAGGGGATGGGGTGGAGGAGGGAGCCCTGGTTTTTTGTCCCAAGTTCATGTGTGGATTTTGGGTAAGCATTTATGGGTATCCAAATTAAATTTTTAATTGGAACAAGTATACACTATCAGGCAATTATTTCAGATTTCATTAAAATCGAATCAGTAAGAACTTCTGGGAGAAAACTAATGAAAGTTACACAGGGTGAGCAGACAGTATTTCTAGAACTATGCATATACATATACATATACATACAAGTATGTATATGTGTGTATGTATGTGTGTATATGTGTGTGTGTGTGTGTGTGTGTGTGTGTGTGTGTGTGTGTGTGTGGAGAGAGAGAGAGGAGGGGAGGAAACAGACCAAACTTCTGAGTATCATCAAAGAGAACTTTGGAAACAATGAGTTCAGCAATCTTAATATTTGTACATAAGTATATATTAAATACTAAGTATATATGAAGAACAATATTGGCCAATTAAAACAAAAAACAAGCCTACCTTCAAAGAGCTTAAACTCTACTGGGGGGGGGAAGGGAAAAATAATCAAACAAGTAAGTAAGTTAGTGGATAGGATAAGGCACCCAATTTAGAATCATGAAGACCTGGTTCCTAGTTTCAAATCCCACCTCAGACACTTACTAGCTATGACCTAGGGTCATCAGTGTGCTAGTAAATGTCTAACAGCTGGCTCTCCTTTGTGTGTGTGTGTGTGTGTGTGTGTGTGTGTGTGTGTACATATAGAAATTGTATAACCAGATATGTATATGTATGAATATGTGTATGTATATATATATGTATATATATATATATATATATACAGTGTGCATATGCACGTATGTGTGCATGTAGACACACTTTTAAAGTTTAAGCTCCACTACTGGCATTTCCTCCATTACTTTCTTAAATCTAAACAATCAACAAAATGATAAACAAAACCCTGACTAGACTTTGTCAGTTTCTGAGGTGTTAATGTTCACACTGAAAATTTAACAGTTGACTCTTGGAACCAGTCTGAGCTGGTTCCATTACACCTCTGCCCAGGGCCTCAGTTTCCTCATCTATAAAATGAGGGGACTTAGACATAATAGTTTCTAATGTTCCTTTCAGCTTTCAATCTAGGATCTCTAATCTTCCAATGAGAGGGTTTGTTGGGGGAGGGAGAACTAATAGCTAGAGGGTTCAGGAACAGCTCCTCTAAGAGGCCATTTGGATGAATTGAACTTTAAAGAAAACCTATTTATCTAAGATACAGAGGTAATGAGGGAGCTTACTCCTACAAAGAAATTCAATTTTCTAGCTATTCCAGAAAAAAAAATTAATGGCTTGCTTAAATTATCTCAAGACCTATCTTCCTTCTAGTCTGAGATGGTATAGCTACAGTTTAATTCTTTTTTTCAACTATAGAAGTTTCTACTTTGTATTTCAATAAGAAGCTAGGAAAAAAAACAAACTTTTCCTTCCCTTTAAAGGGGAAGATCTTCATTTTTTCCCCTTAATTTTAATTGAGGTATTGAAGGAGCTTGCCATTTTTTCTATGTTTTGGGGGTGAATTTCTAAACTAATGGACATAAATTTGGGGGGACCCTCTATTTTACAGAATTATTCTTTGTTTTGCTTCTTTTGTAGTTTTGTCAATTCTCATAAGTAGATGAATTTGTTTCAGCAGCTGCTGTAACTCCATGGGGGTCTGTGAGTTCACTGACAAAAAACTATTACTTTCAAATTTCAGTCCTTTTTTGTAGTTTTTCTTTTAATTGCTAGAACTATTTACTTCCCAAGATGACAGTATTTTAGTAAGATCATTATACCCCTTGTCTTCCATGCTCTTCATTACATTTGCAGCACAATCTGGCATGGAGATTTGGGGTTTGTGAAATAGCAGAGATATACCTAAGGCAGAAAGCCTGGAGCTTTGTCACAGGGTGCTGGATTTAGTTGGTACACCACAGTACTTGAAGTCCTCCAGCTGTAAAGGAATAACAGCTTGGCACCAAGTTAACAATCAAAATTAATTAAAATGGGAAACTAACAGGAAAAAAAGCTGGAGCAAGTTCCTTCTCCACCTTATTCTGCTCTTTTCACCTGAGGAGGTAACTTACTTCTACAGGGTCCTTGCCCCAGGCAGATGAATAACTGTGGCTCTGTAACATCTTAAGTATATTTGAATCTAGCATACTATGCCCCCTACTTTGTTATGCTTTTTTTTTAAGAGAGAGTAAATAAATTAGGTAATATTTATATTGAATACGAATTCTATTTCAGACTTAAGAGAAAAATTAGCAAAAAACAAACTACTGCCCTGCACTTGGTAACTCTTATCATCACCTTCACCAATGAAGGTAATTAGTGTAATAGCCCTATTGCTTCTACTCAATTCCTGAAAATTCCTGCAATTCCTGATCCCAACACACACCATCTCCAATTGTAAGAAGTAGTACCCTCCACTACTTAATTTAGCTTAGTAATTTCTCATTTACTCAAAACACTACACTTTCACAAAAGTTTCCTAAAGGTTATGAAATGGAGTAGACATACAAATATATATATATATATATACACTCCTTTTTCTGGAACCTACATGAATGTTTTTATTAAAACTGATTTTGTGGTAAGCAATCCATCTCCAAAAGGACAATCTCAAAAGAAAGCTTTGGGGGGCAATGCATATGACTCAGTGGCTTCTGAAATAAAACTGTTTTGCCAATAAGAACACTCATTTCTTCACATATAACACATGTTGTTTAGTTGTTTCAGTTGTGTTCAACTCTTTGTGACTCCATTTGGGATTTTCTTGGCAAACATACTGGAGTGGTTTACTATTTCCTTTTCCAACTCATTTTACAAACAAGGAAACTGAAGTAAATAGGGTTAATCCACATGCCCAGGGTCACACAGCTAGTGTCTGAGGCCACATTTGAAGTCAGGCCTTTCTGACTCCTGGCGTGACACTCTAGCCCATTATACCACCTACTTGCCCATATAATACATGAGGTAATTCTTCACTTGCAATATCATTTTTGGCCTTTTCCCTTCACAATAATAATAACATAATTTCAGAATAAAATAAAATACCCTCCAGATAAAGCAACAGCTTATTGAAAGAGAATATATTCTGCTCCAACTAATAATATTTAAGGTTTTCTCCCCCAGGGCAACATAAAGCATATCTCTGAACAAATAAACTCTGAGTTCCAAACTCTGCTATGATATTTTTATATTCTTTTCATTAAAATAAATTACCTTTTAATCAGCATGGCAATTTAGCATTATTGAGGACTCACAATAAATGAAATGTCCAGATGCAGAAAGAATGTGAAATATTTAGCCCTTTCTGGGAAATTAATGACAAAATAGAAGAGTCCCAGATTGCTCTGCTAACTAAAGACATGCCTTCATTAGTGGTGGCAGGCAAGCTCAGGGAGCAGAGATGAGAAGTAGGAATATGGGGCGAGCAAGTAGAATGTAATCACTCCCCTCCAGACACTGAAAATATAAGTAGCAAGTTAAAGAGTACCATTTTATCCATTTCTTCAAGGGAATACAACTAGCATCCTCTTGTTGAAAGGCAGAAAAATGGTCCATTTTTATATTGAAAAAATAAGGTAGTAAATTTACATTTTATTTCTTTCAACAATACTATGATCTGGTTAGATTTTCTTTAGGCATGACTAAGCTGAAAATCAAAAGAAAAAATTAAAAAGACTTATCAAATGCCTTATTAGTTGATCCTCTCGAATTAGTAGTTAGGAAGATTAATCTAATTCTGCCCTAGGGTGATTTGAAAAAAAATATTTTGTCTTGAACTAACAAATATGTCCTAAATAGGAAAAAAGAGAACTAAATAAAAGTTAGCAAAAATAAGTCAACACATCAGTTGTGTCTGGTGGCATAAGCAACATTTCTCACCTATTGTCTCCCTGTCCTTGGTCCCCTCCTCTGCTCCCACACCTTTCTTCAAAGACTGCCAATGCTTTTTGTTTCTCTCTCCTTAGCTTCTCTTGCATGTGTCCCCTTTCTAGTTCACCACTTCTTATGCTATTTTAACTGCCTTTAAGTTGGTCTTGTTGGTAATATTTTTTGATCCTTTATTGGGTCACAGCTCTTAGTCATACATTTGTGTTCATTTCCTATATCTTGGATATTAGTCCTTTAGCTGGGCTACTTAATGCAAAACTCCCTGCCCCAACACCAGTATCCCTTATTATACTATGTTCTTTTGTTGTTGTTGAATCTAGGTAGCACTAGAGATAGAGTGTGGGAGTTGATATTAGAAAGGTTTGACTTTGAATTCTGACTCAAACACTTGCTAGATAAGTGATTCTGGGCAAATCTTTTAATTTCTCTAAACTTTAGTTTGCTCATCCATTAAATGTGGATAATAATAGCTTCAGTCTCATAGGGTTATTCTGAGAATCAAATGACAGTACATATATAAAATACTCTGAAAATCTTAAAGTACTATATTATCATTATCATCATTAGTTATCATTGTATGTTCAGTCAGTCAATAAATGTTTATAAGGTAGCAACTGTATGCCAGACCCAGTTATCAAGAGCTAGGGATACAAACACAGAAGGAAGCTGAAAAAGAGGGAAGAACGGGAGATAAAGGCAAGTATACTACAAAGGGAGCACAACTGGTGGGAAATGAAAACACGGATGCACTAGGGATCCATTTTAAATGAAGGTTTGAAGAGGATTTCTTTGCTCTGCACTCCAGTTTTCCAATCAGAGGAACAGAGGGTACTGAGGATCTTGATTGAGGTGTGAGTACCCAAACTGATGCAATCTCACAGTATGAGTTCACAAAAGCACCCTCTTTTTCATGCAATAAAATCATCAAAAGTGATATGATTTATTGTGAAGATGATCTAAGCAAATTGTGACCGATAAGTCAGAGGCTTTGTAATCCATTCAATGATTCAGATCACATGCTGTTCAAGTCTTCTCATCCTGCAACTTGTGTCTATGTCCCCTTGTAAATTCACCACAATGACTTCACCTGCCTTGCTGGGGTTGGGGTAGGGGGTTTCTCAATTTTTGACATTGTATATCTAACAAATGGAACACATAGTCTATCCATCAATTACCTGTCATTTTTGCTATGTGAGTAGCTCACTTCTTTTTCTGTTCATCCATCTTTTTAATGGCATATTTTACTCCTCTTGTCCTTGTAGGTAATATGCTGCAATCTACTCATGCCTTCACAGACCCCAATACTGCTCTTTGACTGACCCATAACTATTATTCTTCAAAGACCATGACATTTGAAAAAGTCAGCATGCTGAAGAACATTGATATTAAAACAAAAAAAGATGGACTTTTATTTCAGGGAGAATTCTAGAGTCATTAAAAGCACTGAAGAAATTCCCTAAATGATCTAGTCTGTTTCCTCTTATTCCATTAATTATCTGTATATAGTTTCCATCCAAGATATCTGTACCAATGGATGAGCTCTATGGGTTTCCCCACCAAATTGCACAGGTCTGGAAAATCAGTAGTCTTTATCCACTTAAAAAATGGGTATAGTTAGCTCAAATTCCTTTGAATGACCATGGATCTCTTTTCCCCACCATGGATCTCATTTTTGTGACTCTGCATTGTTCCAGGGCTTGAAGCAATTCACTAGAAAACCTGGTGATCTCTAAGATGGGCCTCTTCATTTGGATGCTGCACTGGACATCTTCCATGTAAACCTTGTTAAAGATAAATATCTTTATCAAGCAGATGTCTCCCATTGTGTATTCCTGTTTGTTGGCAGGAATAGGGTCAAGGGCAAAACCCAGTGAGATCAACCATCAGGTTGACATCATTTCTGGACATATTCTAGAAATAGATGACTGTAAAGATGTCTTTTCATCTGGTAATGTTCTCTCCACTAAAAAATAAACACGAGTTTCAATTATATCTAATTGCATAGCATTCAAAGGTTTCTGAATTTATTTGTCCCAGTCTTTCTGAACATGGAAACAATTTATTCCCTATTTTTGGAAGTTCAGGGTTAGCCCTTTCCCCAAAACTAGTATTTTAATCATTAAATTAATTATCTTCTTGTTATATAACAATTGAATATTAAACTATTCCATTTAGTTGGATACTTTTTAAAAGGAATAAAACATCCTTTAAAAACTCTATCTTTCCCCTCCCCCCTTTTCTTATCTATCTTTCCATTTATAAGTCTCTCTCTTTTTTCTTTGACTCTATGTCTTTGTGTCTGTCTGTTGCTGTCTATCTCTCTTGCTCTCCATCTCATAGACACAAACATACAAACAAACAGACACAGAGGTTTTTGTTTTTGGTGTTTTCTTTTCATTCTGTATCCCAAATATCTAGCACTAAAATTGCCAGGCATTTTCTAAACTTAAGAAATTTTGCTATTCCATACTATCAATGTTACCACTTTTGGGGGCTTTGGAAGATATTTTTCTTCTAACCCTAATTTCCATATAATTTACCATTAGTATTCAATTTGAGAGAATTCACTTTAGCAGAACTGATACAAAACCCAAAAATTATAGAGGGTCCACTTCTGATACAGGAAATACTTGGCCCAACCTACACATTACAGAAAATGTTTTAAAGTAAATTATTCCTTTACCCAAGTTGATTTTAAGGTGATAAAACATCACTATTGAGGTTTGATACAGAACCATTCAAAAATATATGAACTCTCCATTGCAACACCTTTAAAAGCTTAAGCATACTAAAACTTCCTTCTTTGTGAAGCCTTCCCTGAGGCATCATCAATTACTCTTGCTAACCACCCTATTTAAACTTGTCACTTTTAACCTTGATTAAAGTCTCAGTCCTCAAAATGCAGGCATCCCTTCTGCTTGTGTATTTTGTTTCTGTCACATGTTTTTAATTTATGCATTTAACTCAGCACTTGTGTTGTTGGTCCTGTGTCCTATGTCTATGATGTTTGCTGATGTTGCCCATTTTAGAATCTAAGGCCCAAGAGGTCAGGGATTGATCTATTAATTTGCTGTGTACAGTGCCCAATGCAATGTCACCTAGGATGGGGATGAGATTTTTCAGATATCAAGAACTATAGCTTCTAGGCTTGTTTCCTATGGCTTTAAGACTGTTTCTTGGAGATGAGCTATTTTCCCCCAGATTTTGTTATTGTTTAACTCCACACATTAAATGTTTTTTTCTGTTTAGCTTCCATTTCACATCAAAATTTCAGACATTCACTTAAGTGTCACTACACTGAAATTAAATGGAAACTTTGCAACATTCAATCCCAGAAACAAAGAATTCTATTCATCAACTGAATGTTTTCTTTTATATCTCTGGGACCTACATACAGTGCACAGAAATCTGTGTGCTAGAATCAATTTAATCTTCACAAGTCATAGTACAACATCCAGTTCAAGTAAAAGTGGAAATAGAATGCAAATAGCATAGTAGTTAGGAGGAGGAAGGAAAACAATATTTGAGCCAATTTTTAAACCACTAGAGTAATTATGAGGAGTTTCTTTACTTCCTTTATTCTTTACCATTTGCTGATTTCTATTGTTTAGTTTTTATCATTCTTCCAATCCCCTTTTTCTGCCTTTCCCTACCACATTTAAAAGGAGTGAAAAAGAAAGTAAAAAAGTGTCCTATGCTTAATTTAATTGGCAATGCAGTGGAATGCCATAAGGCAAGGTCAGTAAGATAGGACAGAGCTTTGATCCCATCTGAAATCTTATCAAAGTCAGTTTGCATTACTACTCAGAAGATGAATGATGACAGTCCGGTGGTATGATATCACATTGGCTTACAGGTGACTATAACAGCTGTGACCTTCCCAGAATTACCCCCATGAGAATAAGCTTACCTGTAAAAATAAATAAATAAATAAATAAAAACTAAGACCTAATGAAACAGAACTGACATCATTTTCAAAAAGTGGAGTATCTATATTTCATTCAAATTATGCCAGCTATACTTTTCTTGGGCAGTTAGGTGGCACAATGGATAGAGCATTAGGTTTGGAATCAGGAAGACTCATCTTCATGAGTTCAAATCTGCCCTCAGACACTTACTGGTTGTATGATTTTGGGCAAGTCAGTTAACTCTGTTTCCCTCAGTTCCTCATCTGTAAAAATGAGCTGGAGAAGGAAATGGCAAACCACTCCAGTATCTTTGCCATAACAACCCCAAATGGGGTCATGAAGATTTGGACACATCTAAATAACAACAACAAAAATACTTTTCTTACTAACATACTCCCCTCATATGATATTCTTCAAGACCTACCTGGTTATTTTCTAGTAAAGTCCAGAACTGATGTCCATTTTCTGTGTCACAGCCATCATTGCTATATTAAATGATTTTAATAAGCTTTTTATATTTATGTGCATTAGCTATTGTTCAGACTATGATATGCTTTAATGAATGATGCATGGTAAAGAACTAAAAATGTGTAACTACTGGTCCTTGGAAATGATCCATTTGAAATCCAGTATATAGTCTGCTTAGCATTGAAACCACAGAAAAAAATAATTTCTGCATTCTGATGTCTCAGGTGGAAAATATTATGCCTAGTATAAGTGGTTGCCTATGTGGAAGGGTTGACCCAAAGTAAAAGAATCCATCATGCAGAGTTTCACTGTAACATGTATATTCATAGAATTCTGCTACAGGGATATTTACCATGGTAGAGGGTCCAGTTCTTAAGCACAGCTGTCAGTTAGTGTGGCCCCACAGAGAAATGGAGAGATGACAGCCTCTATGACATTGGGTAGAATCTTGATGGATAAAATGTATGGATATTCATTCTTATCTCCCCAGTGGCAGCTATTTATTACACTGACATGAGGTTCTACCTTTGAATCTCAAAGTGTCCTTTGAGTTTCCCCAGCTTTTGAGTTGCCAGCTCTTTTTAACAGCATAGAAATTGGACTTGTATTAGTTGGTGTGTATTTCTGGAGGGGCTTTTTTATATAAAACCATAAAATAGATGAAACCTACAAAAGAAAATGAATGCTTGAAAAACAGTGTGCTTTTAGAGAAGTGCTTTAAAGAAGATTAGTCGATTTCCATGTTAGCATCCAACTGCTTCGGCACCACTTCACCTCAATTTTGTAATGAACATGGTGACAAAATATATTATCGTGCTTAAAGCTATGCATTAATGTTTAATACTATGGTGCTTAATAAATATCTGCATATCAAATCTGACTCTAAATTCTATGCAGCTAGCTTTGGGCTGGTTTTTGAAGCCTTAACTTTGACACAATTTATGTAAAACATAAACAGCTCAAGAAAATATGGTGAGAAGGTGTCTAAATGTTTTTTTCTTGCCTAACATTCCCATCATAGAAAGCCAAACTTCAGTTTTTACAACTAATTTTCTTTCATCAAAAGGGCTTCTTTGGTTGATTTTTTTAAACACAAAAGAACAAAAGGATTATCTTGCCAAGATTCTATATTCTAACATTCAGTTATTATGCTATACTTTAAATTTCCATGCAGATTTAAAATGTTAACCCCCCTGGCTAATATTCTAAAGGTATAAACATTGTCTGTATATATGTGAATAAATGAAATCCATGTGCCAGAAAATCAATATAAGAGCCTAGCTAAATTGGATTAAACTATGGCCTTAAACAAGGGGGAATATGGGACAATAAAAGAATTGCTCTGAAATTTAAGGAAACAATTAATACCAAGAGCCATATTCTGAGTTGTTGCATTTTCCAATTTAGTAAAATAGTTGAAAGGCTTTATTCGCCAGAAGCTAGTCTAAAAGGACTGTGAAAACATGAAGTGATGAAGTATATACCTGTCCAATATAGGCTATCTGAAAAGATTTTTCTAAGTATGACATATAGCTGTCAATACTTACAGATAAGAGTAGTTTCCTATTCATAAAACTATACATAGATGAGATGAAATTCAAATCACAAAAGCTTGAACACTGTTCAGTCTGAAGATGAGATTTTGTAGCAGTAGTGTCTTTTCACACTGGGATCTCAAAACACTTCATGGGTAACATTAAGTCATTTATTTTCCAATAATCCTGCCACATAGTCAGACAATATATCATCCCATACCTGATGTGGAGGTTTAGAATTTTAGATACCTACATTTTATGTGACTTTTCCAAGGTCACACTGAATGAGTCAGTGGGAGAGACAGGAATAGCTGCAGAGTAAGAAGACACAGGAATAGCTAAGGAATCTTCCCCTATATGACACCCACTGAATTGCCAAAACTCCTCCATTACATCAATCCTTCATGGATGTCACCAATCCTATCACTGTTACAGAATTTGAGCATTATGTGACATGGCTCTAGGCATATAATTATGTGGTTGTTTTTAGGTTTATTTTTTTAAATGTTGTGAATCATGCCATTAATTTTTATGAAAAAGGAAACCATAATACTAGGACAAAGAAATGAACATGATCAATGGGTTTTTTATCTGATCATCACAGTTCTTATATGCTGCAAATAATAGCTGCATGAAAAGTCAATATATTTGACATTTCAGATAGAACTTGTCCTCTACACCAATCACAAAAGAAAACTCAGGAGAATGTCCTCAAAAGTTTGAGATCTGCTAGCTTGAAAACTGAACTTTTCTATCTTTTTGCATTACTATGTACTCAATTCTAAATTATTCAAAGAATGATTACTAACTATGCACTAGCCCATTTTACTTTTGTAAATGAATATGTCTGGCACTTATATTTCTCAGGTTAAATGCGGCCATTGGAAATAATGGATAAGAGTATTTATTGCTGAAGGAAAAAAAAATCTGGCCACTCCTGTTTTATGTAAGGCTATGAGCATTTTTTTCTCTTATCCTTTATAAGAATCCATTTGGATAATGTGAGTTATGCAAAGCTGAAAGGAACCATTGTTCAGCCCAAAACACAGTTTTAAATACTATTTTTTTTTAATTCTGGGATACTATAAAACTCAATTCTTCTCTAAGTTCCTTGAATAAATAATATTCTATTTTCTTTGTCTTGAATAAGAAAAAATGTTTTTGAAATAATGTTATGGTCTTTTGAAAACTAAGTATGGACCAAAAATACAGTAATTTTTGTTAATTTAAAATACATTGAGTGCATCTCTTAGAAAGTTTTGAAGTTTTATTTTCAATAATACACTTGGGCACATAATTTTATCTTTTTTAAATATAATTTGGGAACATAAATTATTATAAGGTTAGGAAGCTTGTTCATTATTTCTTTTGAACAAAAGAAGGCCTTACCAATAACATAAAGTAATATGTACAAAATACATTTGTGAAATTATAAAGAAAATATCATTTTTATTTTTACTATATTTGAAGTAGAAGACATGTAGCAGTCTACTCTAGATAACAGGAACCGACAACACTTTCCGCCAACACTTACTACCATGAACAACCCTACTTCCAGAAGTATTTCTACAGCACTAAGTTTGAGGATATAAAGTAGAAGAAATAAGTTAATTATGTGGACATTTCAAGATGATTAATCACATTTTTCAGCTACTTTTTCTTTTACGTTTTGTTTGTCCTATCTTTGTTTTCTCTTTTGAAGTAATTCTGTCCTCTTTCTTTCTACCCCTATTCTAAGACCTATTGGTTTGTATAACATATACACATAATCAAAATTTAAGTCTATTATCCTTAGAACAATTTTATAATTTGAGTTATGTCTTTATGCTCTTGAGTACAACATGTAAACAATATCATATAATACAATAAATTATTAACTGGCAACATATGAAATAATTATTTTAATTTGCAGAGTCACTTATATAAAACAACATGAGCTACGTATGATAATAAAAAGACAACAAAAAAATCCTGCAGAAGAAAAAAAGTATAACTGATTTTAATCATGAATGGCGTTGTTATACTTCACAATAAAATTAAATAACTTATTGTTATTTATAACTTAAGCAAGTGAGCAAGTGGTACCTTTAAATTATTTCCTGATTTCTCCTTGATCTGAGCTGTCACTTTGAGAGCTGCATCCTTCAATAATGAGCCTTTATTGCCCTAAATATATTACTGGGAAACACCTGGTTTATTCCGAAATCTTCAGGAATTTTCATGATATAAAAAGGTACAAAGATGCTCATCAGTAATTATCTTAAGAAGTGCATGTGTTTCTGTGTCTTTTGGGGGTGTCAGACATCTGCAGGAATGTTTGAGAAGGACTTAAGTACTAAGCTCTTGTGGTGGTCATCACAAATGAATTATCTGCTATAATCAATGTCTTTACTGTTAATTAAAGAAAAAATAAGAAAGTGATTGTTTCCCAGTCAATCAAACTAAATAGATTCCCCAAACTTCAATTTCATAATAAGGAAAAAAAAACATTTGGAAGTATGACTTTTTACCATCCAAAACACCTCTCCATTTGAAAGGAAGAATAAGGAGTCAATTCCTTCTAACTATAATTTTACACATGCTGTTGTCATTGCCTACAAGACCGAAAGGGAAACCATTCTATTATGTATTTCCATGTCTTCAAAGGAAACAAGTGAAAGAAGTATGATTTAATTTCAGTTATAGAAAAAATAGTAATAATCACCATGATACAAATTCACTGCAATGTGACGGAAAAGGGAGTAATTAGCTGAGATGGTCCAAAAAGAGATAATGCTCTTTAAAATGAAGAATTCAGCAGAAAATAAAACAGAATCATGAATGTAGGTCCTTCACTACTAGAATGGATATTTTTTGATTCTAAATCAAGAACTGACATCTTGCTGTTTTTCACACAAGACAATACCTCCCCTCCTTATGCCTTTCCTCACATGGATCCTTAGACTAAGAATGCTCTCAATACTCAACTCTCTCTACTTTTTAGAACTCTTAGCTTCCTTCAGAGTAAAACCCTTCACCATTACCTTTTATTTATTCAGTACAGATTTTGTGTTTATACATGTATTTACATACATACTACATACATATTATTTGTATACATGCATGTAATCTACTTGGAAAGTCCCCCATTAGAATGTAACATCTTTCCTCATTTTTGTCTCATTATCACCAACACCTACAGTACTTAGCATAGGGATTGGAACATAGCAGATAATTATTAAAAGCTTTTTGGTTCACTGATAAATAGAAATAAGCTTAAGTTCCTTTTTCCCTCAGGAAGACAACAGTGCTGTATCTCAGGATTCAGTAGAATTCATTTCAATTGAATTCAGCAATCTACATACTACCTTAATATGTACATATAATACATAATACTTGATGAAGATGAAAAACAACATAATACTTGCCTTCAGAAAACTTATAGACTGATTAATAGAGAGCAGTAGCCAGGCTAGTATGAAATAAAGTATTCTATATGAATTTTGGTGATAGGTGATATCCCAGTAAATACTTTAATAAATCTGAGGGGGGCACAATCTCTTTAATTGGGGCAGCATTAGAAAAGACTTCATGGAGAAGGACCTGGATTAGAGTTTGGAAGAGAAGAATTTCCACAAGAGAAAATGCAGAGACAGTGTTTCCTAAACAGAAGGCTTCCTGCCTGAATGTACAGAAGTAAGAGAAAATAGAGATTAGTTGTATTAAATGAAGAGATGGAAAGATAGTGGGAGGGAGAGAGGCAGAGAGAGACAGAGACAGAGAGACAGAGAGACACATAGAAAGCGATAGAGAGGTATGCTTGAGAGAGATAGAGTAGGGAGAGAAGAAAGGAGAGAGGGAGAGGGAGGGAGGGAAGGAGAAAGAGACAGGGAGAGACAGAGACAGAGAGAGAATGTGTGTGTTTGTTGTGTTCGAGAGAGATGGAGAGGAGGGAGGGAAAGAAAGGAAAAGAGAGGGGGATGGAGAGAAGGGGTGAAAGGGAGAGAAGGGGAGAGAAGGAAAAAAGGGGAGAGAGGGAAAAAAGGGGAGAGAGGTAGAGAGAGAGAGAGAAAGAGAGAGAGAGAGAGAAAGAGAGAGAGAGAGAAAGAGAGAGAGAGAGAGAGAGAGAGAGAGAGAGAGAGAGAGAGAGAGAGATCATTACACTTTAAAAGACACACTGCTGTTTATTGATCTCTGTGCCCCCCCCCCAAACAGAGCACACATGCTTTACATACAGTGGTTAATAAATGTATATGGGTGAATTAATGGATGCCTTTGTTTGTGTTCAAGAAAAAGCAAAAAGGTGTCATCAAGCTGAAGTCAAGCTCACAACTGGGTGTAGCTTGATAGTTGGCACCTTTTCCCATATATCTCTTCCATAAATCCACACATATAAACACATGTGAACAAACAGAATTCACAGGGCAGCAGGGAAAATTGTTTAAAAGTGTCAGTCAGGTGGTACTTGTCCCTTATCACATCCCTTTTAATTCCCTTTCTAAGCTCCAATGCCCAGCTGTGCTCAGATGACTTATACTACATAGGAAGGAGAGGAGGGTACTGTTCCCTGCCCGGGGTAGTGGTATTGCCTTGGCCCATCATGTAGTCTTTTCTACCTTCACTTATTAATTAGGCCAAACTCTATGTAAATCTGCCTATGGTTTTAATATTTTATTTGTTGACATACAAGTGATGTAGTCTTTGTTGATATCAAAGAAAACAATCCTGAAGTTTCGTAGAGGACTGGCTTGAGTAGTCAAATTCAACTAGTCCCAGAATTAGAGAACATATCTGTATTATATAAGCATACACCAAGGGGATCAATTACATTCTTTATGCTTGAACATTTATGCTGTAAATATGAAAGTAAACAATGGAGTCTCTCCTTCATGATAAGTATTTGCACAGACCAGTAAGCAAATTCAAAAGTTGAAGTCAAGAAGGCCCAAGGTTTACAATGCAAATCAGTCCATTAAGACAAAGCAGTCACTGACTTATGAAGTAGAGGAAATGTAAAAAGGGGCTCCCGCAGCAGTGTCTTGGTGTGATCAATGATAGTAACCTTCCTTCTCTCAGATTAACTAAAATGTCTATCAAAAGCAGAAAACAGAAGGCTTCAGAAGCATTCTGTGGTTTTAAAAGGAGCCTATTTTCCCCATTAGTGATAAATGTTCCTGCTGAGCAGAACACCGATATACCTGAGAAAGTTCCACAATTCTCTTTCTACTTGGCTTTGCCTGCTAGGTGAGGACTGGTGTGCTAAAGAGCATTTTGTAAAGCAAAAAGATTAAATAATCGACTTCACTGGAATTAGAAGAAAGACTACAGTATTCTCCCACTAAAGCAGTGTTGCATGATGATGAAAGAAAATTGAAAAAAATTAATAGCCAAACATGTGACCAAGTGGCAATAGCAGTAATCACAGTCATGGCAGGCATGGGTATACAAACCAGTGGCTTAACAGTTTACCCCAGCTGGAAGGACGGGAAAGTCAGATTAGACGTGAAAAGTATGGAAAGGTTTTAGGGCACAAGAGGCTAGAATGGCACTCTTTGTAGAGGAAAATTTAGATGAATGTCATAAGACAAATGGGTCATGCAGGCATATCTGGATTTTTTTCCTGATTTTAATTTGTTACTTAAAGAATACATCTAACATGGCTCATGTCATTTTAATCACCTTTCTCCCTATACACAGCAACCCCATCTAAAATAAGAACACTGTCATGTTATATCTAACTCATATTTTCTTTGGAAAGGGCACATGTAAGCCATATTTAGGCTAAGAGAGTACATTAGCCCTTTTCGAACATCTGGTAGAAAGTGAAGTCTCAGCAGCAGCAATTTATACATTTTTATCATCATGGGTGAAATGTGACTTGAGTGATTTAACAGCAAGGAGGAGCAACTGATTTACACTACAACATCAATAGAACAGCCTGTGAAATTCAAAAATATTATGATAGTAACCTTGGTGGAGACATTGAGATACTTTAAAAAAAATAAAACTCTAGATCATAGAATTTTTTTGAATCTATTAAGAATTTAAATTACATAAAATTTGTAGAAACCCAATATATTATAATTGGAAATAATTAATAAAGAACCAGAAATCTAAGTGAGTATTTTGGAATATATATATAAGTGAAGAACTATATTAATCTTAAGATGTAATACAAAAATATGCACCATAGCACTTTTAATATTTTATATTAAGTACTTCATGTCATGAAAACAATTTACCAAGTAAACAAACATAGAAAAATAATGTATGTGATAAATCTAAATCTGGATATTATATATGTTTTTGAAAAATTCTACTATCAAAGTAGACACATTGAGAAAGATATATTTTAAGAGATTTTAAATGATCTTGATTCATATTATATTTAGAAATAATCATATATTTAGTATGAAAAAATAAATTAGAAACCAAAATTTATATGTTCTATTATTACAAAAACATTTTTAGGTCAGAGGGAGAACAAAAAAAACCGTTTTCCCTGAATTAAAAAAATAATTATGTGTCTCATATTTGGGATCTAAAAACTAAGCATATTATTTTATTTTTTTTTAAAGTAAACTGCTTACTTCAGTAGTCAAGAAAGGAGGAATTAATTCTTTTCTTATTCACGTAGAAAATATCTATGTATTTCTGTACTCCACTATAGCCATAGTACTACCCCTGCTGGTATCTAGTTATGTGTTCTTAGGCAAATTGATGAATTTACTGGGCCTTATGCTTAACAAAGTAAATACATTTTCTTCTCCTGCTTAATTAAACCTGTAAAAAGAAACTAAGGCTATGTATGCAAAATAAAGCTACGGAGAAAAACTTGTGTCTATGGCTAATTGTCAGCAACTACTTTTAGAAATATTTGTCAAAGACTAACACTTCATTTCACCAGATCTTCCACAGTGAACATTACAACTATGCCATGAGTTGTCATGTCCAGAAAATTCACTGGTGGCCATATTTCAATTACTCAACAAGCACTTATGAATTGCCTATTACAAAGTACTGTGCAATATACATGCTATATACAAAGAGGATTCAAATATAAAAGTAATACAGTCTTTTCCTTCAAGGAGCTTACAAATGGGGGACTGGGATGGAAAGGGAAAAGGGTGGGTGAGGGTGTCATGGTCATAGTGGTGGTGGTGTGGATACAACATGCTCAAAGATTAGTTAATAAGAAAAATATGTTGCAATAAATAAAAAATAATTAATTAATTAACAAGCAAATAGCTGGATTAAATAAATAGATGATAGATAATTGATAGATAGATAATAAAAAAACAATTGGAGGAGTGGGTAGCATCAACAATTAGGGGAACCAGGAAAGGTCTTTTGAAAGATATGACACTCTAGTTGAGTCTTGAAGTATCTAAGCATGCCAAAAGGAAGAAATAAGGAAAATACTACTGTCATGCGATCAGACTATGCAAGGTGATAGAAACAGAAAGTAGCAATAAACCAACTTGGCTGGAGAATAGCCTGTATACAGTGGGTAGAGGTGGCAAATAATCAACCTACAAAGGTAGGCTGGATCTAGACTGTGAGAAAACTTAAATGCTGAACAACAGAGGCTACTCTTCTAATAAAGAGCCTCTCTGTATTTCCCTGAACAGATGTCTGGATTAGAGACACACAGTCCATCATTAGACCATGCTCAAACCTTCCCAAACTGATGACACCTACTAGAATTTTTTCATTATAATTGCCCATGCCTCAGCTGTTTTGGACTGCTGTGAAAAAAAATCTGGAAGTTTTAATGGTATGCAAGCTCAGTATAAGTCAGCAGTATCATGTGGAGACAAAAGAAACTATCAGAATCTTGGACTTCATTAAGAGAGGAATAGTTTACAGGCATAATGAAGTGACAGTCTTTCTGTACTTTCTGCTGTGCAAAAAAAATTTGAAGAATCACATTCAGTACTGAGCACCACAAGTTAAGAGGGTCACTGATAACCTGGTGTTATCCAGAAGACCACTAGGATGGCAAAGGACCTACCACATATGGGTTGATTGAAAGAACTGAGAATGTTTACTTGAAAGAGAATACTAAGAAAAGTGATAGCTGTGTTCTAGTATCTTTTATGAAGGAAAGGGATTGGAATCACTCTGTTTTGCCTCTAGAAGGCCAAGCAGAAGCAGAGTACAAGTTTCATAGAAGTTTGATGTCAGGAAAGCTTCCTAACAATTGGAGCTTTATGAAAAAGAAATTAATTTCCTTGGTAATTAGAATATTTTGCCTCCAGTCCCTCCTCTCAGCATCCCCCATTGTACATTGTCAAGCAAAGGCCAGATTTCCTCTTGTTACCGTTGGGGATTCTTTTTCATCTATGCATTAGACAGAATGACTACTGATGTACCAATCTTCTAACTCTGAAATTCTGTGGTAATAAAGAGAAAATTTGCAATTATGTAGCTAATTTAAATCTTCAAGAGAGACAAACTAGATAGGTAAATCTAAAAGATTCATTTTGGTGACTGGATTATTTAGATTTACACTGGTATATTTATTACTTTAACTAATTGTTGATAAATTGCTCCACAGTGTAAATCATATTTTACCCAGATCTGCTTCTGCTGGAAGGAATATGTTGCTTTACATTAGTATCTTTATCTAAACCATTATTGTCATCTGTCACCATTTGTAGTCTGGGAAGTCCACTGGGTAGATGCCAAATGAAGAAATAAGTAATTAATGTTAGCCAAAACCTCTATGTTATGTAAGTAGCTTCCATTGAGAAAGTGGTGACTCCAATTCTCCATAACTCTTGGTTCTCAAGTTGCTAAGCAATTGTAGAAGCATTTTCAATCTTTTCAAACATGCCCTTGAATTAAAAGGTTCAGTCAAGTTGGGAAATTTAAATTGCCTTGACACTAAAAATGTCAGCTCAAACTGAAACAAAATTGTTTTGGAAACCAGTAATTTGATGCAAATTGATAACCCTATGAAGTAAGCACATATTGAAGAACACAGGCCTCATTATTGTTCATCATAATTCTTGATAACTATGAATCAGAGTTATATATTTTAAACTTTCTATTTAATTTATTCAGTTTTGAAGGTGCCAACTCTATACTTCTGAAAGTATAAAATTAGTCATAATGTTATCACATAATTTAAAATATCATAGAATAATCAACATATTATGTTACCGGGATAATCAATCAGTCAACAGATATTTACTAAGCACAAATTATGTTACAGAAACTATTCTAGTCACTGGAATTACAAATACAAAGACTGAAATGTCTACTCCCGTTTCAGTCTAGAGATGAGAAATCAACTGCTGGTCTTTTTCCTGATGGCAAAAATGGGACATATGAATGTTTTAAATTGTTTACAAATATAGTCAAATCATAATGTTGGATAGGTAATGGTTTGCTGTGGTGGCAAGAATGGGAATAAAAAAGCTTGATTATGATATTAAACTTTTCTACATCCCTATGTTGTATCTGCAACAGTCCAACAGTTACTAGTGAACTAGAACCTTTCAAAGGGTTAGTGAAGCCTCAGGTAAATATACTAAACAGACATCTATCATCCTGGAGGGCATGACAGGAATGTAAAGGCACAAGGCTATGAGGATGCATGGGTTCGACTTCAGCTTCAGAGAGAAACCAAGTGACAGAGACTTCAGATATTCACACTTCCAATAAATGGGGGTGGCAGAAGAAAAAAAATATCTCCTCAACTGATTTAGGAGAGAATGCTGGAGATCTCTAGTTAACAGGAATAGAAAAGGAGATAGAAATAAGAAGAGGACAGAGGTGTTGG
Organism: Gymnobelideus leadbeateri; assembly: GCA_011680675.1. NCBI lineage: Eukaryota > Metazoa > Chordata > Mammalia > Diprotodontia > Petauridae > Gymnobelideus > Gymnobelideus leadbeateri. Next base: position 1,177,844 of record WOXC01003918.1, read on the forward strand.
TAGATATGAAGGAGAAGAGAAGCATCTAGATAAAGTGATTAGACAGGTAACAGAACAGAGATAAGCAATTAGTACAGATTTATCCTGAAATAGTTAACTCTAAAAGAACATTAGCAACAGTCCCTGAAAGTGCAACCTGAAAAAAGAGCAATATGAAGAGAGAGAGGACTTAAAGGTAGGTGTGATTGATACTGTGGAGGTGGAACAGAAGCAACAGGATATACAACTAGCTGTGATTGTCAGTTGTGGAGGTGGAGCCTTGCCAGATGGCAGATGAAGAGGCTGAACTAGCTGCAAGAAGAGCTGCTGCATTAACGACTCTAATTAGCCTTCTCTCTAGTCTTCCCAGAGGAATGGAAGAGAGGTGTTCCAAGAGTAACACATGGCAGCTCTCTCTGAAGTGTTTATAGAGCCAAAGTCCTACCTCTGCCCCTTTCCTACTTCCCCCAGACTTGTACTTTGTCCCTACTGATGAAAGAAAACTGTGGGATTTTTCTTTCCTCCAGTGGTTTATGAAGAGTTAAGGAAGATTATATTGATTAGCTGTGTTTCCTGTTGGTTATGTTAACATAAGGCAGATAGCTGGTCCACTGGATGGAGTGTTAGGATGGGCCTACATTCAAATCCAGCTTCAGACTAGTTGTATGACCTTGAACAAGTCATTTAATCTTGTCTAGTGCCAGTTTCCTTATCAGTAAAGCAGGATAATGGGCAGCTAGGTGAATAGAGTGCAAGGCCTAGCAGGGGTGGGGAATCTGTGTACAGCATTCTAGGTCCTTGCTTGCAGCCTTTCTACTGAGTCTGAGTTTTATTGAACAAATCCTTTTATTAAAGGAATTTTGTTCTGGTAAGTTTGGATTCAGTCAAAGGGCCAGTCTCGAGGACCTACAGGGCCACATTGTAGCCTCAAGGTCACAGATTCCACACCCCTGGTAGAGTCAAGAAGACCTGAATTCAAATCTGGCCTCAGATACTTACTAGCTCTGTGACCTTGGGCAAATCATTTAACTCTTATTTGCCTCAGTTTCTTTGTCCTCATACCTCAATGAACTGGAGAAGGAAATGGCAAATCACTTCAGTATCTTTGCCAAGAAAACCCCAAAAGTCACAGTCAGACATTACTGAAAAATGATTCAACAACAAAAATGGGATAAACATCTATGTTAAAGGGATGGTTTGAGGATTAAATTATATGATATATGTAATGAACGTCACAAACCTTAAACCACTACCTAAATGTAGCTATTATCATATTATAAAAATGAACAAATTTGAGGACTTTTTAATAAATTAACAAAGAATTAAAAGAGAAGAACCAGAACAATTAATATAACAGCAACATCTTAAAAACAAATATCTCTGAAAGTTATAAAGATCAACACAATGACCACTCAATTTCAGAGGACAGATGATAAACCATGCTATCTATTACAGACAGGGGAAAACTTTACGGTGTAGAATGAGACACATATTTTTCTGTATAGCCATTGGGGGAATTTGTTTTGCCTAACTATGAATATTTGTAACAATTTTTTTTATTATCCAATTGTGAGGTAATAAGTAATCTGACGAGTGGCTACAGGGAGAATGGAAGGAAGAATTATCATTCTTGACTCATGACTGAAGTTGGGCCATCCTATATCGTTGCACTTTTTCATTTATCTTCAAGAAAACTGGGAAAGATTACAATGATTGGAGCAAAAAATGATTTATAATTTTACTTCTAATGATTTTCATTTAAATATTTACACATTAGATTGCAGTAAATACTCCATTCATACTTAAGTGAGAAAAAACTATCCCAACAGCTACAGTTGTCTGGATAAAAAAAGCAAGCTGAAAATATATACTTTTTGTGCTAAATAGAATTTTACTATTAGTAAACGATCATAAACTATAATCTCCAGTCCTATTAAATTTGTGTGTTAAAAAATGGTGTGTTAGATTTAGAGAGTATATAGCAATAATGAGGGGCGGCTAGGTGGCACAGTGAGTAGAGCACCGGCCCTGAAGTCAGAAGGACCTGAGTTCAGATCCGGTCTCAGACACTTAACACACACAAACAAAAAAAACCTAGCCGTGTAACCTTGGGCAAGTTACTTAATCCAAGTTGCCCTCCAAAAAATAAATAAATAAAAATAATGAATACTTATTTTTACAATGCTTTCCATTTTCTAAGGTACTTTCCTTTCAATCCTCAAACAAACTGTCTCAACTTACTCTTTTTTGTTGCTTTTCAAACTCTTGACCTTTGACTTTCTCCTGTATCACTCAGTTGAAATTGGTTTCTCCAAGGTTGCCAAACCTAATGACCATTTGCCAGTCCTCAGCAATAGTTCTAGTTCAGGGCCTTTTTACCTCTCTCTGGACTATTGAAACAACTACCTTAAATGACTAAAAGAGGTAGGTACTGTGATCCCTGGCTAGGTTAGATATATACAGCAAAAGTCAAGTGGAATATGGGGCAGCTAGATGGCACAGTGAATAGAGTGCCAGCCCTGAAGTCAGAAGGACCTGAGTTCGGATCTGGCCTCAGACACTTAACACACACAAACAAAAACCTAGCCGTGTGACCTTGGGCAAGTTACTTAACCCCAATTGCCCTCAAAAAAAGAAAAAGTCAAGTGGAATATTAAACAATTAATTGGCAAGTAGAGAAAAACCAATATAATCAAAGTAAATTATTCTAGAAAAGACATAATATAACTATATTTGTGACAAGGCCCATATACAGCATCTTGGGTATTAGGACCTAAAGGAAAGAACTGAAAATACTCTCTCCCCTCCACACCCCCCCAAACTAATAGCTTATAATACCTGCTCAAGTCTCTTAGAGATAATTGTATTCTAACTCCTTAATAAGTCTTTTCATATCTCTTCAGAATATACATATAAATTAAATAATTAGATATACAGCTACCGTTGACAGTTTAATTTGTTTTAATAAGGATAGTAATACACCTGTTTGCAGCAAAAAGAAACATTATGACAAAACCACATTATGTTGTCTCACAAAGAAAGCAGAGGGAGACATTTGAGAAGTATTGAGAGTACTAACAAGAGAAAATGAAAACATAACAAAGCAACATTCCTAACTATATTTATTACACAAATATCGATTCCCTGAAGGCAGTACTAGTAATATAATGCCCAAAGACAGTGGGAAAAGAAACTTCTTATGTGATACCAGGCTTTTTACTATTTAAGCAAATTTTATTTTCTATTATTCATAAGTTGTTTTAACCCAAGAAATTCCAATGAATATCCTCTAGGGTCATTCTTTATTTGCTACCATATTTTTAACTTTAAAATTATTGTATATGTCTTATTAAAGAGTTTAAAGTATCTCTGAGAAAATGGGGGGTTTGAAAACACATAAATCTCTTGTATATAGAACTAAATAATACTTTTGTGCACTCTTTTTTTTAATCCTTTTTTTTTTATTCTCCCAATCCTCTTTTGTTTGCTCATTTTATTTTTTACTATATCCAGTTTTTCCTCATGGACCCTTTAATTTATGTAAATCTATATATCATCTGGTATATCTCTCCATCTCTACACACACACACACACACACACACACACACACACACACACACACGAGTTGGTGCTAATGTAGTCTGACCTCTGTTCTTTACACATTATACTTGTATCCCCTGGGAGGAACTAGAATGCATTCCCTTCTCATCTCTGCTTCATACAATACCTCTCTTCCTACAAGAAGTAGCTCAATCACTACCTTCTATAAGAAGTCTTTCCTGATCCTCTCAACTGTTAGTGCCTTCTCTTTCACGCTTATATATGGACTCATGGCATCCTTCTTTTGAATGCATCCTGTTACAAGCATGGCCCAAAAGAAAAGATATAACAAGATACTCCCCTCTCCCTTCTTTGTTGGGGGAAAGGTAGGGTAAGTATGTCAGCGGGTGTGGTACATTGAATATAATTTAATATATAAATGTATTTATTGGTTTTCCTGATTTTTTCCTCTTCCTGTATTATCTTTCAATTTTTTTGTTTGTTTTTGATTGTTATATGGGTTATTTTCTGGGAAGGCAGAGAAGAATAGACATGGTGAAATTGAGATTATATAAAAACAAATGATGTCAACATGTTTTTTTCAAAATCACATAAGTATTTTTGGTAAACAGAAACAGTTCTATTCATTTTATTTGTATCAACAAGGCCTAGCACATAGTTAGCTACATTTACCTCTTGGAATAGGGTTTAGACTAATGATTTTTTTTTTAGATCCTTTGTTCAGAACAAGAAAAGATATCCAGTATTGTAATGGGAATGGGAATTTGAAGATCTTCCCTGCCCCTTAATAGGCCTAAGGGAATTTGAAGACCTTCCCTACTCTTAATAGTCAAATATAATCACATGGAGCCCAGGGTAGGAGGAGCTTAGTGAAAGGGTAGAAGAGGAAGGATAGAGCAGAAAGGAGCAGAAGAGAACATGAGCAGAGCTGGTAACAGGCAGAGTCAGAAATAGAAGATAATGTGTGAGAGAGGGGCATGTTTTGCTTAAGGGAGTCTGTTTTGTTTTGAAGGCCTGATGGAAGGTAGGCTTGGGGAGGACAGTGATTACTGCATTGGTAATATGTACCAACTTCTTGGTTGCTATCAAAGATTTGGCTTCCTGGTGTTTGAATAAATGTTTTGGTTCTGTCTTCCATGTGTAGAGTATGTTACATTTTGTGATTCAGAACTATACCAACATATTCATAGCTGCTGGGCACTGTAAATATCACATGGGCATTATAAGTATCAATTTGATACTCAACAGGGTGTGTACACTGTCCTGTGAGTGGAAATCTAGGGGTGGGCCACAAGCAGGGTGAAGAACAATAATTTAGTCTGGGATGGGAATTCATCCAGTAAACCAAATGGGACCCTAGGTCAACAAAGGTAAAGAAAATGTAGATGGAAATAATCAAGATGATAACACAAGCCCACTGGATTCAAACTACTGACTAGTGAGTATTTGATCACAGAAGATGGATTTGGGTTTGGGGTCTGTTTTGTTTCATATTAGTTTTATTGTGGTAACTAGATTTCAGATGTTCTGATTTGCCTGGTATAGTAGCAGATGTGCTTCAAGAGGTAAATGTACTAAAAAGGGTCAGTAGTAGTCCTTTCTCCCTAGTCTAGGTCCTATAGCAACACACAAGTCCACAGCTGAGAACCAATGAAAACAGTGATGGTACCTTGAACTGCAGAGTTATTGCATTTGCTTGTTGATTAGTTGGTTAGTCAATTAATTCATTATTTTTTACAGTAGTTTCAGATATTAGGAATACCTGATTATAGAGCTTTCTGTTTTTATTTTTGTTCTTCCTCTTCTACTCTCTGGGCTTGGCTGGTTTTACCTTTTATCAAATGGTTTCCCTCTCTTCATATGTCTGTGAAAGTATCTGGATAAGAAAGTATTACTAACACTAGCCTATCAATATAATTATCACTGTGATCTATATGCCATCATTCTACCATGCTGTTCTGAATCACTAGGGCATGCATATTCATGTAAGAATATGTACGTGACAGAGAGGAAAAACAAAGAAGTAAAGAAAGAATTCATGGCAAAATAGATTAACAGGGGTACAGTTGTATCCAAGATTAATATATCCAGCTGTAGAATTTCATTACATCAAATATCTAACACTTTATATGCCAAATTCATCCTGAACCTAATCTACTTCCCTGGGATACAGAAACACTGGAAGATGCATTAACTCAGGCCCCTAAATATATTAGTGCTTCAGTCACTAAATAGTACCTTAGGGGTCTGAAGGTGTTAATACATTTTCTACAAGTGTGTGACTTATAACTAAAGAGTAGTTTATACCCTGCAAAAAATCAGCATGTGTTTGAAAATGGGGGCTCATACTATGATACCCACAATATATTTTCTTTTCACAGTGAGGCAAAGAAAATGGAAAATACAAAATCTTATCAACAAGTTGGAGGCAATTTCACTTCCAAATACAATGTCAGAAGCACTGTTGTATCAAACAAGGAGCCCTTGAAGAAACAAAGAAAGAGGACTTCATGAGGAGGAAATGATTGACACCCAAGGGAGGTCTTTTTATTTGAAAAAAATACATTAGGCCACAGGTGCTTATCTTTCCTCTTATTGCTAATTTCTTTAGATCTTTTATTTTTGGTTATATTTCTACCTAGACCTAAACTGTCTTTTCTGTTTCACCTTTCTAGTTCTTCTTAGAGAAGTGGTACATTTCCTTTCTTTTTGGGGGTGGGAGGTGGCTGTGGATTTTTACATTGTTACCTTGACGACAAACAGACTCAGATGTGAAAGAAACTAAGAAGGCATGCTTACCAGGTACCCATCTCCTGAAAATTTAGCTAGACTTAGTCACTTCCATTTAATTGAGTTTAGAGAATTGATACCTGTCTAAAGCACTATACTGCTGTGATTACTGTAAGTGAAGCAATACATCTCAGGGAATTCTACTAGTTTCATTTTAATGAACTCTTTCTAAATCCACCTTACTGGGGAGAATACTATTATTCCAACTGCATCCCTGTAATAGTTTCTGAAGAGGTCTCCTCACCTTCACTTTGACTTTTTTCCAATCCATTCTTCAATCCAATTCTACTGTCAATTTATCAGATCTAATCCCACCATTGTTCTATTTGAACTCATTCAATCACTTCCTTTTCCATGGTAAGCAAGTGAAAGCAAAACCTTTTAGCCTGCAATTCAATCCCTTCCTTAATCTGACACGACTTGACTTTCAAAACTGTGGATATTGTAATATGCCATGTCCTCTCTAATGTAGCCAAACTGGACTACTCTTCACCATGAATTTCTTGTGCTCCCTTGCCTTGGAGTCCTTTCAATCCCTAGGATTCCTCCCATGCCTCCATTTAATGAAATCTCAACCCACCTCCCCCCTTTCAGGACTGAGATCATTTTTTCCATGCCTTGCTTGATGCTGTCATTCAGAAATTATATTTTCTTCTTGGGTTTCCCATAACAGTTTGTCTGTAACTGTATATGTCTCTTATGGTCTACTCTGCATTATAGTTATCTGAGTATGTACCATATACGCCTATACATTTATTTATTTTTGTATATCTTACAGATTAGCATTGTGTTGTCAATAAAGTCAGTACTTAATAAATACTTGCTGGATTTAAAGTCAAGTATGTATACACATTAATATTGTGAGTATATTTGTGAGTGCATGTGTGTATGTGTGTGTGTGTGTGTGTGTGTGAGAGAGAGAGAGAGAGAGAGAGAGAGAGAGAGAGAATAGAAGAGTAGACAGTATCTAGCAATGTGAGGGGAATAAAGGCTGAGGTGGTAAGCTATTGTTTCTTTGTTGACCCCACCCTCATGTGTACAACCCCTTTTGGTCCTTGCTCTTCACTTAGGAATGACACTTTGTCTTCACTGATTCCTAGCCTGTGCCTAGAGGGTGGGGTTCTTAGTAAACCTACCCCTCTAGATGAAACTATGGTATGAGGGAAAGATGTCACACCAAGTTGCTGGTCGCTATATCCAGGAGAAATCATGTCCACTTTTCCTTATTTACATTTGGAAAGCTATAAAATATGTGTCAATACCGTATCATCCCTATGAGGTTTCTGATGACATATGTAAGTACTATATCACTTACTTTTTATGAGTTACAACGTCCAAAGTCAAGCTGTATGTTCCGTAGACCCAACTCAATAAAAAACTGTAAAGGATACAGTCTCTTTGATAAACAACTTTTCTTTTACATTTTGTGATGGTTTAGAGGCAAGTTCTACTTTGTCATCTATAAATACACAAAATATGTTTACTGATTCTCAACTTTACAGACACTCTTCTCTCCAAACCATCATATATACCCATATGTATATTATTTTTCTAAATTATCAATAGTATGCTTTATAATTCTTAGTGAGAAGAAATTCTAATAATATTATTTTAATATTTTTAAAAGCCCAATTTTGGTAGTTGAAAAGTGTTTCACTATCACTTTAGTAAGGCTTCATCTTTTTTTCAAGCTGGGGGTGTAAGGTAGGTGGCAGTGTCTAAAGACTGGTTGTAAACTCCCTCTTCCACAATCCATAGTCATATGTTTTGCCCTTTTTTTCAAAAAATTTTTTTTCTTAGTTTTTGCTTTTTTGAAGGCAGATTTCCACATAAAATTGACTAGGTAATTATTTATTTATTATTATTGTATTTATGATCTTTTTGAATTCTGTATTAATAAATGCTTATAAATCAAACTTTTGATTTGTTGATATGGAGGATGAGAATGGGTCTCATGTGTTTAGAGACATTTTATTATTTTTTAAAGCAATTGGGGTTAAATAACTTGCTCAAGGTTACATAACCAGTCATTATTTATGTATGGGTGCTCATTTTCTGAGGCTGGGACCAATCCCAGGTCATGCTGACTCCGGGGCCGGTGCTCTTACTCACTGTGCCACCTAGCTGCCCCTGAGACATTGGATTTTTGAAGTCCCAACTTAAAGTATATTAATATGAGATCCTTTCATTTTACTTCTTTTATAGAGATTCTATAATCTAATGCTTATACTAATTGTGCACTGATTTATTTCCATATTTTAAATATTCTATTCACGCAACATATTAGCATCACCAAACTTTAAAGAGTGATCTTAATGCATCACTTGGCTATTTGTTTCTTCCTCCACCCTGACCCAATTTATGTGTAGCAGATGCTTATTATACTACAGGTGTCATTTAGAATGCTGAATGTGAGACTTGAAAATTTAACTTTTTTTTAAGGGAAATTGCAATTTTACCAAGTTCAGTAGCAAGAATGGAATATCTCTTGATGATAACAAATACAGCAAACTTTCAGCATTATATCTGCATTTTACATGTCTTAAAAGAAAGTCAAAGCAGACCTAAGGTATTAAATTTTTTCAAATGGGGGTAGAGGAGGGATGGCAGGAGAGGAAGAACAACAACAGGTTTTGGAAAACAGTAAAAAACATTCACATTTAAATCCAACACTCTACAAAATAGCTTTCATGTGAATAATAAACTGATATTAGCATACCTTTGTATATTAATTGTATTAAAGTTGCTTTGGGCAATTATAGATATGGCATAATCCCTTAAGAAGCATATATGCCTTTTATTATACCCAACACTACTAATAGATTCAGGCTAAAGATAACTTGTTCAGCTCTATTAGAATTCCATCAATAACTCTTGAATAATGCATTTATTAGGCTTTATGCTACAATGTAACCTGTAATTTACTGTGTAGAATGTGTGACAGAAGATGAGCCCTTCAAACTCTATCTGAATGTGTCATTAGAAATTCACTTCACATCCTTACCTATACAAAATATCTTAAAACACTTAACAGCCTTGTAAAAAAATGTTCTAGCTCAAGTTATTAATATCTTTATTTAAATGCAGATCTTGACTTCCCTTGGGGATTGGTAAAGCTTCTTTCACAGCACTGCCAAGAAAAAGAGCAAACTTTAATTCATATATTTTCCACAAAAAGAAGCCTGTCTACTTTTGTATCTTCTATGCAGTAAGAGAACTATGTTTGTTTATGTGAGTTTGTCATTAATTTTGTAACTGTAGTTCCAGTGATTTTTATCTTTTCAATGTGTTTAATAAACACACACATATAGTAATCTGAACAAAAATCTAATATCCATCTGTGAAAATCAAAGAATTCAAAGTTTTCTATCCTTTGTTTAAATTAGGTATCATCTCCATTTGAGATCAGTGTGTTGTAATAGAAAAAGTAACACTGATACTTTAAAAAAAACATGAAGATGACAATTGCCCTTTCTATAACATTTCCAAATCAGATGATCAGGCCAGTTTGGCTATAGCCAAGAGCATTCAGAATACTGTGATACAACTTGGAAGGTAGGGTAATGATAGATAATGGAAGGGCCTGAACCCCAGGCTAAGAGGTTTCTGTTTTACTCAAAATGGAAATGAAGTTACTGAAGGATTTCAAGAAGAGCACTGGTAGGATCAGACTTGAGCTTAAGGAAGACAAGCTTGGCATTTTAAAGGACTTGTTGCCTCTGACTGTGGAGAATATGTCTTCTGGACACTACACACACACACACACACACACACACAGTTGTGTGTGTGTGTGTGTGTGTGTGTGTGTATTTCCTTTTCTTTTCTTTCTTCATTCCAAACTAGTACTTATTAAATTTATCTTAAAGGGAAGTTAACTCAAATCCACAACTCTATCTAGGGACAGGAAGGTGGTGCAGTGAATTGAGTACTTGGCCTAAAATCAGGAGAACTATAGTTTAAATGGGGCCTCAGATATATACTGTCAGTGTGACCACAGGCAAGTCACTTAACCTCTGCCTGCGTCAGTTTCTTCATTTGTAAAATGGGGCTGATAATAAGACCTCCCTCCTAGGGTTGTCATGAGCATCAAATGAGATTTTGTAAATTGTTTTGCAAACCTGAAAGTACTATGTAACTACTTATTACTTTTAAATAACAATGAATCTCAAGAGTAAAGCAGCTAAATGATCTGATCATGATCACACAACTAGTATATCAGAGGCAAAACTTGAGCCAACATCTCCAAGAATACACCAAACTTTCCATGGTACTATATTGAAGAAAATGTGTAAAATTTACTGATATTTGCATGAGTCAATTTTATGACAATAAAAAGCCTAAAAGCAATTGAAAATTTCCTGTCATTTAATTCAGCAAACATGTATTAAGTACCTACTATAAGCAGACCACTGTGCTAGGTGCTAGGAATACAAAGGTAAAAAATAAAGAGACCAGCCCCAGCACCCACAGAACGACACAGAGAAGCTAACCTCCCGCTGAGGACAGCCCAGCAGCCCTGCAGGAAGGACCAGCGCAGCAGTCTGGGAGCTGGCAACGCGCAGAGCGCAGGAGCGGAGCCGAGCCGAGCCGAGCCCAGGTCCACGTGAGCCGAGGTTTTAGCCCCAGGGCAGCAGGGCCAGCAGCCAGCTGGAGGAACCCCAGAACACCAAGAGCTGTGGCGACTGCAGAATTATCAACATAGACATGCCTAGGACAAAGTAAGAGGTTAGTGTCCTATGGACTTTGGGACCTGTATTTGGGGAATGCGTCAGCTTCCTCCCCTGGGGGCTAGAAGCCTCTGAGGAGAAACTCCATTTTGTAGTTTCAGAGGCAGCTCCCGCTCCCAGCCTGCAAATTTGTAGGGAGATCCAGCGATCAGTCTTGGGGGGTAATGGCTCTTGCTTTAACCTCCCTGGATCTGGATTGTGATCTAGGGTGGAAGTAGTGGGTGGGTTTACAGCTTGCCAGAAACGGAAGTTGCCCCCACACGTTCGGGACGAAAATTCCTCTATCTGGCCTTAAAGCCATAGTGTGGCAACAAGCCCAAAGTCAAGCAATTAAGTGGCAACATGCCAAGGCAAAGGAAACAGAAAAATGCAACCCTAGACTCCTATTTTGGGGGCATAGAGCAGGAAAAGGACTGTGAGGTCAGAAGTCCTGCTCCAAAAGCCCCAGGGGGAAAACATGAGCGGGTTGCAGGCCATAGAGGACCTTAAGAAGGACTTTAAAAATCAAATAAGAGAAGTGGAGGAAAAATTGGAAAGAGAAATGAGAAGGATGCAGGAAAAGTATGAAATGAGGTCAACAGCCTGACTGAGGAAAACAACACCTTAAAAAATAGACTAACTCAAATGGCAAAGGAGGCCCAAAGGGCAATGAGGAGAAGAATGCCTTAAAAAGTCGAATTTGCCAGATGGAAAAAGAATCTCAAAAGTTCACTGAGGAGATTCATTCCTTCAAAGTTAGACTGGAGCAAATGGAAGCTAGTGACTTTGTGAGAAATCGAGATGCTGTTAAGCAGATCCAAACAAACGAAAGATTGGAAGGCAATGTGAAATATCTCATGGGAAAAACCACTGACCTGGAGAACAGATTCAGGAGAGGCAATTTAAAAATTATTGGACTACCTGAAAGCCATGATCAAGGAAAGAACCTAGAAATCACCCTTCAAGAAATTCTCAAGGAAAACTGCCCTGATGTTTTAGACCCAGAGGGCAAAATAGAGGTTGAAAGAATCCACAGATCACCTCCTGAAAAAAGATCCCAAAAAGAAAACTCCCAGGAATATTATAGCCAGGTTCCAGAATCCCCAGATCAAGGAGAAAATACTACAAGCAGACAGGAAGAAACAATTTCAATATTGTGGAAACACAATCAGAATAGCCCAGGACCTGGCAGCTTCTACACTGAGGGATCCAAGGGCATGGAATATGATATTCCAGAGGGCAAAAGAACTGGGAATGAACCCACAGGTCACCTACCCAGCAAAACTGAGTATTTTGTTTCAGGGGAAAATATGGTCATTCAGTGGAATAGAGGACTTTCAAGCATTCTTGAGAAAAAAACCAGAGTTGAATAGAAAATTTGACATCCAGACACAAGAAGCAAGAGATGCCTGAGAAGGTAATCAGGGAAAAGAAATCAAAAGGAACTTATCAAAGTTGAACTATTTACATTCCTATATGGAAAAGCAATAATTGTGACTGATGATATCTTTCTCACTATGAAAATAATGGAAGAAGGGGTGTGGTCATATGAATACATATGTGAATGTGTGTGTATATGGTTACAGTTATATATGGATAGAGGCCATGGGTTGAATTTGTTGGGAAGGGAGAATACTCAAGGGATGAAATTATGAGGTGAGAGAGGAGAGTGGCAAGAGGAGATGGGGAGAGACATGGTAGGGTAAACTATCTCATGTAGGGAGAGTGGTTGCAAAGGAGGGGAAGAATAAGGAAGGCTAAAAAGGCAAAACCACATTCACATTGAATTTTGTTCAGGGAGAAAATGACATACATACCAAATGGGATATCTCAACCTGCAGCAGGATAGGGGGAAGGGGGATGAGAGGAGGGATGATGGATGGGAGGGCATCCTTGGGGTGAGGGGAGGTTGGAAGTACCCACTATAGAAGAGGGACAGGATCATGTGGGGAATCGACCAGGTGGGGGGTGGGATGAGTGGGAGGGAATTATAGGCAGCCTTGTACAATATATCTACCATGATAATGTTTTGCATAGCTAGACATGCACAACATATACTGAATTACTTATCTCCCAAGAAGGAATGGGTGACAAGGGAGGAAGGAAATGGATCTGAAATTCGAGGTTGTAACATTAAATGTTTCAAATATATATATATAAATACTATTATTAATACTCTTTTGCCTATAATTGGGAGATAAGATGTGCAGGCATTAGGACACAAAGATTCATCTTCCTCTAATGGAAAAGTCGATGGGGGTATGGGAGAAGGTATGGGAGAGAGCAGATTGGAGGAAGCGATATCTTGTGGGACTGCTATTCTGGGAGGTTGGGTAGGGGAATAATGGGGGGAAATGATTGTAACTCAAAATCTGGCGGAAATGAATGATGTAAAACAGAAGTTAATAAAGCATTTGTTTAATAAAAAAAAATAAATAAAGAGACCATTCCTTCAAGGAACATAATTCTATCATAATAAAAGTAGACTATACCAAAATAAGCCTATTTATCTGATATATCAGAGATATAGCGTAATGTAATAAACAGAGAACTAGCCTTGAAGCCAAAAAATATCTAGGTTTAAATTCTTCCTCTGATAAATACTGTATTTGTGGCTCTGGAAAAATCACTGAATATCTCAGTGTTCTAAGCAGCTCTCTCAGACTGTAAATTACCTACTAGGGGCTGACCTACATTGGGAGAGGAATTATTCTCACCTGAAACTATATGTATACACACACACACACACACACACACACACATTCACATATATTTGTATACATGTCTATATAAATACACACAATTTTATTTGTATACACATATATGTACCTATGGTTGAAAAAATTGCCTCATAAAGATAAGAACCCAATAGGAGTGTATAAGTGGCTGTACTGTAAGTTCTTATTGTTACTGTTTCTATTTTAATTCAGCTAGTAAATTGCCATATTACTTGGAAAGCCATGTATCCTGTTTGCCTCAGTTTGTCTAAATGTGTGTATACACATATATATTTTTCAAGGCTAGTTCTCTGTTTATTACATTACACTGTATCTCTGATATATCAGATAAATAGGCTTGTTTTGGTATAGTCTACTTTTATTATGATAGAATCATGTTCCTTGAAGGAATGGTCTCTTTATTTTTTACCTTTGTATTCCTAGCACCTAGCACAGTGGTCTGCATATAGTAGGTACTTAATACATGTTTGCTGAATTAAATGACAGGAAATTTTCAATTTGTTTTAGGCTTTTTATTGTCATAAAATTGACTCATGCATATTTTAATTTTACACATGCATATTTTAATTTTACACATACATACATATGTATTTGCATATGTAAAATTCTTTAAAATATTATCTCCTCTTATCCTTCCAGCACCCTTGAAAGATAGGTGTGCTATTATCCCCCTTCTACTGATGAGGAAACTGAGGCTAACAGTGGTTAATTGATTTTGGCAATTTACTAGCTGAATATTTTTTAAACCAAAAACTTCACAATATAGGATAATGGGACTAAAAAACAGTATCATCATTTAGTAAGCAAAGTCAACAATGTACTTCTTCCATTTTGATGTATATATCTTTATGAAATATCTTTTACAACCAAGACAAATATTAAAAATAAGAATTAAAATATTTGTCTCCATTTTATAGATAGGAAGGTGGATAAGGGGATAAACAATGATATAGTTCCCACCATGTGCCAGACACTATGCTAAGTATGAGGTAGATGCTATTATTTCCCCCATTTAAGTGGGAAAGGTTTTGGTGGTATTGACAAATGAATGTTATTTTCAAAATAATATTTCATCTTTTTATCTTCCTTTCAAATATATTTTGTACAAGTTAAGTGCTATGTGTAATTATCAGTAAAACAGAAGTGCAAGTATGTATTTTGTAAATAACTAAATATACATATTTGGGGAGGGGAGGAAAGGGAAGAGCAGCTAGGTGATGAAGTGAATAGAGCATTAAGCCTGGATTCAGGAAGATCCATCTTCCTGAGTTCAAATCTGGTCTCAGACACATACTAGCTGTTTGACTCTAGAGTCCTTTAACCCTCTTTGCCTCAGTTCTTCATCTATAAAATAAGCTGGAAAAGGAAATGGCGAACCACTCCAATATTTTTACCAAGAAAACCCCAGATGGGGTCATAGAGTCAGACAAGACACAACGACTAAACAACAAGCATATTTTGGTGGTATTTATTTTAAAATGTTTAGAGACTACCCACTTAAAGTAAAACTGAACTATGAAATAATAATAATAATTTATATTTGAGATATTGCCCATAAAATAATAAACAGGAGTACATCATAATTCAACTACCAATGTGCACCTAGATAATATTGTTGTCCATACTTTGTCCCTCTAGGACTTTCCTCAGTAGCAATAAAAAACTTTTTTGTGGGTGCTTCAATAACCTTTAGCAAACAGTTACCTCCCATATCATACAAAATTTACCATGATTACAATGTGGCAAGTTGCTAAACTTCATACTGACAAGTTTCAAAAGCAGGAAAAACCCCACATTTTTCACATGTGCCTTCTGTTCTGAATGTGTAAGGCAGGTGAGAAGAGAATGACAGGTGTGCTAGACATGGGATTCCCAAACCTCTGTACTACATATATCAAACTGAAAATATTAGCTAAAATATGCAAAACTCCAAGATTCTCACTGAAAACTGTTTTGAAATAATAAAGGGGACATAAACCAATTTTTGGATCACCCGAGAAATCATGAAAACAGTCTCTGCTTCTAATGTATCAACATTACCCCATTAATGTTCCTTGAAAAAATTGGTATATAACCAAAAATGATCTCAATACCATACCATCTAGATAGGTTCTGAACAGTCAAAATTTCTGCTGTTCCTGCTAATGGTGTGTGTGTATGTGTACATATGTGTATATGTATATATACATACATACACACACATATACACATGTGTATACACACATGCACGTATATATAGCCCACACAACTACATATAGACACACATCATATATACACATGAGTGTATTATATATGTATATATGTATATGTGTATATATGTGTGTAATATACACACATCTCAGTTATCAGATACAAATAAGTAGTGAAAATCTACTTCACTGTAGGCATTGTTAATTATAAAAAGCATCATGGAGAATACAAAGGTAACTACAATGATAGTTCAAATTTATTTTATTATTTAAGGTTTTTTTTTTAAACTATCCTCACAACAATCTTGTGATAAAAAATAGTCTAACTATTATTGTCTCCATTTCATAGATAGGAAGGTGGGTAAGGAAATAAACAATGATATAGTTCCCATTATGTGCCACACACTATGCTAAGTATGAGGTAGAAGCTATTATTTTCCCCTTTTAACAGTTAAGAAAACTGAAGCAAACAGAAGTTATGTAACTTGCATATGTTTAAGTGATTAGCCCATGATCCAACTGGGATTATATCTGGAATGTGATGTCAGTGCAGCTAGACATTTCAGGAAACTGTCCTGCAATGCCATAATTTCACCATGCTGCCTATGAGCATATTTAATCTCTACTGAGGAAATCTGTTTGTATGTATGTGTGTATATATATGTGTATACATATATGTATGTGTATATACACATGCATACATATACTCTCAGATGAGGCAATTATAAAATAGATATAGTCAAGAAAGACAAAGGAAAGGAAACTAAATTATGCTCAAAGGAGGCCATAAAGATATGGATACAGCTCTACAGATCTCTCTCTCTCTCTCTCTCTCTCTCTCTCTCTCTCTCTGTTTCTCCCCCATATTCTCTGTGTAAATACAAACATACACTAAACTGGATAATATCTAGGAACTTAAAGGAAAAGCTTATGAATAATAAAAAGACCTAACTCTTATGGCAATAATTGTTACAGCATTCAATATACCTCGTTCAGACTTAGACTAAGTCAATAGAAGTATAAACAGGACAGATGTTATTTAAATTTCACATAAAACTAGATATTAAAAACATTTGATGACCTTAAGAATCATAGAACAACTTTATAAAAATCATCAAGTATAAGATCATAAAGTTCTCCTGAAGACATCCAGAAAATTATATCAAAAGTATATTTGAATTAGGGAGATAGAGTCATATTAAACTCTTATAACAGAGTGGTAGAAATGCCTAACTTGATGTAATAAAAGGTTATAAATTCAATTCATTTATTTTTCATTGATTCAGTTGTTACAATAAAGAACAATAATATATGTTGCTGGTTCTGATGAAAACTAATACTTTAAGGTATCTCCTGTTTTCTCCTCTCTCTCTACATAATTATCTATGTAGCCTACATAGAGATAAAGAAACTGCAAGGTCTAAGGAGGCCCCAGTCTTATGTACAATGTGCCTACTTAGAAATTCCATCTGAGCCACAGGACCTGCTCCCTTCTACTGTGATACAGCAAGTATAACTATTATTTTACACAGTCCTTTTATATCAGCAATTTAAAGGGATGATATATAATGTTACAATAAATAATGAGTAGATCAAAGAATAAATACAGAAAAAATAATTATATTGAATAAAATTATTAAAATAAGACCACATCATAGCATTATGGCATGTAAACTATCTTTAAAGAACAATCTATTTTCTTCAACATTTACATTAAGAATTTGGTGAGAAAGAAGGAAATTTAACTTACAATTAAAAATTAATTTCTGAACAATTGCAAAACAGAAAATTTGAAAACAAGAGATCACTAAAATAGCAAAAGGATTACTGATCTAATAAGCACAAGCTGTTTTAATAGAGTAACAAAATTACCAAAAAAATATGTGATTGAATTTCAAAAAAGAGAGAAAAGGAAAAACCTAAGATCAAAATACTAAGATCAAGAATAAAAACAATAAGGTCATGACAAATGGATAGCAAATATGTGTCAAAATTATCAGAAATATGCTCAAATCCTTTCAAA
Source organism: Gymnobelideus leadbeateri (assembly GCA_011680675.1). Lineage (NCBI taxonomy): Eukaryota > Metazoa > Chordata > Mammalia > Diprotodontia > Petauridae > Gymnobelideus > Gymnobelideus leadbeateri. Next base: position 1,195,830 of record WOXC01003918.1, read on the forward strand.
CAGATTAAGTGAATATTTATGTAAATGTAAAATATATAAATTAATGAAATGATAAATATGAATAATGAAATGATAAATAAGTTAATGAATGAATCTCAACAAGCTGATTTCAGAAAAAGAATAACCAAGCCAAATTTAACCTCTTAAAGGGAACAAAAAGACCCAAATGATATAATAAATTCTATCAAACATGTAAATAACAAATACTTAAATTTATCTATGATCTTGTTAATTTTCAATTTTCATCTATTGGTGAAAGTTACAATTATTCATGTCTGGTCTTTTTTTGTGAAACTCCAATCCGTTCCCTTCCCAAAATTCACCACTGGGAGTCAAACCAACATGCTTAGAGATTTTTTTTTTACTTTTTCCCTAAGTCATAGGGTACTAGTGGAACAATATGTTCTTCCCATCATCTTCCCTCTCTCTTACCACATGAACAGAATATTCTTTCATCTTATTCTTCTATGACATCCTTTATTCCTGTTCGTAGATAGGTGGTACAGTGGATAAAGTATTGGGCCTGGTATCAGGCCCTGAATTCAAATCCATCCTCAGATACTTACTGTGTGACTCAATGTAATTTACCTAAGATTTCTAACCTCCACTTCAAAATGGGGATAATAATAGCACTGATTTCCCAGGGTTATTATAAGGATCAAATGAAATAATATTTATAAAGCATTTAGCACAAATCCTAACACATAGTAGGCATTACATAAATGGTAGCTACAATTATTACAACTAGCTTCTATTATATTCTTCTTTATAATTCCCTGTTAGTTATATTTTATAGCCTATGATGAACATTCCCTTTGCCTTGTGTGTTGTTCTAATTTAGTTCGTTAGTGGAAATGATATTCCATGTAATGCCACAATTCTTGAAGAAGTTTTGTTTTTTAGTCCACATATGAATAAACACATGTATGTAATAAACATGTCTAATGCCTGGATTTCAACATGTACCTAAATGGACACACTGCAACTGAAACAGACAATATAGAACAACAAGCTGTACCCAGAGTTGAAAGGGAAGAAGATAGTTGGATTGCTTTATAGAAATTGTAGAACACTTTTACTAAAGCCATACTTCTTAAAAACATCTTAAAAAAGAAGACCCATCTTAAACATATACACACAAATGTCAAGTAAATAAAAATAAATGTTTGCTGAACTGAACTGCAATTCTAAGCTATACAGTTTGTGTATATATTTCTAATACTTAAACCAAATTTTTAAAAAAGAAAAAATACTACAGACTGATATCATTGTTAATGTTTATGCTAAATTTGCAATAAATTATTAGTAAAGGTGCTCCAGCAGTATATTTTTAAATTATTTACTATAACCAGGTATTTTTAAAATGTAAGGATTATTTGAAATCAGGAAAATGGAAAACATAATGATTCATATTAAAATATTATTTTTTTAAAAAATCATCATTATTTCTATAATTGCAGAAATAGGCTTTAGGAAGGATCTTTTCCTTACTGTGATCAAAATTATTTCTTTTTAACCAAAAGGTAGCATTATTTACAATAAAGAAAAACACTGTCTCCATTATTATTTAATATACTGGTAGAGGAGTTAATATTATTCCTATCTGCAAATGACATACTTCTTACAGAACCCTAGAGGATAAAAAAATACACCTTGAGAAAACTAGTGGTTGTAGCAGACACAGAGAATAAAAAATAAACTCAAAATAGCCATCAGCTTTTCTATATGTTACTAAGAAAACCCTAGAGGGAAAAAAAGAGGAGAAAGAATCCTGTTTAAGAAAACAAATGCAATAAATATCTGGTAATTAGCTTACTGAAGCACATGGAGAACTTCCATAAAGAAAATGAATAAAAACAGTTTTGCAAAAGTAAAATAAATAATAACTAAAGAATCAATCAATTATTCAATGTCAATTTCTAGGCCACATCACTATAACTAAAAAAATAACCCTACACAAGCTGCCTTACAGATTTGACAAACTAATTGTCCAAGGGATACTTTATAGAATTAGAAAGATTAACAACTGAAATAAAGAGAAAAAGACCTAGAACATCAAGGGATATAAAAATAGGGAAATAAGGGAAAATACAAATGAATATATTTACAAAGCAGTTAATTATGAAAATTATTTGGTGCTATATTAAAGAATTTTAAAGCAAATATGTCATAGACTAGATAAAGAAGACATAGAAAGATAGTAGTTAATTCAATAACCTCAAGAATAGAAGCTATTGGCAAAGGATTCTTCATTCAACAATAACTGCTGAAAACCTGAAAGCAGTATGGAAAAAAATGGGGTTTGATAAACTTTATTCACTATATATCATACCAAATCTCTAATGATATAGGTAGACAAAGCAGTAGTATTAAAAAATAGATGAGATAGCTGAATGTGTCTTTCACATTTATAAATAGCAGAAGAATAATCTGTAACCTTATACAAGATATGGCATTATAAAAGATAAATGTTTATTATACTAAAATTTAACAATTATATAAACTTAATTCAACTGAAAGTAGAAGAAAATACAAATTTCTACATTAAATAATTCAGATTTTGGTCTGACAGTCAAAATCTATATTGAACTGACAGACATGCATATGTACATGCATGTGTATATGCATATGAATATATATGTATGTTTGTATATATCTATATTTTCCCCAGCACCCTAGCAGACAAGTATCAAAGAATATGAACAAAGAGTTTTCAGTGCAAGAAATATAAACTATTGATAACCATCTGAAAATGATTAAAATCATTGATAATTTGAGAAATATAAATTAGGCTAACCCTGTGATAACACCTCATACCCATTAAGTTTGCACATATAGCAAAAGATAGGCAAAAACCATTGTTGACAGAGCTGTGAGAAAGTAGGCATTCAATTCAGCATTAGTTGGTATACCAATTCACTGATGGCAAAGCTGTGAATTGGTTGTATCACTGTGGAAATACTTTGGAATCATTATAAGAAAGGTTATTGACTATTTATATTTTTGACACAAAACTTCAATATTGAAATTAAATGCCAAATAGTTTCCTGACAATAAGACCTATATGAATAAAATGTTCACAGCAACATTATATCTGTAATAAATTTCACAATGAGGATTGACAATCAAATTATGGTTTATAAATACAACAGGATCATCCTTCAACTAAGTTTAAAAATTGAGATAAACTCTTGTCAAATACCATTGTCAATATTTGTAACATGCTGACAATGTTAAAGGAGTCCTATTTTTTCTATTAATAATTAACTGTAAATGATAAACTTTCCTTTTAATAATGTACAATTTTCTAGGAATGTAGAACTGTTGCATTGGCTGTTTTGGCTCTTGTTATTATTTCTTGTTTTTTGTCAAAACAAAATGTCACAATAACTTTTAAAAATATAAAATAAAAACTATAAAAAAAAACAAAAAATAGTTCAACAGAGTTCTATTTCCAAAGAAAGTAGGAAGCTATTTTATAGGACCCTTCTTGTAATGGCTTTCTCTGTAAAGACATTTTATCAATATTCCATTAACATAAGGAACATTCAAATACAAAGCTCTATTTCTAACATCTGGTTTCCTATCATCAGTCATTTTAGAAGTTCCAGATGATAACAACCAATAATTGGCAATTTCTTTATTTCTTTGACAATGTAGTATAGTTGGAGGGTAGGGGGGAATATAGGCTTTGCCCCTAACTAGCTGAGTGACCTTGGGAAATTCATCAAACTTCCTTCAACTTCCATTTCCTCACCTGTAAAACAGAAATTATAGCTACCCTTCCTATTTCACAGACTTATTAAGATTATCAAATTATAACATTTTAGGAGGACTTTTTAAATTGTGAAATGTTATACAACTGTAAGAAATTTTTCATTATTCTACAACTATACACACACATACATATATATGTACATAAATATATATATATACATATTTATGTATTATCATAATAAGTTGTGTTTGTTTTTTTCCTGACCTCTTCTCTTTTCCATCCCACCTTTTTGGGGCATGAATCTTTCTCCTACCTGTACCAAATCTACATGAGAAAAATTTCAGTGAGTATATATTTTCATTAAAGCCATGTACTTTCCAAGTTTGATTTTCTTAGTTCTGAATGATATTCATAACCCAAGTAAAATATGCAAGGCTATTAAAGTACAATTAATTCAAAATAGAATTTTAAAATAAAATATTATTAATGGTAGGCTAACATCCAATACAACTCAATGCATTAAGAATCATTATAATTGTGGCGGCTAGGTGGCTAAATGGATAGTGCGTCGGCCCTGGAGTCAGAAGGACCTGAGTTCGGATCCGGCCTCAGACACTTAATGCATACACAAAACAAAAACCTAGCTGTGTGACCTTGGGCAAGTTACTTAACCCCAATTGCCCTTCAAAAAGCAAAAAAAAAGAATCATTATAATATAGTAGCATACACAAATAGAATTCATGACTTAGCAAATTGCATATTTTACACTATGAACTATATATGCCTATTACATATTGATTGTTTTACTACTTTAAGAATTTACACTCATTGCACCTATTTTAATCTATGTAAAATGTTGGTTGCTCTGTGTAAACTGTCAGGTGCGAATGCAATACTTGATTGTGCCTCTACTACTAATATTAAAATATTTTCATTAGCAGGACAGTCACACTTTAAAAGTATTCAATTTTCAAAATTTCAAAAAGTAAATTTATTTTCACAAATGGTTAAGATTTATTTGCTACAGTAAGGTCAATAGATGACAATGTGAAATGTCAGAACAATTATTTGAATATCATTACAGAAGGGGTTTTATAAAGCTTTATTGTATTTGTCATTTTAACTCCTAAACTTTATATTGAAATTAATTTGTAAAGAAAAATTACTGTGAACGTAAATGAGAAATTTCAGTTCTCCATAGCAGTTGAGAATTTATCTCCAAAGGTTGAAAACTCTCTCTTCAGTATAACTCACCAACTACAAAGTGGTTTTAGAGTATAGTCCAGCCATTAGAGTTTTATTTAAATCCAATGTGCCAAATGAATAGCTAAGTTAAAAATACTTATATGATCGAACAGGTTGTTAGATTATGTTTATTCAGATAATTACAGGAAACATTGACAAGTGATTTTTCTCTACTGTCAAAATGATTGATCAAGAAGCAATAGATTGAATATGGTATGATTTATCTAATATTTATTTAAGTTAAATTGGATATGGTTTAGATGTCTCAAGTTATTAATATGCCTGAGTAGATTTAACTTTTTATTATTTAATCCAAAACTAGGCAATTGACACCATAGCTGAGTTTACTGTTGACAGTAACAGCCTCATTTTCTTATTTCTAAGTTGATTATGATGCCAAAAAAGTACCAGTAGATAAGGGATAATTATCCCCAAACCATGTAACTCATGAAGGATAAACCAAAATGGTGCTAGTACTATCTTCATGCAAAAGTCACTAAAAGAAATACTTCAACTGATAATTAATGACTGATCAACACTGAGAGGTAGTCAATAGATAAGAAGTCAAAGAATGCCCTCTCAGTGAGAAAAATGAAGATAGAAGATTAGCCTGAGTGATCTTCCATATCTACTAAAAGCCAATAATTCAACATTTTGGTTGGTTCTTGCATGCTGAAAAATTTTAAGACATTAGATTTCCAGGTACAGTCACAATTGTCCTTTAAGCAGTTTAATTGGTTAGTTAAACAATTAAAATAATGTCACAAACTGCAACACGATTCAAAGTTCTCATTAGATCTTGATAGTAAATGTTCTGCCTCTGCAAAAGCAATTGATTATCATAAATTCATTTCCTGCTGCCCTACCTCCAAGACAATATATAATTTAAGTCTCTTACTTATATGTTTTCCACACATAAAATATACAGTGCCCCAAAATTCTATTAAGCTATCAAAGCTTAAACATGCACTAAAATTTTTGAGACAAGAGAATAACCATGCATATAAGCATCTACTATGTGTCAGGCACTGTGTTAAATGCCTTACAAAGATTATTTCATTTGATCCTCATGATATCACTGGGAGGTAGATGCTATTGTCCCCATTTTAAATTGAGGAAACTGGGGGCAGCTAGGTGGTGCAGTGAGTAAGAGTGCCGGCCCTGGAGTCGGAAGGATCTGGGATTGGATCCGGCCTCAGAAAATGAGCACCCCCACATAAATAATGACTGGCTGTGTAACCTTGAGCAAATTACTTAACCCCAATTGCTTTAAAAAAATTGAGGAAACTGAGTCTACCAAAGGTTAAGTGATTTGCCCAGGATTTCATAACTAATAAGTGTATAAGGCCAGATTCAAACTCAGATTTTCCGCTTCCTGACCCAGTACTCTATTCACTGCTCCACCAGCTGATTATGGTGGGATACCCTTTGTAGAGTAGAGAAGTTGGCAAAGAAAAAGAAATTCTAAGGATACACTCCATTAAAATGATTAAATATTAGCTATTTAATAGGCATGGTGCACATAAAAAATTAAAGAAAACAATTCTTACCCTCATGGAAGTGGATGTAAGTCATTTGAATGTATTTTGAAGTATACCATTAGAAGTACAATGGTAATTACATAATTCTAAATACTTTTTAGTGGAAGACCAGTGGTTGAGAAATTACTTGAGATAGTAACCACCTGGGAGTTCCATTCAATTTGACAAACATTTACTATATGCAAATGATTGGCATGACACTATGCTAGTCACTGGGGACACAAGGATAAAAACAAAAACCCACGTAGTTATAATACAAGTTAAAATTATTAAGCAACATAAGGGAAGTCACAGAGAAAGAAGAGAGTCATTTAATCTTGGGAGAGCTTCATGAATGGATGAAGAAATGTTGTGGTGAGTTGACAGATTAGATGTGGAACTGAACAGATGGTATGAAGAAGCAAACCAACCGCTGATTGTACTTGTCAACATTTCTCCAATTCCAAAGTTTTCTCAAATTCTAGTTGAAGGAAGCAAATATCTGATATTGTTTTGGAGAGGAGGGTCACAAAAAAAGTACAGAAAATGAGAAATTTTTCTGTTACCATGGAAACCAAGATAGCTTCAGATTCAAAACTACTTCTATATTTCATAAGACATGGTATTTAAGAATCACAGAATTTCAGGGTTGGAAGGTGATTCAGAGGTGATACAATACAATGTATACCTTGACAGAAAATTCTTGATAAGGTAGTCATGTAGCCTTTACCTGAAGACCTCCAAGGGAGAGTCTACTGTCTGATGAATATCCTTCCACTTTTTCAAAGCTCCAATTTTTAGTTGGTATTTCTTTACATCATGTTCAAATCTGTCTCACTATAACTCCTTCAATTTCCCTCATTTGGCCTCCCAACAACAAGGAGAACAAGTGCTTTTTTCCATAGGATAGACCTCCAAATACTTGAAGAGGTAAAATCTTGCCCTTCTGCTGGCAAGATATATCTACTTCTATAACCTGAGCATCATAAGTCCAGTCCCTCTGATGCTAATTTTTCCCATGATGCTCTCTCTCTTTTGGGTGTTCTTTAGTTTGACATTGCCTTTCCTTAAAAGTGGTTCCCATAACTTGAAATAGTTCCTCAAATGTTATCTTGACAAAGTAGAGTCCAATGACACCACCATTACCTTCTTCATTCTAATTGTGTTAACATAGCATAAGATGACACTTGTTATATGGCTCCCATGTCACTCCCAGTCATATTTAACTTAGTCTATAAAACCCTTCAGGTCTTCATACAAACCCCTCTCACATTATATTTTCCCCATCCTATAATTTTAAAGACAGCTAGGTGGCTAAGCAGATAAGAAATCTGGACTTGAATTCAGAAAGATTTGAATTCAAATCCTGCCTCAGATGAGACTTGTGTACCTTAACTGTCTCAGCCTCAGTCTCTTATGTAAAATGTGGGCAATAATAGCACCAACTTTACAGGATTGTTGTGAAGATCAAATTCGATAACATGTGCTAGTGCTTTGCCAACATTAAAGCTATATAAATGTTAGCTATAATTAGTGTTAATAATAGCTGAAAGAGGATGGTGGCATAGTGGGTTAGAGCTGGATTGAGTCAGGTAGACCTGAATTAAAATCCTACTTCAGACACTTACTTAATAGCTGTATGACTCTGGGCAAGTCATTAACATCTCTCAACCTCAGTTTCCCCATCTGTAAAATGAGGATAATAATAGCATTTATCTTACAAGGTTGCCATGAGGAAAAAAAAAGACAGAACATGTACAAGGCTTTGCAAAACTTTAAGCTATATAAATGCTGGCTTTTGTGATGATGATGATGATGATGATGATGATGATGATGATATGTTTGATAAGCATGTCAATGTTGTTATCCAAAGTGATGATGGAAATGATAAATAGCACAAGGTCAAGGACCAGTTTCTGGGCTACGTCACTAGAGATGTCGATCCCACTTGGCTGAAACTGTCCTAGTTCATGGGCTACTCCACTAGAGATGTCTATCCTGCTAGGGTGACATAGATCCCTTAATGACTCCTCTTTGAAAATGATTACTCTACTTTTCCCCATAGTGTAACAGAAAAGAGACAATGATACTGTGAGTTAAGGTATTTCCAACAGGTTTTGATGTATGATTCACCCAAAGTTGTGATGGAGATAATAAGGAAAGAGGAAAAATAGTTTGTTGAACTTCCTATTATCTAATTGCATTTGACACTGAACATCTTACTAAAAATATATTGCTATATATTATAATTCTTTCTCTTATTATTATTCACAGTTACATAAACAAATAGAGTATTTCCCAGGAAATTACATAAAAACATACATGAATATGCATATACATATATTAACAAATTTTGGAGAGCTAAGCAATTTGCTGACAATTTTGGCTATTTCTAGATATTTGCAAACCTTATTTTAAAATTATTTCAAAATTTTAAAAATCTCTCAGTAAGAGAAACAAAGAAAATTTTAACCTATCCCAAATTATACAACACTGATAATTAAATAACATATAAATTTTATCTATAGCTCAAATATTCTTTAAATTATTGTTTCAATTGTAATTTTAAAAAGTGGAATGGAAACATGGAAAACCCAACATAACAGTTACTTGTATTATCAAGTCAGATTGAGTAATTCTTTGTGCCATTCTTTTCCTAGAACAGGGAAGCAAGTATTTACATTTAGAGGATTTAAAACATGAATAATTTTAAAACAACAATTATGCTAATGACAATAGTGACCTTTTAAAAAATCTAATTCCATTAAAAGTTTTGAAATAACATGCTGGCATTATCAAAATGAATAGTTTGGTTTTTTGAGGCAAAAAATGAATCACAGAGTACTGGGCAAGTTCAAAGCTATTTTCGAACTACACTGTTTTCTAATATAATTTTTGAAAGTATACACATGAACTTAATATTGAGGAGATTTAATTGCATTTTCTATAATATTAATAATACTTTACACTGACATAATTTTAATGAAACTAAAGTGTTTATCACATACCAATTAATTAAACTCAACATGTCTGTCCTGTAATATTAGAATGGAAAAATTGAACAGAATGCCATATGTTGCTTTTCCATAAGTGATAGATCAAGTTACTGTTACAGATACATAATATTTTCAAAGATTTTGACAACCAGTCTCTTTTTTTGCCTTTTCCATACTATGTTGAATAGTTTAGCCATCATAAATCTGCTCTGTCTGTAATGTTGAACTTTAAATTTGTAATTCTCAACAGGTGAAATAAATAGATGACTAAAAGAAGACTATAAATTATAGAATAAAGTTATAAATTAGTGACTTGTGCAATATTTGCTCAAATGAAATTTCTGATGCTTGTAAAATTCAGTTTTACATTATCCAGAAAATTAACTTGTACCAGCAGCAGGGAGAAAAGTTAAAGGGGAGGGAAGTTAAAGGGGAGGGGGACAACAAAAGTTTATTACATAAAGAATCATTGGAATTCTATCATTTCTGTTACCCTCCATCTGTTATTTAGCCCACAGATTTAGAAAGGTTAATATATTCAGATTGCTTAATTAAGTGAACATTTACAAAGAAGTTATCTGATATCATTGAATTCTTTCTTTCTATAGGTCTAGGGTTTCCTTCGGACACTCAAGTATAATTGCATTCATCAGATTTACACACAATACTATAGATACACATGCATCATGATGTCAAGAATGTGTAGTTTCATTAGGTGTGTGACCTGCCTCCCCCAATACAAAAGACAGCCTATTTAGTATTGTGCCTGAGATTAGAGAGGGTAAGTAATTTATCTATGGTCATACAGATGCTCTCTAGCAGATGCTCTGACTCAATGTAGATGAAATCAAAGACATCCTGGCCCTGGCCCTCTAATTATTGGTGAGTTTAAATAATCGTGTAAAGTTCATTATAAGTCATCATGTGAAAGAAACAACTGAGGCAGAGTAATTCCTAGGAATGTAAGATATGAAATTAAACATATTTGTGTTTGCTGACAAAAACTAATGACTAATTATGGCTAGAGAGTTTGAGTTAGATAAACAAATAATTAGATATTTATTAAGAACAAATAGTTCATAATAGAAATGTCAACAAGTACCCTAATTAATGAATGTGTTAATTATTCTCCTCTACTATGGACAATAACCCCTACATGGTTTATTACACAGCTCTCTTTACACACACACACACACACACACACACACACATATATGTCTATATCTATTGTGTATATACGTATATGTACGTCTATATCTATATGTCTATATATGTATGTGCACACACAAACATATATGTGCATATATGCACACATTTATAGATACCTGTGCACATTTACGCATATGCATGGGCTTGTGCATATACATGCATGTATATTCAATAGAGGATCAAACACTACTTTCAAATCTTGATGTATCTATCATTCTGCCTCATTAAGGAATTTACTGTAATAAATGGAACATCCATTAATATTAAGTTGCAGAATGGTTATGAATTAATGAAATCATTCCATCAATGAAATTGTTGCTTTTTAAAGTGAAGACCTGCTATAATATTTATATAATATAATATTATATAAATAATAATTTAGCTAGTCAGTTTTCCCCCCAAAAATAAGCCATTTTAGACAGATAGATGATAAATAGATAGATAGATAAATGAGACATAGACAGATAACAGTTGAGCCCACATATCTGAGAATGCTTACCTTTACATTAAACAGTATACTTTTTTCTTTTTTGATTTCTATAAGTGATATTGATTAAATAACTTTCTGAAATGTATTAAATATTCCAGTCTTTATCAGAATATGCCCAAAAGACCATTTTATGGAGAACTCACATAGGGCAAGTGTTGATATGGTGGTCAAAAGGAGCGATACAAGGGCACTCTCAAGGTCTCTCTTAAGAACTTCAGAACTGATTCTGTGACATGGGAGACACTGGCACAGGACTGCTCAGCACTGCATGCCCACATCAGCGAATGTGCTGTGCTCTATGATCAAAGCAGAACTGAAGTTGCTCAATGGCAATGCAAGGTGCACAAATTTGGAGTATCCACACCAAATGTTCACATGGACTGTTTGTGCCCAACCTGTTGTAGAACATTCTGAGTTTATATTGGTCTGATCAGCCACAGTCGGACACAAGGAAACTTGACTCTAGCACAGTGATGTCATTTTGGTCCTCTTTGAGAATGAAGGACAATGACCAGTATATTAAAGGCAATTTGATTTTTCTTAAGAAATCAGGGTCATTACAGGCACTGGGGCATAGAGATCCACCATGCCCTACTGAAAAGTTGAAGGGGTTATAGGAGAAGATATGGGAGAGAGCAGATTGGAGGAGGGGATATCGGGAGAAAATTTGTAACTCAAAATCTTGCAGAAATGAATGATGTAAATTAGAAGTTAGTAAAGCATTTCATAAAAAAAAAAAGAAATCAGGGTCATAACCATTAATATCTATTATTCTATTGCTTTGTGCTTCTTCTAAATTCCTGCTTCCAATCTTTGGGTTTGAATATTATAAATTATTATTGTTATATTCATATGGAAAATAAGAGTAAATATGTTCTGAATAAAGTTATCAGGAACTCTTCTACCAATTATATACATCTACCCTGGGCATGTTTGTTTTAATTACTTCCTTATTTTTAGCTGTTGAGTGAGCTTGTCCGATGGATAAATTCTAGAAAGGTGAGAATATTATTATTTTCACTATAAATTTCTATAATGCTTGATGGGAATAATATTATTCCCACCTTATGAGAGGAAACTGAGACTCAGAGAGATCACACAGTGAGCAACTATTACAGCTGATACTTGAACCAAGTTCTGATTCAAGAAGTAAGTTGAAATGTATAATTTAAGTAACTACTTCTTAATCAATAATAGGAAACATCATGGTGAGCAATTTCTTTATAAAACAAGGCATATACTCAGAAAAGGCCATTAACTTCCTACTATTCTTTGAACAAGATTTTCTGGTTTTCTCTCAGAGATTAAGAAATATAGATTTAACTCTGGATAAAAATCACTGATCCAGGTCAGAAACCTTTGATGTTTTTCCCCCAGCATATCTGTCCCTGTTTCTTGCTGTGTTGCTGAACATCACAGCTTGTCTTAAAGCCAGTCTTGTCAGGAACCATCACTTTACTTTTCTTTTTAGCTAATTAAGTACTCAGGTTGTATAAATGAAGAATTCTCACTCATTTCGGAATCTATTGTATGCTTTGTCATTGCCTCTACTTAGTAGACCTCTTCATCCAACTGAAATTAAATTTTACAACCTCTTCAAATTAAGAAGCCATGTTTCATACTTTGAGACCTCTAGTTTTCTGGCTACTACCAGGGGTTACTAATATAAGCAATTTGAGAGCAGGGATCCTCTCTTATTTAGTTTTACATCCCATTCCTGCACTTAGCATAACCCTCTCCAAAGAACAGTCATTTAATAAACCATATAATAGGTGTATTTATTGAATGAATGGCTAAATAAATTACTTTGTTCATTTATTAATCAATTAATTAGAATGAGAGTAGATGGAAGGGCAGATAAATGAATGACTTGATTAGCCCTCTGTTCAAAGGTTTCTCCAATGTATATACTTTGTAGTGTAGGATCTGGAAAGAGAATTGAAATAAAACTCAAAAGATCTTATCTGAAGTCACAGTTCTACTCCTTACTGACCATTTCATTTTTGGTAAGTCACTTGGATCTTCAGTTTCCTTATCTGTAAAATGGAGATGTCTCCTTTTCCTATTTCATAGTACTATTATCAAGTTGAAATGAATGGTGCATGTGAAGGTACTTTGAAAACTTTAAACACTCCACTCACTTAAAGTGTGCATATTACTATTGTAGCTACTCTCATTATGATATGCAAGGCTAGCATGCAAAATGATGATTAGTTCGTTTTAGGTACTTTTCCTATAATTAACCTTAGGGGCTATTGGATAAGCAATGGTGGTTTCATTATGTAGTTAAAACTCCATGGTCTGAACATAGAAACAAGCCTCTCCCCACCTTAATCCATCCTCCGCTGTACTATAAAATTGATCTTCCTAGAGTATACTCTGATTATATCCCGCACACACAGCCCAGCCCCCAATCAATAAACCCTCAAGGGGTCCTATTACCTCCAGGCTCAAATATAAAACCCTCTGGTTGACATTTAAACCCATTCATACCTAGCCCCCTCCTCCCTTTCTTGTTTTTTTTTTCCCATTTTGCTCCTCACTCCCCACCAAATACTCTGATATGTAATTGCTGTTCCTTGTACAAGTCACAGTGCATTTTTTGCCTGATGCTACACATGCCTGGAATTTTTTCCCTCCTCATCTCTATCTCCTGGATTTGCTGGATTTCTTCAAGTCCCAATTAGAATCCTGCCTTCTACAAAAAGTCTTTCCTAGTCTCTCTGCTGGTTATCTCCAATCTACCCTGAATATATCTTGTTTGTAAATAGCTGTTTGCATGTTGCCTCCTTCATTCAAATGTGTGCTCCTTGAGAGCAGGGACTGTTTTTGTCTTTTGTTCTTTGGTTTTGGGGCGTGTGTGTGTGTGTGTGTGTGTGTGTGTGTGTGTGTGTGTGTGCCTGCCTGGCATAGCGTAGGTGTTTAATAAATGTTTTTAGCTAGTTGTAGACCTCCAATCAGCTTAGCCTACACAGAGGTGTAAAAACCTGTGGCCTCCTGGTCACATGTGGACTTCTTGGTCCTTGGGTGCAGCCTTTACATTGGGTTCAAGTTTTACAGAACAAATCCTTTTATTAAGGGTACTGGTTCTGTGAAGTTTGGATTCTGTCAAATGGCTGCACTTGAGGACCCAGAGGGCCACATGTGACCCTACTGCAACTCAGAACTAATGAATTCAAGTAATCCACCAGCTTCAGTCTGTCAGGCATCAAGGATTACATGAGTGTTATGCCATTCCCTTGCTCACTTTGCCAGGGTATAGACAAACATGCTCCCTTAGTATTTTCCTAGGTTAACATATATACCCTGCATGTCAGATCTCAACTGAACCAGATATGAATCTTCTAATACTCTTTAGCACACAACCAACTCTTTGTTATTCTCATAAAGACCACAGTGACTTGGCACTCTCAAACTGCTTACAAATATGAATCTCCAACAAATCTCTGGTATACAATCACTTCCTTCCTATTCTCATAAGGAAGGGATGGGATAACGTGGCAATCCCAAATCAATCACAGCTATAGAAGTCCATGCCTTTGACAACAATCTTCCCTTCCAAAAGTTAAAAAAAATAGAAACAACAACTAACATTTATCTAACTCTTTATGGGTCACAAAGGGATTTCTATGCTGTAACCCTAAAGAAAAGATGGCACAGAAATGTGAAAACCCATGTAGGTAATAAACAATGGCAGAATTAGAGAATAGCATGGCTACAAATAGAAATAAAGCAGAAAGATATTTCACGGAAAGTCAAGAGGTTGTATGAGTAAGGCAAGTGAGACCACCACCAGCTACCACCACAACCAATACTCTCAATTACACTCCAAGGAAAGGCAAGCCTCCAGAAGTTATTATCTACAGGAGCAAGCTCTGTAGAGACAAATCCCCAGATGCTATGTTGAACAACACTGCAGCCCTGGTTACTAAAGATCCATTTTAAAAAAGCTCTCTACACAAAAGTCTCTGGCACTAACAAATGGTTCAACTTCATAAATTGATAGAGTTTTATCAAGGGAAATGGCAATAAAGAATATAAGTTTATATATTAGCTTATCTTCCTCTCCCCCATAACGAGCCAAACTGGATAACTTGAAATCCAGTCCTTTTGGCCTTCTCATACGAGCTTCCCTCTTACCTTCCACATCCCCAGATATTGCTATCTGTTCTACCCCATCACCCTAGAGAGCCCCCGTTGGCTTCATCATTTGCCTAATCAATAAGTCACCTAATAGTTACTATCTTCCTTTATTTTTGGACTGCCTTGCTTTTTTGCTTATATCCCCAGGACTTAGCATGGTGTTTTTACACACATAGAAAGGGTTAATGCATGTGTTTCTATTTATTCATTCAATCAGTCAGCATTTAAAAATTTTGTGGTGTGCTAGGGACTATGCATAATGCTAGGATAAACAAAGCCAAAAGATTGTCTCTGGTTTTGAGTTCACAATCTTATATGGGAGACAACACACAAACAACTACGTACCAATAAGCTACATGCAGGATAAATAAGAAACAACAAAAGGAAGGCACTAGAATTATTACAAGGGATTGGGAAAGGCTTCCTTTCAAAGTAGGATTTTAGCTAGGAAACTGGGGATAGAGATGACAAGAGAGAACATTCTAGGCAAGGGGGTCAGTCAGAGATCTTGTAAGAGGAACAGGAATAGAAAAGAGTACAATATCTCTGGGACAACTATTTGGTAGGGTGTATGGTGTAAGGAGACTGAAAATGGAAGGATAAGTTATGAAGGGCTTTGAAAATCAAAGAGGGAATTTTATGTTTTCATGAATTTTATGTTTCATCCTGAGAGTGACAGGGAGCCACTGAACTTTACTGAGTAGGGAGGAAGTATTGTAGTTCCTGCACTTTAGGAAAATCACTTTAGTGAAGGAATAGAGAATGGATTGAAGTGGGGAAAGACTTGAGGCAGGGAGATCAACCAACAGGCTATTGCAATAGCCAAAGAGTGAGGAAATGAGGGCTTGTATCAGGGTAATGACACTGTCAAAAGAGAGAAGGGGTGTATTTAAGAGATGTTACAAAGGTAAAATTATAGGCTTTGGCAACAGACTGGATATAGGGGGTCAGAGATACTGAAACACCTAGCCGGAGAGTCTGAAGATTGGAAGGATTGGGAAGACTGAAGCCTGAGACTGGGAGAATTCAAGAAGTAAAATTATAAGCCCAAAAATCATTATAAAGGATCAAAATATTTATGCATGATTGACAAAGGAATATCACAAGTTTATCAAAAGTGATATAAGATATTATAAAGGATGTATATGACCAGAGAAGGAATTGGCCTTAGGCCACCATTTTCATTAACTAATATGGCTTTTGGCTCTTTTCATTTAATTCCTAATTTCCAAAACCCCAGGAAAATTTAATGTTCAAATAATGAAGAAACATAATGTTTATATTTCTATATGAAGTCATTAAAAGGATTTGTTGAATCATGACTAAATCCATAGAGAGCACTCCTACGCACCAGAACTTTATTTCAATCAAGATTAGTTTATGAAGGTCCCTTTGTATAATATTCTGCTTCTGTGTCATATGCAAACTGCTATAGCAGCACAGAGATAAATCATGAGTGATGGTTTCTTTGCATATTAATTAATTCAACTAGAGTACATTTTCCTATATACAAATTGTCCACTTTCCTCAAGCTAACATTTTATTTCTCAAACTGGAACTTTCAAATTCCTGGGTTTGTTTTAGCCTAAACGTATTCAAGTGTTTTTAAAAGATAATTTTCCTCTTGGTTTCCTTCTCATTTTCACCTTAAACTAGGGCATAATGTCTACAGATGCCTTTGATAGATTTAAGGAGTTCAGGGAATTTGCAAATAAAAATATTTAGACCTCTATTTCAGTATAATTGGTTTCCATTGTAATCCTATGTATTTTATTTCATGCATTTGAAACAATATTCTGAAAAGGGGTTCACAGGATTCATCAGAGTTATAGGGCATTTCTATGAAAAGGCCTCCTAACTGATCTCTTTACTATTCATACATCGAAGACTTTTAGTGGAAATATGTCAGACACCTTTGTTATGGCAACAGTAACTACCACAGAGCTCTTAACTGTTTGCCACAAGTAGAAGTAGATGTTGGGGAACTGTTGTCTTCCCTCATCCTAAGCTCTCTCAAACACTAGATGCCACCTCTCAGCTGGATGTTAAATTCAACATCCGTACCTCTGCTAAAAAAAAGTTAACCCAGAGCATCACTCTACTCCAACATTCAGGCCTACTACACTCCTCTTGACAGTCACTGGTCAAAGACAATCTTCCCTTCCATTGCTTCCCTAAATCCATGGGGTCTTACAATCTCCCCTAATGATTTCCCTGTTAGATTCGAAGTATTTCCTTGTCTGGCCTCTAAGTTGCTCCCTCTTTATGTATTGCCTTCCCTAATTGCAATATTAATTTCTGGAAAGTAGGGAGTATCTAGTTTTGTATTTGTATCTACAGTCCCTAGCATGATGCTTGACACAAAGGTAGTGATTATTAATGTTTTTCCATTCCATTTTCTGAGGCAGTGGAAGTCTAGAGAAAAGGAGGGGTACATTCAAGGTGTCAGAGGTAGAAGTGCCTAAGTCAGGATTTGAAACAAGATCTTCTTACTCTTTGAATGCTTTACCATCCTGCCTGAGGAAACTTCCTAATAGACTTCAATGATTTTCTCTCCCTCTTCTACTTTCCTTCCTCCCACCCCTCCAGACTTTGCTATGGCTTCCCAGAATTTACTGGGTAAAAAAAATAAATTCTAATACATTTAAAGTCTCCCACAGTCTTCTTCTAACCTACCCTTCCAGACCTATCTTAGACAAATTCCCTTTACGTTGTTGTTTTATGTCTCAAGTCTACTGTACTATTACGTATCTCCCATTTCCATCCTCCCTCTCTATTCTTCATGCTTTGGCTCATATTATCTTTCATACCTGAAATGACCCAATCAATCATTCAATCCAACTCTGAATTATTTGTGAATATGTGTGTATCATGATTAGATTGTGAGTAAGATTTAAACCTCATTTATTTTTGTGTCCTCCAGTATCTAGCAGAGAGATGTGAACATAGTAGGCATTTAATACATGCTTGTTTTGGGGTGGCTAGGTAGCACAGTGAATAGAACATAGGCCCTGGAGTCAGAAGGACCTGAGTTCAGATCTGGCCTCAGACACTTAACGCACACACAAACAAAAACCTAGCGTGTGACCTTGGGCAAGTTACTTAACCCCAACTGCCCTCCAAAAAGCAAAAAAAAAAAAAAAATACATGCTTGTTTAACAGAATTGAGGTAGTCTCTTTCAAAAGCATCTTAACTGTTCTTTTGTTTCCCTTCTTTATTGCCAAAGTAGCCAAAACACTGCTCTTTGTATGAGAAAATTTCCATTCTGTTACTTCCATGCTCAGGAACTTTTAATACTTTTGCACCGCTAACAAAATTGTACTACCACTAAAATAAATATAACATGGACCCTTCAGAATCTGAATCCAACCTGCTATTATACTCATTTTCCCCCTACATGTACATAAGTATTTATCAAATTATATGACTAAAATAACAAATTAAAGCATTTAGAGCCCTTATAGACAAGGAAACTGATGACCAGAACAATCAAGGGACTTACACAAGGTCATACAGATATTTAACAAAGCCAAGATTTCAACTCAAATCCTTCCATTTCAAATCCAGTGCTTTCTCCACTACATCACTTATGTATATGCCTTTGTGTATTTTCCTCCATTTGTCTGCAAGACAACTACTTCCCACTCTATAGCTAAAAACACCATCTATTAAAATCCAATCTATCATTCAAGATCTAATTCAAATGATCCATCTCCCTCTAATGAAATCTGATTCCTTGTTACCCAGGCTGTTCTTATTTTATTTACTGCTTTAAACTGTAGTTACTTGTATGCTTATATTGTTTACCCTACTAAAGACTATGTGCTTACACATAGTAGGTATTCACTACTAGTTAAATAGTGACCAGGAAAAAAGTGTTACATGAAGATCCTGGATGTTGAGTCAGAAACAGCAAAGAATCAAGAAAAACTAGATGAATTTGCAGGATGTATTATAAATTACCATCAGGTGCCATTCAGAGCTGGTAGGAGTCTCATCTTGCATGACAGTCATTGATCTGCTATAGGACTAAGATCCAACCTTTTGTGACTCTCCTTGAGGAGAAAAGGTTATGTTTCACATTTAAACTATGAATAATAAGGTCATGTTCAAATTAAATGAGTTTCTCAGGAGAATATCAGGACACTGAAGATATACAAATTAATACAACAAATTATTGCAAAAAAGATGACCAGCCTAGTGCTACAGCTGTTAATGAAATTATCCAAAGATCACAATGCTACCCAGTGCTGCTGCACTAATGAAGTTACTGCCTCATCTCATTACAGTGACAGAAAGCATTTGTATGCAAGGATAAGACTATACAGGGGAAAGAAAAAATCATGTGATATGAACCAAAATACTACTGTTGCTATCCAAATTGGAAAAGGAAAGGAAAAATGAAGTAGGAAACACGTTAGGCATCCTAAGTGATTATAAACTCTTTAAGAAAACAATTCAAAGTGTAACCACATTATTTCCAGAGATGGATTGTGGTGTAAATTAGTTATGAGTTCTTTATGCCCACTAGTAGTAGCCCTCATGTCTGGTACCTATTTCTACACAGTACCTTAAACAGAGCAAGAACTTGATAAATGTTAATTGAATTGCTTTAAGAATTAAGTTGACTTTTACCCAATAAATTATAATTTCAAGAAAAGAATTTCTTATCAGGAATCTCTGAAAACTAGCTATTGATATAAAATTATTTCCTTAGAAGTAAAAATACAAAGTACTTATTTTATTAAGTTACATTATAAAGTCACCATTTATGTGAATTATTTCTCTGTTTTCTCTTTCCTCCTCCAATCCTACAAAACAATATGTCATTTTCTATAATAAAGAAGTATGTTCTAATTAATTTTTTTATTGTTTTTAAATAGCCAAACTCTGAACAAATGTATGCAAATTTTTAAAAATATAACTTAAACTTATAATTGAGATGAATAAGTCATGTCTGGAGTTGCTGCATTGCTGAGGAGATAGAATAAAGAAATAAGTTTCTTTTTCCTGTAATTTCAAAATGCAGACAATGAAACAGGGTAAGAATGCCTATATTGGGGGCTCTCCAAATATGACAGAAATGATATTTTATACTTACTTGGAACCTTACAGCAATAGAGCTTTCCACATGTTATCTCATTTGATCTTCCTAACACTTTTATGAAATCAATTGTAAAAGTATTACTTTTATAAATGAGGAAACTGAAATTTAGAAAGGAGATATGACTTCTATAGAGACCCATGGCTTATGAAGCTGAAGTGAACGTGAACTCCAAGAATTGAATCCAAGTCCAATGCTTTTTCCACTAAGCCTTTCTCTTTTGAAATACAAAGAAGTGAAATTTCTGAATCTCAAAATGTGTTCTGAAAAACTAGTTTTTTTCTTTACAAGTTTAGTTATTGATAAAGATGGACAAAAACAGCTCAATTCGTTCATAAGTGTGCACCCCCCCCTCTCTTACACACACACACACACACACACACACACACACACACACACACACACACCAGGTAAAGGTCTCTGATACCTCTTTGTGTCTCCTTCATTAGTACCATTTCTTCCAACTATTCCTAACCATAAATGTTCAGACTTGTATCCCTATTTTTCCCTCTATGCCTTCAAACTTGATCAATTCACCTTGTTTTCTAATCTTTGGACCTATCCTTCAGACAGCCTATAGTCAATCTCTTCTTGAATATGCCATGATCATCCTAAACCACTGTCTCCTCCCAAATTTCTTATTGCTATCAATGGCCTCACTATCTTTCTAACTGCCCAGGTATAAAATCTAAGTGATACTAACTCCCTCCTCTTCATTATTCTCCTATATCTATTCACCAATGTCTACTTCATAGTAAGTACCTTGAAAGAATGGATCATGTTTTATTCATATTTGCATCTCACAGAAGACAGTGTCTTTGCACTTTCTCCCTGCAGAGAACATTCTGTCCAAATTTCATCTACACTTTGAAGAGCAGGTGAATTCCCATCTCCTCCCTCTTTTGAACTCTGATATGAACTACTATCTGCATCACCCATTTTACCATTCAATCATATATAGCTCTCTATTGTTTCTGGTGTGTTCATTTTATTCCTCCACTAGCCAATTTCATCATGAATTTCTATAGGGTATGCACTGTCTGATTTAATTTTTTTAGTTTTTATTTCCCTTTGTGTCTTGCATATCACTACATGAATGGGAGTGTTCAAGGAATTTTTTTTTTAAAGAATAGACCTAAGCTTTAGTTCCTCTCCTATAACACTATGTCCTCACATGGCCCATATTAAATGGAAACTAGGGAACAATGATCTAAAAGTGGCCCTTCCATAATCAAGACAGAGTCACACACTTGTGAAAACAATTAGCCACTTGCATCATATTAACAGGAAAAGTGGCTTCATATCATAAACCAATTATGCTCTTAATAGTGCAATTAGTTTGAGGAACAAAGTGCATACATAAAGAGTGGAGACTTAAAAAAACCCTCGGGGGAATATGTGAGCCTTTATCTGAGATCTTCTTTTAAGACTTTTAGCCATTGCATTAGTAGCAGTGATTAGTTATCTGCTTTCACCAGTACACATAATTCATGTATTGCCATTGATTTCCCTCCTCTTGACATATGAAGATCAAGAGTCTTCCTTTTGTTTCAACATCCAAAAGTGTGTAATGGAATTTTAAAAAGGTTTTTGTTCATTTTCAATGTAAATTTCTAAACCTAATCAAGAAATGCACTGTGCTGATAAATATTATTTTATTGATAAATTGTTTTATCTAATTTCAATTAAATCCAGTAAACACTTATTAAGAGCTTAATATATACAGTTATTTATGGTACATTCTACAAGAGACACAAACTTTATGTAAGATAGATATATTTCCCCCTGATGGAAGACCTACGCTAATTTTTAATCCTGGCATTATAAGTTGCTAGCCATATAATTTTATTTACTATTTCTTGAGTCAAATATACAAAATAGAGATAAAAATCCACTTTACCTATTTCAACTATTGAGAGAATTTTAAAACAAAATTATGTGCAGGAGAACCTTGCAAATTATGAAGTGCTATACCATTAGAGGGCAGTCTAAGCATCATCTTCATCATCCTTGTTGTTGCCTTCACCTTTGTCATTTTTATAATGTACATTGTAAAACTATGGGTTTCATAGAATCTCAGAGTTAAAGGGAACTCTAATGTCCAACTACTTTCTAAATAAGAATGTGTTCTACAACATACTCAAGGAATGTATACACACACATACACATATCCCACCTTATACTTTCATAGCTCTCATGGTTTGACAGCACCCCTCCCAAGTGAAATCAGTATCTGTTTCTTTGCAAGCTTTACCTAGTGCTTCTCATTATCTCTGCAGCTGAAACAGAACCTGTGTTTGCAATACACGCAATACTTACTACATATATTCTCCTGTTGCTGCTGTATGCTTACTGTATAGTTTCTACAATGACAATGAATATTCAATTTTTACAGTGTAGAACAATTATCTAAGCAGTCCATTCCTCCTTCCTCTTGATTATCCTCTTGATAACCTATAATGTTCATTCAGCTTTCTAAAAATATGAGTCACATAAGAATTTTCTACGTTTTGTGGTACATTTTCCAAGTTGACAAGTATTGTCAACAAATGGCCAAAGTACAATATTTTCATTGACTAATTAGGTTTTAATATACTGTCATCACAGGCCTATCTGGCACCTGAAACTCTGTAACATAACCAATAAAAAAAATGACACCATTTCCAAAGCCAGGTGCACTGGAGTTTGGGACGGCTACATAGGATTTATTGACGAGTGCCATCTAGGTAGTATTATTGTTATTTTAATATAAGCCTGTATTGTTGTCATGAATAAGTAATCATCATTCCCTCTTCTCTCAGTTATTCCCCTCTCCTCTTCAATTCCTCATAAATAACTATGCCAACCTGGTGTAGGTCTTCCTCTTGTTGTTTTAATATTTCAGGGCTAATTCTTCTCTTGCCTCTCATTTTTCATACAGATCAATTCTAGTTTCCCTCCTCACATATATTAGACTTCGCTCACTAAAGACATTTAAATAAATTTTTTAATCTTCCAAATGGTCAAACAGAAATAAATTTAATATTGGGTACTATGTGTATGTGTGCACATGTGTGTATGTGGGTGTATGTATATATAATGCAATTTTCCTCTTCACATTTCTAAAATTTGAGAACAAGATAATCATAGACATTTCACAGCAATATATGTATATATATATTAAGAAATAATGAAATTAAACTCTCATATTTTACAGATTAGGTAACTAAGGCTCTAAGTGATTATATTTCCCATGATAACACAGCTAAGTAGCAGAAGAGTTGGGTCAAATTCCTCCTATTCTGGTTCCTTTTGTAATATACCATTTAGTTTTGTTTTGTGTGAGAGAAAAATTAATTTGCTCATATGTGAAAATGCACAAATATGCATTACATGTTTCTAAACAATGATGTATGCCAGTCCTTTATAGTTATATTTTATCCACTTCTTTTTTGGGGAAAAATAGCTCGGAGTGTAAGTTAAGGTGAAATTGTAAAATTTCTTTGAAGAACATATTTACCATTAGAGTTATATAGATTCCTGTGGAAAAGGCTCCCTTGAAATCAGTGGCAGCTTCTTTAAATCAAGGAAATGGCCAAGCAGTTAGGCAGCTTCATATATATTCCCTGTAATTTTCATCATTACCTGATACAACCACTCACATAGTGCCTTTTCAAGTGAAGTGTTTTTCTCTATTGGGTCTTGTACAAGTTTAATATCTAGTATGTTTGAACTGCTGATGGTTGGCTAAGTATATCAGTAAAATCAAAATTCTACCATTCACTTGGCATTGTGTTAGGTTACGCATCAATGTTCCTCTACATAGAGAGAGAGAGAGGTGACATTGAACAGACCATTCCACTGTCTATTTTTAAATCTATATTAATAACTCATCATTGCACAATTAATTGATTCAACCATATGGCAATTCAAATTGTCTTAATAACAGGATTTGGATATATAGTTAATAAAATCCTAGAATTTGAAGCTGAAAGGAATTTTAGAGATGATCTTGTCCAATTCTGCATTTTGCATATTAAGAAACTAAAGATTAGAAAAGATATGATTTACCCCAAATTATACAGAATATCTTTACAAGATTTTTTTGGATCTGGTTTGGTAATCCAGACTGTTAGCTATCTCTCCTAGCTTTGTTCATATGCAAATTTAATAAGTATTAAGAGACTAATAACAGAAAATTGTCTCAGTCATGATATACTATCAAGAAAAATTCAATGACCTTTCCAAAATACATTGCCTTAGAGCAACAAAATATACTTAAGATACTTTGTAACCTTATCTTCATGATGATGGGTCCTTATAATGAACAGCTAAGACTATTCACAGCATGGTTATGAATCTGTTTGGCAGCTTTTCTTCATTCCCCTTCACTGTCAAGGTATCAACTGTCATTTTTCACCTCTATCATTATGACTGCCTCTAATGGCAATTCTCCCACCCCTCTCATTGCCGTTTCTAATCTACTGCGGGCTAGAAAGCCAATGATTCTAGTGCATACATAGTACATGTAGTAGAAAGGAAGTTAATATTTGCTGAAAGAATGAGGGCCTTTTAAAAACTAATTGTGTGTTAAACAAGAATAAATGGACTCTAAATGACATCTTAAGGACACTGCCTATAGAGTCAAGCGCATGGCTTTAGTGTCAAATATTTCAGATGCTAGAGATACTATTCTCTTACTTCTGCATTCTGGTTAAGTCCTAGAGAGCCATGGCCAACATATATATGGGCTTCTGGCAACTGAAGTGTTGAATGAAATAACCTGACTAATCTATGAATTAAAAGGAAAACAAACTTCCAAGTTCAAATAGAAGTAATACCATTGGTCCAGCTGTTCATAAGCACTAACCCTTTTTCTTTATAGTGGGGTGACCCCAGTCTTCAGCATGTCTCTGCCTATTTGCTCAAACCTAACTCAAGCTGCTCTTTAGAGTGTATGGTTCACATTACTTTTTTATAACCTCTCTCTCACTAGCTGCTCTCAATTGGTCTGAGTTTTGTTTATCCCAGGTCTGAAGCCTGAAGTTCTCAGCCCCCTCTCCACAAAGGAGTTGTAAAACATCCTCACAAAATTCAGATACCTTGCAAGAATGCCTCTGCAGGGTGACAAGCCTTAATCCTTCATTTTCTCACTGTGCAAAAGAATTATTCCTTCTTGCAATGAGTCTCCTCTTAGGTGGTTATTAAAGATGCAAGGCCTATTTTTCCTTCTGAATATTTTAAAATTTAAAATAAAGCTGAACTATGGATTAAACAATATAAGCATATTTCCTCACAGGAGTAAACTAACCATCAATACTGTCCTAGAAGCCAGGAGGATTAATCTGAATGAATAACTTTGATGGAAGTCAGTATCTTATCACATATTGATATAAGGTGAAATAATAAGAGATAATCTAATCAGTTTCTTAGACTATCTATATCATCCATTTCTGTAATATTACTTTTGACCCATGCTTTTTTATGATGGCAATTGATAAACTAGAATTTATCCTGAAAAAGATAACCAAGATACTGAAGGAATTTTAAACTATTTCATATGCCAAACAACTGAAGGAGCTAGTAGTGTGTTTAACTCAGGGCAAAGAACATATATTAAGAGATATGACAGTTGTTAAGTGAAAGAAGCAAAAAACTTGTTCTGCACACTTCTAGATTACAAAACAAGATAGGAATTATAGGGAAGCATACTGCTCAATTTAAGAAGGAAATTCCTATCGCAGCCATCTAAAAAACAGGGTGGCCTAAATTAGGAGATAGTGAATTCCATACCACTAAAAGTCTTCAAACAGTATGTGAGAGGGATATTAGAGAAAAGACATATTTATGGGAAGAGAAATGAGAGAAAATGATGCCCAAATCCTTTACAGCTTGTATTATTATTATTCATGGACTACTTAAGATCTTACAATTAGAGCTCTTAGAAAACTTAGGCAGTTGGGAATTGATTTGTAATTTAAATGCCCAATATGGAAATATGCTTTGCATGATTTCACATGTATAATAGGTATCATATTACTTGCCTTCTCCATGAGTAGGGAAGGGACTGAAAGGAGAGAGAGAATTTAACATTTTTAAAATGAATATAAAAAAAAAAAACAAATGAGATTTTTTTAAAGTTCACATATCTGAAATCAACAACAACAACAACAAAAATCAAATGATAGAACAGGGGTTCTTAACCTTTCATGTGTGTTTTATTGGACCACTTTGGAAGTTTGTTGAAGTCTATGAAATCTTTCTGGAATCGTATTTTTAAATGCATGAAGGAAAAATACACAGCATTAAAAAGCTTATTTTATTGAAATAATTAATTTTTTTTTTTGCTATTTTTGTTTTTTTTTGGAGAGGGGAAGGCAGGGCAATTGAGGTTAAGTGACTTGCCCAAGGTCACACAACTAGTAAGTGTTAAGTGTCTGAGGCCAGATTTGAACTCAGGTCCTCCTCACTCCAAGGCTGGTTCTCTATTTACCATGCCCCTAGCCACCCAAGAGTGAAAATATTTTAAAATAAATTCAACAAGTACCCAAATCTATCCATACATCTCCAAAAGCTTTATGCATCACAGGTTGTGAATTGCTGTGGTTGATGTATATTAGAGTACAATAATAAAGAACAGATAGGTTAACTATTAGGATTTACCAAGGTTTTTTTTAATTTAAAGGAGATTTTAATAGTGGTCATGTGAATTATTCCTAGGAGCTCATTAAGTCACTTCTCAATTTTTACTAATTATTTTTGGCCCCTATAATTACAACTTTAATGCATTGTTTCTACTTATGGTTTCAATGTGTTAATGTACTTTTCAATGAATATATTATATTCATATATGTGTGTATGTCTAAACTTCCAGAAATTTTCTCCCCCTCTTTTCACAATTTATCTCTGCAATCTACGTTATACTGATGCTAAAATTAATACTATAATATTGCCATTTTCAGTACTAATGAGATACACTCCTTGGTTGACATGGCAATTACTTGTTCTTTTTTGTCTCTTTCTATATATTATTTTTATATAACTGGCATTCAATTAAAAAAATACTGAAACAAAATTTCCTCTACAATGTGGCCAGTCACAATTTCAATGACTTCATTAGGCTTAACTGTGTTTTAAAATGCTATATTAGCTGATTTAGTTACAATGTTTCTATTGAAAACTCCCACTAAGAAATATAAAATAAATGCATAATGTTAAAAATTGTCTCAAAGTATAAAGTACTGCTAAAAGAAGAAAATATTTTTCTTTTAAATAAAGCTATTACATTTTAAAGCTTATTTCATTCTGGAGCTATTAACATGTATTAAAATTAATATTCGTATTGCTAAACAAATCTCTGTTCAGGCATTCAAATAGATCTCATTGGGAGACTGGTGTGTTGCATACCATGTCTTAATCAAGGACTGCGCTGATTTGAACTCAAATATATCTCATCACTATGTGATCCATCATTATACTTTTTTACTTCTCAAATGTCAACTCTCTTGTCCTAGCATAAAGATTTTCATGAAATAGTATTGTGAAAAAATGATTTAGTAATTTTTGGAAGTGCTCAGTACTGTGTATTGATCTGAACAATTCTGTCTTCCACAACACAAATTCTAGTTTTTAAAAATTGAAAATATGTTAAATACATGGTCAAAGTGTTGTCATTTTCCCCCCAGAAAACTACTGAGGACTAAACAGTTTCTCTACATTTGTAGTCATACTCTAAAATACTATACATATTAGTGGGTTTGCTTATTTATTATTTGTACTACAAAATCAACACATATCTTCATACTGAACATGGTGCCTCACAAATTGGAGGTTCTTAATAATGCATGTTAAACTGGTTAGATTTGTTATCACTGACAACTAATGTAATTTTGGAAATTGCTGCTTTACGACTCAAAGATTTCTATATGTATATTTGCGTATGTATGTGTTTTAAGGACATGACAAACCCCTTATGACATATGTAGACAGACAGACACACAATCTCTCTTATTAATCACCAATTGTCATTTTTTATTTTACTGTTTTTTTTCTTTTTGGAGGGCAATTGGGGTTAAGTAACTTGCCCAAGGTCACATGGCTAGTTTTTGTGTTAAATATCTGAGGCTGGATTTGAACTCAGGTCCTCCTGACTCCAGGGCCTGTGCTCTATTCACTTCACCACCTAGCCGCCCCAAATTGTCATTTTTTTAAAGGATCTTGTGGTGTGCTCTCTGGGGAGCATCAAACAGAAGCTAATGGTCTGAGAGGCATCAGTTTATTTGATTAACTATTGATAAATAGAAAGGAAAGGTAAGGAAAAGTTGGGGATATGAGGAACTACCCAAAATTGTTGTAGTACTAGTCAGTCTAAGGACAACAGAAGGCCACAGAAGGGTAGCAACAAACATTGAAGGAGGCTATAAAGCCTTGGATGAGGAGAGGAGGAAGTAACAAAATTTTTTTTTCTTCTTCAAACATTGTTTCAGGCCAGGCCCGGTCAAACTATACACTGTTTTACTTAATCAATGTAGATAACTCTTTTTCAATACAAGGCAGATGTATACAAAGTACTTTGCATCATCTGGCCCAAAGATTTAGAATATATACTACCTCTACTCTGTATTTTTGGATCAGACTTGTGATTTCTTCAATATAGAAAACTCTCTCTGTATGTAGAGATGAATGCAGATGGATGTGAGGAATTTTTTTTTTTGTAATATAGAGAGAATGAGAGCATTTCAAATGTAACCAAAATTGGCTCTGTCATTGCAAATTGGGAGACTTTGTAAAAAAATATTTTAATATTATAGAAAACACAAAAAAGACTTGTTATTGGTAAGGACTAAATAATTTCACGCTAAAATGTCAAGTGAAAACAGTTAATATGTGTCCAAAGTATTTGTTGGTTATGATATGAGTACCCTTAAATTTTGGTGATAATTTACATTAACTTATATGTGTCCAGTCTTCTGTGTCCATGTCTCCTAACTACTATACTCATAGACTATTTTTTTCAACATTACTATCAAGTTTATTAAGTTTAGTTATTACATGAGACTGAGAGAGTATGGCTAATATATTGGGTGAAAAACCTGGGATTAAAAAAAGATATCAACAAGTTCAGACAACAGACCCAATCTAATTGAATATGATATGCTTCAAAGATGAAGTATCTTATTTGAAGAACAGGAAAGAGGTCAGTGTCACTAGAGGTAAGCAAAATATGAGGAAAGAACCAGGTTATGACAGGTTTTAAAAGGCAAAGAACTCTTTATCTGATTATGGGAGAAATATGATATTGCTACAATTTATTGATGGGAGGAATGACATCTGAACTGTGCTTTAGGAAGACCAATTTGACAACTAGGTAGAAGACAGGCTGCACTGGAGAGGAACTTGCAGAAGGGAGAACAAGCAGACTTCTATTTGCCATAGGCCAGGCATGAGGTGAAAAGGGTGTGGGATAGGGAAGTATCAGAGTCAGAGGAAAGAAAGGGGTATATAAGAGGGATATTATGAAAGTAAAATTGGCAGAGCCTTGGGGGGCCCTCTCAGTAAGCAGGACTTAGATGAAGATCCAACAAAGGACACTAAGAAGGAAAATCAGGAAAAGCAGATAAAGAATCAAGGAAGAGTAGAGTTACAAAAACCTAAAGAAAAGGGTATCAACAAAAAGTCTGATTGACAGAGTCATAGGTTAAGGAGAGTTCAAGAAGATGAGGATTGAGAAATGGCCACAGGATTTGGCATTTCAGAGATCAATGGTACCATTATCGCTCCCTTTACCTTATAGATGAGGAAACTGAAGTCAAGAGAGACTGTGGGACTTGTGCAAGGTCACATAATCAATTAGAGTCAGAACCAGGATTCAAACCTAGGTCTCTATACAGGGAGTCCAACACTCTTCTCCATTACAGAGTGTTGCAATTATAATTTGCAGAGAATACTTTAGAACTAAGGAAGGAAATCCATTTGCATGATGTCTGTGCAATGAAAGTTTAAAATGTTAGGTTGGAAGGGATTGGATTATAGTTACAGAAGGGGCCTTGCAAATCCCTATGATGTCAGGACACTAAGCAGAGTTGAAAGAGATGTAGAATGTTTCTTCTCCTTTCTCCTACCCTTGGGGGAAAGAAAGGCAGTACAGTCTACCTTACTGAAATAGTGGAGAATATTAAGAGACCATGAAAAGTAGGTAAATCAGATTCCAAAAAAGTCTTATATGACAAGACTATTAGACAGTTTTGTTCACTACATTTTTGCCCAGGAAGTAAAGGAGGGTGGAGTTCACCAATCACACATATTAGACTGTAGTAGATTGTAAATATAGAATAGACTAGGATAATGAGTGTTTCCAAATCCCCCAGCATGGCGCCACAAAATGAGGAAGCCTAATAAATGCTTAATGATCATAAAATATAAGATCTGTGGCCTTAGGTTTTTTGGAGCTCAAATAAAAGGTAATGCTCTGGTCTGAAACACAAAACTCATCTGCAAAAGTGCAACATTTCTTTTAAATAAGCAAATATGAAAAAGGCAAAATTATTTTTTCTTTATCCTTAAATATCTACACCTTGCTTTTTAACACTATACTATAATGCATGGAAAATATTTTGCTGTGTGCATAAACTTAGGGATTGTAATATATGAAGGATAAATTCCTATTCTTGGGCATTGTCTATGCCTAAAGACTTGAATATTCTTACTGTAATGATGATATTGATTATTAAGTCAACAGAAAACTATCACAAGGGACTCCAGATTTCTATACCAATACTCTGTTCTGTTACATTAAAATGTCATTACTGAATCACCAACTTTTCCCCCTGCTGTAATATTATTCTCTGTTGATTGCCTGCCTGAGTTGAAATTTGAAACTGTCACCCTCAGACTTGCAAAAGTGATTCAACTTCACTTATAAGGAAAGTGAAATTAAATATTCATTCAAGGGCTGCATTTCAAGTTCAAACTGTCTGAAACTCCTTAAGGCAAAATATATTTAAGTTTCAATACAGTTTTTCTTCTATTTTGTGCAGTTAAAATACAAAATGTCTATAACAAGTGGACAAACAGCAGAAGAACAAGCTATTCTGAAGTATAGACATTTTCCCTTTCTTACTTTTCTTAAACTTATCCAGTTTTTCTTTTATTGTCAAGAAACTTTTGTTGTTTCTCCTTGACCAGAATATCCCAATTGCAAAGCTCCTTCTCATTCAAGGTATGCATAATTATATGCATTATATACCCCTTTGCTTTCCTTTGGAAGATGCTAGATATGTTTTTTAAGTGGGAGTAACAAAATGAGCGTAAAGTGAATTATTAGTTGGGTTTTTTTGTTTTGTTTTTTTGTTTGTTTGTTTTTGCTTTTTGGAGGGAAATTGGGGTTGAGACTTACTCAAGGTCACATGGCTAGTTTTTGTGTTAAGTGTCTAAGGCCCAATTTGAACGCAGGTCCTCCTGACTCCAGGGCCATTGCTCTATGCACTGCACCACCTAGAAGCCCTGTAAAGTGAATTATTTTTGTTAACATGAGGTAATGCCAAGCTAGATTTTTTTAACTGGAAAATGGCCAGTTAACCTTTGTTTTCCCTGTCCTAATAGCAACTTGTGGAATGGACAAGGATTTAGACAGAACAAACAAGCCTTCCCACCTGGCTCCCCTGAGCATTTGTATTTATACATGGTCTCTTTATTTTCCATTCTTAAAGTCAGGCTCATTTTCAAAAAGGAATGATTTAGAAGCATATTATTAGAAGGGGCTTTTTTAGATATCAACACTGTGTAACCTTTCACCATAACAGATGAGACTCCTATTATCTTTTGATCACTAGTGCTCCAATCTGTTCTTTGAGGACATAAGAAAGAAGTAATTGTTCGCTGTGGAACCTAAGGTACAGAAGCCAATAAGAAATTCTTAAGCATCACTTCCCTCTCTTCTGAAAGTAGACAACTGGGGACAGAGTGCCACTTCCAGAAGGGACGTGGGAGGAAGCTGAAAGTGGTACTGCTTGACAGGCCAAATGCATCCTTCCAGTATATTCTTGTATTATGCTTGCACAGAAGTATAGCTTCAGACTACCCCTTAGATAAACAGCTCCTGAATAATATCAAGGCCATGAATAAAATCTATCATAAAAAGGGGGAAATGTGCCTCATAGGAAGAACCATCAGAAGACATGTGTGTATGTGCGGGGGGAGCCTGACCCAATGTATCACAGTGTACTGGAAAGACAGCAAGATTTAAAATCAAAGTACTTTATTTCAAATCTGATCACTGCTATTTTCCAGTACGTTTACTGTTAGGTGGCATCAGTGAGCAAAGCAGGAAGAGTCACTGATCACTCTCGAACCTGAGGTCCTGTCTATGTACAACAGGGGATCGCTATCCCCTTTCCCTTTTCCATTCCCATGTATAGGGCTTCCTCGTAACACCTTCTGCTTCTGAGCCATTTTTTTCCTACTAAAACCTTCACACTGACTTATGGGGGGAAGAAAGAAGGAAGGAGGAAGGGAGAAGAATGGCCGCTGTCTCAGTTCAATCGTCATGTAGTTATACCAAGATAGATAGAGTCTCAGATGTCAGGTTTGTAAAAGTCTGAGACACCCTCCTCCACACATACACTTCTATATTGCTCTTACTCTATAATGATTTCAATCCCCTTTCAACCAGGCAAGATCTCTCTCTCTCTCTCTCTCTTTCCCTCTCTCTTCCTCTCTTTCTCCCTTTCAAAAGGGAGAAAAAGTGTTACATCCCACTCATATCTTCTGTGTATGCAAATAATAGAAGACAAAACCTTAGGAACCATATTGGCTAACAGAATTTTAACCTATAATGAAAACATGGACATAAAAATAAACATTTAGGTGAAAGAACTAAGCTCTCAAGAGTCAGAACTAAACAAGGAAAAACTGCTTGATTTATGATTAGAAAAGGAGTATGACAGTGTTGTATAGTGTCTACCTCATTTAATTTATATGCAGAATTCATCATGAAAAATGCCAGGCTGGACATATCAAAAGTCAGAATTAAGGTTGCCTGGAGAAATATTAATAATCTCAGACATGAAGAAGATACCATTCTGTTGGAAGAAAGTGAAGATAAATTAAGAAGCCTCTTGATAAGTGTGAAGGAGGAGAGTACAAAAGCTAGACTGAAGTTTAATATTAAAAAAACTAAGATCTTTTCAAATGGTCCCCATCACTTTCTGGTAAATAGAGGGGGAATAAATGGAAGCAGTATCAGAGTTTATATTCTTGGGCTCAAAGATCACTGCAGAGGGAAGCTGCAATCATGAAATTAAAAGATACTTCTTGAAAGGAAAGCTATGGCCAATCTGGACAGCATACTAAAAAGCAGAGATATCACCTTTCTGACAAATGTCCATGTAGTAAAAGCTATGGTCTTTCTAGTAGCAATGTATGGCAGTGAGTGTTGGACTATAACGAAAGCTAAACTCCACAGGATTGATGTTTTTAAATTGTGGAGCTGGAAAATAATTTTGAGAGTCCCTGGACAGCAGGGAGATCGCATCAGTCAATACATAAAGAAAATAATTCACTAGAAGAGTCAAATACTAAAGAGTATTCACTAGAAAGTCAAATACTGAAGCTTATATACTTTGGTCACATAATAAGAAAACAGAACTCATTAGAAAATACCTTGATTTTGTGAAAGATTGAAGGCAAAAGGAAAAGGGGATGGCAGAGGATGAGATGGATAGATAGTGTCATGGAAACAACAAATATGAAGTTAGACAAACTTCAGGAGATAGTGGAGGATAGAGGGTCTGGCATACTATGTTCCACGAGGTCATGAAGAGTTGAATGTGGTGACTGAACAACTAAACAACAACATCATGCTCTCAAATTCCAAGTTGCCTAACAACCAGACACCAAAAATGGAGAACATAAAGTGTAGAGATTCACTAATAATTGCTTTTCCCTTGAAGTGGAAAAGGACAGAAAGAAAGAGCAGAGATGACTATGTTGTCAACACTTTCCCTGGGCAATGATTGATCAGAAGTACCCATTTGGCTCTGTTTGCCATTTTTAGTGACATTATACCATTGCTCTTGCTTGAGAAATGCTCAGTCACACTGATATAACCTCTGGCACCACCCAATGTTTCTGCACAATGACTTCCTCCTAGGTATTTTGCCTTATATTTGTCTTATATTTGTCTTAGCTTTTTATTTCTCTTTCCTGCAAGTCTTTTCAAGCCAGCTGTCCTCCCTATGGGATTTGGAAATCCTTGGTAAAGACTACCCTTGCCCAAAAGGCAAGGTGCATAAGAACCTAATTTTGCAAGTCACTCCCTCTGTAAATGAGTTGAAGAATGGGTTACATGTAACTGGTTAAGTTGTTTCCTCTCTTAGGCTCATTTTCCTCATTCATAAAATGTGATTAAGTTTTATGAGATCTAAGGTATTTTTTCCAGCTCTAAATTCTATGAACCTATGATCCAACAATATTCCTAAATTCCCATAAACACAAAAGGTTTAAAAATATATGAGGAAATGGGGGGAAAGATAGAATATAAAATTAAAACAACTAAATCTTGAGTTATCCAAAAATTTATTGATATTGAAAATGAGATATGGGGGCGGCTATATGGCACAGGGAGTAGAGCATCAGGACCTGAGTCAGAAGGACCTGAGTTCAGATCCAACCTCAGACACTTAATGGACACACAAACAAAAAACCTAGCCATGTGACCTTGGGCAAGTTACTTAACCCCAATGGCCCTCCAAAAAGCAAAAAAGAAAGAAAGAAAGAAAATGAGATATGGCCAGGATAAAGTTCCTAAAC
Organism: Gymnobelideus leadbeateri; assembly: GCA_011680675.1. Classification (NCBI taxonomy): domain Eukaryota; kingdom Metazoa; phylum Chordata; class Mammalia; order Diprotodontia; family Petauridae; genus Gymnobelideus; species Gymnobelideus leadbeateri. The sequence goes on from WOXC01003918.1 coordinate 1,231,043, forward strand.
ATAGACCCTAATAACTTCCTAGAGACGTTTAACTCATATAAATCAGTTGTAATAGTAAAAAAAAAATCTTATCATATGTTTTAGGTACTTGCCATGTAGAGAAAGATATAAGCCAAATAGGGAAGGTGAAAGAAAGGAAAGGAAAGAGCACAAAGATTTATGTAGCACCTACTATCTGCCAAACACCATGAGAAGAGAGCTTCACAAATATTACTCATTTGATCCTTACGATAACTATAAAAGGTAGATTCTATTATTATCCCCATTTTATAGTTCAGGAAACTAAAGTAAGTAAAGGTTAGGTGACTTGCCCAGAGTCACAAAACTAGTAAGCATCTGGGGCAAGATCTGAACTCAGACCTTCCTGCCCCTAGGCCCTGTGCTCTATCCACTGTGATACCATCTGCCTCTGAATTGGATGAAGTATACCTAGAAAAGACCCATGCTGAAGGTGGCATAATGTATAGCAAGCACTAAACAAGTGTTTGATGATTGTTCATAGAGGGATTGATGCAAAGTCATCTGAAGGAAAAATATGAAAGGAAAGGGAAAATTTTGGAATATATAAAAAGCATATACTCACATTTGATATAGATATATGTGCACATATATACCACTAAGATACATCAACAGCTACTACTGATCTACATGCAAATATCTTCATTGATAATGGTTTCAATAAGAACCACTGACAGCATCATTGAGGGAAAACTCAATGAGGGTATAAACTGTCACATTTTTGTAAATGATATTCCATCACACCTTTGCCATCACACAATCAACTTAAAGATGTAGAAAGTATAACATCTCATCTTACTACTTGTTGCCTATTTTTTTTAAGTGTATAGATTTGACTTGGTAAAGAAAAAAAATCATCTTAAAGAATCTCTCCTAATAAACCATCACTCAATTTTACATTAAAATTAGTCAAGAAGACTTGAACGATTTAATAGTAGAGACAATGTCAAACATTGTTTGACAAACTTTTGACCAAAAAGAACAAGTAAGGCACAAAATAAGAAGAGAAATGGCCATTACAAGTATTCATCACTGTTAAGCAAGAGATCCAGCATAGAAGCCAGGTTGAACAGGGATTTCTGATAGATGGTAAGGTCCTCCAAATGTTCTTGTTTGCACATGATATATTACTGGTTTCATAAAGCCCTGGAATATGGCAGAGACTCTTGGGAGAAATCCCTAACCACTGACAACAGTTTGATCTAACTATCTACACAAGATAAACAAAAGGAAATGATAAATGTCAATTGCCCAGAAAATGATTTAGTTGTATGGATATCCCACAGAGTATATCCTTAGTATGGACAAGTTAGACTCAGAATTAAATGAAATGAAAAGAGCAAACTTTAGAAAATTACAACATCTCTTTAATAACTCCAAATTTCACTCTGAAACAAAGGTCCATTTTTTTCAACCAATATTTGACCAGTTTCGTTGCATAATTATAAGTCATGAAACCTAACATTCCCTAAAGACTCATAAGATGGTATTATACAGAAGGCAACGGTGATGCACATGGTATATAAGGAACTCTAAAGAAGAATCAGAGTGCCGGATTCCATCAGGGAAATATATGCTTATAAAAGATAGGCTAATCCTATGGAGGGAGTGAAGGATAATAGGTTATCAGACTGAATACTTAACTAGTATATACATTATATGAAGAGAAAATAAGGAAGGCCCCAAGCATACTGGGGGAAATTTCTAGGCAAAAATATGAGAGAATAGATAAAGAAGTTGTTACAGGACAGAGGAATTATAAGAGGATGATAAAGAAGAAGCATAGTTTAGTTAGGTATGGATCGGCATGATTGAAGGCAATTATCAACGGGATCACAAGTCCATCCAAACATTTGAAAATAATTTCTGTGACATGATTCTGAGAGTTACCTTATTAATTGAATTATAGAAATTGTTATTTTGCATCAATTTTTCCACAGTGGACAATTCAATCAATTATGCACTGATTGGCCTCAATAATTCCCAAAACATCTTAGTAGGTAATGCATACGCACACATTATCTTTTCCCATCTAACCATGTCATATGCTGTTTTTAAATTTATATTTTAATGTATAAATTATATAAATATACATAAACTTGAATTAATTCTTTTTTTACTTTCTTTTATATAATAATCAAACAACAATAAATTCTGGTTTTTAATGAATTCACTGGTGTGATACAATTTTAATATCGAATTTCTTTCCTTAAAGAAATTTCATCATAAGCAATACCTGTTTTAGTTTTTTATATCTTCAGACATTGATAACACAATAAGTAAGCAATCTGTGGAATTTTAGTTAGGCTGAGATATAAATCCTCTCAGAAAGGCCATTTCTGCTGTCAAGTCAGCAAATCAGGCATCTTTAGTATGGTACACAGGAAAAAAATGTTTTCTCTATCCATCTTAAAATAGAACTGGATTCCACTGTCAATTAGAATACCTACGTATATACACAGAGGGGCAGCTAGGTGGCACAGTGAATAAAGTGCCAGGTTTGGAGTCAGGATCCTGTGTTCAAATGTGGCCTCACTTAGCTGTTTGCCTCAGTTTCCTCATCTGCAAAATGAGCTGGAGAAGAAAATAGCAAACCACTCCAGTATCTTTGCCAAGAAAACCCAAATGGGGTTATAAAAAGTCAAACATGCCTGAAATGACTGAATTATACACACACACACACACACACACACACACACACACACACACACACAGAGTTCCTAAAGATAAAACAAAACAAAAAAAAACACAGAAAATTCTTGTTCACTTTTTTGGACATTGATAACACAATAAGTAAGCAATCTGTGGAATTTTAGTTAGGCTGAGATATAAATCCTCTCAGAGAGGCCATTTCTGCTGTCAAGTCAGCAAATCAGGCATCTTTAGTATGGTACACAGGAAAAAAATGTTTTCTCTATCCATCTTAAAATAGAACTGGATTCCACTGTCAATTAGAATATCACATATGCTAGTTTGAGGAAACATGTCCATTATCTTCCTTTTCACTGTAATTTTTTTTGCAATAGGAAATAGAGATTATACAAAGTGTCTGTTTTATCAAACTCATTTAAAATATTTCTGAAATATGTGATAGAGCATTATGACTTCACTTGAAGCAAACATAATATGTTATTTTTAATGTTAAATTTTCCTTCTTATTACATTGCTTTCCAAATGCCTGTCCCTAAATATTGCTATCCTTTGCATAATTTCATTCTCTCATAGCATTCTTCTGCCCTTGTTCTTTGTTAAAGACAAAAGAAGACTAAAACTACAGGTATATCAATCAAAAACAACACAGTCAGCACCAAGTCCAATAATGAAAACCATGATTTCATAAATCATCTTCCACAGGTTGAGGTCATCTTTTAAAAATTTCTTATCAGGAACAGCTGAGTATTCTCACAGTCATTCATTCTTTTGTCTTTAATGAAAACAACAGAATGGATGTCAGAATACAAATGATGTGACCTTTCTTAACTTTAAAAAAATATGCTGAGATATGGCCTGGCTGTGTCCTTGAAATGAGGTGAAGTAAGGCTTTTTTTTCCTTTAATAGAGCCAAGAATGGCTTTTATCTCACAGTTTAGTAATAATATGAATTTCTACATTTTCTAATCAGATTTGAGCTTAAATTAATAACAAGAAAATTTCTTTTAAGGACTCAGAGCTTCAAAAGATCAGTTCCTTGAAATGACTGACAACCCATCAACAAGCTAAATTGCCAAAGAAGCTTTTGTCATTTCCAATTTTAGCTAAAGCAATGATATTTTCATAAACAATGTCAGTTTAGGAGAGTCATAATCTAAAAGGTAGAAAAGAAAGTATAGAATTAGTGATCATCTAATAGTTATAGACAGTATAGATAACCTAGATAATTCAGGGTCTTTTATTATGGTCAATTGTCAACTATGTGGATTGTTTTGTCTCATAACAGACAACCTAAATATTTTGGTCCGGTCAATCTGATTTTCTTGTCAGGATAACGATGCCTACTTTAATCATCATATCATTTTCCAATGTTATAGAAAACTACCACTTGTTGGTACATAATTACCCAAAAAAAACAAATAGCTAATAAGAAAGAAATATATATGGGGTGAGTGACAAATAGGGACAGGTGGTAGGAAAATAAATTCCAAGTACTTGTGTTTTTGCCTCAAAATTTTATTACATTCACATTCTTATTAGTCAACTATAATTTCTAAAGCAACTACTATGTGCTAGGCAATGTGTTAAGTATTGAGGATACAAAAAAGAACATAAAGCAGCCCCTAATTTCACCATAGAGAGTCCCTATTCTCAAGGAGTTGACAGGAGACAACAAGCAAACAAAAAATACCTACAAACAAGACATAGTCTAAATTGGTGATTGTATGAGGTAAAGTGCTAAGATAAAGAAAGATAGGGAAAGACTTCTAGAAGAAGATGGGACGTTAGCTGGGATCCCATCAATTAATTTAGCAAGATTTTATATTTCTTTGTATCAAAAAGGATATTAAAAATACCACCAGAAGGTCTGAAATATGTATGGTCAATACTACATAGGGGGTTTATGGCAAGACTTGGACAAAAAATATGCAGGTGAAGACAGAAGGGATTTGCAAAGGTGAAGGTAGTACCCACTAAAGAAGAACTCCAATTTGATAAAATATTGAAATAGTAATGATGGGGATGAGGATAACACTTGTATAATGTCTTAAGATTTGCAAAATACTTTGCAAACATCATATCATTTTATCCTCACAGCAATCTTGTGACATAGGTGCTATATTCCCTATTTTATAAATAAGGACAATGAGGGAGGATGACTTGTCCAGGATAGCACAGCCATTAAGAGTTTGTGGATAGCCTTGAACTCAGGTCTTCCTAACTTCAGTCCAGAACTTTTGCTATTTAGAGTATTTTTAAGCTTCTTTCCTTTTACATTGCCTAACATGTTATTCCTATTTTATAGTAATATTTTGTTTTGTCTTGGATTACATTCACTTATATATGTGATATGTATTTCCTACTTGGTGGTAAACACAGTGAAATAAGGTGTGCTGTTTTTATCTCTGCCAGTACCTAAGTGTAGGCTTCTTCACAAAGTAGACAATGCTCACTGAATAGTTAAATTGGGAAAGGAAGCACAAGGAAGGGAATAAGCATTTTTATACCTAGTACATAGTAGGTGTTGCTATGTGCTAAATATGTTTTTACAAATATTATCTCATTTAATTCACAACAACCCTGCTTGGTAAGTGTTATTATTCGCAACTTATAATTAAGGAAACTGGCAAAGAGAGAAGTGATTTTTCCAGGGTTACACAGTTAGTAAATGTCTTAGGCAGGATTTAAACTCAGGTCTTCCTGACTCCGGGCCCAATGCTCTATTCACTGTGCCATCAGCTGCCTCTATATTCAGCATTTCTGTGGCCTTTGGTCAATCTGATAATTGCTATAAACTTATGTGATACATTTTTCACACTACCCAACTCTATATGATTGTTTTCCATTTAGCCTGCCACACATGTTCTATATGAATTTTTATTTCCAGAGTTTGACACAGTACACATTCAATAACCCTGTGCCGAATGATTAGTTAATAACAGAATATGTTTTATATTTTTCTGAATTTACCTAATTATTATTTTACAATTAAATTTTTACTTTTAAAGCATCTGCTATTTCTAGTCATGCTTTTACTCCTCCACAAAAGATTTTAAGTATACATTTTGAAAGGCAAAAGTCTAACATGTATTTATGTATACACGCAATGCACATAAGCACACTCCTATGGATTTCATAAAATAGTATCATTTTAGCACTCACTGAGTTTTCTCTTTTAAAAGGAATTAATGCTTTATTGATAATTTTTCCCCTTTCTCTTCATGTATTATTAGAAGCTAACTGTGCCAGGGACTGTGCCAAATACTGAGGATATAAATGCAAGGAAACTGAGTCCCTGCCCTCAAGCAGCTTACATTCTAAAGGGGGAAAACAGCATAAAAAAGGAACTGAAAAGATGAATGGTGGAGAAGTAGTGGCAAAGTCCAGAAAGAGACAGAAGCACAGCCAAGAAGGAAATACAGAAAGAACTCCAGAAGGAAATGTTCAATAGGAGAAGCGGGCCAGAATGGCTGAAGAATGTTTGTTAACTAAAAGAAATTTGTTAACAATTCAATTTTAATTTATATTTCCCTTAAGTAGCAGAATCCAATAGATAATGCATGTAGAGTTTAAGTGTTAATACCATATAGCAGGAGAGAGCAGAATACATATTGTACATAGTGAATGTAACTGACAATAAAATTTGAGACAAAGGCTTTTGTATTTTCAGACTGCTTAAGGATTAATGGGCCCTGAGGCAAAGCCAAGGGAACTACTGAATATATCCAATATGATTAAAAATATCAGTAACCATCAAAACAAAGGTTTCTGCTTGTATTTTACACTCTCATTCTGGGAAGAGAGCAAATTCAAAATATTGTTTCACCATTTATTTTGAAACCATCATTTTATGAATTTTAATAGTTTGAGACTTGTAACAGTTTAAGATCATGGTTACATTAGAATAGTTCTTTAGATAAAATGTTCATTGAAAATATATAATTGCTAATGATTGTATTTATAATTTATATTGCATTTTTATCAGAAATTAAAAATACTTTGAATGTGTGAGGTGAGAAAGGACCCGAAGAGATTATCTGATCTATCTTCTATCCTCAAGCAGATTTAAAACTATCAGAGACCTGTTTGAATAGTTTCTTCTTAAAGGTGTTTATGGATAGTGATCATTCAACTCCCTTCATTATCCCATTCTAGAATGAAATCATATCACTATATTACTCCTTTTCCCCCAAAGAATGTAGTATTTGAATTAATGCTCATTTATTTATAATGATTATACTAACAAAATATGCAATTATTGTTCTATAGCCTCTGAATCTTTACACATGTGATGATATAACTTCATCGATCACTGCCTTGCATAGGAATATCATATTTCCATTTGTGATCTCTGAACTCATCCCAGTATTATATGTCTAAGAGTTTTGTGGGCACTTCTGTTTGGACATCACACTATCACAAAAAATTCACCAAATCAAAACAAACTCATATTATTTCTAGAATGTTTGCAGTAAATACTTATATATATATATTTTTTTTTCATTTATGTATCTTATATTCTTTAAATACATATTTATTAATTTATTCATTATAACATATGTTCCACCTTATAATAGACATCCTTTTAGGATACCTGGTTCGTTGCATTCTCTCCAAGATTATGTGTCTGGGATTTCAAGAAAAAAATAATCCAGTAATAGTGCCATTTAAGAATAATTACATGTCAAAATTAATATTTTATATTCATAAGCAATTTGGATATATCATCTATGGAGGTTTTAGAAAAAACTGATCAGAATCTTGGAGAGTAAGATGACCCTCAGCATTCCACAGAAACTTTCTCAAAAGTTACAAGTAATCTCCAATGACTTTTTCTCAATCCTCATTTTCCTTGATATTTTTGCAGTCTTTGACAATGTGATCATTCCCTCCTTGATACTCCTAGTCCTCTTCCTACCTATCTGACCACTCCTATGCTTTTTTGCTGGATCATCCTCCAAATAAGGTCCCCTAACTGTAGGTATCCCCCAGGGTTATATTCTGAGCCCTCTCCTCTTCTCCCTCAGCTAATGATCTCATTAGCTCCCATGAATTCAATTATCATCTCTATCTTTATATAGACCTATCCTGTCCCAAACTCTCTGCTGACCTCCAACTTTATATATCTAACTGCCTTTCAGATATCTTGAAATAGATGTCCAATAGCTATTTTAAACTCAGTGCAGGTTCCCTACTCAATAACCTCCAATAGCTTCTTATTCTCTCCAGGGTCAAACACAAAATTCTATATTTGGTGTTCAAAGACCTTCATAACTTAGCCCCTTCCTACTTTTCTAGTATTCTTTTACCTTATTTCCTGATGCATATTATTCGATTTGGATAGCTAGGTGGTGAAGTAGAGTGCCAATCCTGGATTAAGGAAGACACACCTTCCTGAGTTCAAGCCTGGCCTTAGACACTTTCTAGCTTCATGGTAAGTCACCTAACCCTGTTTGCCTCAGTTCCCAATCTGTACAATGAGTTAGAGAGAGAAATAGCAAACAACTCTAGTACCTTTGCCAAGAAAACCCCCAAATGGGGTCTCAAAGAGTCAGACATGACTGAAAGTAACTAAACCACTACCACAACAAAATGCTTTGATTCACTGACAATAACCTCCTGACTGGTCCACAAATAAGATATCTATCTCTTGGCTTCAAGTACTTTCTCTTCAAGTCCCCCATCCCTGGAAAGTTCTCCCTCCTCCAGTAGGCCTATTGACCTCCCTGGCTTTCTTTAATTTCCATCTAAAATCCCATCTGTCATTGGAAGTTTTTCTTCACCCCTCTTAATTATAGTGCCTTACATCTCAATTATTTCCTATTTATCCAGCACATAGCTTGTTCTAGATATATTAGTTTGTATGTTGTCCCCCTCATTAGATTGTAAGCTCCTTGAGTGCAGGAATCTCTTTTGCTTCCGATTATGCACTATTAGTCAAATATTCTAATTAACATTCTGAGCCTCCTTTCAGTAGCAAAATTTGCATATTGTAGGTGTTAATTACTAGGATGGACTCATGATCTGGTTTTGTTATTACTCATAGGCCAGGAACAATAACATAACCTATACAGAAACACAGTCCAAGAAATAAATGTCCAGATTACTTTAACAGCAGCAGAAGACAGAAATTCCCTGGTAGACCCTCTGAGTCTGAACTCGCCTTGACTTAGCAAATTAAATTCTAGTAGAAAAAGTAGGAGAATGAAAGATGTCCTTTATGTGATATTAATAGTTACATTTTCACCTAAGTTGGAAAGCACTTGAAATGAAGGAATATTTGACTATACCCTGCCCAATACACTTGCTCATTAAGCAATATTTTCCACATTGATGTTTGATATGTAAACACTAAATGAGAGTCTAAATATACAGAAAAACAAATTGAGTACAGCACAGTAGGACTTGCTATAAACAGCCAACAGCCTTCCCTTCATTTGGAAGAGAGCTTGCTTACCTATTCCAAAGATTAATGAGCAATCAGGTCTAAATTAAACCAAGACCTGAATTTAAATTTTTCTTTTCTCCTCTTTTGAAAGCTTGAATGAGTTACACTAACTGAAATAAAATGCAGTATTTGATTTTCTGTGTGTTGTGTGATATTATTAACAACATAAAAGACTGTTTCTGAAACACTTATTACAGATTTTTTAAAAAATAATTTATTTATTTTCCTATACAATTTGAAAGGACATTAGGCATGATGAGGATGGGAGCTTTTAACACATGATAAAGAATTTAGCTCTGTCAGTCCCTCTGAAAAAAAGTTATTCCTGTATGGATAAAAGAAGAGAAACACATTCATGAACCTTACAGATACCACAATAGGTATCTAACTCTGAATTTCAATTTAATTAAAAATGATATAAACTATTTTTCACTGGACATGTCAATATTGTTACAGTAGAGGAAAACACAGCAAAAACCCATTATAATGCTGGGATCAAGGGACAAAGGATAACACCTATGAAAGAAGCATTATAAAAGTAAGCCTACTTGTGTACAAAGAGTTCATGATCTGAGCTCCAGCAAGATTGAATCCATAAAATAACAAATGCCCTTATAACTAAAATGTATTTTGCTAGTGGTTCCTAAATTAAATAAACCTGATCTATGAAATTCCCAATTCACCAAAATCAATAAATTAAAGACTAAGGCTTAGTTTTATAAAATCTCTCTCTCTCTCTCTCTCTCTCTCTCTCTCTCTCTCCCCCCCCTTTATTTCTCTCTCTTTGTCTCTCTCTCTCTCTCTCTCCCTCTTTCTTTATTTCTCTCTTTGTCTGTCTGTCTGTCTGTCTGTCTGTCTGTCTCTCTCTCTTTGTTGATAATTAAAGTAATTATTAAGTACTAACTCCATCTTCAAATCTGAATGCTATAAAAAAAATAAATATAATTCATGGGCAAATTAGCTTCTTTTCAGAAGTTTAGTTGATGGAATTAAAAAAACAAACAAACATGAGATTCTTATGGAATAAAAACAAGGGATTATATGATCAGTTGGCAGTATAAGTGATCCCAATAAGGGATATTGAAAGTTTGCCAGTGTGAGCAATATGGGCATTAAGCGATACGTGAAACTGAGTCAGAATGGTCTAGGATGTCCTTATATAGAGGTAGTCAAACTTGATAGATGTGTGAAAAACATATAAAGGAAGATTACCATGATTAATAATATAATTTAATTTACCAAAGTCTATTTTACCTAGTTTTCAGGACTATATTTATCTTTAGTTGACATATGAAATCACTGCAGACTCAGTTTTCTCAAATACAAAATGAGTGGAACTGTTCTCAGATTTTATACAGTAAATACTGGGTACTAAAACTTTTCTCAGAATTGCTCAATAATTAATTGGCAGTCATAATTACAACCCAATTCTTCTGTCTCCACTTTTACAGTTTGTCCTGCCACAAAATAATACAGATAAAAGAATGAATGGAATACATTTTTTATCATTCTTCTTTCCTAAGTATTTGATTCCAAAAAAAAAAAAACATACTGAATTAAGATATAATAAATATAGCCCTCTGGCCATAGAGAAACTTGATTTTACAGAGGTGTCAAAACACATCAGCAGCACTCTCAAGAGTATCCTTAAACAGATTAAAACATAACTGGGAGAGCATTAACAAAACAAATAATACAACATGGATAACCTTAATATATGGTTTTCTAAGTCAGTGTTTGCTGGCCTCTCTCCTATTTGAATCTGACACCACTGTCTATATTAGAAAATTAATTACCCTGGGCAAGTCACTTAACCCCAATGGCCCTACCTTTCCCCGTCCAAAAAAAAAGCCAAAAAGAAAAAGAAAAGAAAATTAATTCACTAAATACAGCATCTGTGAAACACAGTTCAGAAAGTCAAGGCATTCTTTCACATTCAGATTTTCAAAGAGGGTAGAAAAATGGAAAGTAGTCTCAAGAAGAACCTTTATTCTTCAGCCAAACTGGATTATTTCCTGCATCTGTAAATGTTTCACATGTTTCACCTCTGCTTTTGCTTACATGGTTTCCACTTGCCTAGAATTTATCCTTCCTCCATGTCCTTGGAATTCCATCTGAGCCTCTAAAGCCTGAGTGAATGCCATCTCTCCCAAGAAGCCTTCCTGATTTCACATATCATTTTGTTCACACTTCTATATTATACATACCATATATATTTTTGTATTATATTTACCTGAGTATATGTACAGTAAACTATAAAACCCAGGAAGGCAAGGACTTTGTTTTAATTACATTTTATGTCTAAACATAAAAGATAGTAACATGCTCAGGACAGAACTGACAAAAGACAAGTAAATAATTAATTTGATACTATAACCCAATGGAATATATGATAATTCCTATTGTTTTCAACAATTCATCTTTGAATTTAAACAGATATTAAGTCTAAATATTTAAATTTGTGCTAATTTTTTAAAATACCATTGCAGGAAGAAAAAAGTGTTTCATTTTGCTTTTAAGGAATTTTACTGTCAGCAATATATTTCAGTAGAAGGTTTCATTCACCTCACAGGGCATTCAGAAACATTTAACTTATGATACTTCCATAAATTCAATTCGCAAAAGAGGTGGTTCTAAGTTATTAAATTAAGAATTATCTATTCAGAATTGATCAAAATTGTAATGTATTTTCTTATTTAGAATTCAGTACAGAAGTAAGAAAATTAAAGCATAAATAGGTAATGGCATTATTTAATAAGCTCCTGCTATTTTTGCCAAAGTGAACTTTCATGGAATATATAATCAATATGCTACAATAGAAAATTGGTCAAAATCAAATAGATTAGGAAGAAAGTTGCTTGAGAAGGATGGTTTTATTTTTGACATCATAACCCTTTGCCTATTATAGGTCCTGGATCAAAGAAGACACATAATAAACACTTGTGGAATACATGAAAGGTAATAAAAATGAAACAATTTTTTTAAATTATCTGATCATCAGAGTTTCATAATCTTGCAAAATGTCCATTTTCCTTTGGCTGTAAGTGCCATATATTCTTAATAAATGTTAAATTATGATTTCTATTTTTCTCTTCCTTTTGGGTAATCTCATTCTTGCAAAGAATGATTTTTTCCTTTTTGCCACAAAAGGTGCTCTAGATTTGCCAACTTATGTCTCTAACAGATGGCTTAAAGAATTCAGATCTTGAACAGATTTCTCTATTCAAGAAACTCCAAAAAAGATTCATGTAAATACAGCATGCTTGAAGACTGACTTCAAATTCTGATCTCCTCTGTTAATGGGAAAAGGTTCTATAAATAATAGTGCCAATTATATAATGGATTTCCCAAAGCTAACGAATGATTACCTGAAACAGTTAGAAAAAGTTAATGGTCCTCCTATTAAAAAGGAAAATTAAAAATAGAAGGATTAAAATAAAATTTCTAGCAACAATAAAATGGTTATCTTTTCTAGTTCTGGTAGAAAAAAAAAGTCAGCCAATAAACATTTATTAAGCAATTACTATATGACAGGCTTTGTGCTAAGCAGTGAAGATACAAAAAGAGGCAGAAAACAGTTTCTGTGCTCAAGAAGCTTACAATCCAGCATATTATTGTCTAATAAATTTAATATTGGTGTTGAAGTATTAAAAACTGTATTTAGAGAATCAAGAAATGAAAGAAAAGAAATCCCATGTTATCTTAATAGCTTGGAAGAATTCCAAATTGATGTTTATACTGCTTCAACACTGTTTTACCATGACCATTGGCCTCCAGATAAAAATCAAAGACTTACCTAATGTTAAAATGAAAAAGATTTTAGTCTACCTGGTTCAACCCTATCATCTCATCTGAGATATCTTGCTCAAGAACAACGAGCAAGTATCAGAGTCAAGTCTTAACTCAAGTTTTCTAGAGCAAATATAGTTCATTTTCATTCAACTAGTCTATGAAATTCTAAAAATGTTATGTGTATGTGTGGGTATGTGTTCAATAAATAGACTTTACATTCCACTTCCAGTAGGAGAGGGATAGGGAAAAAACAAAAGCACACAAAAATCAATTTCTACCAACTCAATGTCTCCAGTAATCAATGTGGATAAATAATAGCATGATGTGTGATTGTAAAATAGCAGACTGGGAAGAAGAGTGTTCTTAGATTCAGAAGTCAAGTTGTGGTTCAATACTACTTTCATAGCTTTTTGCAAGTCATTTAGCCTCTGTGAAATTCAGTTTCTTCATTTGGAAAATGAAGAAAATGGTGTTTTATACTGCCTACCTCATAGAATTACTGAAGAGAGAAGGTTTTCTAAGTTATAACTCTATATAATTGTGAAATATCAAGATAATTGTTTCGATTATATTTATTTTAGGCAGAAATTCAGGCCACTAAAAAAAAAAAGAAAACTTATTATCAGGTTATTATCACTACGCCGTATTTTATGGAGAAAGTATTAGCAATTTGTTTTGTGAAAGAAAGGAGAAAAGAAGGAAAGAAAAAGTAACAAAAGAATAGAAATAAATAAAACAATGAAAAATACTCCTAGGGAGTACTAATAATACAAAAAAGAGGGAGATAAATTGCTAGTTTGTCTGGGATATTCATAAAAACAAAAATAAATTATTAGATTTTGTGCTATTCTGATAGCCATTTTTTGAGGGGAGAAATGTACCCAAAGAAAAATGGTCCAGCATATACTAAGATTCTGAAAATGGAAAACAACATATAAAAGGCTTTACAATTATATGACTTCAAATCATTCTTGAGTGAAATTATATACTTGTATATTGCTACTCTTATGCTGTTATATTCTGAAAAGTCTTATAATTTAAAATAATGTTTCATAATCCTCTTTTTATTCCATTTCCCATTTTTTATTTTTCTATTTCTTTTGTTTTTCTTTCTTTCTTGTCCTTCCTTTCTTTTTTCTTTTATAAAATAAATTGTTCATGCTTTCTACATTGGTTAAACATGCTTGGTTTTCTCTGGTATACTTTTACTACTTGTTTTAAATTCCTTTAAAATGTAAAACTAGTGCCAGAAATAGCTCAAATGCCACAGCCCTACCACCTATTTCTGAAGCTACAACATATGTCCAATTTTGAGATCAGTTGGAGTTCAATCTAAATCTAAATATACATAAATATCATCAGAGAAACTACTCCAATTGAAGTGGCTAGTTTCAGTCAAGGTCTTGACCAAGTATCCTCTTTATGAATTAAAAAACACACATATATCCCAAACAATTTTCTACCTTTCAAAGAATCAGAATTCCTAATGGCTACTTTTTCAGGGAAGAAGAGGAACAAAAATAATATGATGATGATGATAAATGGCTTATTCCAACTGTTCATATTTTATGACAAATTATTCTTTTAAAAATATTTTAAGATCTCAATTCTCTTCTGAATATACTCATTTTCAAATCCATATTCAAGTATTCTACAGGTTCCTTTGATCTGGAATCAAACTAATTAGAATGTTAAAATATTTTTAATATTCTAGTCTATATTTTGTGTGAAGATACAAATGATCAAAAAGATGTTAAAACTGTCTCTTTTACATGACAATATTATTTGTGCAAAGAATAAAAATAATTTTTGCATTGATTATGTCCTATGTATCTGTATAATCAGTTGGGCATGAACAGAATAAAGAAAACAGTCTCTACCCTCAAGAAGCTGGCATTCTAACTGTAGTGTGGAATGGTGGGAACACATATACAGTTAAATAAATTCAAAATTTATGCAGAAAAAAGACAAAAATAATTTCAGTGGGAGAAAGAGCGCACTAATAACTAGGGAGATCGGGAAAGGCTTCCTGTAGAACACCTGATCTCTATGTTGAAAGAAGGGGTTCTTCCTTTACATAGAAATATCTGATAGGAATGGATGCTACAAATGTGTGTGTGCAATATGCACATGTACATACCTTCAGTAATTTTAGAATTGGGAAGACAATGAAAATCAACGAAATGATTGGAGTCTGGTGAGCTATAAGGAAATGTAGCATCTATAATTGCCTATGAGATTATAAAGTCCTCAATCTGGCTAATTAACCAGATTACAATAGAAAACTAATTTAATGTTTGATGCATGTAAAGTACACAACAACAAAAATGCAGATCAAATTCCTCATGACTATGGCAGTAGGGAAAACTGTTCTAAGGCTGTCTGGACCATATGTCACTGGGTGGGTCATGTGTTGAATATGGCAGATGCACTTGAATGGGACTGTGTATGGAATTTTATCTTTCCAAGAAAGCCTATTTTGTGTCAGCTTGCCAGCATTGACACCCACTAATCCTCCAAAAAGCTTTTCAAATAAAATTGTGACTCTGTAATAACAATCCTTGGGGAAATATATGATTATACAAAACTTCTGTTGTTTAATTCTGTTAATCTTGTACCTGATATAATCACTCCCAAAGTAACATAAGTTAGTTTTAGTAGGGGATTTAATTGATCACCATGTTTGCTCTCACAGCCAAAAACAAAGAAGGTATCAGAGACTAGAAAACTTTATAATGTAGTCTTCCAATTTCTGAAAGAACAGAAATATCCCGTTCTTTTTTGAAGTAGCTTCGTCAAAAGCTAAAGTTAATCTACGAGGCCCATTGTTACTCATAAATCTATTGTTTTCCTCTATTCTCCTGCTCTGTGGAGGATCTCTATCTTTAACTCTCTTTTTCTTTCTTCTTTTTTCCCTCTCCTCTCCTATGCCCTCCTCTCCTTTGCTTGTTAAAGCATGATAACACTAAGAGGGTTATAAGGAAATAGTTCTAATTTTTCAAAGTTCATTTTTAAGTATTTGAGGAATACTTAAAACTCATCCATTCTTTATACCACTTAGTGTAATTTGTGCTGACATAGTTAGGCCCCACTGAGATTACTTCCATATGAATAGCATTTGTTGCTAGGCCATGACCAGAAATATGTAGAAAGGTCAAAAAAAGTGACAAGGATTAAGTAAGTGATAGATCAATATGGAGAAAATGATTAAAAACACTAATCATGTATACCTTGCTTAAGTGACAGCTAAGGATAGGGCAGCATCCATTTCCATAGCTGTCAAAAAGAAGACTTTGAATGTGCTAGACAAAAGGTCAAGAAGAAACTAAGAAAAGTAGCAAGATTCCACTAAATATTGAGAAGCTTATGATTATTTAAATGGCTATGAAGTAGTCTAGCAAAAAAAGATAAAAATGCACTGTATAAAATAGTTCAAAATAAACTATATAAAGCAATAAACAAACACTGTAGATGGACCAGATAAAAAGTAGCTATTTTATAATTTCTATGTTTTTCTAATGATCAAAAATTTGAAATATAAGGAGGAAAAGCATTAACACTTAAGAACTATTCTTATGATTTCAGAAAGATCTAACCTTGTTTTGTTTTGTTTTTAAATATTAAGCAATGTCCACTTACATTAGTTTCTGTCACAGAGGATCTTTTTATTTCCTACTTGGCATTCCAACTCAGCAATACAAGGTCACTCAATTATTCTGCCTCAGATGCCATTATCACAGAAGAGAATTGCCATAGAAAGGAATCACTTAAGCTATACTGTAGTTTTCATACAAAGAACCCAAATGCTGTCATCACCCCAAGGTATAAATTTTTTGAAAACAGATGTATAAGATACAGTGGTCTCATCTAGATGATAAGTAAAATGCAACCACCGAGTCAAAAGTCAACATTCTCTTTCATTCTTAGTCAAAGATGCCTTATTCTGCCATTGTAAGAAGTTTCATTTACTTTTTTCTAGTAAACGAGACAAGTGAGGGTTAAAAAAAAGTCTTATGAGAAAAGCATTATACTAGTTCAGCAAAGCTAAGTCTTGTCTAAAATGATCCATATGAGAAGTCTGACAGTAGCCTGCTTATTTTTTGCTTATTTTTTTTCTTCTCAACCACTGAACATATATTCCCTTAAAATTCCTCCTATGAATTAAAAACATTTTTCCTGAAATATATTCTATCACCTCTATCAATTCTGCAATCTCCCCATTCATCTAGCAAGCAAGAGATTTTAAAAATTGCCCTGCTTTCACTCATATTTATCCCCCCAGGGAATGGCAAAGTCAACTGGTAATCCAACACCAAGCCTTGTACAGCACTTCACCCATTCCTCCCCCATCAGGGACTCATGGGAATTGATTGCTTCCCACAGTTGAAGAGAATATCTCTGCTAATCTCCTGTAACTGCTGTTGACCTATCTGTGCCATCCCCTCCCAAGTATATAATAAATCAAGTGCATTTTACATGAAAAATGAAGTAATTACTCAGTGAATCCAATGGCTAATTGCACAGAGAGGCCTCTGGGAGATGTGGGACAAATCAGTGTCAGATTTCAAAAGGCAGAAAGGAAGCTGAAATTAATAACTCCTCAAATACTGACAGGTTGAAGGGGACTTGAAATGCACCATTTCTTCAGACACAAACTGATTCCCCACTTAAGGGAATTGGAAAATTCTAGCCATATACCTAGTCTTTAAACCAATACTAGCAATGACAGCTGAGAAAAGAAAAAATAAAGCTTATTGCACTGAAGGGAACTATTTCATGGGGAAAAAAAGGGTCTGACATGCTATCACCAATTGGTTATAAGTAGGAAGTGAGGAAGAAGCCAAAAACCAATCTATAGAGCTGATAAGGAGAATTACAGTATTTGAGAAATCAAAATTTGTGCCAATAATAACAACTCTAAGTATATATTCCTTTTTAACATAAGTGGTTAGACCAAAAATAAACCTGTTTGCATTGTTTTGTCCTAACGATTTGATAAATCAAGTACTTCTTCCCTCTTAATTTTCTCCCTTGTTTGCTGTAGTTTTGCTCTGGTAGCAAGTATTTATGGTGTAACAGATATTAGACGTGCTGCATTTGCATAACAATGGAGTAAAGTAGAAAGACATTCTTATATAGATCAATACATAGACAACAGAAAGTCTTTCATAATGGAGGGAACTGATAACACAAGTTCATTGCAAAAAAGGCTTCCTCTTTTACAAAAGGCTATATTTTCCACCATCCTCCCAGGCTTAATGAACCTTAAATAACCAGTAAGTTATATGGTTAACGGTTATTTACTTCAAGTATTCTGAGGAAGGAGACAAGCATTGAGTATATAAGTGCATATGTGTGTGTCTATGTATGTATATATAGTCATATATATGTGTATGACTAAATTAAAATTTATATATTATAGATAGATATAGATATGACTTTATTTATATACCTCTATATATTTAGATGGAGTTTAGTCATACTGATTTTTTGAACTGTCATTTTCTATTAGAGGAATCCAATATGCAATACCCTTACTCCTTATAATTTCATAGGCAAATACAAGCTCTTATTATTGCACCTTGTGCAAAAAAAATATATCACTTGACATTGGAGAGTGAATGCCCTCTGCTCTCCCTACCTCCATTCCTTTGTGGCCTAGGGACATGAAGGCCTTTGTCTCTAAGGAAAAACCTATTAATGCTGCCAGAGTTCGAGGTGATGTGTGTTACTGGTATGAGTCCCTAGTGTCCAACCTTTCAGACTCTATTATTTTTAAACAATGGGTGGCCTATCTCCTGTAATGATCCCAACTGAGAAGAAACTTAATGCTGACGTTGCAATATTTTGCTTGCTTTTACTTCAGTCCAGGGCTAACAGATGTCTGTCCATTCAAGTAATGTATTTTGATAGTTCTGGGTTTTCTCCTGCCCCTCCCCTTTTTTTATCATTGTGTACTTGTTAAATATTTTCTATAAAATGTTCATTAAGCAATTATATCAAGAAATCCCTTCTTTGCTGCATTACTACAGAACCAAAGTACATGGTATTTAGAAACTGGGGAATTCTTCATATCTATTATTAATGCATATTCCTACTGTGCCCGAGGACCAAAATGAAAAAAAATAAAAATAATATTTATAATATTAGCAATATAGTTATTTTTCTCACTTCACCAGCTATTGTGTTGACAATGAGGAAATAAGATGTTTTATCCAGTTAAATAGTACATCTAAATCCTTTGCTGATTTTAGTTGCATTGTAATTCAGAACAGGGACTCTGGGGAGAGCATGAAACCCTGTGTTCTGAAATACATTACTAATCTCTTTCTCTTTTGAAGTGTTTGCATAGCTTTGGGTGAAAACTCACTGACTTTTAGCACAGATTTATGTCTCCTTTTTTCCTCAGGCCTAGCCCTGATGCCTGATGTTAAAACGCAAGGCTGTCTTTTTAAAATTCTTCTACTGTTCCCCCCCCCCCCATGCTTATTAACATGACAGGAGTGTAGCATCTTACAAAGAATGGATTTTAAAAACAGCTTAAATCATTAAAAAGAATGGTCAAAAGGAAAAATACTATTGTGTATCAAACTGAGTTTTACATCATTGATTCTTTTATACATTGCATTTTTTGGCATTGTTACTTAGACACAGGTCTGATATAAGACATTGAATGATGAAAGAAGGACAAATGAGTACTTGCTGATAATAGTCTCTACTATTTTTGCATTTATTGTGAAATGACAGGCATGAATCACTATATTCTTGTCAGGGACCAGGAAACAGCAGACCTTATCATCATTTAATCTCAATGGATTACCATGATGTATACACTGAAAGTACATCAGGATCCTCATTAAAAGAAAAGATTGTTTAAAATTATTGTTCTCAACCAAGTAGCTGAAAGCATGCTGATCACCATGAAGGCAAAAACTGAACATTTTAAAAAGCACAAAACTGAGTTTTTAAGTTAGTGCATTTATTTATTTATTTATTTTGCTTGGGATTTCTTCCTCTAAAAAGCTCAATATAGTTGTTGTTTTTTTTTAAAACTCAAAAGGGGTTTTGAGGGATTAGTTGCATTTATAGTAATGAGATTGATCTCAGTCCTTCAGCAAGGCCTTTATATCAATCTGCAAATGATCTGGTCATTTAATAATCTAGCAGTATTCCTATGTGAACCATAATCTATTTATAAGTGACAATTATATATTATATTATTGTAATTTTATATATATATATATATATATATATATACATAAATTACAATGTGACAATTCAATTCAAAATGCACATATTAAGTTTTCACTATGTACCAGTTGAGAGGTAAGGCTAGTATAGTGGATAGGGAACCAGTTCTGGAGTGAGGTAGACTTGGATTTATATGCTGCCTCAAACAGATACTACTTTTGTGACCACAGGCAAGTTTCTTGACTTTTCAGAACTGTCAATTCTCTAAAACTGCTTGGCAGGGAACTCTGTGTTCCTCCATCACAATGAAATCACAGGCATGGAAAAAATTAAAAATAAATTTGCCAGACAAAATAAATTCAACTCTCTGCTTTCAAGAAACTTGTATTCTGCTTTGGGAACCCAAATTCTATGGGGGTAAAAATCACCAAAGACTTTGGAATCTGAACTAATAATACTTAATGTTAATGAATTAATTCATACATTTTTTGGAGGGCAATTGGAGTTAAGTAACTTGCCCAAGGTCACACAGCTAGTTTTTTGTTGTTGTTTGTTTGTTTGTGTGTGCGTTAAGTGTCTGAGGCCAGATCCGAACTCAGGTCCTTCTGACTCTAGGGCCGGCGCTCTACTCACTGCTCCACCTAGCCGCCCCATACATTTTTAAATTAATATAAAAAAATACTTGTCAATGTTTTGAACTGGCAGGAACCAAAACTTAATAGTCCTTAAAAATCATCTATTAATTCTAAAATCTATTGCTTTCCATGTCTGATGATAAAATTAGACATGACAAGATTGCATCAAAACAAGTGCTGGATCAAGTTTTAATTTTTTTTTTAATCGAGGATTACATCTTTCATAGTCTTTGTAATTTGTTATGTATTTGGGGATATGTGGGGGAAACGTGACCTAAAGACCACTTCTCTTTCAGGAACAATGTTGAAAATAATAATGAAAAGTAAAGAAAGACAGTGAGAGATGTTTTGTTTTGTTTTTCCCTTCCAACAGTTTAGCACAGTATCATAATAGGCAGATTGTCCTTGGCTTACTTCCCTTTTACCCACTGTCACTGACTTGTACAGAATTACTGAGTGTTTCATATCAAGTGAAAAAATGAGACCACATTGCAATGGAAGGGAGTTTTATAAGTGAAGTAGATATATAACTGTCTGTCTTTGTGGGGCCAAAGTATCCAGGAAAAGAAAAAAGGAACTATTTTCTCCATCTATGGTCCCACCACTGTCTCACTGCTAAAACTAAAGTATTTACTTATGATGTGCCTTTCCATGACTAAGCTTGGCAGCAAAATGCTGCCTACTTGGCACTACTGGAATTAATTACTTACCAGATCATGTTATTTCTTGCAGAGGTGCTTATAAAATCAAGACCCTCACTTGAGGCAGTAGCAAAAGGTCACCAGCTGTTTCCAGATATTCATGGATAAATTCCATATTATTAATCAGTTCCTTTTTTTAAAATTTGCAACACCTTATATTACTATATTCAAAGCTCCTTCTGTCTTGTACTCTTTATTAAACAATTAACTAAGGTATTTGACAGAATACCTTGCAAAGTACTCCAAAATAAAAATTAAAGACCTTTGAGTCACAATGAAGTGCTATATGGTTGAAAAACAAACACATTTGTTTTGAGACTAGAAAGAAAAAAAAATTCAATGTCTTCTATGACTCTTACCAGTGAATTCCTAATAATCTATTTCTGGTAACTGGAGATCAAAAACAATGATGATTGAGATGGGCACATAAAAAGTATGCAATTAGTTTAAGGATCAATTGAAATACGAGGGACGATCCTAGATTTTTGTGTATTACTTTAGCCATTTGTCCAGATGATACCTGTGTACCTCATAGTGTGATGTGTCAAAAGAAAAAAAATGAATATCTGTTTTTAAAAACTTAAAATGCTACATAACTATCAGATATGATCATTATTTCCATCATTAGTAAGTAGCTTTGTGTTGTCATTGATTGACTAAACAAGTCAAAAAATGCTGAGTTCAAATCCTTTGCTACTCAATAATTGTGTGAACATGAACAAATCAGTTAATCTCTCATCCTCAATTTCTTTATTTGAAAAATGAATGAATTAATAATACTCACCTCCTAGAGATTCTGTTGGGATCAAATGAGATAAAATACATAGTACTTTGCATACCTTAAATTGCAATATCAATGCTAATTATCATTTACTACTACTATTACTACTACTACTACTACCACTACTACTACTGACATAGATATCAGTTATTATTGATTACTTTGATTTATTTTTAGTTTAATTATAGGATTAGCTTCCCTTCTTTAGGAAAAGCCAACCCTAAACAGTTAAGCCAGACTAACACTGATAGTCTCTTAAGTCTAGGTTACCTATAGGTTTAGTGAATATAGAGTAAAAAGATTTTATCTTTTAGTAGCAGATAATTTAGAAGAATAAAATGACCATAAGATTATGAGGTTTTTCAAAAGGCCAATTTTCCCTTTCTAGCTGAAAGGCGGGTTGACCAAAGTTTAAATTCCTCTTCCCAGTAGGTAAAAATTCAATAATCTAATCTCCTAAAGTTGGGTTTCTCCTTCTGATAGACAATGGGGTTTGACTGCTAGTTTATCAATGACCAACCACAAGTTCCTCTATCCCATTCCCAGTTCCCTTTTTTTCTCCTGGACCCTCTGAAGCAAGTTTCCCTTTCTAAAAGCTAAGAATTTATTCCAGTTGACCCATGGGTGCCTTAAAGCATCATTTATAGTTGTAAAATATAAAGAAGCAAGACGAAGACTTGGGTAAAATTAAGAAAGTATAACTAGTCAGGTGATTAGCCTTGTGCAACTGAATTATATTCAAAATAAGTTTCTGTCATTTTTATTCCCCCTTTCTGTTGTAAAAATAAACTCTGTAAATTACACCTTGTCTCTGACCTCTGAGAATTCAGGTGGTCTGATTTGGTATGCAAATGATAACTTTGAAAAATTCATCACAGATGGCTCAGTAACTTTGTCCTCAGTTTCCTTTTTATTTCAGATAATTAATTTTACTACTGCTACTACTACCATCACCACTACTACTACCACTATTAATTCTGCTACTGCTGCTGCTGCTACTACTACTGCCACTACTGCTATTACTTCTATTATCATCACCACCAACCCCATGGAACATTCATTTATGAACTGCATTTTTCCCTTAAGTCTTTTCACAAAAAAAATTCTTTAAATGATTCTTCTTGAATTCCAGATTCAGTGAGCAAATATTTTCTAAGTTCAATATGTTATGCAGGTCAAAATGAAGAAATATCTGAAGATAAATAATACAAAAGGAATGAATTAGTATGCTTCAAAACATGGAAATAAAAATCCCTATTATAATCATTGTCAATAATAAGATAGTAGTTCAATGATAGTATGTTCCACATACCTCTAAGAACTCAGTTCTCTTGAAAACAAGTGATATTAAAAGAAAACAAGTACATTTTGACTGGCCATATGGTCAACTGAAAATTAATTTGTGACAATATTTAACTTATTCATGTTTGAAATTTCCAGTATTATTTAAAGAACCACATTCTCTTTTGACTCTTAATTTACTCTTGGCATATTTTCTTAAATTACCTATCTTTGGGGATTGGGCTATAGAAGTGGATGGCAAAAGTGTGTTTCATTTCTTATACACAGGCTATGTCAAATCACAAACAAATAACTGTGCTTAAGTATATAATATGTTGGTGGCTGTTTGTCGCATTCATTTAATGATTAAAATATTAAAATAGTACCAAAGCATAGTCTTAAAAATTATAACAGTTTTATGCAAGTTTTTAAAAGTATCACAGCACAGTCCTTATAAACAGTGACACAACACTCCGGTAATTCTACGTCTTCTACTGCATTGTCAAATTATCTCTAGCACTTATTAAACAGCACAAATTTATGTAACTATAACATTAATTTATTTTGTTCTATCACTGGTTAGAAAAGTTTATAAGGGTTGGTCTTGGATGTCCAGACATGATTGACATTGTAAGCTAATAGCATGGTTTGATCTATGTATGATCAAGATATAAAATTATAAAGACAGCAAAAAATTAATTTCATTTAATCAATTTCAATTTATATTAGACTGACTGATTTATGGGGAATTCTGTGCATGCTGTATGATTGATTATTTGAGGTAGAAATCTGATTAGGTAACTAGAAATAAGGATTCATTCAAAAGGTATCACCAGTTTAGCGTATAAGCTCAAATTCTTCTATTTCAAATGGATTATTTTTCCAGGTATCACATTAAGGTTTAACACAGTAGTCTCCTTTATATAAAGCATGCTAAAACAAGGTCAATGTGAACTGAACCAGTTGCATCAGATATCTAAATCCAGCATCTTGTACAAATTCTGAGATAAACTAGAAGTTCCAGGAGTTACAAATTTCTATCTAGAAACAGTACACATTACTACTTTAAAAGCTGATGGAATTAAGTTGGGAATGGTGACTCCTCCCTTCATATATCATTAAACCTCCTGATTCACAATGCTTGATAGATTGGGTAGGCCAACTGGGAAGGGAAAAAAAAAAGATGATAGCTAGTTGGAGCCAGTCATTCCATTTAGAGCATCTGAAACAGTTTTCTAACAGCAAAGTCAAACTGATCAGTTTGTTTCAAGTTGAAGACTTAATAGATAAAAGCCTGATTTCCTCATTAAACGTGGTTAAGGTATTTGGCATGCTTTTCTTTGTAGCCTACTTTCTATCCAAAATGCTTTTAGCTGTAGGCATGCCTATGAAACCTTCATAACTGGTGAATATTCAGTCAAAATCCTTGCTTAGTGAATAGAGGATACATCAATGCTGACAGTCTTTATAGTGCTCTTATGAATACTGGCAGTGTAATCTGTTGTTAGAGGTATTGAAATGCATAACAATTTCAAAAAATACCTTTTTGTGATGTGACAAAAGCTATAGTTATTAACACCTGGTATCTTTATTCATTTTTATATAAAAAGCAGCTCAGATGTTTTCCTTTTTGAAATTATTTCCCCAGATTTAATATGAAAATGGACACCCCTATAGCATTTAAAGGATTCCACAATAAAGGACTTTTACTGAGACACAAACCAGGACAATTAACGTTGCTTAGCTCCAAACTGCTTACTAACACAAGCACACTTACATAGGAAGAAGAAACATTTCAATATCTTGATCAGTAAAAAGCATATAAATAGTAGTCTTTAGGGCATGAAAAATTATTAAGTAAGAAATGGACTCATCGGGCATCTAGGTGGCACAGTGAATAGAGCACTGGCCCTGGAATCAGGAGGACCTGAGTTCAAAGTTCATGCAGCCTCTGACTATCCAAGTAACCTTGGGCAAGTCACTTAACCACAATTCCCCTCCAAAAAAAAACAGCAAAAAAGAAAGACAGAAAGACATGGACTCATATATTTAGCAATGCCAAGAAAATAAAACAAAAATTGTGGGGATCCATTTTTAAAATGTTAAAAAGTTTAAAAGCATCTTTGTGATGAGCCTGCTTCCTCATATAACAGTTATCCCTCCTCAAACTCACAAGGTGCACATGGACCTTTTGCATTCATGTAAAATAAGCACAGTAATGTACTGTGAAGATAAATGCTCAAAATCTAGGAAATCAAATAAAAAAATCCTTTAGTTTGAGGCCACCTCTATAGAAACTTGTCATGTGTTTTAAATTGGAGGAAGAGGAAGGGAAGAAAAAGGAAGAAGAGGAGGAGAAGGAGGAGGAGGAGAAAGAGGAAAATGAGGAGAAGGAAAAGGAGGAGGAGGAGAAGGAGGAGGAGGAGAAAGAAAAGAAGGCTAAGGAGGAGGAAAAGGAGAAGGAGGCAAAGGAGCAGAAGAAGGAGGAGAAGAAAATATGAACTGCTTTAAATTCTAGATTTAGAAAGAGCAATCTGAGGAGTCGCATTCAACACTTAAGTGATCCATTTTTCATTGGTACTGATCAAGATAAAGTGATGTGAATTTCAATAATTTCTTCAAAGGGTGAGAAAATCTTGGGTATACATCTCGACAGAACATTTGTGGAGGAGTACCACCTGATATTCATTAAATTACCTCAACTAAGGTCATATTTTATGCCTTATACAGCCATGGAAGCAAACTCATATTCATGAAACCCATGCTTGTGGAAAACAAGCTCTATATTATTCTAAACAGCTTGATATTCGAGTAGAGGGGTTTCAAAAATGGACCAAAACTATGCAGTATAAATGTGATGTTCGAGGGTCAACCTAACTAATTTCACAGTCTTTTCACCTGAAGATGTGGCAATGACATCATAGTGTTTACAAAGGAATGAGTCAAAAGTTGAAATACTAAAGTAAGATAATAATAAAAGCTTTATGGTTACATAACATTGAGAGCAGGGAATTTTTTTTGCCTTTCTTTGTACCTCCAAGGCTTAGCACAGTGCCTGGCAGATAGTAGGTAATGTGTTAGTTAATTTTATGGATCTTTTCCCTCAATTCTTTTTTATTCTTTTCTATCGGATATTATTCTGTGGAGTGTGAGAAAGGGAAGTCATGTATTAGGAGATGTAGATAATATGAAAGTAAATTATATCAATAAAAATTTACTTTAAATAATAACAGAAGAGATTTCATAAAGGGCATATATGTATTTTGCAGTCAATTTTTCTATCATCCCTCTTTTTTAATATGTGCTTTTAGACTTTATGTGTCATTTGTTTTTCCTTTCTAGTATCTATAATTTGACTATAGACAGTTTGTCAGATACAATAACTCAACAATAATAGTGAGATTAAGTTAATGTATGAGTTAACCCTTAGTACAGTATTTTGTACTCTGAGAGGATTAAAAAAATATTACTTGATAATTGCACGTTGGAAAGAAACTATTATCAGTAACTGAAAAGATAGCATCACTCTTAGCATCTATAATGTCACAGTTATTTTGTTAGCTTTACTCCTTAACAAATAAATGTTTGACACTTCATACAGAGAAATGTTTTTAATCTTTCAACAACAAAAAGTGAACATTATGTAATTATTATAAGCTAGGTTATGCTTGAAGGATAGTTAAGAAATTGTGCCTCCCTCCTTTCTTTGCATATATGGGAAACTATGGGTGTGGTCTGTTTGATAATCTATCAGACCAGGTTGATAATGACAAGTTTTGCAGAAATGTTTTTTTTCCTTTATAAATATTTGTTACAAGAGAAGACTGATTCATTAATATCATTGTGATATAAAATCAAAAAACATCAACAAAAAAACCATAAAATTATTATCTTCCCTATTTTCCTTTGAGTTCGGTATTTCATTTTTCTACCATTTCTATTAATATCCAAAAGGCATAATATGTAAAACCTAATTGAGAGAGTAAAATTTCATTAAAAGGTATTTTAAAATATTTGCTGTTTCATGCAAATCTAATTAGTAAAGCACCTGGTGATTTTAAAAGTTGCTAACTGATAGAGGACCAAGTTTCAAATGAACAGAAAGCTTTTCCTTTCTTGAAGTTAGGTAATGTTTCAGTGTATGGTCAAAGTGGAGGTAGGAAATAATAATTACCTTTGACTCATTTTATTATATTTTTCTTCTTGATATTAGTTGACATTTATTTTCTATCGTTACCCCATATCAAGATAAAACATGGGGCAAACTAGATAAAATATAGAATGAAAATCAGTGTATACTTGTAAGCTAAGCATTCACATACACACACACCACCAAAACAGCCAATGCCAATGGATTAAAAAAAAAGGCAGTGAGGGGCGGCTAGGTGGCACAATGAGTAAGAGCGCTGGACTCAGAATTGGGATGACCCGGGAATCCGGCCTCAGAAAATGAGCACCCACACATAAATAATGACTAGTCCTGTAACCTTGAGCAAGTTACTTAACCCCAATTGCTTAAAAAAAAAAAAGGCAGTGAGATAAAAAAAAGGCAAGAGTGTTGACTCAGAATAGCCAGACTTTAATGTGATTGAGTTAGCAAGCAGCAATAGTTAATAATGCATGGAAAAAAATTAAAATTTTAACTGAATATTCAAAGCTTCAATGTGTAGTAGAAAGAACAATGGGCAGTCTTAGAAGCCATCTACCCCAACCTTATCATTTTTTTTTTTTATTAAAGAACACTAGTACAAAGAAGGGGCCAAATTAAGTGCCAAGGTCATACATGGATTCATTAAAATCAAGTCATCCTGATAATTTGGATTCATTCTTGAATCTTATCTCTCCAGAATAAAAATAATTCCTGCCTCAGAAAATATAGGTTTAATGCTTCTTCTCTCCCTTATGAAGCTTTCAAATACACTGTGTTGGCCAGTCTACTGATACTAAAGAGTGCTTGGATACAGACACTGTATTCACTCTCTATTAATAATAAAACTGTTAATTTCATCATTTGAAATGTATCTTTAATCAATAAGCTGCAAACAGTGGCAGGCAATGGAAAGGAGAAAAAGAGATGAAGTAATGTCTCTGAACCCTTGCTTAGAAAGCAGAGAATTTTGTACTAAAGTGCTAAATTTCTGTATTTTGTGAATTAACTGATTCTTATTTGTTATAGAGTTTTGAAAGGTCAGATAATTTAAATACAAATAATACATAGAATATGAATAAAACAATGAATAAAACCTAAAACAAATCAATATACCACAGAGCTATTCCTGATAAGCATTAATCAATGTGAATATCCCATGGAGCTTGTTGGCATGTGCTTTCTCATAATGAATAGGAAAACCCAGAGCATGTATTAACCATAATGCACAATGTCATTTCTTATTCTTGAATTTTCAATTGTAGTAACACATGCAATGTCAAACCACTTGGCCAAAGGCCAGCTCAACTCTCAGGAATCAGTTACTACCAAATCTCAAAGGAGATCAATCACAAACGCAGGTTTTACTGGAGGCAAATGCAATATTTTGTTCCCTCTCTATATATAAATATACTCTAAAGATGAACCTATGTCAGCAGTATTTAAATGAAAATAAAATATTGTTTTAGCCTAGTTTCCTTTGATCCCTGCTATGTTAACAAACTGAATGACAATAAAGGCTGTGAACAAGAACTCCTCTGGGATTGGTGAAGTACATATACAGTGTCCAACTACAACTAGAGATGTTTTATTCAGCATTATATCAAAGGTTAATGCTATCCTGGACAACTTCACATTAAATGCCATCTGTGCCTGTTAAGAATTTTGTAGTGAATTGTTAATGTCAAAGAACTATTTTTTTTTAATCGTTATGTTTTACTTAACTCAAAATCCTCACCCCATCGGCCTGACATGGATACAAGGGAAATCAATTTCATTGCTAATTTTTTCCCCATTGGAACCATCTTGCTCCTCCAGGGATGTGATAAAGGTACCCTCAAACAAAGTTTTCTACCCTAATGTCTAGCAGGCAAGGCAAGTGTTTTATCTAGGTACTCCATTAATTTTGCCAATTCATGCTCATGTTTTCTACCCTTCATGCAGAGCAGTGGAATCAAAGTGACAAGTGGATAATAAATAATATTAATGAATTACCATAAGAAAGAATTATTATGACAAACTCTATGTTTATAGTATGGATTTCTAGAACATAGAATGAACAGCAATGGCCATACTGAATACTATTCATAATTGAACAAAAAAGCACTACATGAATTTATATATATAAATATACATATGTTATATATAAATATACATTTAATGCCTATATGTATGTATAGATATATGCATTAATAGGATTATATATAAAATTATAAGTATGTACAGCTTCTACAACTTCAACTGATGCCTCATCATTGGCTACAGATAGAAAATCAGTGGACAGAGTTGGAATCAGGAGGAGAGAAGTTCAGAGCCTGCCTCACACAGTGAATAACTGTGTCACTCTAGGCAAGACATTTAGACTCTCTCAGATTCAGGTTTCTCATTGGGTAAATCAGGATAATAATAACACTTTCTTCATAAAACTATTGTTAAGATGAAATTATGCATAATTAATATCATGTTGTATGATATCATATAGTACACTATAATATAATGTAATATAAATATTTATGCATATATTAAAAATTCACAAACATTGAAATGCTATATAAGTACTATAATTTTCATAATAAACATCAAAATATGTATGCAACCCTGATTTCTTGCATTTTATACCAATGGAGCAGCATGATGTAGGAGACAGAAAGCAGGAGATGGGGTCAGGAAGACCTGAGTTCAAATCCTATCTTTGACACTTACTAGTTCTGTGAGCAATAG
Organism: Gymnobelideus leadbeateri; assembly: GCA_011680675.1. NCBI lineage: Eukaryota > Metazoa > Chordata > Mammalia > Diprotodontia > Petauridae > Gymnobelideus > Gymnobelideus leadbeateri. Next base: position 1,261,410 of record WOXC01003918.1, read on the forward strand.
CAAGCCAATTAACTCTTTTCATCCTCATCTTCTTAATTTATAAAATGGAGATAATTACACTTGAAGTACCTACCTCACAGAGTTATGAGGTTCAAATGAAATAATATATGAAAAGAGATATAAGTGTATGTATACATACATAATATTTAAATGTCAGCTATTAATATTATCCCAACAGTGTGGAAACAAACTGAGTATCTACAGTCTGATGACCAACCTGAATAACTGTACAGAATCTCACCATTGGATGTCTGACAACTAGATGATGAACATTTTTTTGCCTAAACAACTAATTAAAGCCATCGACTAAAGCATGGAATCTCTGTTAATTTGGAAACTATGACAACAACAAAAACTCAACTTTCCTAAAGCATGTGTGTGTTAGTGTATGAGCATGTATGGATAAAATTGTAAATAGAGCAAAATTTAATATAAAAATGTAGACTTTAAAATACTATATAAGCTATTTGTTATCTATAACTCACAAAAATAGAAAGTCAATAGCAGAAATTCCCAGACAAATCTATTAGAAATTTTAAAGTGAACAATAATAAGCTGAATAATTTCAAAAGTAGGCAAACTAACACTCTGGTTCTCTTCCAGCTAATATCATTATAAAAAATAAATAATATCTTTAAAAAAGAATCTCTATTTTCTAATTTTAAGCACTCCAATATGGAAAATTGTAAAATGTATTCAGTTAGTAAATCTAGAGGTTAAAAAGTGGTATCACAAAATGATGATTTAGTTTAAACATTTGGCTACCTTCACAGTTTATTCATTTATGAGCTGAGAGACTGGGCACAAAAAAGAGACTATTTTCTTCGGAGCTACTCCATTATTAAAACATTAGCAATGGAGAGAAGATTTCTGTAATAATAAAATATTATTCAAAAAGAGAAAAATTTAAATGAAATACTATCTCCAGGAACATATATTTTACTGTAAGTATGTACATCTGGATTAATATAGGGAAATCAAACTACAAAGATAAGGCCATGTTGGGGGAGATGTAGTTTGTGAACTTTAAAACACAACCAAAATGTCAGTTTTCCATGAATATTCTATATTTTCATTCACCTACTATAGAAGGAAATCTCCATCTTGGGTCAGGTGAACAAAGCATTAACTTCTCTATGGGAAAGGAGTAGGAGTAGGGCTTTGTAACTGAATGCTTTACCTCTGGCTAATTTTTAATTAAGATGAATATAAAGTGAAAAGATTTTTCAATTTTATTAAATCTTTCACAAAACAAGAAAATTGTCTTTAATGAAACTGCTGATCATCTTAGTTATTTGAATGTTTAATGTGTGTATGTTTTTCAATAGCAAATTACTGCAATACACATTTAAATATGATGTGTTCTGTTCTTTTTTTCCACATTAAATTTTGTTAAAATTTCTTCTAGAGATGAAGAAAAACTACATATTTATGATATTTCCACTGAGAATATCAGTAAATTAAATAGTATATGGAAATAATAAAGAAAACAGAGAAGACATTCAAGCACTTATAAATTAAAACAAAAAATAACTGAGGCAAACACCTACATGATTTTGAAACCACTTTGGCTGACTTTTATGCTGAATTAATTGTTCTAGCTTTTGTGTTTCACAAGTTTTAATATAATGAATTGTATAAATCATTCTGTAAAGAATCAAAGTTATCCTATGTGGACTGTCAAAATACAAAGTTGCTTTTGTTGTTGTTATTATTGTTTTAATCAACTTGTAGTAAAACAAGATAAGGATCCTGAATTATTCTTGAATTTCAGTTCTATTTAAAATGAAGTTTGCTGGAAAGAAGAAAACATACCATTATGAGGTATCTTATAACAACATATTCTTTAGAAATATTAAAAACTGAATATGGGGGGCGGCTAGGTGGCGCAGTGAGTAGAGCACCGGCCCTGGAGTCAGGAGGACCTGATTTCAAATCCAGCCTCAGATACTTGACACACTTACTAGTCATGTGACTTTGGGCAAGTCACTTAACCCTCCAAAAAAAAAAAAACTGAATATGGAACAATGTTCCCATGAAAGTTGAACACAAATGCATTCATTTAAAAAAATAAAAACAATAAACAATAAAGAACTAAATCAAAAACAAGCCACCCAAAGGTGTTGGGAAACAATATAAGACACATGGCAGTATAGTGTGGTTTCTGCAAACTTAGTCATTTTAACTAGAAATTAAATTTGACCTGAGCCACATATCAACCTGTCAGTTCCATTCAACTAAATTAAATGTAACTTGGGCTGCCTGAACAATATAATCAGAAGATTACTTATTAGGTATTTCTTACATGGCAACCAAAGTTTAAGTTTTCCAAAAGCTCTCGAGGCTAACCTTATATTAGATGCCACTGAGGACACAATTAAAAGTTTATATATACTTACACTGCTGACAGTTGTCAAGAAAAAACCCTGAAAACTTTAACTACTTTTATTACTGTAAAAGAGCGATTAATACCCAACCCCACAGGAACTATGAGTGTAGAAAAGAAACTGAGGACTCCCTTTGGGGAGAATATAATGACATCATACATTAAATATTCAACAGACCATTAAGAGTGATTAAAGATTAATTCTGTGTTAGAGACATGGCATGGGATCATTAAAGGTCATGACTTCAGTCTTAATTATTTGGCTTATTGTTTTTTACTTAATTAGCTCAGTTAAATGAGTCTTTGCTTTTGGAATGACTTAACTTCAGAAACTCGTTACCTCAGTGTCATTGGCAGTCCTTGCTGCTGAACTTTGTTTTCACAGAAAAGCTTTATCTAATTTGGGATTGGATTAATCATTTCTCCTGGGGAAAGTGGGTTGGGGAGGGGGCTACAGAGAATTGGACAGGAATTTATCCTGTGTGAATCAAACCTGTTATGTATTCAAGTAGCACAATATATAACACAATGATCACTAAGCTTGAAGTTCAATTTTCAAGCCTGGATCTTATACTCCCTATCCATGTAACAAAGAACAAACCAAATATCCAATCCGGGTCCAATTCTCCTAATGTATAAAAGGAGGAAGAGCAAAGTTGTTCACAGACTGATTTATGGGATTGTCTTAAAGAAAGTATTCATAAAACTGAAAACTGATTTTTTAAAATGATCCAGGGGCTGGCTAGGCGGCACAATGAATAGAGCACTGGCCCTGAAGTCAGGAGGACCTGAGTTCAAATCCAGCCTCAGACACTTAACACTGGCTGTGTGACTTTGGGCAAGTCACTTTACCCCATTTGCCCTCCAAAAAAAAAACAGCAAAAAAATAAAAATAAAAATGATCCAGAACCCTACCGTAATATTCTTTTACATCTATATTATGGAAACATGTTATATCTGAAGGAAGAAATTTTGCTGTTTACATCAGACACGGGGGAAATGAAGGAAAGAATATGTTTAGCTTGGAAATCAGAGGGCTGGGAATCAGGGTAACGATTTTATCCTCTGTGTGATGAGATTTTGGTTTCAAGTGAACCTGTGATTTCACTGATGTATGGAACTGCATGGGAGGAAATCCCTCTTCCAATACAAATTGGCAACTGTCCTTAAATTTATAGTCATAAAGAGTCACAAAGGCACTGAGAAGTGAAGAAGACTGCTGAGAATCATCCAAGCAGCATGTGTCAAAGGCAGAATTTGCACCCAGATCTTTCAAACTTAAAGGTTGGCCCTCTGTACATTGCACTATTTACCTTTTCTGTGTGAGAGAATACTTCAGCTATTTTTTTTTTTTGCCTTTTTGGAGGGCAATTGGGGTTAAGTGACTTGCCCAAGGTCACATGGCTAGCATTTGTGGTTAAGTGTCTAAGGCTAGATTTGAACTCAGGTCCTCCTGACTCCAAGTCCGGTGCTCTATTCATTATGCCACCTAACCACCCCCATAAGCTTATTCATTTACATTTATCCTGTAATGTAGCCACTTTTTTTTTTTTTTGCTTTTTGGAGGGGGGGTAGGCAGGGCAATTGGGGTTAAGTGACTTGCCCAAGGTCACACAGCTAGTAAGTGTTAAGTGTCTGAGATCAAATCTGAACTCAGATTCTCCTGACTCCAGGGCCAGTGTACTGCACCACCTATTTGCCCCAAGCTAGTTTCTTAAAAAAAAAAAAAGATGATGCCCACAATTAGGAGGTTAGGGAAGATAATTTTGGAATCAGATTGGAAGATAAATTTTGTAATGATTCTTTAATTATATAAAGAATGTGACAAATTTTAAATATGTTAGATGTAAAACAATGACAGTATTTCTCTACTGACTGTTAGCCATACACTGAAGCATCAAACATAGATGTATTCATTTTGGAATTGTCTGTATGTTATACTGCTCTAATGTAGAATTCAAGAACTGAGTTCAGCTTGGAGAAGACTCAGCAGCACATGATCACTGACTTTACATACATGAAAAAGTACAATACTTCAAGAGGGATTTTACTATTTGGCTACAGTGGAAAGAATGACAATCAACAGATGGAAGCTAGAGGGAGTGGGTCTTCAGTCAACCTAAAGAAAAGCTTGCTAATGCTAAGTTGTAGAACAAGGTAATAAGTTATTCCATATGCTAGTGGGTTTTTAATTACTAGAGATATTTAATGAGAGGTTAAATGACTACATCTCCAGAACATTACAGATAAGATTCATGACTTGGGTAGAGAATGGAGTAAAAGAACCATGGGCTCCTTTTCAACATTAAGATTATATTATTCTATTCAATATAGGAGGCTCTGTATTTCCTTCACAGGTGGCATTATGATCTTCTTATAGGCAAAACACTACTGGGGAACTAATAGGGTGGGATAAAATGCTGAATATAAAAGGCAGAGTTAGGCATTTCTGAACTTTTGGGATTCAGTTTTCTAAGTCATCTTCTAAATCTAAAGAATGGGATATATTGTGAATATATTACATGAAAAATAATGAGTGAATTTATCTATCAACTATTCTTTAGAGAAAAAAAAAGGAATAGCAAAACCAGTAATAAAAGAGATAATGGATCTAATGCTGAGTGAAGCCAGCAGAGCTAGGATAGAATTGTACATAGTAACAGCCACATTGTGTCATGATCAACTATGATAGACTTATCTCTCCTTAGCAATGCAAGGATCTAAGACAACTGTAAAAGATTCATGATGGAAAACTATTCGTATGCAGAGAAAGAACTCTGGAGTCTGAATGCAGATGGAAGCATACTATTTGCTCTCTTATTGGTTTTATTTTGTTTCTTCTTTCTCGTGTTTCTTCCCATTCATTCTAATTCTTCTCTACAAGATGACTAATGTGAAAATGTTTAATATGAATGTATATGTAGGGCCTATATCAGATTGCACACTGTCTTGGGGAAGGGGGAGGGTAAGGAGGAGGAGAAAATTTAAAACTCAAAATCTTACGGAAGTGAATGTTGAAAACCAAAAATTAATAAAAAAGGGTTTTGTAAATTTTTAAAGAGTTAATTTAGGAAATTTTGGTAAGTTTAGGCTCATAACTGTTCTCATCCCCAATTATCTACTTAAGAACTATAACAAATCACAGGTTGTGTTTGAACTTTGTTTTTGAAGAGGACCATGGCATCAGGGAAATGATGACATGTCTTGCAGTTGACTTTGATTTGAGTGACAGAAGGTTATGCAAGGTAACCCTCCTCACTTTCTCCTCCACAGCCTGCTGGATCCAATGACCAGATATTCATCAGGATGACTAGAAATGACCCAGGATGCAATGGGAGACTGGTCCTTTTAGGCTAAGGTCTTTTCACATACTCACTTAGAGTGAGGTAATGCCCATGTAGCAAACCATTGGTGGGAGGAACCAAGCAGAAAGTATCCATCAATGTGTCTGGCCTATAAAATTAAGTAAAGGCCTGAACAGTAGTATTTAGTTAACAAAAAGTTGATTTTAAGCACAATTATGAAAACAAGGTTGTCTTGGGTGCAATGTCTCTTCTTTATCTAAACACATACCTACAACAACCAAAATAATGTGAGAAAATTTATCTTCAAGTGAAGGGAATAGTGTATACTAGTCATTATAACATTTTAGAATTTGCATTTTTTAAAAAATATATTCCCATTTTTTCCCTAAACATTTTCCCCCACTTCCATTTATTCATAAGCATAATACTATTCCTGAGGGAGGGGGATTAGGGAACAAAAATCAATTGAACATGAGACTATTAAAATCACTGACACATTATTTTTCTAGATCACTTCAAGTTAGTAGACAATAATTGGCAGTATATGTAATTTGCACTTCAAATTTTGTCAAAATAACATAAGAGGAAAATGATTAACCTTCAGTAAGTTTAATCAGGTCAGACACCGAAATCCTTCTCAATTAAAAAAAGCCAGAAGAATAGGCTTTTTCTATGAAAATGATTTTATATATGGGGAAGCAAGTTAAAAACTGAGGCAATGAAAAAGATAATCTAATTGAACATACAATGGGAAAGACCTGGACAAAGAATTTGAAATGTATTAAAATGATCTGTCTAAAGTGGGCATTGCTGGACATATAAGGTTTCAAATTTCTTATTTTAAAGTGTATTAAGCAGTCTATTATCTTGCATCCTACCAACTTTCAAGAAGTACTTCCATATTTTACCTCTGTTATTTAATGGTCAAGATTATGATCACAAGAAATGCAAAAGCTTGAGAAGGCTTCAAAACATCCAAGAAAAGATGAGATTATGTTCCATACAGTTTTTGTGAAAATGGTACTTTATTACATTACAGAAACCAAAACTACATTGATTCCTAGACAGCATAGGTCATAATTCTCCATCACACAATTGTCTGTGAGATCATAGTGAATAAAAGTTTACTCAAGGTGCATGACTATTTCTTTCACATAAGGTTTATATCAGATAGAGCTTTCTCAAGACTTGAAATAACTTCAGATGACTATTAAAAAAAACATTTAATCAAGAACTTGCTGGCTGATGACACTGTTCTGGATAATTTAATTCAGCTTAATTGAGCAAATATTTCTTAATGTTTTCTATGAAAAAAAGTGCTAGGCATAAAAAGATGAAAAATAAGGGCAACTAGGTGGCACAGTGAATACAGCACTGGCCCTAGAGTCAGGAGGAGCTGAGTTCAAATTTGGCCTCAGACACCTGACACACTTACTAGATGTGTGACCCCAATTAGGCAAGTCACTTAACCCCAAATGCCTTGCCTTCCCTCCTCCAAAAAAAAAAAAAAAGATGAAAAATGGGATAGGCCTTATCCCATGGAAGTTCCAGTCTAATGGGGATGGGACATAATAAGAAGGCATAAAATGTACTGGAATAATTAAAAATAGGGTAATGGTGCACAGGAGAGCAGGGCAAAATGCCATCGAGAAAGTTTCTTCTTGTCTCAAGACAATTTCCTTGTCTTGAAAAAGACCATTATATGATGATGAAGGTGGGCCATATAAGCAATATTCTCCCTCTCCACCTTCCCTTCTCCATTAGAGCCTTTATGTTCAACTAAATGGTCATTACAAATGTCAGACTCTATCCATACTGATCATAAAAACATCTTGCTTGCCACTCAGTAGATTGCTCTAATATTATTTGTGCTAAGGAAAAAGAAGCATGTGTCTCCAACATACAGATGTCTAGTTCCCTTTTCAATTTTTATGAACATAGAACCAAAAGAAAACAGCAATCAGAAATAAATTATATTTAATTTCATTATACTTAATAATTGATAGGTATTAACCTTGACTCAGTTTCCCTTAGACCCCTGGCACATGAAATATTTATTTTCAGAGAACTTTGCTATTTGTATTTAAACTTCTCTAAGTGAACTTGTACAAGTAGCAAACAAATTATACTAAAAGATTGAATAGATCTATCTTAACTAGACCAAAAGTTAGAGACAGAAATAGGGACTAAATGTGTGACTCAACTGGTTTATTAGAACTTTTAGAAAGGAAAATTCTAGATTAATGCAATTAATCAGTACAACTTCTTTGTATTTTAGTGTCTTAAAAAATTGCTTAGAATAGTGAGAGGTAGGGGCGGCTAGGGGGCGCAGTGAGTAGAGCGTCGGCCCTGGAGTCAGAAGGACCTGAGTTCGGATCTGGCCTCAGACACTTAATGCACACACAAACAAACAAACAAAAAAAAACCTAGCCGTGTGACCTTGGGCAAGTTACTTAATCCCAAGTGCCCTCCAAAACGCAAAAAAAAAAAAATTATAGTGAGAGGTTCAAGTGACTTGACTAGGGTCAGAAAGCTAATATGAGTTAGTTGTAGGATTCAAACCCAGTTCTTTCCTATCTTTGGGGGAAGCTCTCTCTCCACTACACCATGTTACCTCTCCAAATAAATAGCAAATTCATTTTTTTGGATAAATAAATAGCAAAAAATAATAGCAAATTAATTTTTGGATAAAATTAGTTTTTTAATAAGTACTTGTATGTGCAATTATATATAATTATGAGTTAATTATCATCTATATTATACCTATATCGATAAAATTGAGTGGATTGATCAACTAATAACTTCTCCTTGTCTACTAATAACAGAAAGTGGACAAAAAAAATTCACTGCTGACCAAGTGTTTATTTGGAGGACACGGCACCTTATTAACACAGGAAATTTCCTCAAGGGTAGAGTCTCAGAAAAGTCTCCTGAGAATGAATTGGGACTGAGTATTTGATATTGCACTTTGGGTATTGACAATATTTCTTTTCTTATCCAAAGGCTTATTATCTACTTTGAAAATACCATAATTAAACAACATCCCCTAGTTCCATAATGAGAATTTTTAGCAAGCATGACTCACTTTGCAGAAGTGAAAAACAAAGCAAAGTCATTTTCTCAACAACTACCCACATGAATTGTAATTTTTCATCCCTTCAATAACATGAAGGATGAAAGTATGGTAGGTTCTACCAAGCTAGGAAAGTTTCAGATATGGGCTTGATGACAGGTGCTAAATCTGTTGTCCAAGATCCTTTCTTGACTAAGTTTAGAAAGACATTGTTAGGTTAGCTTCAAGTTAGTTCATTTTTGGTCCAGAGCAATCTCAAAAACAATTTGCTAAATTATAGATTAGTGTTACTCTATAATCCCAGTGGAGGCTATCTCTATGTTAGCTAAATTAGAGGGGTTTTTTTTTGAAATATTAAAATAAGTACTGATTAATAAAAGACCTTAGCTACTAGGAAGCAAGTCACCTATCCATGGATTAAAATTCTTTGGAGATCCTAGGCATTGAGGTATTAGGAAAACTTGCATTTTTGCTTGAAATGTTAAAAAGAGTAATAAAATGAGTATGTAATAACTGGTATTAACTAAAATATCTTTTTGAAATTAATATTTTAAAAGTTTAAAAAATTTAAAGGTTTATTATTCAGTTAGGGTTTTAAATCAGTTTGTTTACAACTGAAAAACACTTTAATGTATTTTAATATTAAATATATAGACAACTATTAACATTGTTCTATTTTATCCTATGTATATAAGCCAGGGCGGCTAGGTGGCACAGTGATTAAAGAACTGGCCCTGGAGTCAGGAAGACCCGAGTTCAAATCTGGCCTCAGAAACTTAACACTTACTAGTCATTTAACCTTGGGCAAATCACTTAACCCTAAATGCCCTGCCTTTCCCCTTCAAAAAACAAAACTAAATGAAATATTTATATAAGCCATAAAATGACATATTATTATTAAAGAAAAACTGGATCAAGAAAAAGTTTATTACAAATTAATGAAGATATAAAATATAAAAATTTTAAAATGAGAAAAACTAATATTTAAAAATGAAATATTCTTCCCAACAAAAAGTATTTTTTTCTTGATAATATAAATCTATGGTTTATATGTTAACTATATATAAGGGTAATGTAAATGAGAAGATCTTTCCCATCCATTAATAGGTCCCTGTGGCCTGCTTAAGTTATATGGAAGCCTAAGTCACATGACTTTGAGTCATATGAAGCCTGTGGTGGGAGGAGATAGCTGAAGAGATAAAGCAGGAAGGGGTGGAGCAGAAAGGGTGAGGCAGAACCCAGAAGAAGTTGGTCAGAGAAGTTAGAGCTGAGGGAGAGAGAGGAAGCAGGCAGCAAGTGAGCTGTGAGTGTGGAAAGGTCCTAGCAGGAGGAAGGCAGTGTCCCTTGCATTATTATTGGGTATAGATTTCTTTGGTGCTGTGATGGATTTGGCTTTCTGGTGTTGGGATTTCACTTTATAGTGTTTGAATAAATGTTTTGGTTTTGTCTTCCATGTGGAAAGGCTGTAATATTTTGCAATTCAGAATTATATTGGCACATTCGTAGCCACTCTAGCTACTTTGAATATTGCCTTGGTGCTATACTACAGAAAAATTAAAAAGAGAAAGAGAAGAAAGGAAAGGGAGAGGGAAAAGCAAAAGTACATAAAATAATTGCTCCATTGCTTTATAACCAAAGTATGTAAAGTTATAATATATTCAACACACTTTATGTGCAATCAAATAGGGACTGCTCATATATAATATGCAGCTATATGAAAGATCTGTAATTGTTATGGCAAATAATAAGTAAATTTCAAGGTTGGTAAAGGTCCTCAAAAATTATAAACATTTCCATTTTCCTTTTGGTTTGCTTAAAATCTTATTAACAATCAGAGCACTGTTTTGGGGGAATATTGTTAAAGTATAAAAACTTCAATTCATAATATTTAAATCAAAATGAGATTATCAGTATGAATGGAAGAATGACTGGATCAATGAATGAGCAATCAATAAGGGAATCTTTCCTAATACCTTATGCTAATATATCTTCTTACTTTCCTGTCCCTGTGAAATAAAATAATGAAAGAGAAACAAATTACAAAGGATTAAATACACATTATAAAATATATTGAACTTTACTACCTGGAACAAATTAGCCCCAAAGTAATTAATGGATTTGTAGTTAATGAATTATTTTTAAATTAGGGATTAGAGTCACAGGCACAATAAAAGTTTACTTAAAATATGTTGCTAGGATGAGTTTAGACTTACTTTTTTATAGTGCTGCTTTTTTACATTGTCTTTCTAAAAGGACTTACATTTAAATCTTGTTTTATTACATAAGATACTGATACAGGAACATAATAGTAAAAGTTCAAAATAGAAATATTTGGGCTATATAATTCAAAATATCACAAAAACTTTGAAGGTCACTTCTACCTGGCACTATAAATCCCCATTTTCTATTTGGTTACAAATATCTTCTGAAAGGTAGCTGACATTTATGAAAGGCCTGCTTATGGATTTGTACTCATAATGATTGTATTAAGTTCCATTATATCTATTTTGAATTTATTTTATTAATAATATTTTGATCTTATGAAAAATCTTTGTCAGTTCCCTTAATACTCTTCACATTCAATAAAAATCGGCACATTTACTAATAAAAATTTAGAGATAGAAGAGAGCTTTTGGAATACATTTAATCCTCCTTTATGGGGAAACAGAAGCCTAAATAATTAAAGGAATTTTTCTAAAGAGACAAGTTAATTGACCAATCAGAATCCTTTCTGATCTGGTTATTTAACACATATTATAATGAATATTTTATATATGGAATGCATTATGACAGAAATTCTTAAGTTATGAGGAACTCTCCCAAGTCTGGTCAAGTTATCAAACTATAATATATTCATATTTCTATATATACATTTATGCAGATGACAACCTATTGATACATTCTGATGGCCAGTCATTTCCAGCAAAGTCCCTGGTATTGTCAAATGATTCAACATAAGAAATTCATGATATTAATAAAAATTTAATAAAGATGCTTGTACATAAAATCACTGACAAGAAAGAAAAACATCCCCATAAATATCTGTAAAGTATTATTGATGACTTAATACATTTTCCAAAACTTGGTTCCTACCTCCCATTCTAGGCTTATTTCATATTTTTTAGTTTCATGCATTCTGTGTCTTACACAAACTGTGTATCTATTTCTCTTACAAGAAATTCCTTTTCTTGTGTCCATACCTTTGCTCAACTAATCCCTTATGTCCAAGATACATCTTAGTTTTACCACTCCCTTGAATAATACTTAGAATTCTTTCAAGTAAAGCCTAGGTAATTTTGTTCTCCCAATTTTTCCTGATTCCCTTGTGTTAGCACTTACCCCCTTTAGAAAGGACTTACTATTACTTTACATGTATTGTCTGCCTTTTGTATAGCTTCATTTATGTTTAAGCTTTTTGAAGGCAGGCACTATTATGTAATGACTGTCTTTGTATTCTATTTTACACAGTATCTTGCACATTAAATTGTACTGAATTGTATTGAGTTGAACTGAAGGAACATCTTTTAAACCAGACCTGCACAACTTGGCAGAAGGTAGGGGCCAAAATTAAAATAGGCTAAATGTCTGTCCACAGACTGATCAGAATGGAGACAGACTGATAATGGTTAAATGTAATGGGTCACATGACAAACAGCAGAGTAAGCAGTGTCAACCTTGCATTTTTTTTTGCAGGCTGACCAAAATCCTTTGGCTTGCCCATAGGCTGCATATTGTACAGGCCTGTTTTATAGGATCTTCTGTTTATGTAAGGTCTAGGTGAAAAAAGAAAGCACAAAAAAATAAAAGATAATACTCAATCTTTGCAAAAGATTCTGCATTACACTATATATAACTGATTTTTGCATCTGGAGAAATTCACTTTGAAAATAGTTTGGGACCTTGCTGGGGACTGTAGTGTTACAACTGAGTTATCAGACTTAATCATTTTTGCAATTATTTTATTTAAAATAGTATTATAACGATGATGCAGATTTGTTTGTGAGTTTGTATCAAGATAAAAACTTTCACAAATGTGCCTGATTTTTCTCTTTCTGTTATTGTTTCCTGTACATAATGGACACTTGCCTTTATGCAATATTATGTCAAATCATTCTCTGTAGTTCTACTGGAGGAGAATAGTAACATTAATCAATTTACAATCAAGCAGAGAAATTTTTATTAAAACCCACTATTTAAGAAAAAATACATTAAAATTTGTCTAAGTAGATGACCTGTAAGATGGAGAAAATGCTCTTTTCTTTTTTCTTTTTTCTTTTTGGAGGGGTGAAGGTAGGGCAATTGGGGTTAAATGACTTCCCCAAGGTCACACGACTAGTTTTTGTGTTAAATGTCTGAGGCCAAATTTGAACTCAGGTCCTCCTGATTCCAGGGCTGGTGCTCTATTTACTGCACCACCTAGCCACCCCAAGAAAATTTTCTACCTAAGTTAAGCCTTAACTTTCATACCTCAATTAGTACATGTGTTTTGTTTCCCCTCAAGCAATGTGTTTAGGGCTTTTACTACTAAGAATAAGATTATTCTTTAAGTCACACTGCCACACATGGAAGCCAAGGCTACCACTATGGTGTGGTGTTTAAAATTTATTTAATTTTTTTTTAAAGCAATTGGGGTTAAGTAACTTGCTCAAGGTTACACGGCTAGTCATTATTTATGTGTGGGTGCTCATTTTCTGAGGCTGGTTTCGATCCCGGGTCATCCCAACTCTGAGGCCAGCATTCTTACTCACTGTGCCACCTAGCCACCCCAAATTTATTTAATTTTGACAGCATTATTTAGAGTGTTCATTGATATAAAAATGATTTGTCATATATCCTTGACAACTTTTTCCTAATATATTAGGAAAAAAGAAATCATTTATTGGTAACTTTAGGGGTAAGTAGTATCCTTTAAAATGGCACTAGCTTATTATTTTCCTTTTGAAGGATAGAGTATTTAAGGAATATCAACACATACACACACACACACACATACACACACACACACACAAGCCTAAACAAGCATTTTTTTTCTGATTCAGAGAATGAGAAATGAGGGACCATGTAAGTATGCTACAGAACACTTATTTGTTTTTAGTGTTAAAATTACTTCCTAGCACTCTGAAGTGGATAGGCATGAATATATGTACATATTCACACAATTTATTTTGTTCATGGAGAAGGAAATGATAAACCTCTAATCTCTCTGCCAAGAAAACCCTATACAGGGTTAAAAAGAGTAAGACAAGACAGAATGACTATACTACAACATTATGCTCCTAAGTAGTTAATTTTGGTTTAAATATATCATTATTAATCACGAACTCAAATACACATTGGATTTGCTTTCTACTTTAATTTTCAAACAGAATTTCCAGTTAGTTTAGGTGATAATGGTATAGTGCAAAAAAACAAAACAAAGCCAGGATTTGGAGTCAATCAGGTTTCAAATCCTGGTTCTGCATTTACTACTGTTGTAACTTTGGGCAAGTCATCTTACCTCTTTCTGTCTCCATTTTTTAATTTATATAATGATGGGGTTGTACTATATTACCTCCAACATCCCTTTCTACTCCACATGTCATAGGATACTATGATATATGTATTTACAAGCAAATTCATGCCCAAAAATTACATAAAATTTATAACAATAATTATATACTTGTTTGTAAATATATTTTAATGGCTAAACAAAAACAGACATAAAGAGAAAATTGTGATAGTGCTAAAAGAAACTTTGGAGAATATACAATCTCATTTCCCAAAGGTAGTAAAAAAAGGCCCAGAGATGTGAAGCAACTTGAGCAAAGTTACACAGTGAATTAGTGATTGTAGCAGCTGCTAGAAATCAGGTCTTGGCCTCTCAGTTCAGTGCTCTTCAATGTTTTTCTGTATTTTTAATCATAACAAACTAGAAACTGTTACAAATGGGCCTGCATGTATGGTTTGCTAAATGATAGGACAGTTTTATGAAAAACAGATAAATAAACTGATCCACAGACACAGTTTACAGAAAAGCATTACTAATTTATTATAACAATTCATCAATATTATACATGTTTAGCCTTTCTCTATGACCTTACTAAACAGATGCTGACATTTTGTCTAGTGGTTTATTGATTTAAAAGTAAACAAAAACTACTAACATTTAGGTCCTGTAATGCTACTTACATAACCATTTTACTAAAATAATTCCCCATTTACTCCTTTATCAAGTTACCTACCTGTCTTAGCCTTAGTCTCCTCATAAGTAAAACAAAGAGCTTAACTAGATAACCTCAAAACCTGCTCCAGCTCCAGGTCTATGAAACTATGGCCCAGTAACTATAATAAGAATGGAAATTTGAAGATATCCCCTGCTTTGAAGATTTTCCCTATCCGCTAATAGGCTGAATGTAATCACAATGGAGCCTGTGGTAGGAGAAGCTTACTGAAGGGTGGAGCAGAACCCACAGGAAGCTGGGAGTCAGAGCAGCTAGGTGGTGGGAGAGAGGATACTCAGGCAAAGAGACAGCTAATCTTGTGAGTATTGGTTTGTGCAAAGGCTAAAGGATGGTGTGGCCCTCTGGGGTATTATGGTATATTAACTTCTTTGATGGATTCAGCTTTCTGGTTTGGGAATTTGGCTTTCTGATGTCTGAAAAATTTTTTGCTTCTGTTCTCTCTATGGGGAGTCTGTTATATTTTGCAATTGAGCACTATGTTGGCATATTTACAGTGAGCATTGTGAATATTTCATTGATGCTACAATAACCCCCTTCAATGAATCTTCGTTCTTTGGAGGTAACTCTGGACTCATACTCAATTATCTGCCAAATCTTGTTGATTTTACCTCTGCAACATCTCTAATGCTCAGTTCATCTTCTCCACTAATACAGCCTTTCCCTGTTTCCGACCCTCCTCATCTTTCATCTGCCAGTGGTATAGTCTCCTGATTGGCTTTTCTGCTTCCAATCTCTCATCTCTCTAATTCTCCAGAGAACTGTCAAGTTGATATTTTCTGAAGTAAAGATCTGACCATGAAAATCCCTTAAGAATAATAGTGTGTGTATATGTATGTATGTATACATATGTGAGTATACATACATACATACATACATACATACACACACCTGTGAATACATGTACTTATGAAAAAGATGTATATTTACCACATACATAGTACATTCATATATATGCACTGCATACATGCATATATTCATGTGTGTATGTTTGTATGTATATGTACATATACATATATACATCTATATTTGAATCCCAAATTCTTAGCACAATGGCTTATACATAGTAGTCAATAAAAGACTCAAACTAAAATGAATTCAGAATGCAATTATTTCCAATAAGCTGAATTAACTTTATTAAACTAATTTAAAGACCTCCTATTTCTTTTTTTTTTTTTAAAGCAATTGGGGTTAAGTAACTTGCTCAAGGTTACACGGCTAGTCTTTATTTATGCATGGGTGCTCATTTTCTGAGGCCGGATTTGATCTCGGGTCATCCCAACTCCGAGGCCAGCGCTCTTACTCACTGCGCCACCTAGCCGCCCCTTTAGGGCAATTGGGGTTAAGTAACTTGCCCAAGGTTACACGGCTAGGTTTTTTTTGTTTGTGTAGATTAAGTGTCTGAGGCCCGCTCTGAACTCAGGTCCTTCTGACTCCAGGGCCGGCGCTCTATTCACTGCGCCACCTAGCCGCCCCCCTCCTATTTCTTAATAATTAAAAATATGTACTTTTGAAAGCTGTTTTAACTCTCCCCATCCCCCAAGCCTTTATGCTTGCTTTCTCCCCCCCAAAAAGAAAATCTTTTTAAATGACTGCAGATCTTAACAAAATAGACCTTGTACCTCCTCTTTGGGAGATATAAATCTGAAACTAGAAATCAGTACAACTAAAAGAGGTTTAATATTTCCAAACACTGCAGTAGATAACTGTCATATTTACATCTATTTTATTTTTCAAAACCAGAACCCAGGCTTTTCTTAATTTTTTTAAAGGGCAAGCTTATTCTTAAAATATCTTCTTGTAATCTTTTATCCTCCTTGTGGAGGTTCAGTTTCTATTCAAGCATCCCCAAAGAGAAATAGCTGGATTACATTCATGAATCTTTAGAGGCATTTTGCAAAAATATATCCATTAATACATTTCATTAGTACCAAATAACCCTGGAAAATTAGCTTTACATGCCCTCTGGAGGATTATTTAAATTCTAACATCTGGTCTTTTAATTTCTAAACACTGAAAACAATTAATTTATTTTTTTGTATGATCTTTAGGGAAAAAAACCCTTATTTGCTAGAGTTTCTTTGAGATTTATTGATTAGTTCTTTATCATTATTGTTTCAGAATTATTCAGTCACTAGGAAATATAATAGACATTAAGCACTAAAGGCAAGGTTTTGTTTTAGCATGACAAGAAAAAAGGGTTATATCTGCCACATTCTCTGTGGACACTAGAATATTTAAATCATAAACTGATACAATACTAAATTTCAAATAGTTAAGTCCTTCTTAGTGCCATTAACACTAATTAACACACTAACAAGTTTTATTAGATTGACTACTTGTCACATAATCCACAGTAAAGCCCTAAAGAAATAGGGCAAAATATTAGATAAGTTGGGTAGCTTGAAAGAAGGCACAGAAGTAATGGTGCATGAGCATTAAGTGCCCTCAGGAGCACTGAAAGGATTGAGGGAACATCAAAAGGAGGTGATTGAAAAATGACAAAAGTAAACTTCACCAACTATCTTAACATCAGCCCTAATTAAAGGATTTTGAGGAATTTCAAGGACTGCTCTCATCAATATTCTTATATAGGGCCTTTTTCTTTTTTTTTTCTTTATGCAGCAGTAATTAAAGATTTGAATTTCATAATGTTTTCCGCAAAATATTCTCAAGCAAGATCTATCTATATAAGGGGTAAAGTACCAAAGACAAATAAGACCATAGGTGTTGGTGGTTCTTTTCCTTACTGATAAAATACTATTTAATAATAAGTGACATTTATATAACATTTTAAAAGTTCGTAAAATATATTACATGTTTTTAATTTACATATATACATATATATAATATATATGTTATATAAAATATATAATCTCCTCATGGAAGCCCTGTGAAATTAGTATTGTTGGCATTATTTTTTCATTTAAAGATGAGGAGACTGAGGACAAGAACTTAAATGACTTGTCCAGTGCCAAGTAGATATGTGTCACTTGTAGGACTTGAAGCCAGATCTCTCTCTACCCCAAGTTCACCACATTGTTGGACATTTAAAGGAAAATGACAGCTTAAATCCACCAGGGTCTCCAGAGGCATAACCTACAACATGTTAAACATATAAGAATAATAAAATTTATCAAGAGCAAATCAAGCAGGGAATGGTGTGATCAATCTACTTCTTGGGGAACTCTTTTCTAGCATATTAATGTTTTAGCAGGAAAGGAATCAAGCCAATGCTAGCAGTGTGGGGAAGGTTTCATTCAGAGCTGACACTGTCATATTTCCTAGAATCTATATGGGGCAGAAACCTTTAAACATGATGTAAAGTTTTAAAGCCGAAAACAGATTTTAGAATTAGATTTTGCAAAAACCTTAAAAGATCATTTATCCAGTTCCCTCACTTTTACAAATGTAGAATGGGTGGCATGGAAAGGTAAAGTTATTTCCCAGGATCAGACTGGTAGCAAGAATTAGAATTAGGGCTCAAATTTCTGAGTCTAAAGAGGGCATATATTTACCAGATTTTTTGCTATTTGCTAGATGGGGTTGAGGAGGTTTGGAAAGGCAAGGAATAAAGGATAACTGAGGTTTTGAGATTGGAAAAAATGAAGGTATCATCAACAGAAACAGAGAAACTAGGAATTGGGCCAGGCTTCGGACAGAGGGGAAATGATATGACTTTTGTACATTTTGAATTGAAAGTTCCAGTTGCATATCCTGGTGGAGACAGATAACCAGCTGAGATTTATACACATAAGGATGAAGGCGAGGACTGTGGTTTAATTAACATAGGGAACTCCCAGATGAGAAAACCCCTTCTACCAAAGCAAGTCAGTACCCTCTCTACTACTTATAGACTTAGAAAGTTGTCCAAAGCTTTGAGAGGTTAAGTAACTTGACAGCATTGCATAGGCCATATATATCAGAGGCAGGAATTAGAAATGAAGAATAGATTTAGAGCCACTCCATCATTTTGGAAATGAGGAAAATGAGACTGAAAGAGGTTGCCCAAGGTCACAAAAAAAAGGGAAAACAAGATTATTAGCTGAATCATTAGTTTGCTAATGATTCAGATAAAATATTATACCCTGGTCCAGGTGTGGGAAACCTGCAGCCTCAAGGTCACATGTGGCCCTCTAAGTCCTCAAGTGTGTCCCTTTGAATGAACCTAAACTTTTTTTCTTTGAAGTTTGGATTCAGTCACACTTGAGGACTGTGTCCTCAAGGCCACAGATTCTCCTTTTAGTTAATTCCTAATTTTCCAATAAAAAGCAATTTTGGCCAGTTTTGTTCTCTAACCATTTGGATATGATGGATATTTTGCACACCACAGAGGTCAGTCAAAAAATATTTATTAAGTATCTACTACATGCCAAGCACTGTACTACGTGCTGAGTTACATGGGGAAGAACACCCCAAAATATTTTGATTATGGAAAAAACATCAGTGAGGCTTCACCCAATGTCCATTGAGAGAATTGATGATTAATAATTAATATCTTGGGAAGATCCAGAGTTCTCCCCTTCTTCTAAAGTCCTGTTTTTAAAAAGTTAAAAGTTCAATCTTCAGAAGGACATTATTGATAATGAGATTGAATTAACTCTCCTCAATCTTCGTCAGACCCCACCCAAATTTACCAGGAATTTAATCTAAGGTGGGGACATCCTTTGTGTTCTATTCATGCTTGAGTGTAGACTGAATTTTGTCTGGATAGCCCTAGACTGGGGGTGGTCTGAGTAAAGAGATAGTTTCTCTGTCCTAAGGTGAAGTGATGTCACTCTCAGCCCCTCCCATTGTAGCTAGCCTCCCATTGTGTGTTCTAGTCAGAGTTGATTGCCACCCACATAGGAATACCCAATCTTTGGTGGGGTATATAAACTGTGAGCCTGCCACCATGTCTAAGAGACACAGCCAAATGATCATCCTTTTATTAATAACATGCTAGTCCTATCAATAAAATGATTAAATCACCCAGAAACTATGTCTCTCAAATCTTTTTCATCACCACACCATCATAAAATAAAGAACCTATGAAGAGGACATGTGATAAATGTTGATAGAAAAAGTTTTAGATCACGTATCAAAGAGAGCGCAGTAATGCTATAAATGTGAGTGATGGGTAAAAATATTCAGTCTGGACTCAAATCATCTTTTTTCATTAGGGAATACATACCTGGGAGGAACCGTTCAAGTACATCATTTGTGGAGCTAACTTCAATCAGTGCTCATACCTTAATGTCTATCAGAACAAAATCCTATAAAAATCCTGAGTGACACACACTGCATCTATAGTAGTTCCCTCTTCCTTGTCATAAATTCCTCTTTAAAAAATTCCAAGGCTGGCATTTCTTCCAGGAATACTCTTTCTTTACATTTCAAGTGATTCACCAACACACTAGAGAGACATTGGATGCAGAATGTTTACAACTCTGCAAATGATACTTGTGATTAAGATCCCTGATTTTCTACTGCAACTAGTCTGATTAGCCCCTTGATAATCTCAAGTGAAAGAAATATAAAGGTAATCCATGACATTTTGAAATGTGGCTGCCCTGTTGGCTGGAAATTCATGTTTCAAGTGACACCACAGTGATTTAAAAAAAAAATCTTCATCTTCAAGAGAGGCTGGGCTTTCATGGTAACAATGACCAAGAGTCTTTTCCCAACAATGGCCCTGAAATCCTAGACACTAAAAGAGCCCTAAAACCAAGATATTGAGGGATCCTTTCCAATTTAAGCTCTAACAGGGAGGGAGGGGAAAGAATGGAGGGGGGAAAAAAGATTGTTATTTTTTACTACTGCAGCCTTGAAGCACTATGTGTCTGTCTGCAGAGACAGACAGAGAAGACATGATTCATAACACTGCTCTACTGAGTGAGGAAAGGGCACTTGGGATCATGTGACCTTCATCTGTTCTTCTATTTTATCTTTCTCATCAGGGAGTCACATGAAGAAGGTAACAACAAAGGAGGACAAGCTGCAAAGTGAGGAGAGGACAGGGAATGGAAGGTGATCTAAGTTTTATGGCAAACTGAAGAAATATTCCTGGTACCTTTTAATCAATTTAATAAAAATCGTATGTACTCAAATGATAAATAAGTAATGCTACAAATATAAACTCTACCCTCTCAGTGATATCAAAGGGCTTGTATACCTAAAAGGAGAATTAGGTCTCCAGTAGACCCAGGTCTCTCGAAGTGGGGGGAAGATAGTTAATTTATACCCTAAGGCCACGACTGCATTTCTCAGTGAATTTTTCCCCCCTAGGACTCTGGTTTCATCAATCTCTGCATTGTGAACAGTGTGGAACAATTTTCCCTACTTCAAAAGAGTAGCAAAAGCAGAGTGCTTTCACAATTTGAAGGAGAGCACTTGAAGAAGGGAGCATACATACTACTCTCCCTCTTCCTGCCTCCCACACCCAACTCTGTCTCTCTTTCTGCCTTTCTTCCTCTTTTTCACTCTGTCTCTCTCTGTCTCTATGTCTCCGTCTCTCTCTGTCTCCCCCCTTTCCCTCCCTCTCTTTAGTGAATGTATTTTTAAAAATATTTTAAAAATAAATCTATAATGGGGGTGGAGCCAAGATGGAGAAGTAGAAACAGCATTTCCAAGGTGCTCTCTC
Source organism: Gymnobelideus leadbeateri (assembly GCA_011680675.1). NCBI lineage: Eukaryota > Metazoa > Chordata > Mammalia > Diprotodontia > Petauridae > Gymnobelideus > Gymnobelideus leadbeateri. Next base: position 1,283,014 of record WOXC01003918.1, read on the forward strand.
CCATACCACTTCAAAAGTATATGAAAGGGGACTCTGAACAGCTTCTGGAGCTCCAGCACCCACAGAAAGACACACTCCTGCTGAGTACAGCCCAGCAGCCATGCAGGGAGCAGCCAGCGCACATCTCTGGGAGTGGCCAGTGTAGCGCTCCTTGAGCTGAGCCCAGGCTCCCATGAGCCACGGTTTTAGCCCCAGGGCAGCCGGCTGGAGGGACCCCAGAACACCAGCAGCTGTGGTGATTCCAGAATTATCAACACAGACATGCCTAGGACAAAGTGAGAGGTTAGTGCCCTATGGACTTTGGGACCAGTATTTGGGGAATGCATCAGCTTCTTCCCCTGGGGGAGAGAAGGGGCTGAGGAGACAAGGCACAGATGCCATTTTGCAGCTTCAGTTGCAGCTTCAGCTCCTGGTCTGAGAACTGTAGTGAGATCCAGCAATCAGTCTTGGGGGGGTAATCGCTCTTGCTTTAACCTCCATGGATCTGGATTGCAGTCTGGGGTGGATATCCAGCTTGCCAGAGCATGTGGAGACTTCACAGAGGCCACCTAATACCTCCAGAAGTTGTGAAGACCCTAACATTCGGGACAGAAGCTCCCCTGTCTGGTGGCAGAGTCCTACTGTGGCAACAAGCCCAAAAGTCAAGTAATTAAGTGCAACATGCCTAGGCAAAGGAAACAAAATAAACAGAAAAATTCAACATTAGACTCCTATTTGGGGGACAAAGAGGATCGAAGCATGGAACAGGAGGAGCACTGTGAGGTCAGAAATCCTGCACCAAAAGCCCCAAATGAAAATATGAGCGGGTCACAGGGCATAGAGGACCTTAAGAAGGATTTTAAAAACCAAATAAGAGAAGTGGAGGAAAAATTGGGAAGAGAAATGAGAAGGATGCAGGAAAATTATGAAATGAGAGTCAACAGCCTTTCTGAGGAAAATAACACCTTAAAAAATAGACTAACTCAAATGGCAAAGGAGGCTCAAAAGGGCAATGAAGAGAAGAATGCCTTAAAAAGCCAACTTTGCCAGATGGAAAAAGAATCTCAAAAACTCACTGAGGAGATTCATTCCTTCAGATTTAGACTGGAGCAAATGGAAGCTACTGACTTTATGAGAAATCAAGATGCTGTTAAACAGATCAAAACAAATGAAAGAATGGAAGGCAATGTGAAATATCTCATGGGAAAAACCACTGACCTGAAAAATAGATCCAGGAGAGATAATTTAAAAATGATTGGACTACCTGAAAGCCATGATCAAAGAAAGAACCTAGAAACCATCCTTAAAGAAATTCTCAAGGAAAATTGCTCTGATGTTTTAGATCCAGAGGGCAAAATAGAGATTGAAAGAATCCACAGATCACCTCCAGAAAAAGATCCCAAAAAGAAAACTCCTAGGAGTATTATAGCCAGATTCTAGGATTCCCAGATCAAGAAGAAAATACTACAAGCAGCCAGGAAGAAACAATTTCAATATTGTGGAAACACAATCAGAATAGCACAGGACCTGCCACCTTCTACACTGAGGGATTGAAGGGCATGGAATATGATATTCCAGAGGGCAAAAGACCTGGGATTAAAACCAAGAATCTCATACCCAGCAAAACTGAGTATTTTGTTTCAGGGGAAAATATGGTCATTCAGTGGAATAGAGGACTTTCAAGCATTCTTGAGGAAAAAACCAGAGTTGAATAGAAAATCTGACATTCAGACACAAGAAGCAAGAGATGCTTGAGAAGGTAATCAGGGAAAAGAAATCAAAAGGGACTTATCAAAGTTAACCTATTTACATTCATACATGGAAAAACAATAACTGTGACTGATGAAACCTTTCTCATTAAGAAAATAATTGAAGAAGGGTATATGGGCATATGAATACATATGTGAATATGTGTATATATGTTTACAGGTACACATGGATAGAGGACACAGATTGAATTTGGTGGGAAGGGATGATACTTAAGGTGTGAAGTTAAGAGGTAAGGGAGGAAAGTGGCAAGGGGAGATGGGGAGAGACAGGGTAGGGTAAACTATCTTATGTAGAAGAAGCAAGGGGAAGTGGTTGCAGAGGAGGGGAAGAACAGGAAGGCAAAAAGGCAAAACCATATTCTCATTGAATTTGGCTCAGGGAGAGAATGACATACATACTAAATGGGATATCTCACCCTTCAGTAGAGTAGGGGGAAGGAGGGTGAGAGGGGGGATGATGTAGGGGAGGCCATGCTGGGGGGTGGGGAGGTTGGAAGTACCCACTTTCGAAGAGGGACAGGATCAAAGCAGGGAATGGACCAGGTGGCGGGTGGGATGGGTAGGAGGGAAATATAAGCAGTCTTTCACAATGTATCTACTATGGTAATGTTTTGCATAGCCAATTCATGTACAACACATACTGAATTGCTTATCTTCCCAGAGAGAGTGGGTGACAAGGGAGGAAGGGAATGGATCTGAAATTCAAAGTTTTAAAATTAAATGTTTCAAATACACATAAATACTATTATTAATACTATTTTGCATGTAATTGGGAGATAATATGTGCAGGCCATTGGGGCACAGAGATTCACCTTGCCCCAATGGTAAAGTCGAAGGGGGTATGGGAGAAGATATGGGAGAGAGCAGATTGGAGGAGGGGATATCTTGTGGGACTGCTCTTCTTGGGTGGTGGGTAGGGAAAAAATGGGGAAAAAATTGTAATTCAAAATCTCGCGGAAATGAATGATGTAAACCAGAAGTTAATAAAGCATTTGTTAAAATAATAATAATAATAATAAAAACATTCCCATATTAGTCACACTTGTGAAAGAGGAAACAGATTAAAAGGAAAGAAACAAAAGAAAGAATAAAGTAAATGAAAAAAATAATAAATCTATAACAAGATAGGTTTCCTGAGGTTAAGTGTGGCTGAAGGGAAATCAATAACTACAGCACTTTTAAAATGTATCATTCTTCATATTTTATGTCATTGTTTGGTAGATATTTTCAAAGTACAATGATGCTTTATTTATGAAGTCTCATCAGAGAATAAAATATTTCAAACAAGTTCATTTCCTAAAGAACATATAGAATGGAAGGTGATCTAAATTTTATGGCAAATTGAAGACAATTTCCTGGTACAGTTTAATCAATTTAATAAAAATCTTATACACCAAATGATAAAAATTGACATTCAACACATCCACATTCTTAAACAGACTGAATATAAATAATATAATCTTTTCATTATGAAGTCATTTTACATTTATGAATATGAGTACAATGTACTCTTCCATAACATAGTGATATCAGCCAAGGCTAAAGAACTGTATATAGATAGGGCTATCTGTCCCTAAAATAAATATCCCTAAAATACCATGCTGGAAAATAAAGTTTACTTGCTTTTTTTTTTTAAAGCAAAGTTGTTTCCAAATTATTTTGAGTTATGTGTTTACTCACAAAACAACTGTAGTCACTTATGGAAATCTTAGTTCAATTTCTCATTATTCATGTCTGATAAATAGGAAAATATGCCACAAAGTACCTTTTCTTAGGTTCCCTATAACCTCTTATTCTGATAAAAAGAGGGACAGTGGCCCACTAGACATCTTTTTTTTTAAATCAGAAGATAAATTGATATAGGGAACCCTTTGCTAAGGAAAGTCTTATTACCAATGCATATAATAAATATAAATTTATTGGTTCTTCAATTTTTATGTGAAATCATTCTATGAAATAAATATACTTAGGTAAACATACAAGAAAAGATAAAATGCAGACATAAGAATTTTTTTTAGAGTCCCAACATTTTCACAAAGAAAATAAGTGGTACTCTTTGGGGAAGGGGTTTGAATCTTTTCACATACCCTCAAGAGAATCTTCTTTAGAAAAAGATAGGTGAGGTCTTTCTGAGAAATTGTAATACATTTAGTATGAGTAATGGTGCTAAAATATTAATTCCACTATGATATGTTTTTATTGTTATTAAGGTGATATTTATTTAATATACATAATTATATCTACACAAATATTTTATATAACATATATGTGTACATATATTAAATGCTGAAAAAATTATTTCTTGCAAGGACTATGTTAACAATGTATCATTCCAAATAAAGGAAAGGAAAGCTTATTCATCTGTTTTCTTCTACTGGATTTAATCAGTTTTTCAGGGAATACTTTAAGAAGCACACCCCACAGGCCATCGCTGACTTTAAGTAAGAGAGTATGTTCTAGAGATATTGTTCTAAGCATGACATTGCTCTTTCCATTCATTTCCTAAGTCACAAACTCATCCAAAGGCTTAGTGTCTGGGCTTCTGATGTCAAGGTAGTGGGGCAGGGTTGGAGGGCAGAGGATAGAATGTTTCTCCCCTATGTAAATGAGACCCTTCCACACCATACCTTTTACTAAAGGAGGCATGTATGTAGTTACATCACTAAAGGAGTGATTTGTATTCACTCAGTGAAAGTCTTCCAATAGTTGTTAGACCCAGCCAAAACAGGTTAAAGAAAACCAATTGTTCAATTTTCAACATGATCATTTACACCTTGAAAATCAGCAATGCTACAAATCAGGGTTTGATTTATTGTTTTATTGATTCTTGTATTTAAATGATCTCTCTCAAATGCTATGCATTTGGAATCAATTAACATATTTTGAAAAAAACACCGAAAGTATACTTTAGTTTTAACTGTTCTAATGCACATAATAGCAAAATCAGTCCCCTTCTTTGGGGGAGAGGATTGCATGTTAGAGGCCTTATTATTATAAATTCTTGAAGGAAGCAAGTCTTCTGACAGATTTATACTTTAGGAAGGAAGTTTGTCATTTTCAATATAGAAACATTAAATAAAGAATAGTTTTGCCTCTTAAGTTGGGAAGGACAATATATTGCATCCTGTGGATTACAGAGTCAGTAAAGTGGATTTAAAAAAAATACAGCAATGTCTATGTTTCACTTTCCATAATGATAATTAGTATGAAACATAATCTTGCCAATCTAAAAGTACCATTTATGTTAATTCACTCTATGATTAAGGCAGCATGGTATAATAGAGAAGCAGGTACATTTAGTGCCAGGAGAAACTGAAGATTTACTCCTGTCTCTGATAGCTACTAGCTGTGTGATTTTAAATAAATAGTGGCTTGTAAACCTCAGTTTCCTCAATGGCAAAATGGAAATACTAAGCCCTTAGAGTACTCAACTAGTATTGTTAATAACAACTTCAAGCATTTATATATCATTTTGAGGGTTGCAAAGCACTTTACACGTGTTATCTCATTTTTAAAGAACAACTCGGTGGGGGTGGCTAGGTGGCGCAGTGAGTAGAGCGCCGGCCCTGGAGTCAGAAGGACCTGAGTTCGGATCCGACCTCAGACACTTAAAGCACACACAAACAAAAACCTAGCCGTGTGACCTTGGGCAAGTTACTTAACCCCAATTGCCCTCCAAAAAGAAAAAGAAAAAAGAAAAAAAAGAAAAGAACAACTCATCACCTCCATATTAAGGAGAGGAAATGAAGGATGAGAGATGTTACATGTATGAATTGCCCAGAATCACACAAGTATCTAAAGTAAGATTAGAACTCCATTATTATTGACTTCAAAAGCAACATTCTTTCTATTTCACCAGTTACCCATTTTTGTAGTTTCTCTGGTAATTAAATGAAAAGCTATGAAAAATTCCAAATAAATAGTTATTTTTATTCGATTAATGAGATGTTGATAGATGAATATCGATAATTTTTCTGTCAAATAGCTCAGTGGCCTTATGTGAAGTTTATGATTTATGCATATGAGGATTTTCTCTTTAACATACTAAAAAGTTCTTGAGTTCTTCAAATTAATCCTTGTAACAAAGCTGCTCATAAGCAGGGGTGTGCAGCAAGAAGTTGAACCCTCCCCTCTCTGGAAAATCATTTGTTAACTTTAAAGTATGAGCATTTATACCCCAGAAATCAGCAAATAATACAATTCTGGTATTGATTTATTTGGCTTATTAAAATTAAAAGAGTGAGATGAAGATATATTTTGTTTCCAAAGAGCTAATTGTTAAATGCTTTTTAGGACATCTTGCCCTCAAGAAGTTCAGAATCTAATGGGGGAAGATGATACATAAAACTAAGTTGAAAAGGGATGAGAGAAGAGTACAAGGGCATGATTAAATCACATAGCATAGGAGGGAAACTTTTTAAAATACATTTTATGTTTATATTTAGTTTACAATGTTCATTTCCACAAGATTACAATTTTTTTTCCTGTCTGTCCCCTACCCACCACCCCAAAATGGCAATCCCACTAATACCCCCTTCCCTAATCTGCTTTCTCCTATATCCTCACTCATACCCCGCTCTGACTTTCCAGTAGGTCAAGATGGATCTCCATATCCCAGTAACTATATATCTTATTTCCAAGTTGTATATAAAATAATAATAATTTTTAAACATTTGATTTTAAAACTTTGAATTTCAGATTTTTTCCTTTCTTCCCTCATCACTCACCCTTACTGGGAAGATAAGCAATTCAGTGTAGTTTGTACATGTGTAGTTATGCAAAACATTTCCATAGTGGATATATTGTGAAAGACTGACTATATTTCCCTCCATCCTATCCTGCCCCTCACTTGTTCTATTTTCTACTTTGACCCTGTCCCTTTTCAAAAGTGTGTGCTTCTAACTACCCTCCCCCACAATCTGCCCTCCCTTCTATCACCTTGCCTCTTATCCTCTTCTTCCCTACTTTCCTATAGGGTAAGATATCCAGTTTACTGTGTATATTATTCCCTCCTCAAGCCAAATTCAATGAGAGTAAGTTTGATCCATTCCCTTTTGCCTTCCTATACTTCCCCTCCATTGTAATAGTCTTCCCTTGGCTCAACTTTTATATGAGATAATTTACCCTATTCTGGCTCTCCCTATCTCCTCTCATTATATTTCTCTCTCACTTCTTAATTTTATTTTTTAAATATCGTCCCTTCCTATTCAATTGATCCTGTGCCCTCTATGTATACCTGTACTCCTATATATACACACTCACATATGTATTCATATGCACATATACCTTCCTATATAGACATATATGTATGCATATATACATACACACATATGTTATATATATTATATTACATATATATACACACACATTTATGTTCCCTTCAACTATCCTCATACTGAGAAAAGTTTCATAAGTTACAATGATCATTTTTTGATGTAGGCATGTAAATTGTTCAACTTTGATAAGTTCCTTATGATTTCTTTTCCCTGTTTACCTTCTCATGCTTCTCATATTTGAATGTCAAATTTTCTACTGAACTCTGGTTTTTTCATCCACAATGTCCTCTATTTCACTGAATGACCATATTTTCCCTTGAAGTATGATACTCAGCATTGCTGGGTAGGTGATTCTTGGTTTTAATCCTAGCTCCTTTGACCTCTGGAATATCATATTCCAAGCCCTTCAATCCCTTAATGTAGAAGGTGCTAGATCTTGTGTTATCCTGTTTGTCTTTCCACAATATTTGAATTGTTTCTTATTGGCTGCTTGTAATATTTTCTCCTTGATCTGGGAACTCTGGAACCTGGCTATGATATTCCTAGGACTTTTCTTTTTGTGATCTTTTTCAAGAGGTGATAATTCCTTCCATTTCTATTTTGCCCTCTGGTTCTAAAATATCAGGGCAATTTTCCTTGAGAGTTTCTTGAAGGATTATTTCTAGGTTATTTTTTTTTTTAAGCAATTGGGGTTAAGTAACTTGCTCAAGGTTACACGGCTAGTCATTATTTATGTGTGGGTGCTCATTTTCTGAGGCTGGATTTGATCTCGGGTCATCCCCTCGGGTCATCCCAACACCAAGGCCGGTGCTCTTACTCACTGCACCACCTAGCCGCCCCTTTAGGGCAACTGGGGTTAAGTAACTTGCCCAAGGTTACACAGCTAGGTTTTTGTTTCTGTGAATTAAGTGTTGGAGGCCGGCTCCGAACTCAGGTCCTTCTGACTCCGGGGCAGGTGCTCTATTCACTGCGCCACCTAGCAGCCCCATCTAGGTTCTTTTTTTATCATGGCTTTCAGGTAGTCCAATAATTTTTTAAATTATCTATCCTGGATCGATTTTCCAAGTCAGTGATTTGTGCAATAAGATATTTCACACTGCCATCTATTTTTTCATTTATTTGGATCTGTTTAATAGTATCTTCATTTCTCATAAAGTCAGTAGCTTCCATTTGCTCCAATCTAATTCTGAAGGAATTATTCTCTTCAGTGAACTTCTGAGATTCTTTTTCCATCTGGCAAATTTGGCTTTTTAAGGCATTCTTCTCCTCACTGGCTTTTTGGGCCTCTTTTTCCATTTGAGTTAGTCTATTTTTTTATTTTTATTTTTTTGCTTTTTGGAGGGCAATTGGGGTTAAGTAACTTGCCCAAGGTCACACGGCTAAGTTTTTGTTTTGTGTGTGCATTAAGTGTCTGAGGCTGGATCCGAACTTAGGTCCTTCTGACTCCAGGGCGGACTCTCTACTCACTGTGCCACCTAGCCGCCCCTAGTCTATTTTTTAAAGTGTTATTTTCTTTTGTCAGGTTGTTGACTCACTTTTCGTGATTTTCTTGCATCATTCTTATTTCTCTTCCCAAATTTTTCTCCACTTTTCTTACTTGATTTTCAAAATCCTTCTTGAGCTCCTCCATGGCCTATAAGTAGTTCATATTTTTCTTGGAAGCTTTTGATACAGGAGTTCTGATTCCACTGTCTTCCTACCATTCCATTCTGTGATCCTTTTCGTCCCCCAAAAAGGAATCTAACATTTGATTGCTGTGCTGGCTTTCCTTCATTTGTTTGCTCTTGTTTCCACTGAATTATTTGACTTTTGAGTGCTTTGCCACAGCAGAGTAACATTTACTTGTTAAAGCAAATTCATAAAAGATATACTTTCTAAGAAAATCCTTTGGTCTATCTCATGAAGATCTGTAATCCAAAACTTGCAACTGTAAAATAATTAGAATCAAGTTATATGTAACTCAATGAAAATCCTCTTCTATATTACTTTAAATCTGTTCAGCACATCATTATGATTCTATTTATATTCACCAACTGATGCTCAACAAAAGAAAAAAAACTCAGTTGGACTTTAGAATGGAAATCTTAATATTAGAAGGAAGTAGTAGACAACTTTTTTCAGACTCCAGATTATTTCTACATTGAGCCTTCTCTGATGGTTTTACATACTGGCTAAAGGATTTTTTTTTTACTATGAACTAGTTCTTCTATATTCTGATATTTCGCCCATGATAATACTCTCATTTTCTCTAGAGGCATGAAATTATGATACCTTTAAAAAACAATAGATAACTGAGAAAGAGCCTAATTCAAAATTAACTAAATGGAAGAGAATTAGTCAAATATTGTAGTATATCTATGTTTATATATGTATATATAGCATATATCAATTCTGTGTTTAAATTTAAGAAAAAAGCATGTATATTCAAAGACACTGATACCCAACTTACTAAATTATGTAAATTTATGAACAAATTATATAAAATGATTTGTTCACAGTTGTCCTTCCACATGTCAAATTCCAATACACCTTCCAGAGAGCACTTGCATATGAAAGTAGAAATGCATCTCAGTAAAAAAGAGGTCAATGTTGCAAATATTAAGAAAAATGAACAATGAACATCTAAAGGATGATGGAATTATGAGCCATAAGCAGCAAAGGTGTATATTAAAGAACCAGTTGTGCCTGTGGTGCTGGGGGTGGGAAATCCTATCACTTCTTAAAATGAATTGCAAAACAACTAGATGAGGGAAATTCAGTATAGCTAATAGCCTCTGATTTGGCAAATCATTTCATAGAATGCTTCACAGATTTGTCCTTAAAAAATAATTTTTTGAGTGATCTGTCCACATGGTCTGATGAGTGGTTCAAGAACTGCACTGTTATTCTGCAATATGACAGGTGACGAGGGTATGTACACAAAATCTTCTGCTGTTTAGAATCAGTTCCAGATGTCCCTGCTCTTTGGTTTTATTCTGTTCTCTACTAAGATTAGTGGGGGGAAATATTTCACAAGGGGATAGTTAAAAAGTTGCTGAAGAAGTAAATACCCACAAAAGCTGTTCTTGGCAGTCAAACTGTTTTTTTCTCCTGAAATTTCTAAACACTGCAATGATACACAGTTCCTTCTTTAGGAGCAACTGGCAAAGTGAAAGCCTCAAGCTGAGAGGGCAGACACTAACAGCTAAAAGAACTCAGTGATGCAAACTATAGGCTTAGTTGGGAAAATGCTGTAATCCCTTGGCAACTCTCTAGATTCAGTCAGCCAAAAAGGTTAAAATTTTGGTCTCAAGGCCCCTATGGGCAAAAGTTCAATGGTTTATTTAAAACGATGTCCTTCAGTTTATTTTCTAATCTTAATTAAGGAAATGAGAATCTTGAAAAAGAAAAAGGAAGCTGTTTGATAATGAAGTGAGATTCCAATACATGGTTCAAAGAGTTCTGAAGTGGGAGCTCAACCGAAACATAGAGCTGCGATGTCATGGCCTGGGAAAAATAAAACCCCAAACACATTAAAGGGCTTCTAGTAGAAAGCTTGACATTTCTCTTGGGTAGCAGATTTGAAACATTCTGGAAGCAAGAGTTTGTTGATTGGAACCATCAGGGAAATTATAAAGAAAGGAAATGATGAAGTCTATGACTTACTAATTGTAACACTGCTATACAAATGGAACATATTATGTGATTACATGCTTACTATCTCCAAGGTTTTATAAAGGTGTTCAAAAAGAAGGGGGAGGGGAGAGATGGGGGAGTGGTAAATTCATTGATTGCTAGACAACCCATATTGCTTTAGTTTTTTTCTCGGCTATACCCACAAATGAGAAAATGTACCTATAGTTATATTCATACTGTAAGGAATGAAAGCTTTGGGAAGATTTTGCATAATTCGGGATGGCAGCATGCAAGGCAGAAGGGATTGCTGGTTAATTTGACATTTGCCTTTTAGGGGCAACATGAGCACACAAAGACTATAATCGCTATTAATTCTATCACGTTTGTCCATCCAGAATAAACAGAAAGAAAAGGAAATGTCAAGCCTGATTGAATCCCACATAACTCTGGTATTGTGTTCCATGGTTTAGGCCATTACACTAAGTTTAAAATAGCATTATAAGAACTATAATAAATGGGAAAATTGACAAATAGTTTTGCAGAGAGGAATGAAGAAGAGACATGAATGAGAACTAAACAAGAGATCCATTTTTGAAACCTAACATTTAAACTGCCTTGTGTGTCTATAAAATGGGAATACCACCATTGTGTTCCCCCTTTACAAGAATGTACCAGGGCAAAATCAATCCAAAAAGTAGCTTCTAAGTACCCAGTTACCAACAGAGACACTGGATAACTAACGTTAAAATGTTTTGTTTTGTTACATTTAGTTTTTGTGGGGAAACAGAGAAAAGGAGAGCTAAGAAGACTGTCTAAATCTTTTCTATAACTGTATGTATATTTTCATTGACAACATCATCACCAACTTTCTCTCCAGGATAATATGTAGGATTTTATCTGCTATATATCTTTAAACCTTAAATTCCTTTTGTTTTTACATACAGATATATAATAAATGCATAAGTAATAAGTACAATGTCCCCTTCATTTATAAAAGAGAGAAAAAGTTGAATAAAGGAAAGTAGAGTATCCCTTCACAGTATCTCTTGTTTCTGTTTCCTCTCCATTCTGACAGTCCTAGCTCAGTTTCTCAATACCTCTAGCCTACACTGTATTTTTTGTTTTGTTTTATAAAGCAAACACAAAAAAAACTGCCTTAAGTATCTCCCATTTCCAATCTGTCCTGCCCACATCTATCAAATCAATAAAACAAAGCACAACTGACCATTCCAACCCCTGTTCAAGAAGCTCTAATGACTTCCTATAATAAATTCCACTGACCTTCAAATAAAATACCTTCAAAAAAAAGTACTTAAAGCCCTTCAAAATCTAGGAATGATTTCAGATTATATCCTTTTCCCCACAAACAGCATTGGACATTCCAGTCAAAAACAACCTTCCAGCTCTTGCTTCCATGACATTGTACATTCTTTCCCCTATACCCAGAATGCTGGATCATTCTCATCTCTACTTTTGGAATCCTTAGATTCTTACAAGGTTTAGCTCAGGTGAGTGTAACTTCCTACAACATTTTTTGTTGATTCCCCTCTCTCAAAATATTAATTCTCCCCTCGCTATTAGATTTGCTTTGTACTTACTCTATATATTGTGTATTTGCTTCTCTGTATAAATGTTTGGAATTTTAAATCCTATAACAGAAGTTAAGCTCTTCAAAGGCAAGATCTATATCAGTCACATCTTTTTTCTTTTTAATCTCCAGAGTCTACCACATTCTAGGCACTTACTAAATGCCAACTGAATTGGGACTCATGCCCTTTACTAGATACAGAAATATTAAAAAAAAATATTGTTGTTGTTAAACAACACTTCTATTTCGTAAGTTTGATAACTTTAAACATTGCCCCAAAACTAGCCTTTGTTTTATCTTTAAAATCTGCCTTCTTTTCTAAATGCCATTATTTAATGGCTCTGAAGTAATTTTGAGATTTTTGGATCTCATTCCAGGTCATGTCTGAGGCAGAACATTTCTGTGGTTTTCTGATAACCACAAACCTATCGTCTTCAAATCTAACAGAGTCAAAGGATAAGGGGTAATATATAATGCCTTTTTATGTCTGCCGAGGCAGTTCGCAGGGTACTTCTGCAAAGCCTCCATAGTGAGTTTTCAAAATGGGCCATAGTGTAGGGGGAGGAGAAACTGAGAGGAACTCTCTGGCTGTGGATCCTGAGGAAACCCCTTTACCCCAGAGAGATCACTGTTACCTTTCTATCAGCTAGGCAGAAAAAAGCAATCATAATTCACACTTACTAGATGTGTGACCTTGGACAAGTCATTTAACTCCAACTGCCCTGCCTTCCCCCACCAAAAAGACAAAAAAGGAAAAGGAAAAGGAAAAGGGAAGGGAAGGGAAGGGAAGGGAAGGGAAGGGAAGGGAAGGAAAGGAAAGGAAAGGAAAAGGGGTAGCTAGGTGGCTCAGTGAATAGAGCACCAGCCCTCGAGTCAGGAAGACCTGAGTTCAAATCCAACCTCAGACACTTAACACTTACTAGCTGTATGACCTTGGGCAAGTCACTTAATCCCAAATGTCCTGCCTTCCCCCCTCCAAAAAGACAAAAATATAAAAATAAAGGAAATATTAATATTAGTGATAATAGCATTCAAACAATAAACACAATAACAGCTTACTTTGTATAACACCTTAAGGCTTGCAAAACTTTTCACATATATATTATCTTACTTAAGAATTAGTGATGAGCACACCAGTCTTAGAGAGAGGAGAAACAGTTGTCCTATGTATGAGGACAGAGACATCACATCCTTTCCTCTTCCTAAGGAGACAGTTAAATAAATCTCCATTCAGAATCTCACTTGACATACTAAGTTACATAAGCTACTACAGTCTCAGATGGAAAAAAATACGTTGAGATTATTCTAGATATATATTATAAATGTAATTATTCATAGGAAATTGGCAGTAACTAAAAGAGCTGCTTTCAGAGTTAGAAAGACTTGGGTTCTAGTCACATCTCTGACAGATATTGACTTTATGATCATAAACAAATTATTTAACATCTCAGTTTTCCCTTTGACATGCTCATAATCATCCTTCCCCAATTTTCTAAAATTTTATGTTGAAGAGCAATACCGAACTCTATGTGTAGTACTTTCACCAAGACATCCCTATGCCAGTGAAACCATGGGTCCAACTGAAATTACATAAATAAAAGAAAAACAAATTGAGTACATTCACAGATGCACTACAATACATTATTATTAAGGCACAAATTCCATGCTGACTTAGGAAGTGAAATGTTAGCCTATTGGGTTTTATTTCTTCATCTTCTAATTGGTTCAAATTGGAGCACCTATCCTATTCATATGTAACTGGGATGTCTAAGGCTCTCTTCATTTTAACATCCCTGGAAGTCAGAGTGGGTATGTATAAAGTATGCCTGAATTCAGTGTGCCTCCAAAATAGTATGCTTAACTAAAACTGAATATATTATCCTTTTTTCTCTAGTTATTTGCATGTGACATTCTGAAACTAGCATATTAGGGGTAAAGCATATTCCTGTACTTGCTGAAGTAAACAACACATTTGAGATTTCTCTGATGCATAGTCAATAGGGAACTATGGTCACATGTGATTTTACACATCTTTCATCCATCTGAGAGATGCAAATACAAAATTAAACTCACTCAGACACATCATGTGTTTTGTTTTGTTTTAAAATCGAAACCCTGGAGGAATCTATGTCCATAAATCAATGAGGGGATTACACTCATCCATACAGATGAATCTTTTGTTTCCTCTGATAGTCTTTATGTGGATAATTTTCTTCATTTAGGAAGCAAGCCAAATATAATTGACTACAATGAGATTTGTGCATGTTTTTCTTTTATTTAACTATTTTGTTTCAATGCATATGCAACTAAATTATTATATACTTAATTTTTATGAATACTGAAGTTCTGCATAAATGATAGACTATAGTTAAAAGAGTTTTTCATTAAATTGTAGTAGAATAATAGTCCTAGAAACTGAATCAAGTTTCACCTCCCTTGCTGCCTATCTATATGACATTCAATTAATGCCAAAATTATTGCTAAAAGTAGATCAAATTTCCCACAAAAAAGGCAACACTGGAGATGGTACAGGGTTTAGCTTATATGTTAGTTTAAACACTTTGCATAGCCAACTTATTTGATATTATGTCCATCTTCTGTCTTTGGGAGTATTCAATTTTCTTTTGATAATGAATCACAGAACCCTGGTCTAAACAGGAGTGTGCTAGAGCCAGCCTGAACCACCTTGTGAGAGCTGACTGTTGAATTTTCAGCATGACAACTGCAGTATATTTCTCCTACACATTTATGTGTGCACCTCTTTATATACACATATATATCATATACATAAATTATATAATTATTTAGGATATGGGATATATATGCAAAGAAATAGAAACATGTATAGAAATATATACCATTCATATATCATGATGAATACATTTTTTTACTTGTTCTATTGTTTACTTTACCAACAGCAGCCTACTTCATTTAATCAATCCAACTTTTATTGTACACCAAGAACATTCAAAACACTGTTTAAGAACTGGGGGATTACAAAGACGAAGGGAAGATACTCTCTCACATGAAGAAGCATCAGATCTAGTAGAGGATTTAGCCTGTTAATGATTTGATACTTCATTTTGGAAAATAAAAGGGCATTAATCTTTAATATGCATATATATAATAGGGATAGAGAGATGGAATAGTGGACAAAGTACTAAGCCTGGGGTCAGGAGGACCTGAGTTCAAATCCAATCTCAGACCCTGGGCAAGTCACTTAAACCCAATTGTCTCAAATAGATCTATCTATCCATCCACCTATCTATATTTACACAAGCATTTGCGTGTGTATTTATATATGTACATATGTGTGTATATATGTATATATTTTGTGAAACGGCCCAAGCAGTTGTAATGGACATTTATTTCTAAAACAAGCAGCTGTATGATATTGTGTTTTAAAATGCCTTATGTTTATATATTTCTTATATGTACCTTATAATGCCTTATGTTTAATATGTATGTATACATGTGTATGTAGATAAATAGATAGATAGATAGATAGACAGATAGACAGAAAGATATAGGTGTAAAGCTTCCTGACTTTTATATTGTTAAAAACCAAAGAACTTACTGGGCATGATAGTTAATGAAATCATCCAAATGAAACAACATGAAAGAATATCCCACAAACATTTTGATCACTTTTTTGGTACTGTAACCACTTTGGTCTGCTACTTGAAGTGAGGCAGATGTTTATGATCAGAAAAGAGAATATTTTGGCACACCTCAGACATATAAGGCAGCCTAATTTAGTAAGTTGCAATAAAATATCAATAAATTTGATCATAGAAAACATACTGCTACCATGAAGAAAAATGAGTTAAGGTCCTAAAATTCTAATTTATCTTATTTTACAGCAAGTTAAAGATGGAAAATAGGGATGTGGGTGGGTGCTGAGGGAGCAACTCATATCACTATGCCATTTTGTATAGCAAGAGGGAGGAGGCTAAGAAGATAGGTTTCCTTCTACTTTATCCAATTTAAAATATTTACTGAGTGCCTAACATTAGTCCTGCATTGTCCTAGGGGTTATTTGGATTATCAAAGAAATACTTCTGATATTTCTCTGTCTTCATGAAGTTCACTTTCTAGCTGACGAGAGATAAGGTTTACATAAATAAAACAATTGTAGCACTGTGTAAAACAGAATGGCATTACATATCAAAATGTGTGAAAGAGACAATAAGTACTAAGGTTGGAAAAAATGAATTTAAAGATCTTAACAAATTCACCACCTACATGAGTTTCGCTCCCATCCTGAGGAATGTGGGAGAGACAGCTTCCCTCAATCAAAACCGGATTTGTTTGCATTTTTTGTCCACGAATCACTCCAACTCCTGCCTAATAAGATAGCTACAATGATATGAATAATGGTATAAAGACCTAGTGGTTTGATACTATAAAAAGTAAAGTATCTCACTGACTATACCCTAAACCACTCAGCTTTTTCCTTCTGCATAATGTTGGGCCACAGGGACATACACAGAGAGCGTAGGTGGTGAAACATAAGTCACATCCAGAGTAAACAGCTCAACAGCAAGTTTGCACAGGAGAAAAACTGCCTGGAGTGCCATAGTTGAATACAAAACAAACTTTAATTGATGTTAAAGTCATTTTGATAAGTGACTTTACTTTGTGCTATCATATTATATGAAGAATAAGTTCTTAACATGGTAACCATGGTGGAAATAACAACAGTACTTAAAATATTCCTCCTATAAAATTTGAATACTTGCTATAATATATATGTATGTATTATATAATAATACTTGCAACATGCTTATAAATGTAATCATCAGCCTATTATCAGAATCACATTTAAGTAGAATAAGATTCCTCCCCCCATTCACCTTCATCATTACACGATTTGAAGACTGAGTCTAACAATTCATTCGGTCAACAACTTGACTATCAGAGTATTAAATGCTCTGTTGCATTATACTGGAAAAAAAAGAATATGAAGACGATGGTCCTGGAATTCAATGAAAATGAAACTAAATAGAGAGAGACCCCCCTTCATCTCAAATTTAAATAATTAGGAAAGAAAGGAAGAAGGGAGGAAGAGAGGGATAGAGGGAACAAAGGGGAGGATATGAAGAAGTGGGAAAGGCAGAAAGGGAAGAAAGGAAGAGCAGGAAAAGTGGTGAAACAAAATTTGTTTTAAAATTAACATAGACTTATCAATCAAGAGTAGGACTTTAGAGTTCATTTTGTTGTTAAATGTCTAGATGAAGAAACTAAGTTCCTGGAAAACTACATGATTTCTCAAGGTTACAGAGGCAGTAAATGACAGGTGATGGATTTGAACCCAAATAAGCTGACTCCAGAGCTGGAATAGCATTTGAGAAAGAGAAAATAAAAGTGAGATGCACAGCATAGGAATAAGTGGTATAATTGAAATGCTCAAAGTTTTAAGATAGAGTGTCAAGATTTGACAGTGTAAACAAGTGTGAAGACCCAATAAACACAAATAGATGTAACAGAAAATATCAATTAACTTTATCTTGAAATGAGTATTAATTTAAAGTCTTAATTAGGAGATTTAGCTGTATATGAAAAACTGTTCACAGTATTTGAAGGTGTGCAAGAATATATGTGACATTATCAAACTGAAGCCTAGGGATGATTCTGTCACCTGTGTAGAGGGCAAATTAGGTTTCAGAGGAAGTTATTTATGTGAGAGAGTCAGGGTTTAGACTTCTGGCTATAGCTATAAAATTCAAGAAAAGAGAATGGGAACTTAAAACTCTGTTTATAGTTTTTAATTTCAAAGGAAGATACATTAAAAGCTATTTCATGTTTTCAAATAAAGGAGAACTATTTGAATGAAATAAAAGCTATATAAAATAAATGTTTAATGCTACTAGAAGTCTTTTGAAATTTATACTGCTTTATCTTTTACATACACTATTGTTTAAGTTGGAGATGAAACAGTATGAGAGATGAATTAAAAAGGGGTATGTGTGTCTAGATGCACACATGTGCATATAATTACATATATGTAGATATGCCCACAAATGTATAAGTATGTACATATATGTATAAATACTAAATATACATGCAAACTGCCTATGTGCTATATTGATTAATGAGAATATTAATTAAAATATTTTCAATTTTAGAACTAGCAAAGAGGTTTTTGAAAATTTAAATTCACAGGCATGAGATTCAATTCATATGCCTTATTAGACTTGATTCCTATAATAAATCAACCCAATTCCATAAATATGTGCTTTGTTGAAGGATGGTATATGAGACCTGCTCACACCAAGTTTCCATTTCCCATGAGTGTACATAAGATAGGGAGATGAAGCCCAAATAGCACACACTATTATAATTTCAGATTATGAGTTCTAATTCTCTTGGCTCTCCTGTAACTTAGTGTGTGTATTTTAACAAATGGCCTATTAGGGTTGCTAACAGATTTCAATTCTCCAATTACAAATTAGATCCCACCTATGGTGCTACTGGCCAAAACAATAATACAGTTGGTTTGGAAGCCTTCCCATAAAGAATGTACTCATTGCTGGAAAAGAAAAAAAAAGGAATTATATATATGAGAAAAATATCTACAAATACATGATGTAATATATATCTGTATGGGAGAGGTACACACACAGCACTATAAAATTCCCATAATTCTCATAATGGTGACAGTCAAATCTAAGGTCATAGACTCAAATCTGTGTAGCTATTATCAAAATCTAGATGAATCTTGTTTAAGATTGTTAAAGGTAGCATTCACACTTATAAACTAAACTTGGTAGATTGTTAAATAAGAAAACTACTAATGAGACAGTCCCTTCATCTAGCCAATGATTCTTTTTATTGTGCATGAGAGCATCCAGACCATAACTGCAAAGTAATCTGCTTTGTTTTGGAATCATAATTACATATTGACAAGTATAACTGTGAGACCTAAATAAGGAGGATTTAAGCTATTATGGGAGCATTCTCAAGGGGACAACCTAAAGGGACATCAATTATTTTGCCACAAGCTCACTCCTTTTCAATTTTCTATTTTTGCATGGCATGAAATCCTTGGAGAAAAAGGAACTATGTAGAAAAACTAGATACAATATTTTAGCATATAAGTCAGAGTTTCCATAGATAATTAAGATAAAAACAGGCATGTGTCATCAATAAATTATACATATACATTTACGCTTTTCTTTACAATAGAGTCATTGTTTCTGGGTTTTTTTGTTTTTACTGATTTGGAATTAGGGATATTAATCTCACAGTTTAGCATACTTACAGCAGTATGAATACTAAATCCATTGCTTAAAAAAAAAAACAGGGTGGCTAGGTGGTGCAGTGAGTAGAGCGCCAGCCCTGGAGTCAGGAGGACCTGGTTTCGGATCCGGACTCAGACACTTAACACGCACACCCAAAAAAAAAACCCTAGCCATGTGACCTTGGGCAAGTTACTTAACCCCAATTGCCCTCCAAAAAGCAAAAAAACAAAAACAAAAAACAAAAAAAACCCCAAACCTCTCAACCTCATACAATTGGTTTTCAGAACCCTCACCAAGAGAGAACACATGACCACATAATATGAAAATTAAATTCAAACTATTCAAATATATGTATGGTATAATCAGGGCTGTCAGTGGAGATTGTATCAATAAGACAATTTTAAAACACCCTGGAAAGAGTGATGAAAATTAGAAGTATAAATCTACATCATGTTCCTATATAACAAAAAGTGTCCAAGTGGACTCTCTATGTGGAGAGAATCATTTATATTGGGAGAGAACATAATCATTTTAATTTTTAAAACAGTTCCACAACTCAACAATGGTTTTAGAATTCAGAGTAACCAAAACAACCTTCTGGACTTTAGAGATTTGAATCAACAATAGCAATTTGAAGCAACAATAGCAGTAAATCAAAAAGGGAAAATCAGACCCTCAATTTTAAAATCTTAATTGCACCTCATTTCTTTGGGACTGGTATCAGACATGCTGATCAATATCATGAGAAATTATGTACCTATATTTTCCGCTCAAAATGATTATTTTCCTCAATTGAGGATTGATATTTGAAGGAAACTAGGAATTCTTTGATGCCTATTTCAGAGATTTGTGTTCCCTAGTTGGTAGCTCTCTAATATACAGGAACACGATGTATAGTTCATATCTATACTTTCATTACTTTTGTCCCTCCAAAGCAATTGAAATAGAAGCAGCCTGCTTTACTGATAGGGGATTGCCTTCATATTTTATTAAGTTTTGCTGTTCCACTTGAGTTGAAGGGTATTAGTTATTGGTTAAAAGAGGAGTTTCAGAGTCATAGATTTTAGCACTTTGTTGACAGATGCTCTGCAAACTTTGCTAAAACCTACTAAGGTGACAGATCTATGAAAAGTGGAAAAATAGGGCAAACAACTGTAAGCTCAACTGTTAAACTCCACTAGAGATTTATTATTTCTAAACAGGAGAAAAGGTAGGACAACTGTAATCACAAAATACAAAGACTCTGCCAGGGAGTACAACCTCTCTATCTAATTTGCAGTAGCAAGCTTCCACATCAGAGCATGTGCGTTGTGTGTGTGTATGTGTGTGTGTGTGCGTATGTGTGTGTGTGTGCGTGTGCACATGTGTGTGTTTGTGTGTTTTGGTGGGGAGTATGTTAGGGGGGTGTATATTAATGGGGTCAACCATACCCATTGTGAACTGACTGATTCACCAAACATTCAGCCTCTACATCATGTAAGGCACTAGATCAAGGAGAATGATAATGCCGCACCAATAAAGTTAAGAAGTTAAGAAAAATGGTAGGATGTGTTTGTTTTGTTTTGGAGGAAGGTAAAGAAAGGTTGCAGCTGATGAATTCAGGATTATACAGGCAGAGTTTAAGGTACATCTGAGCAAAGATACATAAGAACCATTTGTGAATGGAGGGTTGTTGACCAGGTGAGTTCTAAGGCTATAGGTCTTGGAATCATTAGCAAAAAGGTGAAGGCACAAAAAAAAGTGAAGGCACAAAAGGATATAGTATAAATTTTCATTGGGAGACTATAGAAAGATAAAACAAAGGAACAAGTCCAGAGTTCTAGAGGATGCTCATACTTTAGCAAAGGACAGGAGGAAGAACAAAAATCAGGATGGGGACCAAAAAGGAATATTTGTTTTAAAATACTTTAAAAGTGACTAAATTTATTTTTAATGCTGTTTAACATGTCATTCTATAATATATTTAGATATATTTACAACAAACAGAAATATGTTTGAGTTGAATTTTTAGTGGTATTTTTAATAATGGAGTACACAAACTTCATGAAAGACCATAAATAATGCCTCCTGAATACATATATCAAATCCACAATTTTAAGCTGAAATAGACTTTCCATGATTTAACACTTCCTCATTAAATGACATATTACAATCCATCTACTGAATTCAAATGTGTATCAATTAGTGAAGTATGATGAAGACTTACTTTTAATTTTAAGGGTAAAAACTCCAAAAGCAGTATTCTAGTGTGAATATCATGCATAAACAAGTCTTAAAGAATTATGCAAAGATACTGCATTTTTAAGCTAATGATTTTTTAAAGGAAGAATAAAAATGTCAAAAATTGGAACTAGGTTAAAGGGACTAATATCTTGAATGTTAGGGGAATATAAAGGGAAGATCCATTGCACAGAGTTTTACTGGTACTACTAAAAGAAATCCAATTTGAACAATGTATTCCAACATCTTTTCAGTTTCCTGGTTGTATTATTCTGAGAATATAAGAAGATTTAATGTTGTTCTTAATACTAAAAGTTGTATCAGTTAAAAGTAAAAAAAAAAAAAACAACAAACAAACAAACCCTAAACTAAGCATTGATGGACTGAACCAGAAAATATTTTTTTTCTTCTTTACCTAACTTACTCATCATTAGCTTCCTTTGTACTATTTTCTTCCATTTTTTCTGCTACCAACCTATTTTTCTAACTTTACAAACACCATGAAGCCTCTTCTATCATAACTGAAAGTCAGATGAACTGATTATTCTTATTTTTGTACGCCATTTGGATTATAAAAGTGTTCTTAAGGGTAGAGAAGGCCAGAAATTCCCAGCACATCTATGGCCATTTTAATTACCATTCATCTAGAGTTGAGGGATGAATAAAAGTCCCTTTCCCTATAGTCCATTTCTGAGAAAAGATGATTCATTCAGTAAGAAATCTTCTATGGGGGGCGGAGCCAAGATGGTGGAGTAGAAACAGCACTTCCAAGGTGCTCTGCCCCACACAACTTCAAATAATGTAAAAGGGGACTCTGAAGAACTTCTGGAGCCCCAGTACCCACAGAGTGACACAGAGAAGCTAACCTCCCGCTGAGGACAGCCCAGCAGCCCTGCAGGGAGCAGCCAGCGCAGCACTCTGAGAACGGGCAGCACAGTGTGCTGGGAGCCAAGTGCTGGGAGCCGAGCCCAGGCCCCTGTGAGCAGCGGTTTTATCCCCAGGGCGGTTGGGCCAGGAGCCTGCTGGAGGGACCCCAGAACACCAGCAGCTGTGGTGAGTCCAGAATTATCAGCACAGATATGCCTAGGACAAAGTGACAGGTTAGTGCCCTATGGACTTTGGGACCAATATTTGGGGAACCCTTCAGCTTCCTCCCCTGGGGGTGAAAAGCCGCTGAAGAAACACAGCACAGAAGCCATTTTGCAGCATCAGTGGCGGCTCTAGCTCCTGGTCTGCGAACTGTAGAGAGATCCAGCAATCAGTCTGGGGGTTAATCGCTCTTGCTTTAAACTGCCTGAATCTGGATTGTGGTCTGGGGGGGACGTTTGGAGTGGGCATCCAATTTGCCAGAGTGGATGGAGGCTTTGCAGAGGCCATCCAACCTGCAGAAGTTGTGAAGACCCCATATTTGGGTGGAAGTTCTCCTTTCTGGCACCAGAGTCTTACTGTGGCAGCAAGCCCCAAAATCAAGTAATTAAGTGGCAACATGCCTAGGCAAAAGAAACAAAATATACAGAAAAATTCAACATTGGACTCCTATTTTAGGGGCAAAGAGGATCAAAGCATGGAGGAGGACTGTGAGGTCAGAACTCCTGCACCAAAAGCCCCAACTGAAAATACAAGCTGGCTACAGGCCATAGAGGACCTTAAGAAGCAGATAAGAAAAGTGGGGGAAAAATTGGGAAGAGAAATGATAAAGATGCAAGAAAAGTATGAAATGACAGTCAACAGTCTGACTGAGGAAAATAACACCTTAAAAAATAGTCTAACTCAAATGGCAAAAGAGGCTCAGAAAGGCAATGAGGAGAAGAATGCCTTAAAAAGTAGAATTTACCAGATGGAAAAAGAATCATGAAAGCTCACTGAGGAGATTCATTCCTTCAGAGTTAGACTGGAGCAAATGGAAGCTAGTGACTTTATGAGAATTCAAGATGCTGTTAAACAGATCCAAACAAATGAAAGATTAGAAGGCAATGTGAAATATCTCATGGGAAAAACCACTGACCTGGAAAATAGATCCAGGAGAGATAATTTAAAAATGATTGGACTACCTGAAAGCCATGATCAAAGAAAGAACCTAGAAATCATCCTTCAAGAAATTCTCAAGGAAAATTGCCCTGATGTTTTAGACCCAGAGGGGGAAATAGAGGTTGAAAGAATCCACAGATCACCTCCTGAAAAAGATCCCAAAAAGAAAACTCCTAGGAATATTATAGCCAGGTTCCAGAATTCCCAGATCAAGGAGAAAATACTACAAGCAGCCAGGAAGAAACAATTTCAATATTGTGGAAACACAATCAGAATAGCACAGAACCTGGCAGCTTCTACATTGAGGGATCGAAGAGCATGGAATATGATATTCCAGAGGGCAAAAGAGCTGGGATTGAAGCCAAGGGTCACCTACCCAGCAAAACTGACTATCTTGTTTCAGGGGAAAATATGGTCATTCAGTGGAATAGAGGACTTTCAAGCATTTGTGAGGAAAAAAAACAGAGTTGAATAGAAAATTTGACATCCAGATGCAAGAAGCTAGAGATGCCTGAGAAGGTAATCAAGGAAAAGAAATCTAAAGGGACTTATCAAAGTTGAACTATTTACATTCCTACATGGAAAAAACAATAATCGTGTCTGATGAAACCTTTCTTATTATGAAAATAATTGAAGAAGGGTATATGGGCATATGTTTACAGGTATGCATGAATAGAGGGCACAGGTTGAATTTGATGGGAAGGGATGATTCGTAAGGGGTGAAGTTAAGAGGTGAGAGAGGAAAGTGGCAAGAGGAGACGGGGAGAGACAGGGTAGGGTAAACTATCTCTGGTAGAAGAGGCAAGGGGAAGTAGTTCCAGGGGAGGGGAAGAACAGGAAGGCAAAAAAGGCAAAAGCATATTCTCATTGAAGTTGGCTCAAGGAGAGAATGACATACATACTAAATGGGATATCTCACCCTGCAGGAGAGTAGGGGAAAGGGGGATGAGAGGAGGGATGATGGAGGGGAGGGCATTCTGGGGGAGGGGAGGTTGGAAGTACCCACTATCAAAGAGGGACAGGATCAAAGTAGGGAATGGACCAGGTGGGAGGTAAGATGAATGGGAGGGAAATATAAGCAGTCTTTTACAATATATCTACTGTGGTAATGTTTTGCATAGCTATACATGTACAACACATACTGAATTGCTTATCTTCTCAGAGGGAGTCGGTGACAAGGGAGGAAGGGAATGGATCTGAAAATTGAAGTTTTAAAATTAAATGTTTCATAAGATGGCCAGGCATTGGGGCTCAGAGATTCACCTTGCCCTAATAGCAAAGTTGAAGGGGGTATGGGAGAAGATATGGGAGAGAACAGATTGGAAGAGGGGATATCTAGTGGGACTGCTACTCTGGGGTGGTGGGTAGGGAAAAAATGGGGGAAAAATTGTAACTCAAAATCTGGTGGAAATGAATGATGTAAACCAGAAGTTAATAAAGCATTTGTTAAAAAAAAAAAAAAGAAATCTTCTATGATACTGGTCTAATAATCACTAATTAACTAGGGCTTAATAGCCAACTTAACTAATGACATCATAAATGTGGCAGTATTTGAGATGATTCTCTACCTTGTAGCAGCAACTATTAACAGTTTCAAAAATTTTAATATGCTAGTCATAATATTTCCATAATGGAGATCATGAAAAACTATTATGCTTAAAAATATATTTCATACAATATGCTGAGGAGTGTCAGCAGCCAAAAAAGTTCAAGTGTCACTGCAACAAAAACTAAAAATATTCAATTAGCACTAAACAAATATTTATATCCATAGATAAAAACATGTTGATCTCTATCTCTCTCTCTTTCTCTCTCTCTCTCTCTCTCTCTCTCTCTCTCTCTCTCTCTCTCGCTTTCTTTCTCTTCTCTCCTCCTCTCTTCTCCTCTCCTCTCTTCTCTCTTTTCTCTCCCTCTCTCCTCTGCCCCAGCCATGTGCTAAAATTCAAAAGAACTAATGTCTAGAGAACTGCTATGCAGAAAACATCCAGCGAAGAGAACCATCTATTAGGAAAAACTTACTACCGAATCTGGAAAATAGAAATTTAATAAGGGAAAAAAAATATTTTACTTCAAATGCTGCCACAGTTATTTGTATAGTGGGTAGCTAGGTTGTGCAAGTCAAGATATTGTGCACATGAAATTATGGTCCTTTTCCAGAACTAAGGACAATCAACTACAAGGAGGTGCAGTGAATAGAGTGCTGGTAATGGAGTAAGGAAGACCTGTGTTCAAAACCATTCTGAGTCACTTAACAACCATATGACCCTTGGCACATGCTTTAACTTCTGTCTGCAAAATGGAAACATAATTAACACATACCCCCCCAGAGCAACTGTGAGAACAAAATGATATTTAGAAAGTATTTTGTAGAACTTAAAACCCTATTCAAATGTTATTATTATTATTAGTGGAGAATAACTTCAAGTTGACTCATGTTTAGCTTTCAAATTTTTTCTTTCCTTCTGTCCTTTAACCCACAATGCCCCCCATACACATACATATACATGTATGTTATTAATATTGTATAAACCAGTTTGTCCTAAAAGTAATGCCATAAACCTTGACAATTATTCAGAGGCCTAAGTTTCCAATGAATGCCTATTAGCTTCATAGATATTTTTACATTCTCCAAATCCAGATTTTGTTCTTTAAAACTTTTTCAAGTTTTTAGTAACTTGAAAAATCTGCCAAAGTCAATAAGTCATAAAAATTAACAGAAGTTTATGCATCTAGAATGAAAATAAATTAGGTAAATACTAAAATAAATCAATGGATGGGAATAAATAATAAAAGCCAATTAATATTACCCACAGAATCAGTAAGTGACTGTCCACTTCATCATCACTGTCATAAAATAATAGGGTCATTGATAGTCTCACATAAGGGTAAATATCTTTAGACAGCACAACTTGCCCTATGTTTATTAATCCATTTTCAGTAATGTGACAAATTGAGAATTTGAAACTATCAAGTACAATGAATACTTAAAGTATGATGGAGTCCAAAGTTCAACATCAGGTAAAACGAAAAGTTTATGATTTTTTTATGTAAATCAACTTGTCAATTTATTGTTGCCACTGGCTCCCTAGCCAATAAGTAAATAGAGATTCCCAGATGGAATAAAAGCCTATCAAGATAATCCCATTATCAAATCAGTCCCTATTTTATTATGGGGACTGATAAGGGTCTTCTATAGTACTGGGCTGGTGAATAACAAGAAGATTAGATCTAAACACACCATCTGTTATGGCTGTTATGTGTCTCCAAAAAACCAGCAAGAGTGAATTCCCTTAAGTACAATGCCATCAGAGATGCTTTTAATTATAGCATTTATTCACACTATTTACAAGGCCAAGCCTACATTACAAGGAAACATGCAAATAAAAGATGGATAAAGAAAACACATTATTTCAAACTAAAAAGTTTTGTTCCTGAAGCAGAGTCATTTAATTACACAGAGAAGTTATGTTCAAAGACTCCCATTTTCACCCACAGAAGTTCTATTATAGTCTCTGTGTGTCTAAGAAGCAACGTGTGCCAGGTGCAGCTATGAAAACCAGCAAAGCTGTGGCAGGCAGGCCCACATTTATTTCTTAAGTCTCTTTGTGGTCTCAAATGCCTACTCTTGAAGCTGTCTTAGAGATCTACACAATACGAAGAGATTTACCATGTCCACCAGGCAGCCCACTTAGATCATGAAAAATGTTCCTCAGCAGCAGCATAATTATTATTCATTTTAAATTGGAATATAATAGACTACCTCACTTTTTTCTTTCTAACTTTCTTCAATCACTCTCAAATGTTCTTTGTAAGAGTGAGTTAAAATGAAATACCTCATCAAGTCACTTTGAGCTTGAGGCTTGACTTGAGACCAAAGCATATATTGTTACATACCTAATCTATCACAAACATGCATGGGCATTTGAAAACAAACACACACACACACACACACACACACACACACACACACACACATACACAACCCCCCTTTTGGCCATACTCACAGGGATATTGGCAGAAAATACTTGAGAGAAACAAGTGCTTACCTGCCAGCTGGATAGACAGTTTTAGCTAAATTCTTGTGGACTTCCCCCTGACCATGAACTTGAACAGGCTTCTTATACATAATCAAATACACACACATATACCCAAGCCTAGCCATAAAGCATCAATTATAAAAGTAATACTTATATTTGTATTTCATATGTACAATTTCATATTGCTATAAGACATATTTACAAAATTATTATTTTCCTTTATTTGGATTCTACCTCCTCCAAGAATCAACTATAAAATAGTAATAGACGTGTTAACACATACAAAAACCTATCATGAAAGTTTTCCAGTTTCAGAAAGCTATTCATCTTTCACAAATGATATCATGGATGCCTTGTCTTGAATAGTAATTTATTAACAAAGATTTATAAAGATTAATGTTTAGAATATTTTATTTATATACTTTTTTAAACTCTAAAATTACTGATGGTACATTCTTAAAGGTTTTACCTAATAGCTTCCTCTTCAACTTGGAAACAATAATAATTTTTTAAAAATGCATCCTATTTATTCTCTCATGGTGACATAATACGTATAATTTTGTGAAAGTTTAATTTTTTCAAATATTTTCATGGTAATACTAGTTTCCTTTGAATTTAATGGTTTTGTAACCCCCCAAAAAACATTATTTTGAGTGACAGGTCTTCTTACTATTGGGGAACTGCTTGCTTTTCTTACTTCATGGCAAGTCTCCAAAATTCCTGCTACTAAATCTGATTCAAGTATTCTTCTTATTGTTGTTTTGATAAACAGTATTTTATTTTTTCAAATTACATGAAAAAAATAGTTTTCAACATTCATCTATATATAATTTTGAATTTCATTTTTCCTTCTCTCCCATCCACCCTCCCCAAGAGGGCAAACAAGGTTATACATGTGCAATTGTGTAAACATATTTCCCCACTAGTCATGTGAAAGAAGAAACAGAAGTGAAAAGCAACAAAAAAATTTCTTTAAACACCAAAAGTGAAAATATATTCTAATTTGCATTTAGACTCCATAGTTCTTTCTCTGGATGTGGATAACATTTTCCATCACAAGTCTTTTAGGGTTGTCTTGGATTATTGTAAACTGAGAAAAGCTAGGTCAATCATAGTTGATCATGACACAATGTTGCTGTTACTATGCACAATGTTGTCCTGGCTCAGCTGACTTCACATTCACATCAATTCATTGTAAGTCTTTCCAGGTTTTTCTGAAATCATCTGCTCATCATTTCTTGTAGCACAATAATATTCCACTACATTTGTATATCACAATTTATTCAGTCATTCTCCCAATTGATGAGTATTCCTTCAATTTTCAATTATTTGCCCCCACAAAAAGAACTGTTATAAACATTTTTATACATGTGGGTTATTTCCTCTTTTTTTATGTTCTAATAGATCTAAGAGATCTAATAGTGGTATTGCTTGATCAAAGGGTATGCACAGTTTGATGGACCTTTGGACATAGTTCCAAATTGCTCTCCAGAAGAGGTGGATTAGTTCACAATTCCACCAACAATTCTTTAGTGTTTCCATTTTCTCACATCTTCTCCAATATTTATCATTGTCCTTTTCTGTCATATTAGCCAATCTGATAGGTGTGAGACAATACCGCAGAGTTGTTTTAATTTGCATTTATCTAATCAATAGTGATTCAGAAAATTTTTTCAAATGACTATAGATACAATTAATTTCTTCACGTGAAAACTGCCTTTGACCATTTGTCAATTGGAGAATGATTTGTATTCTTTTAAATTTGATTCAGTTCTCTCTCTCTCTCTCTCTCTCTCTCTCTCTCTCCATGAGAAATAAGTCTTTTATGAGAAATACTTGATATAAAAATGATATAAAAATTGTTTCCCGTCTTTCTGCTTTCCATCTAACCCTGGTGGCATTGGTTTTGTGTGCACAAAAAAATGTTTTAACTTAATGTAATCAAAATTATTCATTTTACATTTCATAATGATGTCTAATTCTTGTCTGGTCATAAATTCTTCTCTTCTCCATAGTTTTGACAGGTAAATTATTCCTTGTTCTCCTAATTTGCTTATGGTATCACACTATGTCTAAATCACCTAACAATTTTGACATTTTCATGGTATGAGGTAATGGTCTATGCCTGGTTTCTGTCATATGATTTTCCATTTTTCCCAGTAGTTTTGTCAAATAGTGAGTTCTTATCCCAGAAGCTGGAGTCTTTGGGTTCATCAAACTGCAGATTACTGCAATCTTTTACTACTGTGTTTTGTGTACCCAATCTATTCCATTGATCCACCACTCTATTTCTTAGCCAGTAACAAATAGTTTTGATGATTGCCACTTTATAATATAGTTTTAGATCTGGTATTGCTAGGCCACCTTTCTTCATTTTTGTTCGTTTGTTTGTTTCATTAATTCCCATAATATTCTTGACCTTTTGTTCTTCCAGATGAATTGTCTTTATTTTTTCTAGCCCTATAAAAGATTGTTGATAGTTTGATTGGTATGGTGCTGAATAAGTAAATCAATTTAGGAAGAATTGTCATTTTTATATTAGCTCAGCCTACCCATGAGCATTTGATATTTTTCCAATTGTTTAGATCTGACTTTATTTGTGTGAAAAGTGTTTTGTAATTGTATTCATATAGTACCTGGGTTTCTCTTGGCAAGTAGACTCCCAAATATTTTATATTTTCTAGAGTCATTTTAAATGATTTTTCTCTTTCTATCTCTTCTTGCTCAGCTATGTTGGTAATATCTAGAAATGCTGATGGGTTTATTTCGTATCCTGCATCTTTGCTAAAGTTGTTAATTATTACAAGCAGTTATTTAGTTGATTCTTTAGAATTCTCTAAGTATACCATCATAGCATCTGCAAAGAGCGATACTTTTTACCCTCATTACCTAGTCTAATTCATTTTAAAATTTTATTTATTTATTTTTAGTTCATAACATTCAGTTCCACAAGCTTCTGAGTTTTAAATTCTCTCTCTCCTTCTCTTCTTCCCTCACCAGGATGGCATAATTAATTATTATTAGGGCTGATTTAGGCTAAGGCTCTACATATACATTTATATTAAACACATTTTCGCGTTAATCATTTTGTAAAAGAAGAACTATAACCAATGGAGAGAAAAACAAGAAAGAACAAAACAAAATTTAAAAGAGAGAGAACAAATAGTATACTTTTATCTGCATTTAAAGTCTAATTATTTCTATTTCTTTTTCTTCTCTTTTTGCTAGAACTAAAATTTCTAGCACAGTATCAAAAAAAAATGGTGAAAATGGGCACCCTTGTTTCACCTCTGATCTTACTGGGAAGGCTTCTAGTTTATCCCCATTACACATAATGCTTGCTGATGGTTTTAGATCAATACTACATATAATTGTAAGAAAAGTTCCATTTATTCCTATATTCTCTAGTATTTTTAATAGGAATTGATGCTGTATTTTTTTTAAACAAATGCTTTATTAACTTCTGTTTTACATCATTAATTTCTGCCAGATTTTGAGTTACAATCATTTTCCCCCCATTATTCCC
Source organism: Gymnobelideus leadbeateri (assembly GCA_011680675.1). Classification (NCBI taxonomy): domain Eukaryota; kingdom Metazoa; phylum Chordata; class Mammalia; order Diprotodontia; family Petauridae; genus Gymnobelideus; species Gymnobelideus leadbeateri. The sequence continues at coordinate 1,314,296 of WOXC01003918.1, forward strand.
CTACCCAACCTCCCAGAACAGTAATCCCACAAGATATCGCTTCCTCCAATCTGTTCTCTCCCATACCTTCTCCCACACCCCCTTCGACTTTTCCATTAGAGGAAGGTGAGTCTTTGCATCCCAATGCCTGCACATCTTATCTCCCTATTACAAGCAAAAGAGTATTAATAATAGTATTTATATATATTTGAAACATTTAATGTCACGACCTCAAATTTCAGATCCATTTCCTTCCTCCCTTGTCACCCATTCCCTCTTGGGAGATAAGTAATTCAGTATTTGTTGTACATATCTAGCTATGCAAAACATTATCATAGTAGATATATTGTACAAGGCTGCTTATAATTCCCTCCCACTCATCCCACCCCCCACCTGGTCCATTCTCTACATGATCCTGTCCCTCTTTTATACTGGGTACTTTCAACCTCCCCTCACCCCAAGGATGCCCTCCCATCCATCATCCCTCCTCCCATCCCCCTTCCCCCTATCCTGCTGCAGGTTGAGATATCCCATTTAGTATGTATGTCATTTTCTCCCTGAACCAAATTCAATGTGAATGTGGTTTTGCCTTTTTAGCCTTCCTTATTCTCCCCCTCTTTTGCAACCACTTCCCCTTGCTTCTTCTGCATGGGATAGTTTACACTACCCTGTCTCTCCCCATCTCCTCTTGCCACTTTCCTCTCTCACCTCATAATTTCATCCCTTGAGTATTCTCCCTTCCCAACAAATTCAACCTATGCCCTCTATCCATATATAACTGTAACCATATACACACACATTCACATATGTATTCATATGACCACACCCCCTTCTTCCATTATTTTCATAGTGAGAAAGATATCATCAGTCACAGTTATTGCTTTTCCATATAGGAATGTAAATAGTTCAACTTTGATATGTTCCTTTTGATTTCTTTTCCCTGATTATCTTCTCAGGCATCTCTTCCTTCTTGTGTCTGGGTGTCAAATTTTCTATTCAATTCTGGTTTTTTCCTCAAGAATGCTTGAAAGTCCTCTATTCCACTGAATGACCATATTTTCCCCTGAAACAAAATACTCAGTTTTGCTGGGTAGGTGACCCTTGGGTTCATTCCCAGTTCTTTTGCCCTCTGGAATATCATATTCCATGCCCTTCGATCCCTCAGTGTAGAAGCTGCCAGGTCCTGGGCTATTCTGATTGTGTTTCCACAATATTGAAATTGTTTCTTCCTGGCTGCTTGGAGTATTTTCTCCTTGATCTGGGGATTCTGGAACCTGGCTATAATATTCCTGGGAGTTTTCTTTTTGGGATCTTTTTCAGGAGGTGATCTGTGGATTCTTTCAACCTCTATTTTGCCCTCTGGATCTAAACATCAGGGCAATTTTCCTTGAGAATTTCTTGAAGGGTGATTTCTAGGTTCTTTCTTTGATCATGGCTTTCAGGTAGTCCAATAATTTTTAAATTGTCTCTCCTGGATCTATTTTCCAGGTCAGTGGTTTTTCCCATGAGATGTTTCACATTGCCTTCTAATCTTTCATTTGTTTGGATCTGCTTAACAGCATCTTGATTTCTTATAAAGTCATTAGCTCCCATTTGCTCCAGTCTAACTCTGAAGGAATGAATCTCCTCAGTGAACTTCTGAGATTCTTTTTCCATCTGGCAAATTCGACTTTTTAAGGCATTCTTCTCCTCATTGCCCTTTTGGACCTCCTTTGCCATTTGAGTTAGTCTATTTTTTAAGGTGTTGCTTTCCTCAGTCAGGCTGTTGACCCTCATTTCATACTTTTCCTGCATCCTTCTCATTTCTCTTTCCAATTTTTCCTCCACTTCTCTTATTTGATTTTTAAAGTCCTTCTTAAAGTCCTCTATGGCCTGCAACCCACTCATGTTTTCCCCTGGGGCTTTTGGAGCAGGACTTCTGACCTCACAGTCCTTTTCCCGCTCTATGCCCCCAAAATAGGAGTCTAGGGTTGCGTTTTTCTGTTTCCTTTGCCTTGGCATGTTGCCACTTAATTACTTGACTTTTGGGCTTGTTGCCACACTATGGCTTTAAGGCCAGATAGAGGAATTTTCGTCCCGAACGTGTGGGGGGGCCACTTCCGTTTCTGGCAAGCTGTAAACCCACCCACAACTTCCACCCTAGATCACAATCCAGATCCAGGGAGGTTAAAGCAAGAGCGATTACCCCCCAAGACTGATCGCTAGATCTCCCTACAAATTTGCAGGCTGGGAGCGGGAGCTGCCTCTGAAAACTACAAAATGGCTTTTGTCCTCAGCGGCTTCTAGCCCCCAGGGGAGGGAGCCGACACATTCCCTAATACCAGTCCCAAAGTCCATAGGACACTAACCTCTTACTTTGTCCCAGGCAAGTCTATGTTGATAATTCTGGAGTCAAACAGCTCCTGGTGTTCTGGGGTTCCTCCAGCTGGCTGCTGGCCCTGCCGCCCTGGGGCTAAAACCTCGGCTCATGCAGACCTGGGCTCGGCTCGGCTCCTGCGCTCTGCGAGCTGCACGCTGCCAGGTCCCAGACCACTGCACTGGTCCTTCCTGCAGGGCTGCTGGGCTGTCCTCAGCAGGAGTTTAGCTTCTCTGTGTCGTTCTGTGGGTTCTGGGGCTCCAGAAGTTGTTCAGAGTCCCCTTTTACATCGTTTGGGGGGAATGTGGGGGCAGAGTGGCTTGGATGAGCTGTTTCTACTCCGCCATCTTGGCTCCGCCCCCTTGATGCTGTATTTTGTTAAAGCTTTTTCTGCATCTATTAAGATAATTATATGATTTCTATTACTTTTGTTATTTATTTGGTAAATTATGTGGGTAGTTTTCTAATATTGAACTAGTCCTGCATTCTTATTATAAAACCCAGCTGGTCATAGTGTATTATGGTGATAAATTGCTATACTATCTTTGCTAATATTTTATTTAATATTTGCCCATCAATATTCATAAGGGATATTGGTCAATAATTTTCTTTCTCTGTTTTGGCTATTCTTGGTTTAGGTATCAGCACCATATTTGTGTCATAAAAGGAATTTGTAGAACTCCTTCTTCACCTATTTTCCTAAAGAGTTCTTATAGTATTGGAATTCATTGTTCTTTAAATGTTTGGTAGAATTCACTTGTAAATTCATCTGGCCCTGGATAATTTTTTCTTAGGGAGTTCATTAATAGTTTGTTCATTTTTCTTTCAAAAATGGGGTTATTTAAACATTTAATTTCTTCTGTTAATCTGGGCAATTTATATTTTCGGTAAATATTTATCCATTTGACTGTAAGATTTATCAGCATGCAGTTTGGGGCAAAATAGCTCTTAATTATTGTTTTAATTTCCTCATGATTGGTGGTGAATTCACCCATTTCATTTTTGTACTGGTAATACAGTTTTCTTTTTTAAACCAAATTAACCACAAATTTATCTATGCTATTAAAAAATATAAAAGCAGTTCTCGGTTTTATTAATTCAATAATTTTCTTACTTTCAATTTTGTTAATCTCTCCTTGGGTTTTCAGAATTTCTAATTTGGTATTTAATTGGGGATTTAAAATTTGTTCTTTTTCTAGTTTTTGAAAATTGCATTCCCAATTCACTGATGTGCTCTTTTTCTATTTTATTCATATAAGCATTTAGAAATAGAATTTTCCCCCTAAGTACTGCTTTGGCTACATGCCATGAATTTTGGTTTGTTTTCTCATTATTGTTGCTGTCTTTGATGAAATTATGGGTTGTGACTATGATTTGTTGATTGAGCCACTCATTCTTTAGGATTAGATTAAAACATTTTTAATCTATCTTTCCATGGCCCTTTATTACAAATAATTTTTATTGCATCATGATCTGAAAATGCATTTAATATTTCAGCCTTTTTTCATTTAGTTGTGAGGTTTTATGTACTAATACATGGTCAGTTTCTGTCTAGATGCCAAGTACCACTGAACAAAAGGTATATTCTTTTCTATCCCCATTTTCAATTTTCTCCAGAGGTCTATCATATCTAACTTTTCTAAAATTCTATCCACCTCCCTATAAAAAACAATTTCCTTGCTTAGTTTGTGGTTAGATTTATCTAGTTCTGAGAAGGGAAGGATGAGGTCCTTCACTAATATAGCTTTACTATCTATTTCTTCTTATAACTCTCAACTTCTCCACTAAGAATCTGGATGCTATACCATTTGGTGCATATATGTTTACTACTGATATTACTTCATTGTCTACAGTACCTTTTAGCAAGATGTAGTTTCCTTTCTTGACTCTTTTAATTAGATCTATTTTTGTTTTTTTTCTTTTCTGAGATCAAGATCTTTTTTTTTTTTACTTCAGCTGAAGCATAATATATTCTGCTCTAGCCTTTTACCTTTACTTTGTGTGTGTCTCTGCGTCAAATTTGTTTCTTGTAGACAACATATTGAAAGAGTCTGGTTTTTAATCCAATCTGCTATTCACTTTTGTTTTATGTGATGATTCATCCCATTCATAGTTATGATTACTAGCTGTATATTTCCCTCCATCATATTTTCCCCCTTTTTATACTTTTCTCTCTCCTTTAACCCTTTCCCTCCTCAGCAGTGTTTTGCTTCAAATCACTGCCATCCTTTTATCAGCTATCCCTCCCTTTCCTTTCTTTTCCTCCCTTCTATTTCTGCCCTCCCTTCTATCTTCCTTTGTATCAGGCCCTCCCCTACTACCATATAGAGTAGTATAGATTTCTCTACCCAAATGAGTGTGCATATTACTCCCTATATGAGCAAAATTCAATGAGAGAAAGGTGCAAATAATGCTCACCCCTTCCCTTCTTTCTTTCTACTGTAACAGGTCTTTCATGACCTGTCATGTAATTCGCCCTATTATGCCTTCCCCTTTCTTCTCCCAGTATGTCTTCTTTTCACCCTTTAATTATGTTTTAATCATCACGAGTCAACTTATACCCACACCCTTTATGTATTCCTTCTGACTGTCTTAATAGAGACATCATTATTAAGAGTTACATGTATCACCTCTTGTAGGGATGTAAACAGTTTAACCTTATTGAATGCTATTTTTGTTTGTTTTTCTTCTCCTTTCTATCTTCTCATGCATCTCTTGAATCTTGTATTGAATATCAAATTTTCTGTTCAGCTCTGGTCTTTTCATCAAGAAAATTTGAAAGTCCCCTATTTCATTGAATACCCATCTTTTCTTCTGAAAGATTATGCTCAACTTTGCTGGGTAATTGATTTGTGGTTGTAATCAAAGCTCATTTGCCTTCTGCAATATCAAATTCTAAGTCTTCTGATCCTTTAAGGTAGAAGCTAATAAGTCATGTGTAATCTTGGCTATGACGCTATGATATCTGAATCGTTTCTTTATGGCTGTTTGCAGTATTTTCTCCTTGAACTGATAGTTCTTGAATTTGGCTACAATATTCCTTAGAGATTTCATTTTGGGAGGTTATTGGTGGATTCTTTCAATTACTAATTTATACTCCTTTGATTTTGTTTGACTGATTCCTGGTGTCTTATAGGGTCATTAGATTCCACTTGCCCAATTCTACTTTTTAAGGAATTCATTTCTTCTGTTAGCTTTTGTATTTGTTAGTTTGGGCTGAACAATTGTTTAACTCTGTCTGTTTTTGGATTCTGTCACTCCAGAATTCTATTAGAGGCTTGCTTTAATGTTTTTCAAAGGGAAACTGGGGAGAACTCAGGCAACTTCCTGGCTTCTCTCCACCATCTTGGCTCCTCAAATATTCTTAAATATGTTTGATGGCTAACATTCTCAGCAGCTACCTATGAAATCTTCAAACTAAAAATCTATTCATATAAAACTGGGTACAGTACATTACATTTACAAAAAAAAAACTGTCAGTGTCAATTTGCAATTTGAAATAAGATTAGAATAAAAAAAGATTAGTAAACATGATCTGGCTCCTAGATAAACAATGTTATTCAGCTCTTCCCTTAATCTTAATGTAGAATTGAAAAAATATTTTTAAATGATGTTTATTTTAACAAATGAATATATATAGTAATTTTTGAAGGGAACTAATCTTCAATTTGTATTTAAGAGCAAAGAGTTTTCTAATAACAACTATTAATAGAAACCTGTGTGCTAAATGTGGTATGTACTGGGAATGATACAAAGTTTAGATAATACAAGATAATTCCTTCCATGTGTAATGGGAATGGGAATGTGAATATCTTCCCTGTTCCTTAATAAGCCTAGGGGAATTTGAAGACCTTTAAAATTAAACTCTTTCCTCTAATAGGCTGACTACATTCAGCCTATTACTGAAAGAATAGCCTGTGGGGGGCAGAGTTTGCTGAAGGGTGGAGGAGAGCCCACAGGAAGCTGGGAGTCAGAGCCAGAGAGACAGTGGGAGAGGGAGGATGCTCCGGCAAAGAGTCAGGTTTGTGAGGAAATAATGATCTTATATTGGTTTGTGGAAAGGCTAAAGGATGCTGTGGGTCACTGTGTTATTATAGCTTATTAATTTCTTTGCTTCTGTAATGGAATTGGCTTACTAGTTTTGGGATCTGGTTTTCTGGTGTCCAAATAAGTGTTTTATTTCTGTCCTTTATATAGAGAGTCTGCTGTATTTTGTGAGTGAGCACTTTATCAGAATATTTATAGTCACAGTTGGTGTTGTAAATATTGCATTGACACTACACCCTGATGGGTATCAAACTAAATATAAGAAGAAAAAAAACCTGTACACTTTAGTTATACATTAGACTTATGGCACCAAATATAAATGGACAATTTTTTTCTTCAAATTATTTTTGCATATGTTGTATTTCCCATTAGAATGTAATAGAAACATGTCTTTTTAATCTTTGTATTCCCATACCTAGCACTGTACATTTCACTTTTTAAGTGTTTGATAAATGTCTGTTGAAAGTACACAAAATGGTCAGAGAAGGAGGAAATTAATTCTATTAAAGACAAATGTCACCTGTTTCACAATTTTGCAATGGATTACCTCTAGTGCAAGACAATATTTACAACAATTTTTAAAAATAGTTATCCTCTTACAAGACATTATTTGTCAGATCAAAGCTCTAGAGCTAGAAGACACACTAAAGGTGACTGAGTTTAAAATTCAAACTTCTCATTTAACAGAGGAGAAAACTGAGGCCAAGGGAGGTAGCAAAAAAAATCAGAGATGAGATTTCAATGAACATCCTCTGTAATATACTGCTTACAATTAGTAGGAACTGATTTCAAAACAAAGAAACAAAATTATCAAACTTTGCCCAATGATTTTCTTTTCTAGAACATAATTTTTCTTGTGAAGTAAGGCAAGTAATAGAAACTCTCCTACATTTGATAGATCTTCATCTTTATTGTTCTATACATCAGTGAGAAAAATGGAATAGCTCAATTCTCAAGGTCTTATATTTTGGAGGAAGTACAATTTCTGTCTAAAAATGGGTCTTTTACAAAAGTACATAGGAATTTTTAAAACAAATTAGATTTTCTCAGCAAAACAGCTCTTTTATAATGCTTTTTTTGGGGGAAAATGTACTCCTATAAAATTCAAAGGTTTATCACACCAACTCTAGTCAGCAACATAGTAGGAATGAAGGGGTGTACCACACGTGTCTTCGATAAATAGACAAATATCCTCGTATTCTGTCGGTAAGCCTTTTCAAAGAATGACAATGGCATTGTTTTATGGTGAACAAGTTATATTAGAACAGAAATACATGATCAAAAATAGCTTCTCTCCTGATGTAAGAAAGACAGAATTCCTTGCTTATTGAGTAAAAAGGTCCCTCTCTTTCCTTGGAATGAGCCTATTTTTTTTTTTTTTTGAGCTGAGACTGCTAAATCTAATCTATCATAGGTCAGCATGCCATTGTTTTAATAGACTGTCCCTCTGATATAAACCTTCATCACTTCAAGTAACAACTACATCAAAGCTAGACCCCTTATAATCAACATCTTGTACTCCAAAATAAACAGCACTATATTAACCTTCAGCTTCTATACTGATTCAGCACTTAATTCTGATAAAACATCTATACATTTATTTGAAATTTCCTAGTAATTTCTGTGAGAAATAGACTTAAAGTTGACAAAGAAGAATACTAAATGATTCACATAAGTGGGAGACTGAAAACTTATCAAAGAACAAATTAAATTAGAAAGCAGAGCAGAAATGGTAAGCTAAAAGATACAAGTAAAAATAAAAGACTGACTGAGCTAAATTCTCCAGGAAAAATAAAATTGAGTACTTAAAACACAGTGTGTTTTCTTTATTCTCATTTTCAATTCAACCAACATTTCAGTGAGATAAGTAATCACTATTGTTTTGAATGTATTTATGATGAAAGTACATTAAAGTGTTTATATGATATGCCTAAAACTACAAAGAGTCCATGTCAGAACTGGAAATAAATTCAAGGTTCCTGACTCCTACAATCTGCTACCTCCACAAACAGATGGAAAAACCTCCATCTCATTATAGCTTCAGCTGCTTTGTTTTTAAGATAACTGATTTTGTTGATTGAACAATAATATTATTAAATCCCTGCCACTGAATAACAGAACTTGTTTAGAGAAACTACTGAAAGTAATTTCACTATAATATTGCCTTGAATGATGCATACAGCAAAGAGTATTAAAACAATACAACCAAAAAAACCATATTTTCTACCAACTATGAATCGGAAATACAGATTATATTGGCTACCAATCTATTAAGGCATTTTATGTCTAGAAATTCAGAAGACAATATCAGCATTCTAGAGATAATCCCAATTTAGGGTCCATGAAATTCACAAAACTGGTGTAATCACAGCAACTCACTTGCTTGCATGGGAACATGGATGTTTTCTTTCAGAGTTCTGAATGCCAGCATATTTTTCAGACTTGCCAGATGGATGGCCTAGTGCTGTCTGAAAGTTGCTGCCTGAATAAAAGGGTGTGCTTCATGTATACATTATACTCAGCCTTCTAAGTCTGGTTTCCAACAGGAATCCTGAGTCAGCTCTTAAATTTTCCCTTCCCATATGGCAAAGCACTGCAGTGATACAAAAAAGTTTACTTACCTCCTTCTAACAGAACCCCTGAGATTATTTTAATCACACATAAACTAACATGTGGAGTCTATAAAGTACTGCCCAATCAATCAAGAGTGCTAACTACCTGCATTTTGAAAGACTATAATCATTCTTGTATCTTTAGTAAATAGTAAGTGTACCTCATGGACATGATTGACTGCCACAGATTACCAAGCCTTCTACTTGGTGGTTTGTGAGGATAAACTCAAAGACTGTCATTAGAATTTCAGTCTCTTCTCTCTCCCCATCTATTTTTTTCTTCCTGATTTCTGCCTGCCCTCTCTTCCTTCATCTCTGTCTTTTTCTGTCTCTGTCTCTCTCCCTTCTCTCTCTCTCTCTTTCTGTTTCTTCTCTTCCATTTTGTATTTTGGTCTGGGTTGGGAGAATGAGTAAAGTAGGTGGAAGAAAGGCCACTACTTCAATTTTCCCTTATAGTAAGTTTCCAAAAAAAAAAAATCATTTTCTTGCTTGACAGAATTTCCCTGTGGCATTATGCCACTTCCACATAGTCATCTATAATTCTTCTCCTGCTTGAAACAATCTCCCACATGCCACTCTTGTTAATGACTGAGATACCCCCTGATGGTGCTTAACATTTAATAGTGCTAGAGCTCTGCGTTTGCCCAAACAACCTTTTCCATTTACCTTACCTCAAAGGCCTTCTAATTTTTCTTCAGAGACAGAAATCCTTTAAGCCCATTGTATCCTAAGGCTACAAATTTACTGAGATTTAGGTTTCCAATAAGAGTGTTGAGATGAATGCCACCTTCTCATTTATGAATCAATTTTTGCCCATCGGCTTTTTACTGTTATTACTTTTTATTTTATTTTGCACTCAAAAGGGAGAACCTTAACATACATACATACATATATATATATTATAATACAAACACATATGTGTGTGTTTGTATGTTGAAAATCACTAGAGAACAAACTTGAAAGTCTTCTCTGAAGAACATAAGTAAGAAAATTTGGACCCAAAGACCCTATATGCTGACATGTATCATACAACATACTGGATCATGGATACCATACTTCATTTCACAGTACATCACAGAATAGCCAGTAAGCTGTTTCTGAATATTTATGGTTAGTTTTTATTGTTCTGTTTATAATTATTTGTAAAAGGCTTTTCTCATCTTTAATTCATGGTACTGAATACAAAAAATCCCTGTCATATCTTCTGATAACAGTGAATGTTAATGTTCTAATTTAGCTAGAGACTCAAAGAGAAATAAAGAAAACAAGCATGTTTTCTCAAGGTAATTAAAAACCTACTTTTAGGACATGCCCTTTTCTATTTCATTGTTCAATAGAGAATGAAAAGGTTCTGACTTTCAAATAATTTAAAAATCAATAATTCTGAAAGTTTCCCATATTTTCTTTATTGTATTTTTGAATTATATTAAACATTTTATTTTACCTACAACAAGACTGTGGTTAATTGTGTTGGCATGACCATTCATACTTTAGCCCTTGTCAAGCTGTTCAAAATATCCTTATTTGGAAGGTATTGACTATAGGAAATATTAAATAAATTACATGCTATTCCAATGTTAAGAAAAAAATGCTATTGGGGCAGCTAGGTGGCGCAGTGAGTAGAGTGCCAGCCCTGGAGTCAGAAGGACCTGAGTTCGGATCCAACCTCAGGCACTTAAGACACACAAACAAAAACCTAACCATGTGACCTTGGGCAAGTTACTTAACCCCAATTGCCCTCCAAAAAGCAAAAAAAAAAAAAAAAAAGCTATTAAAACTAACTGGTTAATGTTACTTTCAAAAGAGAGCTTCCAGCTAGAATTGCATGTATTGATAACTATCTTGAAAATAAATAAAACAATTCTGTTATTGCAAGCTGTAACAGGCATATGGCATAAGGATTAAACTTGGCATCTCAAGCCTATAAAAATATATTTGTGTTCCAACTGAGCCCTCATTGTCAAAGTTATCCCCAAATAGAAGCAAGAATCAATTAATATGCATTTACAAAATGCTTGCTGTGTGACAAGAATTGTGGTAAGTACTGGAAGTATAACAACAATGACAACAACAACAAAAGCCAAAAGCCTCTGGCCACCAGAAGCTTACAATCTAATGATACAAAATAAATACAGAGGGGATGAAAGATAACCTTTAAAAGGAAGGCACTAGCCACTGGCAGAACTATATGGATAGGAAAAAGAAGTTTCTTTTTTAACTTAATAATATATTTTTGCAGAAGCAGACCTTAGAGTTTATATAATTCAATCCTTCCATTTTAAACAATCTGAAGAACTCATAGGTAAAGTGATTTACTCAAGGTCATACAATCAGTTAGTACTGGAACTAGAATTAGAATCCATGATCATTAATCAATCAGATGCCTAAAAGGGCATTTTATTATTATAAGTCTAAATCTTTTTTTTTCAAAATCATATAGTATAGACTTCCCATGCATATATTTCACAATACCTGGCTTATTAAAAATGATGTTGAAATAATAGAACAAAAGATCCTATATATGAGATTGGGAAAATAAAAATTTTAAGTAGAAACTTCCTCTACTTTTTTGCCCATCTGGAGTACTGTTTACATCATGTAAATTTATGTTTTCATTTGTTTCATGCCATTTATTTGTCATATTTCTCTTCCTGGAGATACTTTGTTTTCTAAGAAGGAAAAAATAGAATAACTATGTTTATATTTAAAATTATTGTTTTCTTTTTCCTGACTGAAATGCAGGAAAAGAATGACCAAAACTAAGCACCAGTTAGAGGATTCCTAAATCCATTAAAAAAAAAAATTGTTACAAAATTTCACTGAATTTCCAAAAAGAACAGAATATGCATTGGGGAAAAAATATATGGAGTTTCTAATCAACATTTAATGATGAGATGGCTAAAGAAGGAATCTTGTAGGAAATCATTGACCTATATCTATATATTTTTGAAATTGCCTATAAACTCATAGGTTTTTGGCGGACCTCTTCATTATTTTTTTCTATTAGATGGTAATAATTACAATCTTAGACACCCTGGATAAAACTTACAGGCAGTGGGATGGGAGGGGGGAGAGGAAAGGGGGAAACAATTTGAGACAGCTAGGATTTACTTTTGAAAAACATCTTGCCTCACTAAACTTCAGGAAAGGCTGTTTGAAAAGTTATCTGAACTCAGTGTTTAAATAGTTGATGATTTAACCTACTAAAAAATAGATCCAGAGGATGAAATAATAAAGGACAAGGGACAACATTACTATTCACTATTTAGCAGGGTATAAAGGTCCCTATAAAGGAAACATAACAGGTGTCTTACCATTTTCAGAAAATAATTAGAAGTAAAGTCAGAAACATTAAACTATTCACTAATAACTATTTCCAACCTTTCTTTTATTAAGTTAGATAGATCTGGGTGGAGATGTAGTCCTCTTTCCTAAAGGCTAGTGTAAGAAATACCACTAAAAATGAACGTAAGGGTTTATTTCTATTTCTGACTCTCTAGATATAAAATGTTTGTTTTCTTTCCAGAGATTTCTATATTTAGATTGTTCCCTGCATTTACACATTATTGGTATTTGACAATCAATGTCCTAAATGATGTTTCTGTTTGTACTAATTTGAATGTTAAAATGTACTGGGTATCAAAAAGAAATGTGTTTTCTTGGGTATGAACAAAAAGACAAGTGATAAGGAGCCTTTTAAATAACTATTCTTTTACTGCTACAAAATCTCATCTGAGAAATCACTGCAGCATATAACTGCAAGATCTCTAAAGGAACAAAGCATAAACAAGAACAGAAAGGAATAAAAAACACCATCACTGAGCCGTAGATCATTAGCCTTCCATCATTTAAGCTAATATAATTTTTTGACCGGTAAAGAATTACCCTTTGACAAAGCTATCCTTTTGATATGTTGCTAGGTATGGAAATACAACATGACTCTAGGACTCTACTTCAGAAACCTAGCGGTCAAAGAACAATGATTGTTTTCTTAACTGGTCAGTTCTACAGAGGCCTCAGAAGAGATAACCTGCCCTCCCACCCAAAAAACAAGTCAAGGTCAAATAGCACTAGAATAGGTTTTAATAATAGCAGGGGTTTTAAATTACATTATTTGGAAACTTTTAGCAGTTGAGCAGCATGGTAATGTCCCACATGTCCATATATTTAACATCTTGCCCAAGTCTATGACATCAGTTATGATGTCAGGAGCCTACCTTAGACTATGTTTACAGTTATTACCAAAAACCAACTGTTCATTAAAAAAATTAGTGATGCATATGTACAGTCCTAATAGCTTCAAAGTTTGTTCTTAAGGACTTAAAAAAATCTAGACAGAATATGGTCAAGTATGTCTAGAGATTCTATTCCATTAGTTATTTGGCCATACTGAAACACCTTCACTGGATCATAAATTCAGAGTTTGTTGAGATCTTAAAGTTCATTTAATCCAATTACTCAATTTACAAATGATGAAGCTGAGTTGAAGAGTAGTTAAGTGACTTCCCCAAAGTCATAAATGTTTTAAGAAGCAAAGCTAAGATTCACCATAAAGTCTTCTGACTCTTGGAATAACCAACATGTTGAACAATGAGAAACCTTGAGAGACTTCTTGGCCAATATCCTTTAACAATGTTTCAGAAAACTGTTAGTAGTTGAGGTATTCTTTCCACTAAACCATTTGTTTGATATTCATAAAGCAGAACTGTCATGAGTGGCTAGGTGGTACAGTGAATAGAGCACCAGCCCTGAAGTCAGGAGGGCCTGAGCTCAAATATGACCTCAGACACTTATCACACTTACTAGCTATGTGACTTCGGGCAAGTCACTTAATCCCAATTGCCTTTCAAAAAAGCAAATATAAAATATATATCTCTATATATAGAGATATATATCTATATAGATATATATAGATATATAGATATAGATATAGATATAGATATATATAGAGAGAGAGAGAGAGAGAGAGAGAGAGAGAGAGAGAGAAAGCAGGATTGTCATGGTTCAAATAAAATTCTTGCTAAAAAGTTCTTCAACTCTCTGATCATGGCTTTTTTTAGTTACTTCACTTGTTGAAAAAAAAGTGACTTTGCCAAGTTATGTTAAATAAACTGGCATTTAAAAGCAAACAAGCCCATTAACCATGCTATTAAGTTTGATATTCTTTTTTCCAATATTTAATGCTTTTTTAGAATACCAGACAGCTTTCACACAATTCATTATAGAATGTTCCAGATATGGTGAGAAGGATTATTGGAAGACTTTATCAAGACAGTACATTTTTATGGGAAGATGACTCAAGTTAACAGTTTGTAAATGCCTTTCATTGTTTGGGAAATCTCTTTCGATTATACCCTCCATACTCCATTCAAGACACAAGTCAAATTTAAGATCTTGTGCAGTTATATGATTTAATGATCCTGAAGACTAATCAATAACACAGAAGTCTTTCAACATCAAAAGTTCTAGTCAACGTGAAACAATCTAATTCTGTACTTTGTAGCAGACAATATCTCAATGTTTCCACATTTGAGATAGCATCACACTTCCAGGCTTCTACACAACTATCTAGTCACAAGACCCAAATCAAAGCCTCTAGCAAAGCTTTATTTTAGGACAGATTATGGGTATTGATTTAGATGTCAAAATAACTTCAAAGGCACTGGAGCCCAGAACAATTTTGAAAATCTCAGCCATTATAATGTTTGTTGATCTTTTTAACCTAATTGAAAATAACAAGTTATTATTATTGTTTTGTGTTATTGTCATATTGTAATAATAATATTTTCATTATTATTATTATTATTACTGTTCCATTTTATGGATGGGTACTGCAAGTATTGCTTCCTTTCACAGGTGAGGATTAGTACTCATCTGGCTTTTTATGTCAATTTAACTATGGATGGCAAAACACTGGTGGTAAGAAGGGGTAAATTATATTGTTTTACATAATTAACTTTTGTGTATAATTAGCTATTTTGGTGGTCTGGTGAAACTTATTGACACTTTCTCAGAATAATGTTTTTAAAGGCATAAAATAAAATGCATGAAATTACAAAACAAAGGATAGTGGAAATAAAGATGTATTTTTTCCTATCCAAGTTCAAAAGCCCACAGAAATTTATCCATGGATCCTTTGAAGGTCCATGGATCCCAGGTTAAGAACCTTGCTTTAGATCCATTCAGAAATATTTTTTTAAAACTGCATGGAAATCCATTGATTGTCCTAACACCAGTGAAAGGAATGCTATAGAAGGCTCTCTTCCTGTAAACACTCTATGAATGCAAGCTCACTTTTATACTTATATCCCTAGCACTTACAGTACTATATGTATGGCAAAAATTAAGCAGCTAATGGTTTTTTTTTTTTATTTTGACTCATTTACATTTTTTTTTCCATTTTTCATTCATTCACTCAAGTAGCTCAGCAATGGCTGATATTCGTAGAAGAAAAAATAGCAAAGCTGACTCTTCAGAACACTAGTAGTTCTTGCTTCATTTGTAGGCGTAGCATAGAATTCATTTACTTTGAGTGACATGAATAATATATGAAGGAGTCATTGTTAAAATTTTAGACTTCTCTCTCTCTCAATTGGATATTTAATTTACTAGAGCAGTCTGGCATAATGGATAGAAGGCTAGCCTTGAATCTGGGAAGACCAATGTTCAAGTTTTGTCTCTTACATATACTGTCTGTTTGATTTTGTGCAAAGTATTCTATGCAACTCTCCAAAGTCAAAAGTTGCAGACTAAGGTATCAGTTTTTATTGGTATAAAGAATGTCCTCAGGGAGATGGCACA
Source organism: Gymnobelideus leadbeateri (assembly GCA_011680675.1). Lineage (NCBI taxonomy): Eukaryota > Metazoa > Chordata > Mammalia > Diprotodontia > Petauridae > Gymnobelideus > Gymnobelideus leadbeateri. The sequence continues at coordinate 1,330,091 of WOXC01003918.1, forward strand.
GTGAATAAAGTGAATAAAGCACCCACCCTGGAGTTCAAATCTGGCCTCTGATATTTAATATTTACTAGCCGTGTGACCTTGGACAAGTCTCTTAACCCCAATTGCCTTGCCTTCCCTCCTCCAAAAAGAAAAAAAAAAGAATGTCCTCACGTGAGAATTTTCTATACCAATGAAAGCACAGATCAAATTTCTATCCCTATCCCTCTCCTTATTTAAAAGCAATGTTAAATGTCACCTTCAATTCAATGGTCTAGGATATAGAGGTTTTATGAATCTAGGAAAGAAACAACTTGTGATCTAAACAGTTTCACTTGACTATAGGCTTTATTATCAGCATGATTAGGGTAGCCCCATGAGTATATATACGATAGAGGTTCTAGGGCACCTTATTTGAATAGACACTTAATGTTTTCTTATTTTCCCCCTCATACCAACATACATATTTCTAGGTTTCAACAATTTGTTAAATTGTCTGGATACCAAGAAAATTATTTTTTTTCTTTAAGGAAAAAAAAATCCATGGAAAACCTATTGACAATTTCTTGTAGCTATGCCTCTCAAATAGAATGAGTGCAAATCGCAAGACTGTTTTGTGTTCCTCTCCTCCTTCTGATAAGGGACAAAAAGTTCTCTGATGAAACCATATTACACATTCACAATATAGCTTCCATGAGTATTAACTATATGCATCTTAAAAATTTTGAGGACTATCTTTATTGATTGTTCATGTATACTACTGTAAATTAACTGTTCTTGCACTCATGGACATTTATGAGTAACAATAACAAATGTTTACTAATCCTATTGCCATTGCTATAGTGTTATTCAGAGACATTTTGTGCACGAATATATATTTTTTAATTAGGCTTTCCTATTACGTAAATATTTAATGTTCCTTCCTTCTTAGAATGCATACTTCAAATCTCCAAATCACCAAGCATAAGGTCAAAGTAACCCTTCACAGTCTGAGTAGGCATTGGCATATCTGAACTGACCTGAAGATACTGCAGAACTTACCTTTCCTGTGTCCTATATTCTTTGTTGGCAAGAGCTCACTGCCTGAGGGTTATGGGCATCACATTAATATTAGAAGCTGCTCCATTAATTTCTATGATAGAGAATGCTACAGTTTTATTGACCAGATCCTTGGTTGGCACCATAATAAATGTCCAATTTGATTCACAGAAAAGACACTGTTGAAAGACTTTACCATGAATTAAATATCTGAGGAGATACAATAATATGTTTTAAAAAAATGCAGTCCAAAGAGTCATGATGCCACAATATAAATAGCACAAGGTCCCTAATATGCTTTTGATTCCATTTGTGAAATTAACTCTACAAATGTATCAAAATTCTTAGTCTTAGGTGAAGTATAAAAAACAAATAATCTTACTCTGGCAAATGTTTGAGCTCAGCAAGCATTACCTTATGACTGCATTCTCTTTGCTTCAAAAAAGAAGCAAAGTTGCACCAGATAACAATCCTAGTGCATTGACTGGCTGACACTAAGTTAATCATTATGTCCCAAAACAAACATTTTATGAGGAGGATTTGTTTAGTTTCTAGGGAATCAACTATATTAAACTGCTTACTGGGAATACTTGACAGTAGACTTTCACTGCCATGTTAACAAAATTTCATCTTTATTATCAAAAATGATGCTGTGCCTCTTATCAAGAAATCCAGGTAGGCTGTCAATATCATAATCTTTTTTTTCCTTCTCCCTAACTATATATACCCTAACATAAATCACTGCTGCAGAGTGTCACATTACTAAAAATGTAGTGTACAAAAGAATAACAATAGCAGTATAAAAAGTTATGTTGCTCAATTAGGATATCTGGGATGCTTGTATAAAATATGTGGTTTCAATGAATAGTGTTGGTGATTCTATAAGAATATTATTGTAAAGAAATTCATTAAAGTTGGCTTCTTCATGAAAACATATATTAATTGCATTTCACTAATTAAAATTGCAAATTAGTTCTCAACCTACAAAACAAAGAAACTTTATTACCTCTACTAGTCCAGAAAGCTAGGCCTTTCAAATGTAATCTTGACACTGGATATTTTTATTCTCAGTAATCCCTTCTCCTGATAGATTTGTTCATTATCTCTGATGTCACATTCACAGAGATTATAGTTAGTGACTTTGCATAGGAAAAAGAAATTTCTCCTGTTGGTATCCCCTCTCTTTTCTGGAATCTATTGGTACTTCTCCACATTAGGAACTTTCATGGTTCCAGAGTTGGAAAATAAGACAATAATGAATAAAACATGTCTCCTTCCTAAAAACACTTGGTCTTCCTTTAGTATCCATGGGCTTTCCTGTTACAATCATTTAAACAACTCAGAGATAAATATTATGATTCTGATAATAATATTTTATAGATTATCTTGATGCAAAAGGAATAAAAGAAGAGTTGTTTTAAAGAATAGAGATGAGTACAAGAGTAAATTATCTTCAAATACTGGAAGAAAGATCGGTAATAAATAAATAAATCTTGAGTTGATCAATTAATACTGTGACAAAAAAAAAAAGATTTTGTTCTCATAAAAGACAGATTTGAAAAATGTCTTCTGGAAATGCAAAAGAGGTTTTAAAGTGAGTTCATGCAACTAATCATCTTTTAAATGTAATGGAATCTCTTAAATCTAATGATAACTTCAAAGAATGCATGCTCCGTGTTATAAAAGATCACCCTGCAACAGTTCTGTTACAGGGCCAGGAAAGATAGTAATAAGTAAAGTAACAATGATGAAAATTGCTGAGTTTTATTCAATGATCTATAGGAAACAAAGTATTTCATATTTATCATATAAGAACAGTCAAATTAAGGACATTTCTACATGCTCATGGTAAACTGACTGGATAAATCAATAAAAAAGGTAGAACTCAGTCATCCAGATGGTCTTATATTTATATTTTATTTTCTTCCTTTTTGGGGAAGGGGTACATGTTATCAACTACAGAAAAAAATCAACCCCAATGCATTTGACTTAGAGGTGGTGTGAAGTGTCATTATGAAGGGGAGCAAATGAAGTATTAATAAGATGGTAACCTAAGGGTTAAATATAAAACTGTTTCAGCTGAAAATGTTTATAAAATATATAGCACAGTTATCCTCTCTTAGCAAACATATTATACCAAACATACTTCAGTATTTCTTTAATGATTCAGGTTGAATTAATACTTTAAAATCATTGTTTTGAATATCAGTTAGAATTGGTCACTGTGTATTGGTAAAAAAAAATAATAATAATTGTAGAGCACTAGAGCTGAATTTGTACTATATTGACCATGAAACCTACTCTTAAATTAATAAAGAAAAGAAAAATCAAGCCTTAATAGCATTTCATCTTCTTTCCTAAAATTCAAAAACGGGAGAAAAAAATCCAGGTAGCTAATGTTCTTATCCTTATTCAAGATTTGTCTGCAATTTACAAGAATAAATCTTTTATTCTTCTGGCTGTTTTGTTGTCAAATAAATGTAGCAAAGCTACGTATAACCTCTCAGGTGAAACAAGTGGCATGAACACTAACTAGTAGCCATGGGGTAACAAGAAGAAAAGACAGGTATCTGAGATACTAAAGCAAAGTAGTTTCTTAATGCCAGGGGAGAAAGTATCCTTTTATGACATATTGGGAATGTATTTCTATAAGGTGAAGCATATGAACTAAATGGTCATTGTATAGAATGAGAAGATGAATCTATTTAAAGTAATGAAAAGACAAAATAATTTTTTAAAATTATAAATAGAAGCTATGTAATAACTTGTTGAAGTCAAAGAGGTTTTTGTTGTTTTCTATATCCCCTGCACTTAGAACAATGCTTGCCATACCAATGATTGTTGAATTTTACTGAATTGAATATAATCAAAGCTCTTCATTTTATAGATGAGGACTCCTGAAGATACGAGTGATTTGTGTAGGTTCACACAGTAAATAAGTGGAATAGGTTGAATTGGAATGTAGGCCTTCTAACTCCAAATCCAATCTATTGTCTAATGCACCACATTGCCTTATCCTTGACACTTCCCCTATAATTTCAGAATTAGTTGACCTTGTTGATGGCTATCACCACTTAAGTGTTCACTCTTTAAGCAAGTTGTTTGTCAAGGTAAATGGTAACTTAAATGAGTTATATTAGCCACATCCAACTTTATGCTTAAGTGTGCTTGCTGAAGAAGAAAGGAGAAGCTATAGTCTTTTGGAGGCCACTATAATAACTAGAAAGATGAATATGTAAAAATAGGAAGTAGTCCATGGGCAAGAGGTCCATTACGATATATGAAACTGCATTTCTACTTCAAAAGGTTGCTCTGCTCTCTCTAGATAGCAAACTCAGTATCTATTAAAGATATAATTGTATATGTATATTTATATAATTTTCGCATCAAAGCTGTATCTAAATACCTATCAAATCTTTCACCCCTCTAGAGCTTTACAATATACAATGATTTTTTAAAGACAAAATCATTTGACATTTTCTTTACACAGGAAAAAGCCTTATTCTGACATTCACTCAAAGCAAGGTTCCAAGTGAAATAGTAGCAGCTGACACTTCTTGAAGGCAGAGATAAAAATAAGTTCGTTTGGCACTCAATTTGCTCTGGAAAATAAGAAGGTAGAGTGACAACCCTCTCCACGAAGGAATGAACCATATATTTGTCACTTCTTTTAAGTAATTTCTTTCTGGGGACTTTTAAATTCCTTATTCTGCCACTCATATTTATATTCAATATCAGGAACATCAACTTTTCCCCAAGAGATCTGAAAAGGCTTTTCAAGCAATGTTTCAGTGTTTTATAAAATATATACAGGTTCCCACCCCACTTCCCCCTTATCAAAGCATCTGAAAATAAGCCATTTCAGGGAGAAAAAATATTTAGACAAAACATGCTATTGAAAATACTGAGCTTTGAAGTTTGAGGCCAGGAATTTTGAATATTGAAAGACATCTACATTTAGTTTTGCTTTTCACTAGATTGAGGCTAAGTTGAGGACACATCAAAACAAGAGCTTTATTGTGAAAACAATAGAGAAAGGCAAAAAAATTTTGATTTTTAGTAGAAAAACTGAAATTGCACAGTAGTTTAACCAATAGTCTATCTGAAAGTGGCTGGGGCATAGGTAACACAGTGTTCTATAAAAAGAATCCATATCTATAAACTAAAGGACTGCATTACCTCAAAATTACTTGTAAAATATCTCAAGGTTTGCAAAGCACTGTTCTTAAATCTATGCACTAATGTCAACAGTATAAGCATTTTTATCCCTGTTTTACATATGAGTTAACTGGGATTCTGACATGTCACTGACAAGAATGTCAGTGCCATTCTTGCCTCTGCTCACATATCTAGGAAGGAGCTAAGGTGGGATTCCACCTGACTCCTTGCCATTGCTTCTTATTGGGTCTATGTTCAGTCTTTTCCATTTCGTGTACACACAAAAAGAGTGACACCAACATCAGTATCATCTTCAAACTTTAAAAAATGCCAAGTGAAAAAGTATCATGATGGTCTTTTGAGAAGAACAACAGAATTTATGATAGAATGGAATGTACTACTATGGGATATCATGTCAAATCCCTGATTTTTAGGAGATACTATTGAAACTGTGGTAGGAAATCTAGAAACTAATATTATGTTAGAATATATAGTAGAGTTAGAATATATACCATATATTATATATATGCATATATAGTAGAGATAGAATATATAGAAAAGACTGATCAATATTACAAAGGTACAAAAGGGTAGAGATGAAATAATCAACACTCAGAAGTGATAGAAGTAGATTTGGTGGTTATTCAGTTTATAAATGGAACATGTAAATTATACACCTCAGGAAGAGACATATTTTTAATTTTTTATTAGTGACATAATAGAAGAGGAATAAAATCAAAGTACACTCACTTATATTCACATTTCTAAAACAAAGCAGATTGAGAACAGTATTTTTCATCAAACAAAAAAGGTAAAAATATTAATTTTCCAAATGCTGCATAAGCCCATACCTAGTACACACTATCAATGATTTCAAAGAAATAAAAGTGTGAATATAGTTACACTATTGATGCAAATAAATAAAACTGTCATGGAAATATATCAGAATCTAGGACGTGACTGATTTTTAAAATGCATTTAATTTCATATCCATGTCGAGGTTCTACAGGATAGCTTAACAGAACATAAAGTTATTTGTTAATAATATCCTTTCCCAACATTTATAGCATACACCATATTTTACTCATCTCAAAAAGTGAATATATTCTATTTCCTAGATTCAGAACAAGCTACATTATTTTGTTCTACTACTTGAAAATATGTAAGAAAGATGCCTTTAAAAATATCTTTGCCATTCATGAGATGATAAAGATTTGTTTCTATTTCTTGGTATCTGTAGATTATGTTGAAAAAGGGCTCAGATTAGGCTTAGATGAGCAGTCACCTCAGGTCTAAAACCCACTGAGGCACAGCAAGAAACATTCTTTTTTTAATGCACATGTTTTTTGATGCTGGAAGGTTCCACTTTCCATAGCACTTTGGTATTTATTTTGTGACATTGAGTCATATGTGGTATAGGAAATATTCAAAGCCTAGTATAAAGAGAAACACACAGGGGTCACAGTTTTTAAATGTAGTAGTATACAATTTTCCAACCTTGCCTAGGGCTCAAAAATGCCTTATCCCAGCTCTAAGCAAATATACTTTTGTCCAGAATAGACTCAGAGGCTGGGGACAACATTGTTATGCTCTTTAATAATTCATTAGCTCTACACATTTATATAACACCTGGCTAGTCTAATTCTTTTTAAAATGTATAATTACAAATTTCTGCGAGAGTCATGTGACTGTAGATATGCATATGACTAGGAGGAAAGATAGTTATTTAGTTTTCTAGTTTATGAAGTTTTTAAAATGCTCAGAAGGGGAATTCCCCTATGATTTTTATTTTTTATTTAAATATAATATAAATTTTAAAAAACAATTATGTCATTTGCTTATACATATGTTCAATTACATGTAATTTAGAGGAAACAACAGCAACTACCTTATTTTTTGCATAATATGTGTTATTATATATTTACAGTTTGCTACACAAAGTCTTTATAATAATTAATTTTGTTGCAGAATCATACACCTACAGATAGTGAGACATATACTGAGATGATGAAATGGGAAAATAGGCCAAGTCTGATAAGTTTTTTTCCCTCTTTTTCTCTATCTTCAAATGAACTAGATAGATTATAGATTGATGATAAATGAGAGAGGTGGAAGAAGGGGAAAGTGGGAGAAGAGAGAGGGAGAAAGAGAGGAGGAGGAGGAGGAAGAAGAAGAGGAGGAGGAGGAGGAGGAGGAGGAGGAGAAGGAGGAGGAGAAGAAGAAGAAGAAGAAGAAGAAGAAGAAGAAGAAGAAGAAGAAGAAGAAGAAGAAGAAGAAGAAGAAGAAGAAGAAGAAGAAGAAGAGGAGGAGGAGGAGGAGGAGGAGGAAGGATAAGGACAGAATAGGAGGAGGTATGGAGGGAGGAAGGGAGAAGAAAAAGAGGGAGGGGAGAGAGAAAGGGAGAAGGAAAGAAAGAGAGGGGGAGGGGGAAGAGAGAGAAGGGAATGGAGAGAAATAGAAACAGGGAGACAGACAGAAAACTCGTGGAGTGAGAAAGGGGGGGGATGCTTTGAAATATGACCACCTGACTTATTCATGTGTGGTATGTAGTAAAACCTATGACCAAGTGGGGGAAAAGGTAACACTTGAATTTTTCCAAGTTGGTGAAGTATTTAAAATTGAGTGGGAAACTAAGTAAAATGCCTGCTTTACATAGAACAAAAGCAGATAAATGCAACAAAACTAGAAGAAAATTGTTCATCTTCTGTTAAGATTTACTGTCAAGATTAAGCCTGAGAAATGGAAGTGTACATATTTATCTTTTTTAAAAAAACTAAATGGAAGTACTTGAGCCAGAAAGGTTAAAAATGGCTCAGGGAACAACTATACTAAGTAATGTTTTAGGACCTTGATTTATGCAACAAGTTCAGTTCAATAATGAGCAAAACTGCTAATCAGTGCCCACAGATATTAGATAATAAATTCAAGAGGACCAAATGGATGTTTTCAACAGAGCAACTACCAGCTTAATGATTTAATTAATCTAAACATGCAAAAAAAGTCTTGCTGGTTCACATTTGTTTAGCACATGACATGTTAATGGAGATAAAACTGCTTGTGGGGGGGAAGGCCAGTAGTGTTCATAAATTTAAAATGTGATTTGGGGGCAAAAGACACAATTTCCAGAAGCTACACAGATTCTTCATAAGAAACTCATCAGGGACTCAAAAGAACAAGAGCTTATAATTGGCCAGGTAATATTTCACCTTGCATGGCAGAATAGAAATTGCTTTGATTACTATAGCATATCTATGGAAGTGCTATGCAATTCAGACCTAGAGAGAACCAAAGTGCCTTATAATTAGCTGAATGTTAGTTTTCCCTAAGCTGTGCTTGCTATAGTGGCTACCATAGGCACCCATGGCCACCCCTACGGGCTTTAGGATGACAACATTTCATTTTTTATTCTGTTTTTCAAACCGGGGTCTTAATGGACATTGATCTTTTAATTTTTATATTTTTTATTAAATCAACTCTATAAACTCATTTTCCATAAGATTTTCAATAGATATTGGAAAAGAACCTATGTTTCTTTCTACATGTTTTCAAATCAAAGATTTTGTTGTTTCTGTTATTTTGAAACCTAAAACTGTCATTTCATTATCATATGGAACTGCCAGTGAGAAAACTCTCCCTGTTTATGAACATGTACCTACTTTGTAACTTCTGGTCTTGAGAGTGTCCTAGGACATTAAAAGGTTGAATGACTTACCCAGAGTCATACAGACTCTGTTAGAGTCTAAGGTGTCCAGATTCTATGACTGTCCCAAAACTCATTATAAAACACTGCCTCTCAATCAACATATTAAAAAAAAAGTAAAGGCCAAATAAGTGAAGTATCCCCAAACTTTTACAGCAAAAGATATTTTAATATCTACAACAATGACCAAATCTTATGGATAAATTAATGATATTTGTAGGTTATACAAAATACTGAATCTTATATTTTTTTAGCCTTCTTGCAATTGGGTCACTATTAAACTGTATAAGCTATACAGTTAGCTTTTGGAACTAACATATATCTTTAGACAGCAACAGAAGCCCTGACTCAAATTAGTATATCTCTAAATAGAGTAAATCATAGTAAAAACAATGCAAATAAAGGAAATGTATGTCTCATATATATATATATATATATATATATATATACATATATATAAAAAAGATATGTGGATCTGTATGTATACATAACATGTGTATGTGAATATATGTGTGTATATATATATATTTAAAAGCTCATAGATTATGTTGATACCAAATTTTGATTGAAAAATTATCTCTTACCTTATTAGCAGTAGATATAACAAGTGTTCTACAAGAGTATCTTTTCAATGAGCCTATACTTAAATTCATCTGTATTGAGCAAGAATATATGACAAATTCAAATGATAATTCTACAATAACTCTCTGGAGTCTATATCATTTAACAATGTGCTTACCACTCTTGTCAATTTGCCTCATCATTGGTATATATTGATTAAATTATTTTCAAATACAACACATTTATTATACAGATTCTCTAAATGTATTATATGTGTATATATATATATAGACATAAATAGATATATATGTCTGTTAGATATAATTAAGCCCTAAACTACATAAAGTAAAGCAAATAATTTTCTAAAGCACTACCATTTCATAATCTGTTTCACTTAACAGAATAACCTATGTATCTACATTAGTTTTGTTGTGGTGGTTCGTTTTTTCCATCAATGTCTTTAGTGAATACACATTTCCCTTTTAATTGGATATCTGTCACAAGAGTTTAGTATTCTGGCTAGTTCATATGCAGAAATGCCAAAGCTCAGATCCTCATTCTTATCACACAGATTTTACAGGTCACCTAGAGAGAGAAGCATATACTCACATTAAAGTTGAACAGTAGGAGAGAGCAGTCAAAACCCACCAACTCTAGAAGCTACAGCTGACATTATTTGAAGGGGATTATTGACTACAAAACTATATCCAAAGAGAGTTAAATATAAATAGAATGGCATTCACTCCTTGCTGAAACAGACCATACTCAAGATGCAGTTATGACTGGGTTGAAATATCCTTTGGTTCTTATTTGGGACTTTGGACCTAGATTTGTTTGAATACTACATTATTTGACACAATAGGTTATCCTAATCCCTACTGGACTTCAGTGATTTCAGGAACTCTTTGGTTGCAATTGACGATAGAAGACTCGCCAAGATATTAATTTTGCAACTAGCTAGACTTCAGATCCAATATTGATAATTCAATGAATTATAATTTTTGTTTACTTTTTTAAAGAAAATTACTATTTATAAAAAAATTCAGATAAGTATAACTCACCAGCTTGGTTATTATTTACCTGGAAACTTTATAGAATCTAGAATAGTATTACACATCAGGAAATATGGTTCCACTCTCAGAACAAAAAAAAGAAGAAATAAACAAAGAAAGAAAGATCTCTAAACAGTCACAATGGACACTTTACTCAATTTAAGTTTTTATATCTCTTATATGTTTAAGTTATTTTAAATATTGGGGATCTAAAGTTGAAACATAATACATTCATTAATTCAACCAGCATTTACGAAGTTCCAGGCACTATGCTAGGCTAGAAATACAAAGATTAAAACAAAACAATCTCAGTCCTTGAGAGATATATATATGCCATTAAGGGGGAAAGGCATGAATAAAGATAAATAAAAGTAACACATATTTTGAAAAATATGAAGTAACTTTTCAGAGGATCAGTAGAGCCTTCTTGTAGAAGATGAAATTTGAGTTGAACAAAGCTCATATACCTTACTTGTCAGGAGTCCTAACTCAGAGCTAACTTATTCTTACTATTGTAAAATTCTAACATGCTCATTTTGTTTTGTGAGATAAATTTTATGGATGTCCTTTGCTTTTATATTACTTATATTTCTCTCTTATCCTTTCCAGGAGAGCTATTCCTTATTTTAATGAAGAAAAAAGTGAAAGAAATTAAATCTTTATTTTGTTAATATAGGTTTTTAGGGATATATATTTTTCCAATATGAATGTTTAGGTTTATTCCAGAAATTTTGGCATATCTTCTTAACAGTTATCAGGTGTTTCTATTATTTGTTCCTTGACATAATTGTTATTTGGTCTTTGATTATTTGCATTTAGGCCTGTTATTTGCTTATATTGCCTAAATTGCTTATGTTTTTATTGCATTATGACCTGTAAAAAATGTGCTCAACATTTCTGCCTTTTACATTCCTTTGCTATTTCTCTGTATCCTAAAACATGGTCTATTTTTTAAAAGTAATACTTGTTTCTGATTACTACATATATTCTTCAACATTACCATTTAACACTAACATTTATATCAGTTTAGTTACATATTGTCATTTTTGTTTCTCTATGATGGAAGAAGACAATTAAATTGTCCCAATATTATTGCTTTCAAAGTTTGTAGCTTGTTTTTAAAGCAAACAGCTCATTATTAGAATTTGAATCTCCTATTATATTACTATAGGGAACTGTGTCAAGGAAACTTCCTCTACCAATATAGATTGGTAACTGCTCTGTATCTTATAGACCTAGGGAGATGTTCTGTGTAATTGAGAGGCTAAGTGACTTACCCAGGCCTACATATCTGGTATATATTTGAGGAGGAACTTGAAGTTAGGTCCTCCTGACTCTGAGGCTAGCATCCTGCCTAGGATGCTTTCCTCTGGTACCCAAATGGAAAAGTCACTTAATTTTTCTTAATTTCATTTTTTTCAAGAGTAAAATGAAAAAGTTATAGTATATGACTTCTGAAGTCCCTTCTAGAACTATATCTATGATCCTATGACACACTCTCAAGAAACCATATTAAAAGAGAAGTCTAGTGGCATTTCAGAATCACAGTGACAATTATGAGAAAAGATATTTCATAGGCTGACAGAAAAAGGAGAAATAGAAAAAAAATATTAAAAGAGACAAAAGAATTGAGAAAGCAAAATATCTGGGAGTATTTAACATAGTTAGCATTTAGTCTTAAATAGAGCCTGAAGATATCACTGAAGCATTCAATTGATCTTCATAATGACTGTCTGAATCATCAAAAAGTTAAATCATTTTGAGTTGGTAGATTCTATTTATATAACATCATAAATATGTTATTATTAATAATGATAATATATTTTTAAAATATTTTAAAATTTAAAGTGGTAATCTTTTAGAATTTAAATATATAAGGATTATATCATCAACAGTCTGAGAGCTCCAGATTGCCTCGGTTTTATATATATATATATATAAAACTTAAATAACCAGATCCTATGATAAACCCAAAAAAAATCACTTGGGGTACAATTTTGGAAACAGACATAAGAACTGATGCTCAAAGAAGAAGATATCCTAGTATTCCCAACCAAACTCTAAATGTCTTCTTTTGCTCTTAGAATTATGCTGTTAATTCATGCTTTAACATTTTTTTTCTCCTAACATGTGTTACATGAGCCTTGTATGACTAGTACACTTGTCGTACCTTCTGGCCTTGTCACAGAACACCAGGGCTGCTTTAAATCTAGCCTTCTTTCAGAAACTTGAAGCTCTTTTTAAATTTACATGTAAACATGTTGAGACAAAATATATTCTTTTCCATCCATACTTTCTATGTCTGGTTTACCCCATAAACAAATTTCAGAACAACAAATAAAGAGGTCACTTCTGATGATCTACCCTTACAGGGAGGCCAATTTTCAGGAATTTGGGTGGTAGGAAGAAATATAGATTTGAGATTGGTTCTGGGTATATTCTTTTATCTTATTCAGGTCTTCTATCCCAACTCTCAGTAAAGGTATTTAACCCTTTCTTTTGACATACAGTGGATACTATATAGCAGAAGGGATCCTCGTTTCTAGCCCTAGTTTGGTCATTAACTAGTTCGATGACCCTGATCAAGTCACTTAAAGTTCTCTAGGTTTCAGTTTGCCCACCTGGAAAATGAAACAGCAGGCCTCTTAGATGATCTCTAAGGTGCCTTCCAGCTGTAGAGATTTGTGATTCTATAATTCTAAGTGAATTATAACTTCTAAGGCTGCTGAATTAAAATTAGAATTCTAATTAAAAATCACATTTCCAATTCTATTTGTCTATTTTTTCATAATTTGTTGTTCCTGAGTTGTTTCAGTCTTCTCTGACTCTTTGTGACCCTATATGAGGTTTTCTTAGCATAGATATTTGGAAAGATTTGCCATTTCCTAGTGCAGTTCATCTGACAGATAAAGAACTGAGGCAGGTCCTCCTGACTATCCACTGTGCTACCTAGTTGCCAAATTATAAATTAAGCTATGTATAAGCATATACCTGCTTGTACATGTTTTCTAGCTAGGATCTTCAATTCCTTCATACTCCCTTAAGTATAGAAGGACAGCTCTTATAGCCTTGAAATCCTAACTTAGCTTTCTGTACATAAGAAAGCATAGAATTGACATTATGAAACATGTCTCTGCAGTAATAGTTTAACAAGCCCACCAACAGATATTCAACAACCAAATCAATTGAACATAATAGCAAACATTAAAAAAATGTTTCTTTTCTACCTAAATGACAATTCTCTAACTAGCAGCTATACATCTATAATTTATTATTAGGACAGCATTTAAACAATGTTGTGGCCCAAAAATGTATCACTCTAGACAAAATTGGTTATGGGTCTTTCCAAACTTAGTTAGATTGGTGCTTTTTGTTGTTGTTGTTGAGTCATTTCAGTCATGTTTGACTCTTTGTGATCTCATTTGGAATTTTCTTGGAAAAGTGGTTTGCCATTTCCTTTTCCAGTCCATTTTATAAATAAGAACACTGAAGCAAATACAGTTAAGTGACTTGCTCAGGGTCACACAGCTAGTGGCTGAGGCTGGATTTTCACTCTGGTCTTCCTGACTCCAGTCTCAGCATTCTATCCACTAGGTCACCTAGCTTCCCAAATTGGTCCTTTGACACCAGTTTGTCCCTCACTAGACTCTACCACAGCTTGCCCTCTGCAGGCAAAATCTAGTGTTGCCTTTATTCTACAACCAGTTACCAAAATAGGTTATTTAGTGGAAATACCCTTTAAATTAACTTTTTTCCCCCTATGTTCAACATTTAGGGACTTGCAGAGTCAAATTCCCCATGGAAATAAGACATACATAAGTATTCTTATCACTCTTCCATTATTATCTACCTTATTAAAGTGAACATTAGTAAGCAGAATCTAATGGCTCAGGTCAGACTTCCTCAATCTCCAGCTGATGCATATTAGCTTTTCATAAAATTTGGTACTTCTAAGGAGTCAGTGAGATGGGGAGGAGAAAGAACTGATGAGAGCTGAAGGAACTGAACAGGTTAGGTAACTCACACCTAATTCACTGTTATCAATTACAAAGGTAATGTAGCAGAAGTTGCATGTCTAGAAAGCTTAAATAAAATTATAATGACATTTACATAGTGATTTAAAATTTACCTAGGGTTTTACTCACAAGCTTGTAGGAAGCCCAAGTATTATTACCCCCATTTCACAAACAAGGCAATTGTCTCAGGAAGTTAAATGGCTTGCCTATAGTGACAGATGAGTAAGTGGTACATGTTTCTTCCTCTATAACGTTAATATCATTTTCACACTATACGATGAATCTTCTATTATGATGTTTTTTAAGATACGCTACCCCTTCCTAATCTACCTGTTCAGGGACCCTGGTGTAGGATACAGCAAGAAGAAAGAGGCAAAAATTGCAACACATGGAAAGACTGATAAAAGGAATGTTAATACATTAGAATGTGTCCAGTGGAGAGCAAGGTGAATTATTTACAACTGAAAAATAGTACCTAAGAAGGAAACCAAAATAAAGGGAAAAATTTTGGCTAAGATGTGTTTTAATGAGTCTGATTATATGAGTGTCTGTACAATTTTTTTCTTGAGAGTTAGGCAAATTTGAAAGTTGCTTTTGATTTTTTTTTAAATACAAAAATACTACTTTTACCTGAGGCTGTTTTCTATAAGCAGTTCCTGAAAAATGATAAACAAATATCTCATATTTGTGTAACTGAGTTTTCTTCCTGAAATACACCATCCTGAAGTGCCAATATTAAAGTGTAACTTGATAATCTCTGGTTCACTACTCACCATGCAATGATTCCTTTTTGCAGCATGACACAGAAAGGATTTAAAAGCTATTTTAATACATCCCTAGTCTAAATATTTTCCTCATTTCCTTATCATTTCTCATCTTAGATAGTATGCTCAATGGATATGGATATATACCCATATTCCTAATGAGAGAGAGAGAGAGAAAGAGGGAGGGAGAGAGACAGAGAGAGACAGAGAGACAGAAAGAGAGAGAGAGAGAGAGAGAGAGAGAGAGAGAGAGAGAGAGAGAGAGATATGACCCCAATAACACAAAAAGGCCTTGAAAAAGGGAAGGATTTAACCTGGATATAGATAGATAGATGATAGATAGATAGATAGATAGATAGATAGATAGATAGATAGATAGATAGATATACATATATATGTGTGTATATATATGTATGTATGTATGTATAAACTGATGCTGAGTGAGGGGAGCAGAACCAGGAGAATATTGTACACAATTTATCTGTGATGACTAACTTTAATAGACTGGGCTTCTCTCAGCAATGCAAGGCTTTAAGACACCTCCAATTCCACATTCAGAGAAAAAAATTACAGAGCCTGAATGCAGATGGAAGCAAAGGACTTGCTCTCTTTCTCTTTTGTTTTGTTTTGTTTCTTCTTTCTCATTGTTTATTCCATTGGTTGTAATTCTTTACAACTTGACACATGTCTGATGTGAAGGTATTTGTAGAACCTATATCGGATTGCATGCCACAATGAGGGGGGGGGGGAAGGGGGTTAGGGGGAAGGGGAGAAAATTTGGAACTCAAAAGCTTGTGGAACTGAATTTGTAAAGTAAAAGTAAATAAATAATTTAAAAGGGAAGGATTTAATAGATAGTTATTCATTACTACCAAAAGGTCCCCTTTATTCCTACCTAAAAGTAGCTTCCTCCTTATATAGCAAATCTAGACAATGATACTCAGTCTATTCGTCAGATTTTTCTACTTCTCTTTTTACCTTTCTCATCCTCCAATTTCACTCATATTCCAAAAAAGTCAAAGCAGTATTCAGAAATTTACAAGTGAGAAGTGTAAAACAAAAAGAAAAAGAAATCACAACAACAAAAACTAGCTCTGCCTGGATTAAAAAAGCATCTTTTACACAGAACAGACTGACTAGTTATGAGGTTTCCCTGTTCTCAGGCTAACTCAGCGTTAAGAGGGGATAATAGGACCATACCGTTAGAGCTAGACAAAAACTCCCATAAACTGTTTGGTAAAAAGAATTCATAGTTTTGTAGAAGACAGTGCTCTCAATTGAACAGAAAATTCCTCAGGACAGTGACTAGTTTTCATTTTTGTCTATATATCCCTAAAACCCAGGTAGAGTTGCTGGCACATACTGGGCACATTAAGAATTCTGATTATGTCTTATTAAAATGTCTGATGGTTTACTATGACTTTTTTGAGAGAAATTATAGGTTTTCCCTTCATCTCCAAAGTATTTCAATTTAAGCCTTTTGGATTTGATGGCATAGTAGTTATGCAATTCAAAAATAGGATGGAACTACAGTATTCAGGCTGACAGCAGCTGCTGCATGAATCTGCTACATTCTTCAAAGTCTTTAACTGGGCCAATATGACATAGGACAGAGTGTAAAATATCATGTATAAGTTCCCAGTAGTATTTGAACACTGGGAGAATTTAATATCAGATGTATAAAGATATAGTTTATCAAAGTTAGGAACCCTAAATTTATATTGGATGATTCAAAAATAAGAATACAAAAATTCTAGGACAAGTTGATTTACACATGAAGAATAATGCAGGGTATTATTTTGTGCTTATGATATAAAGTTGCCATTTTTATTATGATTTTCTTTTATCATAGGGAAATTATTTTTCTTGACTATGCATATTTTTATGAGTGTTATTTTTTGAATATTTTTTCAAGGAGAGTAGGAAGAAGAGAAAAATTATTTATTAACTCAAAAGAAATTTTAATTTAAAAACACTTGAGTTTTATGTTATTACTTCCAGTGAGGGAATTTCTTCAGTTTCTTTGTATACAGTTGAAAAAAATATATAAACTAATTCTACTAATATGTCATTTATTCTAATTTTGTATAAGTATATCATAAAAGGTATAATTCCTCTTTACTCATAATTATGAAATTGCACTAATAACAATATAGAGCACAAGTAAAGTGTGCTTTAAAAAATCACTGTCTTCACATTTTATAAGCAATAATAATCAGAATTAGAATCATGGTTGACATTCATGGAAAGATCTAAAAATACAAGAATTGCTTCAACAAATGGGTCATAGGATTACAGATTTTGAGCTGAAAGGGCCGAGAAGGACCTTCAAGTACCACCTCATCATTTAAAATAATATTTTGAAGAAACCATAAAGTTCAGAATTTTTGAATTTTTCTAGAGAAGCTAACTAACTTTTATGTAGTAGTTGTTCTTTCTGAATATCTGTTGTTGTTCTTTTTTTAACTGAAATTATTCTCAAGACCCAAAGGGTATTCTAATTTGCTTGAGAACACAACCTTCACTTTTTATGTTCCTTTCTTTGTTATAAAATTATAAGGAACAAAAGAGAGAAAATATACAAGTTTATTTTTCACTGTTTTCATAAGCAATTCTTTTTCAAGGCACATGTGGGGGTCATTTGCATGTTTCTATGAAGTTGTATCCTAACAAAATAGTGCCTTATATTTGAAGTGTCTTTATAACTGGGGTTACAGTACTATATTCATAAGACAAGAACACTACAGAGAGTAAAATATTCTGTACATATAGCTCTGGAATAAAATGAAGAATTTCTTGGTTTTATTGCCAATGATTCTAAGAATTCTTTGTGTGACTCAGAAAATTGCTATACATATCTGTGGTTTCTTTTCTCTTTTGCAAAGAAAAGCTAATTATACTTGCTAAATGTTCAACTCAAAGCCTGCTATGAAGATTAATGACATCTTCTTAAAAATCTATTGTTGTCTATTATGGAGAGTACCTAGGAAGGAAGAAGAAAATACTAGACCAGATCTTGCTGATTAGTCAGACCACAGGTTAGCCTGCTACTTTTGAAGCAAATGAAGTCTATTGCTATGCAGCATGTTGGCTAATTTACCAGATGTACACAGTAAACATGGGTAAAAAAAAATGGACTTTCAGCACAGCTAGGTGGCACAGGGAATAGAGCACCAACCCTGGAGTCAAGAGGAGCTGAGTTCAAATTTGGCCTCAGACACTTGACACACTAATTAGCTGTGTGATCTTGGGGAAGTCACTTAACCTCATTTGCCCTGCCTTCTCCCTTCGAAAAAAAAGGTTTAAAAAACGAACTTTCTATATTAATAAATTGTTTCCTTGTCACGTTAACTCTGTGGTTTGTGTTTTCTTGGCAACTGGGAAAAAATGTCAAACTTCCTAGATGTTGATGATAATAATTGTAAAAAAGACTACCCAGAACATATTAATATGTATATAGCTATGTTTGAAGGGCAGTTAGGTAGTGCAGTGAATAGAGCACTGGAATCAGAAAGATTTCTCTTCACGACTTCAAATCTAGCATCAGACACTTACTAGTGTGTGACCCTGGGAAAGTCACTTAACCCTGTTTATCTCAGTTTCTTATCTGTAAAAAAAAGATGGAGAAGCAAATGGCAAACTGCTCTAGTATCTTTGCCAAGAAAATCCCAAATGAGGTCACAAAGATATAACAAAATAATGACTAAATAACGGTTCTATTTGAGAAACTAAACCAAAAATGAAGTTCCCATCAAGAGTCACAAATAATAAAGCTCTTACAGCAAAAAAAAATTGTTTAGTGAGCACCACAGAATATGCAATATTTGAATCTTTCTCCATCTGCTGCCTTTATACCTGTGCTCAAAGTACAGGTGGTTGCATTCCTAGAAGGAAAGGAAAAGGGGGAGGGAGGGGTATGCTAAGGGCATACTTCTACAGTGTTAAGGTTATCAAGAAGAATGCAAAGAAAGAAAAGACAACTGGAATGAGGAGAAAAGGAATGAAGGAAGAGAAGGGAAGAAAGGAGGAAGCTAGGAAAGGAGAAGGGGAAGGAATGAAGGAAGGAAAAAAGGAAGGAAAAAAATAGGAAAAATAGTTTTCATTAGAAAAAGAAAGGAAACAAAAAAAATCTGAATGGCAGAGGGTAAATATGACCTGTCAGGAGGCTGAAAATTGTAATCAAAGGGAGACAGAGAAGGAGCATTTAAGACATGGAGGTTATAAGATACATGAAAAAAGATGTGAGTCTTCCCAATGAGGGAAGCTGTTTGTTTGATAAGGAGAGATGCTGTGGATCCACGGGTACTGTCAGGTAAAAGCTCAACCTAGAATGGAAGATATGTAATAGGAGGAGGTGAAAATTCAGGAACCAGAAAAGAAAAGCAGAATGGACAAAATTTATGTGAAGACCAATGAAAGCAGAAATAAAAGAGATATTTTCATGGTGATTTATTACTTACTATGTAGACAGAAAGAGGAAACTGACAGGAAATATATTATTCATAAATTTAGCAACAAAAATATGATATAAAGGTGATGGGAATCTTTATCCATATTATTGCAACTCTTTCCTCTTTGCCAAAAACAGAGCACCTAACACTTTATTGACTTGCCATAACAAGTTCATACTTTTTTTTTTCTTTTTGGCGGGCAATTGGGGTTAAGTGACTTGCCCAAGGTCACAAGGCTAGTTTTTGTGTTAAGTCTCTGAGGCCAGATTTGAACTCAGGTACTCCTGACTCCAGGGCCAGTGCTCTATTCACTGCACCACCTAGCCTCCCCAACAAGTTCATACTTCTAATAGTAAAATATCTAATCTAGAGAAATTTTATTCTGGATCTGATCCTCATTAGTAGGGAGAAACTGACTGCTGTGTTAAAAAGAATAAAGAGGAAGAGGAGGATATAACTGATCCATCTTACAATTTCTGAAAGATGGGAAACCTATAAATCAAGAACCAAAAGAGAGAGAAACAAATCAGACAGCCCTACTTTTCAATATTTCCTACTAAATACTTGGGGGTCATGTACATGCTTGATAGAGTTGTAATCCTATGAACAATTGCTTTATATTTGAAATGTTTTTATACCTTGGGTTTCAGTATTATATTCCCAAGAAACAAATACCACCTAGAGGAGTCTGTCATGCATTCTAGGTTTGGGGTAATAGATTTCAAAGGATTCATATCAATACTTATAATATTATATACTAAAATTATGTAGGAAAAGTCTGATGAAAGGTGATAAGACATTCTCAAAAAGGCAATGGTTATGACCTAGATAGATAATTCTTATGAAATTGAAATGGGGGAGTTGTCTAAGAAGACCAATGTGTAGGCACTGGGAACTCAACAACCAATTCAGATTTTTAAAATCCAGGTACAGATCATAAATGCAGGGAGACATAACAGAATGAATAAGAAAGGAAAAAAATAAAACATTGTCTTCTAAGAATATTCTCAATCCTGCTGAAGATCATAATTTACTGAGCTGGAGAAAAAAGTCAAGGATATATAATTCCTGTCCCAAAGTATTGGAATAGCATGCACTCCTTATTGGTGGAGATAAAGGCCATGCCCTACAAAAGAGGCAGGGTGAAGTTGATGAGAGACAGAGAGATTCAGTTTGCAGTAGTTGCCCTACCTCATTTTGGAGACTGGTCAAGCTGGAAGTCTGTCGTTTTTTATTTTTGTTTTTTTTTGTTTGTTTGTTTGTTTTTTTCATGTATTGAACTAGCTTCTGGATCTGAGAGAGAAGATGGAAGAGGCCAACCCCACTTCAGGTTGCTGAAGGAAAATCTCTGGGAAGACATGAGAGGAACAGGCAGTCTCTATCATGTCCCTTTTGCCAGCTTGCTAGTCTAGAGACTTCAAGAAGATTACCCTTAGGTGAGATTCAGGATGCTCTCTCTTGGTAGAACTGAATTACCTTGCTTCCAATGACAGAACTCCTTCACTCTGTAATTTATGGCATAAATTCTCCTATGCATTCACTCTATGCTTTCTATTTTGCTACTGATTAGATTAATGGTTTTCTTTTATTATTCTTCATTGTGTACTTTGTGGAACTGATATTTGGTGGGAAAGGGATTGGATATAGAACTTGAAGTCCTAACAAAATTATTAGAAGTTAGATGGAAGCTGATTATATCCTAGTCTAGACTAACAATATTTAAGGGAGCAGACAGATATACTTCTAGCCTGTTAACCCCTCTCTCTGAAAAGAGCAACTCCTTCCTTCCCCTCCTGTAAGGAATTAAAGTGTCCCTTGGAGAAGTAGGGGGTGGTACTGGGAAGAGTCTAGACATACCTAATCTACCTCCCTCTGAAACACTAAAAATAACAAAACTCCACCAGAGGTGGCCCTCTTTACACATGGGACTCCTAAGGGCCTTTTACTTAAATTTTTGCAAAGAGTATTTTACTTTTCCCAATTACATGGAAAGATAGTTTTCAATATTCATTTTTATAATATTTTGAATTCAAATTTTTCTCCCTCTCCCTTTTCCTTCCCCATCCCTTTTCCTTCCCCAAGGTGGCAAGCAATGTGTTATATAGGTTGGGCAATCCTGGATGGGCAATCGTGGAAACATATTTCCACATCAGTCATGTTGTAAAAGAAGAATAGAATGAAAGGGAAAAGCAATAAAAAAAAGCAAAAACAGTATGTTTTATCAGCATTCAGACTCCACAGTTCTTTCACTGGATGCAGATAGCATTTTCCATCATTAAGTCTTTTGGAACTTTCTTAGATCATTGTATTGCTGAGAAGAACTAAGTCTATCATAGTTGATCATTGCACAATGTTTCTATTACTGAGCACTAAGCTTTACTGGTTGTGTTCACTTTACTCAGTGTCAATTCATGTCTTTCCAGGTTATTTTGAAGTCTGTCTACTCCTTATTTGTTATAGCATAACAGTATATTCCATTATATTCATATGCCACAACTTATTCCACCATTCCCCAAAAGATGGGCATTTCTTCAATTTACAATTCTGGGCCACCACAAAAAGAGTTGCTATAAATATTTTTCTACATGTAGGTCTTTTTCCCTTCTTTATGCTCTCTTTGGGACATAGACCTAAAAGTGGTATTACTGGATAAAAGGGTAAGCACAGTGTGATGGACCTTTGGGCACAGTTCCAAATTGCTCTCCAAAATGGTTGGATCAATTCACAATTCCACCAACAACGCATTAGGGTCCCAAGTTTCCCACATCTCCAATATTTATCATTTCTCTTTTCTCACATATTAGTTAATCTGATAGGTATGAAGTAATATCCCATAGTTGTTTTAATTTGCATTTCTTTAATCAATCGTGATTTAGGGCATTTTTTCACATGACTATAGATAGATTTAATTTCTTCATCTGAAAACTGCCTGTTCATATCCTTTGACAAGTTATCAATTGGAGAATGACTTGTTCTCTTATAAATTTGACTCAATTATTTATTTATATGTATATATATATTTCCCTACATATATATATATGTATATATATATATATATTTCTCAAATATATATATTTGAGAAATGAGAACTTTATCAGAAACACTGGCTTTAAAAATGTCTCCCAGCTTTCTGCTTTCCTTCTAATCTTGGAGGCATTGGTTTCATTTGTGCAAAAATGTTTTAATTTCATGTAATCAAAATTATTAATTTTGCATTTCATAAAATTCTCTATCTCTTGGTTGGTCACAAATTGTACCATTCTCCATAGATCTCACAGTTAAACTATTCCTTGCTAAAGGAGGATGCTTTTAAACCTAGGAGAATAGGGAAAGAAGAAAGGATAAGACCTGCTTGGGATAGATAGTATGATAATAACTAATGCTGAAAACAGATAATTGCTCGAATTAGTGAACAATTAGAAAAGCAAAAAGTGAACCCACGGTTTCCTTAGGAATGGTTCATGCAAAATGAAGCTCATTTCCTTTTTTGATAGGATTACAAGATTGAAAAATCTGAAAATTCTATAGATATAATTTATCTAGATTTTACCTAAGTGTCTGAGAAAATCACACATGTCCTTCTTGTGGTAAAGATGTAAAGTTACAATTAGGGGATTCTGATGTAAATGAATGGCTATATCCAATGATTCAATGTCAATTAAGCAGGATATTTAAATATAGTACACTAAGAAAATGTGCTAGGCCTTTCACTATTTCACTTCTTTGTTAATGACCTAGAGAAATGCAGAGATGACATTTTTATTAGATTTGTAGAAGACACTAATCTGGGAATTAACTAATATGTGAGAAAAGGGAAATTATTAGTGGAATATAGATTTGATATTCAAAAGCATCCTGACAGGATAGAGCACCAGACCAAATCTGAGTTGAAAATTACAGGGATAAGTATAGTTTTATACTTGGACTCTAAAAGTTGACTTCCCAAGTATAAGATAAGGAAGGCATGATTATACTGTAATTCATTTGTACAAGTTCATTAATTTTAGTGAACTAAAAAATCACTATTTGTCACCATTATGATATGGCAGCTTAAAAAGCTAACATACTCTTCTGCTATGCTAAAGGAGGGAAGTGATAGTCCTGCTGACGTTATCAAGACAACATTAGTCCTAGACCCCATGTTTGATTAAAAAAATATTAACCTCCAGAATTCCATGAAGAAGGTAACCAGAATGATATAACGCCATCATGCATGAAGAATGTTTGAAGAAATTTGAGATTTTTTTGCCTAGAGAAAATTTATAGTGCTCATGTTCTCTTCTTCCTATATTTGAAGGGATGTCTTATGAAAAAGGTTTAAACTTGTTCTGCTTGTTCCCTCAGGGAATGACCAAAACCAATCAGTGGTAATCTCAAAGAGGCTTGATGTAAGGAAAAAATCTTTCTAACAACTAGGCCTATCCCAAATTTGGTGGAATGAGTCATTTCAAGAGGTGGTATATTTCCTGTCATTACACTTATGTACCCCAAAGTTGGCTGATCACTGATTATGCATGATATCAAGGGGATTCTTTTTCAGATGGTGTATGAACTGGAATAAAGATTACCTGATATCCCTTTCAACATGTAAATTGATTTTGGGATTCTGTGGAAATTTATAATGTCAGGAGCTAAAGGCACTTTTACATGTACTCATGGGAACACTTTATAACATTGAGGGTCTAATATGATTTGTCATCAATTCAGGCACCTTATGGATACTAGAGTTGCACTAAACTAGAAAAATCCAAGATCTTAAAGAAGATTAAATAATGTTGCTAAGATAGAGAACATGATGTGAAATTTTTAATTTAGGTACTTGAAAAAACAACTATTAGCTTTTTTGTGACATAGTTCAGCAAATGTGAAATGTTTTCAACATCTCCATACCCAGGATAAACTGGAGTAAATTCAAAAGGCAATTTATTTTTGATGCCTATCACATAACTTGGGGATATTGGCAACACTAATGGGTGTTAATAATGTACTTAACTAATGTCAATAAGCTTATCATTTTCTATGTCAAATTAACCTGGCTTTCTGAGATCATGATAACTAGCACCTCATTTCCCAGAAGGCAAAGCACTTATATATAGGTTACCTAATATTATACTACTCCACATAAGACAGAGACGCACCTTAGAGTTCTAGAAATGCTAATGCATCTCTCAGTTCCTAATTTAGCTCCAGGAAATAGTTTATTTATAGGAGTATGCTGATAAATATGCATTCACAAATACATACATTCATATATAGAGAATATTAAGTCATAACGTTGCTTCTTATTTTGATCATTGCCAAAATAAACATCTTTTTCTTAGCATATAATATGGGTATGAAGACTGAATTTAGTTATATAGTTTGTGGTCCTTATTTATAAATGTGAGAGATTTTTTTTACATAGCCTGGTATATGTCTGGTGCCCCTGAACATCTTATAGAGTTTTATATTTTAATTGTCTATGGCTTACTTCATTTTAATTATTAAATTCTTTGTCATCTAATTCTGTAGTCCACAACTAACTCAAGCAATAAATGTTACAGTTAAATGAGCCATAAACACACAAATAGAGGAGACCATAACCAGGAGGTCTATGCAATTAAGCTTTAGGTATCTTATTTTATTCTACTGATTTGTCTGCTAGGTTGTTCATAAAGGATTAGATTTCCACCTTATTATGCATGACACCATTCAACTTGTTTTTAAACCATGGGTGTTTTAAATCTCTTTTATGTGTGTTCCACATTATTATTGTGATTATTATATTTTGTCTATAATGGCAAATTCACATCTCAAAATTGAGTTCTTCAGGGTTAACTCCCAACATTGCATCATTTCTACCAACTCTCTTATTTCCCTATCTTTTTCATACTCTGCTATCTAAGACCTTCTTTAACTCTGTCAGCAACTCCCTGTACCTGAACTTCTTCCTGCTGGAGGCTTCAAAAGCACAAATTCTTTTTTGTCCTGAGTAAAAGTACTTCTTCCCCCCCAACCCCGCCCAATGCAGCTGACTGAGCATTTGATCCTTCTTTACTGAGACGTTTCCTTTGTTCAAAGGAAAGCTTCTTGAAATTATTTTAAAAACAAAAATTCTTTTTTGCCCACTTCTGAGCTTAGCAATTACTTATGGGATGAATGACCATTTTCATTTAAAACTACCTAGTTGTCCCTCTTAACTGAAAATATCTTTTTCTCCTTTTTTGTATGATATTCTCTTTTTTGGCCTAGTGTAATAACTTCTTTTACTCGATATCATATTTCTCTCCTCTCTAATGCAAATCACAATATTTCTCAAGCCTAATGTTCAGAAATCTGTGAAGATTCACAAAGTTCCAAGGACATTCATTCCAACAGCAATCCCAGAAGTAATTTAGTAGTGATAGTAGGAGGAATAACAAACTGTGTGTTATATGACAGAGTGAACTGATCTTCTCAACTTTCTACATTAGTACAATATTGAAGCTAGAAGGAATCTTGGAGATAATTTAGCTCAATCTTTCATTTTATGGATAAGTAAACTGAGTCCCCTTATCAAGGTCTTAATAGTAAATTAGTGCCATAGACTTGGTTATAGAACCACCTAAAAATAACAGAAAAGTTACTTTCCGTAGAATATATTACCCCCTAATTGTCAGCTGGTAAATGCCTATCTAAACTGAGGGAGTTTTAAGGATGTAAAGTTCTAAACAGATAACAGGGAGATAAAATTCTCACAGAAACTGTTTCTCACAGAAAGGTGTTCAAATGTAGGAAATGAAATTGCTCAATAGGGGCGGCTAGGTGGCGCAGTGATTAGAGTGTTGGCCCTGGAGTCAGAAGGACCTGAGTTCAGATCCAGCCTCAGACACTTAACGCACACACAAAACAAAAACCTAGCCGTGTGACCTTGGGCGAGTTACTTAACCCCAATTGCCCTCCAAAAAGAAAAAAAAAATTGCTCAAGACATCCTAAGAGACAGGTCAAAACAATTGAGAAGGTTTATTGTATATTTTGATAAGCAGCCTGGTGTGGTAGATAGACTGCTGGGTCTGGAAACTAATTCTACCTCTGACATCTAACTGTATGAGCCTTAGCAGCTTTCGTGGAAAGTCTCATGGTGAGTGTTTCTGATACAGTCACCGTAATTCAAAAAATCACAAGTACTTTGTATATATTCATGCAAAGTGTATTTAATAACCATGTTGACCAGCAATATTTCCAGTTTAAAACAAATTACACGACTTCCAAGGATTATTATGTTCTATCAGAGAGACACAGCATAGCAAAATATATAAAGTACTAGATTTGTAGGCAGGATAGCCTGGATTCAATTTGTTTCTGATGTTTATAAGTTGTGTGACTTTGGCCAAATCATTTAATCTCTTTGAGCCATTCATAAAGTGGAGATAATAACTATATTACCTACAGGAGAAGGGTGTTTGTGAGACCTAAAGGAGATAATATATGTAAAGTGATTTGCCTAAATTAAAGTACTACTATTAATATATTTTTTGTTTTTAGTCATTTTCGTTTGTGTCTGAATCTTTATGACCCCTTTGGGAGTTTTCTTGTCATAGATACTGAAGTGTTTTGTCATTTCTTTCTCCAGCTCATTTTACTGATGAGAGGCAACCAGGGCTAAATGACTTGCCCAGGGTCACACAGCTAGTCGCTGTATGACACCAAATTTGAATTCAGGTCTTCCTGAATCCAGACCCAGTACTCTATCCACTGTACCATCTAGTCACACCACATAATTTTTTAATTTTTATCATATCTAGAACCCTATCCAACTTTTTCTCTTTTCACAACTTTTCTTCCTATCTCTTACCCATGATTTGCACTATGACTTCTTCTGATCCTCTCCCTATCACTGTAATAATTCATTGGTGGTCACTTAGAACAAAACAGTCTCTTCCTTTCTTCTCTCATTCCTATCCCCTTCAATTCAATGATCTATCCATGTGCCAATCCAAACCTGCCTAACCTTTCCACTGCTTTCTGGAATTCTCATTCCACAAGAAAGTTTCCTTCATCTTGGACCTCTTTCTCTCACATGCTTTGTGTCTATTAGCTTTCAGAGAAACTTGACTCCTGTGGAATGACACTATCACCACCTATACTCTCCAGCACTGGCTATACATCTCACACCCCAGTCACACTGGTCCTTGAGGGAGAATAGGAATATTCCTGGGCAAATAGTCCTGTTGCCCATTGTCATTTCCAGATTCTACCTTAACATCTTTCACTCAGTAATCTTTCCTCTTTTGAAATCCATACTATCAAAATTTTATAACTTAGTTGTATGATGGCAGCTGGAATATACTGACTTCTCGGTTATTGTCCTACCTTTCTCAATTAGATCATCATCTGGTTCACCATCTTTTCATTCTGCCTAATTCCTGCCCAATGCCAGGTGACTGTAACATGTGTATATTTTCCCTCAAACTCAACTTCCCAGTTCTACAACTTCCTTAAGTCCCATGACCTCTTTTTCATCCACAGGAATGATGATATCTTGCTATCACCCAACAGCGTTCACTTCCATAACTAGAAACCCTAACAATCCTCTATCTTGCCATACTTTCATAAGTCATTACCCTGATCTTACTTCACTCTCTTTCCTCTCCAACCTGAACCCAATAGTTAACTATTTCAACTTTAAATTATTTTCTGTTCTTTACCCCTTGATACTATTGCTGCTCTTCCCTTGCCAAACCTCATGCCTGAAGTACTTCAATCATACATCTCCTTCAGTCCTTATACAATACCCAGCTAAGCTGAGGAAATTGTATGACCCTACCATCTGAATATGTTACAAATCCATGTCATCTAATCACAACTCACAACTACACCTTCAATGCAGCAAGACAATCCTTTTATTCTTCTCTAATTTATTCCCTGGATCACTTCCCTCAGAATCAATTCCAAAGTTTCTCTTCCCTTCTCAAGCCCTCCATATCTCCTCCTTGATCCCTTCTTTCTCAGTTGGAGAAATTTCCTCTTGTTTTTTTGAAAAGAAAACAGAGGCTGTTCAATATGAGTTTCTCCTCCCATTCTCTTTATATCAAAACCCCTTCTCTCTCTGTCCCTCTCTCAACCTTTCTTTCCCTCTCTTCCTCCCTCCCCTCTTCCTCCTTCTCTCTCTCTCTCTCTCTCCTTTTGCTCCCCTCTCCCATCTCTCTCTTTTCCCTCCCCTCTCCCTCTCTCTCTTTTTTTTCCAATCTGAAAAAGAGGCATCTTTTCTCCTTGTTAAAGGCAACCCCTCTACATGTACATTTTATCCCCCACCTTGCCCAACAGGTTACATTCTCAATCACTACCCTCTTGCATTTTCTACCATTCACTACTTTACATACATATTGATATATTTCCCCCCTGGAACCGAAAACTCTTAAAGAGTAACAATCAATTAACAACTAAAGTTTCGATCCTAAAAGAAAAATGGAAAGAGAAACTGTAATATTTATTGGGTTCTAAGAGTATTGTCAAGGAGGTAATGCCCAATTTTACAAAAAAAAAGTGCTTACAAATATTGAACAGGAGGCTTAATAATGTTGCCTCATTCATTTTTTAAAGCCATTGTAAACTTGGCTCCTGCTGTCTGCCCTATTTAGCCTTAAGCTAAAAGGTAAATGAAGTGTCCATATGACAGCCTACTCTGCAGAACTGGCACCTGATAATTTATTCAACAGTTCTACAAGTTGAACAAACAGGTTTTCCCTGCATCATTTTAATAATGAGGACAAGATTAAGTCAGTGCCCCACAATTCTTATATGAAACTACTCACTTCAAGTTTAAGACTGTGAAAGGATGGACTCATCTCTAAGTTTCAGCTCTTGGCACATGAACTTTATATTGGCTAGGAGGATGACAAACTTTGGTATTTTTTATACAGCAACAACAATAATAATAATTCAACCTTTATATGGTACTTTTAGATTAAAAAAGCATTTTCCTTACAAAAACCCTCTGAATCTACAAAAAGTAAACATTATTATTATTAATACTCCCGTTTTACAGAGAAGGCTGTGACTCTGAGACTCAGAGATTGAGTCATCAAAGATCACACAACTTAAGTGTTTTACATACCTGATCACAATGCCTAAGTGCAGTTATTTGAAAGGGAATTTTGGGGATAAGAAAGGTACCTACCTAGAGTAGTACTAACTAATGAGAAGACAGTATGTAAAATATCTGGTGGAGTAAATAGGAACTCAAAAAGGTGTCTGAAGGACTGCTATTGAAGTAATTTGGTGCTTTTGTCACTTATTTGAAAATATGCCCTGAAATATTTGAATTACTTTGTACATTATCCTATCACTTGCTTTAAAATCATTCTTTTACATCTAACAGGAATCTTTTTATGGCTCTCTGGGAGTAGTTGTCACTTACCTGGAAATTGAGGTCCCATTTTAGGAACTTACTTTTTTTTTTTTTTTAAAGCAATTGGGGTTAAGTAACTTGCTCAAGGTTACACGGCTAGTCATTTGATTTATGCGTGGGTGCTCATTTTCTGAGGCCAGATCTGATCTCCGGTCATCCCAACTCCGAGGCCGGCGCTCTTACTCACTGCGCCACCTAGCCGCCCCTTTAGGGCAATTGGGGTTAAGTAACTTGCCCAAGGTTACACGGCTAGGTTTTTGTTTGTGCGGATTAAGTGTCGGAGGCCGGCTCCGAACTCAGGTCCTTCTGATTCCAGGACCGACGCTCTATTCACTGCGCCACCTAGCCGCCCCAGGAACTTACTTTTACTATTATGTTTCTGGAATTTATAGGATAAGATCCCACCACCACACCCAAAGTAATTGTGATACAAAAGGGAATGGGGTTATGTTTTAATATTTTCACCTTTTTCTTTCTCTTTAGGCAATAGCAATCCCAATTAGGAAGATGCTCAGAGGCAGTCTTTCTTCATGGGGCAGGTGATGGCTAATAATATCTCTGGAAGAGCCAGTTTTAAATGAATAAAAAAATACCTAAAATTTGTATCATAGAAGGAAAAAGGAATTTAGAGACTTTTTAAAATGTCAGATGCTGAACTACTTGTAAAAATCTTGTCACATAGCAATACTGGCAGGCCATATATGTTGTTGGTATAATACTATTTTTGTCATTTCCCTATTATATCATAGTAACATTGCTAAAGAACTTTATTGTGTTATCTTTTTTGATTTATTATTCAAAACTATGCTGTGTTTGACAACTCAGACTCACATTCAGAATAATATGTAACTGCATGGTTTTCTACTAGCTCACAATAATAACAATCAAGATAATTTTCTTTATCACATTCCTGTAAGATTAATATATCCCAGAAGCAAAAAGGCCGTTAAAATAGGTCTTATGTGATTGGAATACTTGTGCTTTGATCTGATTGAATGTTTAAAAAAAACTGTCTCAAGTCTTAGTAGGCTTCCTACTACTTTCTAATATTATTAACACTGAATACTACTTTTGCTTTTCTTTTAAATAAGCCACCCCAAACTTAGTCCCTTTAATATAAAAGAGGTCAGCAGGTACTTGCTCAAGGGGAAAAAAGGATTTATGTTTTTACTGTGATGTATCATATACATTAACTTTAAATCTTCATGGCCTAAACTGGTGATTACAGAAGGATATGGAAATGGAGATACACAAGGCTATAGAAAAAATTTTCAAAAAAATATTTAACCAGGAATATTCAGGAATTTGAAGGTCAAATCTATCTTTCCCTGGATAAGCTAACAGTTAGTTTAAACTCTTAAATTTTAAAACAAAATTTTCAGCTTAAATAGCTTACACTATTCTAAGTCTTTTGGTATAACTTGCATGTAACAAGAAAGAGGCAATGTGGAGTAGTGGATAGAGACCTGGGCTAGGAGCCCAGTCAGGTACTGAGTACTCTGCTCCCAAGGATTATTCTAAAGATTCTGATTGTTATCACAAACCAATTTCCTGTGCTTTGTCTGCTGTGGATGATGATGGACTCAGATTAATACCAGTTCATGTCCTAGAATTATGCCACCAAAATAAAAAGGCATCTTCTATTGTCCTAATGTCACTAATTTATATAACAATTTTGCTTATAGGTAAATGAAATAAAAAAAGTGGGCTAAGTACAAGCAGGCATGTCTGTTTAACAACTAAAGCAATAAAATTCCCTAAACCATAACTGCATGGGAGAAAGGAAGAAGGGAAGGATGAATGGAGGGAAGGAGATGAATATGAGTAAAGCTTGCTGCTTAGAAATAAAATTATATGTAGGTGATACCCACTATAACAGCTTAATTTTTATAATGATACATACAATTCAAAACCCACTATCTAAAATAAAAAATGTCTATTGGTAAAAGGCAGCTGTAACACTATTAATTTAAGAGGTGAGTATTTCAGACACTTGGTATATTAAAAGATTTTTCATTGTATATTTATGTATCAAAATTATGCTTAGCATGTAGCTCTTCTTAGATCTAGGGATCTAAGAAAGCAATTTTCTATTTCTCAGATCCTCAGATACAATTCATTTCTAAAGCTCCAAAAGGCCATAGATTTAGTTTTATTTTATTACTGCCTAAAGCTCATACATTTATTAAGGTGGGAGAACATTTTTACCTTTTGAACAACGAATGGAAAAATGTTTTACATATGAAGAAGTTTCACATGGATATTTTCTAACTTCACTAACACAAAAATAAGGGTTAGTTCATAGGTAATGTTTTACTCAAGATAATAGAAATAAGAGAAATATTTACTTCATTCACTAAAACCTCAAATTCCCCAAACTAATAGTGCCCAGAAAAAAAAAAAAAGGAACTAGGTTGACCTTGACCCTCACCCAGAAGACTAATGGAGGACAGTTCTGTCCAACTACTGGAAGTATAAGATCTATTGAGAATACTCTTCTTGAGCTCAATCCTAGGTACTCTTTAGCAGTATTACAACTGACCTAAACACAACCACAACAAAGATGTAGTAGCAGACCTTAAAATAGCCGAAGGAAAAAATAAAGAATTTTATAGGTCAAAATCAGCATCTTGAACTGTGAAAGATGGAGGAAAGTATCTGTCAGTATAGAAATCTATTGTTTCTTATGTAACACAGCCCTCCCTGGAAACAGAGATATGAACTAGATAACCACATAAGGACTCTTTCTGTTCTGAGTTTCTACCATAAAGATGTTAATTAGCTTGTACCACCAATACTTTCCAAGTGAGTTTCAATGACATTGCCAAGCATAATCAAATATTATATTTTATTGCATGGTGGGTGATCACAAAGAGTATGACTTCCAGGTCAAGGACACAGAAAAGGCATTCAGCCAAGAAAATTTGCATTAGTGAAAGCAGAAGAATAACAAGAATTCTTATGTTATAAATAATTAGGAGCTCACTATTCTCCATTAGCTAAATTATGTAAAATAGTGTAAGGAAGGAAAGAAGGAAGGGAAAGAGGGAGTGAGGGAAGGAGGGAAGGAAGAAAGGAAAAGAGGAACGGAGGGAGGGGAAAAAGGAAAGGAGGAAGGGGAAAAAGGAAAGGAGGAAGGGAGGAAGGAAGGAAGGAAGTTAGGAAGGAAGGAAAATGAAGGAATCAAGGAAGGAAGGAAAAGAAGGAAGGAAGGGAAGGGAAGGGAAGGGAAGGGAAGGGAAGGGAAGGGAAGGGAAGGGAAGGGAGAGGGGAGGGGAGGGGAGGGAAGGGGAGGAGGAAGAAACAGTTATTAATGCTGTAAGGGAAATACAAATTTTGAATTGTGATTCCAGTGTTTATTGAAGGCAAAACTGGTCAGATTATCTTAATGTTGAACTCTTTTATTATTTTGCTTTCTCTAGTTATTTCTTTAAAGTTAAACATTTGCCCTTATTCAATGAAGGGATACATACTTAAAGAAAAGAAAAAGAAAAACCCTGTCACCCATAGTTATTATAAATTCTAGTTTTAGGAAATTTATTTGTGTAGAGGATAGTATTTTAATATGGTGAAATGCTAAAATATATAAAAGTGTGTTTTGTGATCTTTTAGACATGAAAACTGATTATGAATATAGATGTTTTCTACACATGTTGTAACATTCTTTTAAACAGATGACATTTTGGGAATTTTTAAGGGGCTCAATTCACTACTGAATATATATAGTGAACACAAATTTTTAACCTTCATGGTATCTTTTTGCTCATACTTTCATTGAATTTATCCAGAGGCCATTCATCAAATGTTCTCAAAATATGTTCAGTAAATCTGAAAATCAGCAAATAATCAAAAACATTTGACCAAACAGAATATATTTTCCAAAGTCCATACTAAAATTTTTGTATTTTGTTCACAAACATGCATTTCAGACCCTCACTGAAAATGTTTACTCTTATTTTAGAAATAATTCTAACTAGTATTCCACTTCCTATTCCATAGCATATTACAGGAAACAATTTCAAAGAGGTGAGGACCTCTAACTAGGACATGTCTTCGTTTCACTGCAATGCTTCTGCCATCCCCAAGTACCTTAACTGCACCCCTTCAAATATGGGCTTGATTACTGAATTAGATTTCATTCTAGAATTTTATATAAATTGAGTGACATTAACATCTGATTTGGAACCAATTTCTTTTGGATTTCTTCTTTTTTTTGGTTGGTAAGTTGTTTAAAAACCTAGTTTAGATTTTACTTATTTTAATTTAAGTATGACAAGACTTTTCATTCAGGTACAAAGAAATAATAATCTATGATAGAATACACCCAAAAATGTGAGAAGAAAATCAATAAAAACCACTGCCAAGTTTTAGGGGGTCTATGATTAAATATTTGCCCCTTCATGGGTATTTAGGCTGAAATTGTTTCTATATCATTTTAATTTTGAGGATGTTATAAAGGGGTTACCTGACTGAATGGCAAAATATGTAATATATCTCTCTATTTTTGATTACTACAACTAAATGAGGTTTGTAAATGACAAGAACAAAGATCGTTGTAGCAAATGGACACACAGAAATCTTTCAATGATGTTGTGATATTCCTCCATCAAGTATAAGTGGTGATAAGGAGTCTGGCAACCTTTATGGTTTTCTTTCAGAAACCTTAGATGCCTTATGAAAGCTTGGATTTTCTTAATGACATTTTTCTCTATGAGAAAGAATCAGAAGGAAAGTAGAAAATTGATGCACTTATCTGGATAATTTGGGATTTAAAAAAAATCAACAATGCATTTCCTCTGAAATATGTGATACGGATAAAAATGAAACTGGATTTGTTAGGGAGGATTCATTATTCAAAGAATTAATCTTAATTATCCATTCCACTTTACATGTAGACACATAAATGCTACATTTAGACTGAATTTGATAGTTAACATCTGTTTAATGGATTCTGGTTGGCTTAATTTCTAGATTTAACTTTATTTTTCTTATGGCTATTCTGGTCAAAAAATAAGACTGACATTCCATCAAATTTGCCAGAATACATTTATCAAATTAGGTAAATATGAGCCCTATAAATCTATTTAGATATCTGGATATCCTAGACATAAGGCATTTAATGAATAGAGTAACAATCAAATTTCCTCTCTTCCCCATAGATTGAAAGGCTTTGTGTGAAAATGCAATATTTTACTTGAGGTAAGATCTTGAAATAAAGGAAAGTATTCAAAATCCAACACACTTATTGAAGTTCCCACTTATAAGTCATGTATGTGTTAGTATGCTATTTGGCATTGGGGTACAAGTAGGGCAAAGGGGAGAAGCCTTAATAAGGGTGTTCCTATTATTTGGAAGTCAGTACAAGTTCCACTTATTATTCAGTATTACAAAAGAGAAACTGAATCTTTTGTGAAAAAAAAAAATGAAGAATTATATGGTCAAACTAGCCTACAAGGTTAAAGCACCATCACTTAATGGGGCTTGGTGATAGGGATGATGTGAACTGAAGCTCTTTGCAAGAAAGGATTAACTTCTCCACATGGGACCCTGTCATATGACCAAACGTAATATGAGACAGCTTTGCTAGTACTCTGAACTTTAATCATAATTAAACCACTGACACAGAGATATTGCTTCTTATTACTTAAATTACATTATGATTTAATTCCCTTGACATCATTTTACTAAAGAGCTGATAGATTAGGGTTATTAGCATATGGGGGCTCATGTATTTATCTAAATAATTTTTAAGGTAGTAGAAATTACAAGTGGCACAAAATTGCATTAGTGTTTTACTTGTGGAAATCTAGTCAATAATTTAATTTTTCTTATGTGAATTTAGAGTTCTTCTGAACATGCAATCCCCTTTTTTGCGCCCTGTGGAATTATAAATACATCTTAATTTTTACATCTACAAATGACCTTCTCAACTCGAAGTGACTGTGAATCTCTTGTGAGAAATTCTTCATCTCTTATTTCTAAGTAATGTTTGAAATTACTAAGCTATTTGATTTTTTTCACCCACAAACATTGAAGGATATAAATACTATGTTTCTCTTTGGCTTTACACTACTGAAATGATTATACAGATCTGCAAAGTATATAGACTTTTATCCAGAGCAGTCTACAAACTTATGGTTAAACACATACAATTTCCTTTTATTTTTCTGGTGATGGATAACTCACATTCACAGGTTGTACCTATTGAAATGCAATTTTAATGAGTAAACCCATAAAAATATACATTACTCCTGCTTTACACTAGGAGGCATGTTTTTCCAACATATTGAGCTACCTCATAGTCAAAAGCATGACATTTCAATACCTTAAATATGTTCTACTTCCAGCTAGAAATTATTAATAAACATTACTTAAAAAAACCCAAAACTCATGAATAGGACTTTATTTGAAACTAATGAAATATTTACCAAAACTAGCAAGAAAACATCCCTATTTGACAGCTACCTTTATTACTAAAACAAAAAAGCAAATTAAAACACATATCACTCTATCACTTTTAACATAGAGTAACAAAACTATTTTTGTTTAAAATCGATTTTATAAAAAATCATTAAAATGCACAAACAAGCAGATTGTGGGGGAGGAGGGGGAGAATATATCTAAATAAGCTGAAAAGACATGTATATACTAAGACCTTTATAAACCATTTGTTTTATTAGACTTTGATACACTGATACTTTGGAAGTTTGACCTGATAACACTGAGTATTAAAAGTAAGATAAAAGAATAACAGTGATAACTATTTGAAAACTTTGCTTGTAATAAGGGATACAGGTCTGAGTGTTTCCACATATTTCTATAGATATTACATATCGATGGCCAAAAGCTGCCCAAACCTGCCTTTTTCCTTTGGATTTATTGACTAGATTTCTTTCTCAAAGTCTAAGCCTTAAACCCAATTCACTCTGGAGCTCATAGATTGGACAATAGGTCCCTGCCCACCTAGCACAGGGTGAATGTAAATACTAAATAGTAACTGTTTCTATTTTGGTCAGGAACCCTGAGGGTCTTCCCTCCCTGTTTGAGTTTTGGGCTTTTTTTTTGTTGTTGTTCTTTTGTTTTATTAAAAGGGCCATCCCTTGAGTAGCTACTTAAAGATACCTATTCACTAAATAGGCACTGCTTCACTCAAAATGAGGACTTGGAAGGACCTTAGCTTAGAAGGGTCAAGGTCTCCCACTATATCCTGGATCATCCCCAGTCATGCTGATTGGTACCTGGCCACTGGACCCAAATGGCTCTGGAGGAGAAAGTGAGGCTTGTGACCTTGCACAGCACCCCCTCACTCAAATCAAAGTCAACTGCAAGTCATGTCATCACCTCCCTGATGCCATGGTGCTCTTCAAGATCGAAGGACAAACACACATAACAACATATGGATATTCCTATTTTAATATGTATTATATCAGATACATTTAAATTTGAAAAAATTTTATATTAATCTGTTTAAACTCTACTGTTAATCTCCCAGACCCCCTTCCATCTTTCATGGTATGTTGAAGTAATGGTCATGTTTTATCTTCTTCAAAGTAAACAACTTGCCACCATGATACTCATGAATAATAATAGTAATAGTAATAACAATATGACAGTTCTTGAAGTAAAATATAAGCCTTTAATAACAATACTGTTCATTTATCTTTGAGAATACAAAACTGAATACTACATGGACTTTATCCCAAAAAAAGTTTATAATTTTGCAGCAGAGATATTAGAGGGCCATAAATACAGGGAGTTTGTACAAATAAATAAAGGATTCTAAAATGAACAACTTTAATTCAATTCCTTTCAACAAACATTTATTAACTCCCTGCTATGTGAAAGGAACAATGTTGTTCTTTCCTTTTCGTTAATTAATGGTCTATGTGGATTTGAGGGTGTGGGGGAAAGGACTCTTTAATTCAGGTTTTGGTGTATAATGAAACTCATTAAAGTACTCTTACTAAAGCACTATAATAAATTGCCTTAAGAAAAAAAAATAAACTATTAATTATCTATTTTTTTTTTGTCAACTTTCAGATTTTTTTTTAGTTTTCAGAATCTCCAAAAGCTATAGGATTGGATGTATTTGTGGCTGCCTGCCATGTAGACAGTTCCCTGAGTAGTTGCAGATTCTGTAATCTAAACTCTACTATGATATGATCACCCAAGAGGGTCCAGCATGATCCCAGGGGGAGAATGAACACAACAGGTACCAATATGAAACCTCCTGACAATCCCCTCTGAATGTACATAATTAGAGAAACGACTGTCTTTAAAATGACAAAGCAGTGTGTAAGAAAAACTATTTATTGCAATACTGTGCAAACAACAGTTTAACTCCTTAAGCATGTGTAGTAATTGTTTTTTTTTCCTATAAGTTAGAAATGATGAAATAGCTCAAGGGCATGAAGATAGGAGTACAAGTGAGTCTCTAAATTAATCTTGGACTTGTCTGATGTCTGTAGAGTTTTTAATGTACTTATTTTTCCCTTGTGTCCATAGGATTGCCTCTCTCCCACTCCAAAGAGGAGCAACTGTTAGTAAGCAAGAACTTTTTTCTTAATTCCTTTTTCGCTTCAATCTTCTTGAGCTGGCTTAATAGTGGCAAGATAAGCGGCAGCTAGGTGGAGCAGTAAGTAGAGCGCTAGCCCTGGAGTCAGAAGGACCTGAATTCAGATCCGACCTCAGACACTTAACCCACACAAACAAAAACCTAGCTGTGTGACCTTGGGCAAGTTACTTAACCCCAATTGCCCTCCAAAAAGTAAAAAAAAAATAGTGGCAGCATATTTTTTCCCTCAATATGACTTTCCATTTAACATGTAATTCTAGCTCACAAATCTCTCTCATGGATTAGGACCAATGAAAGAACTAATATTTAAAAATTATACCATTGGTGGTTTTTACAAGAAGTTAATTAGTTTAATCCAATCAGCTCATAATTTTAACATCAAATAATTCGGTTTTTTTTCTTTACTACTTTCAACACCCAAATCCAACATAGTTATTATAATGGCCAAATTTTGCAATTTGTTGAGAATATAATTATTAACAATATCAGTAATAATTTCTATGCTAATAGAGAAACATTAACTATCACAAAATGTTTCCTGTATAGAGAAATAATCATAAAACATATTTATTCAACAATCCTTGTTAATTAATGAACATTTATTGGATGTCTATTATATTTGAGATACTATAATATTACCTGAGGACGCAAAGAAAAAGAACAGTTGCCCATTATTCTCAAGGAACTTACAATCAAGTAGAGCATAAAATAGACATGAATATCCATAATATAAATTAGAACATGGTAGGTACACTGAAGAGGCTAAGCAAAAGACCCAAAAAGAGTCAAAGAAGGATTCGTTATTCTGTCTAGGAACATCAGGAAAATTTATCCAAGGAAGATGGCTCTCAATCAGGACCTTGAAGAAGTATTTCAAAAGGCAGAGTTGAGGGAGTGAAGAAAGTAGGGGAAAAGGGGCTAAGAGAGGACAGTGATAGAAGGAAAGGCAGATAAGGGATGAGAGTAATCAGAAGTAAACACTTTTGAGGAGGGACAGGGTAAAAGGAAACAACATGACTGTTATGGAAGTGTTTTGCATGACTACGCATGTATAACTTAAATTGCTTGCCTTCTCAATGGGGGTAGATAGGAAGAGCGAGAAATTGGAACTTATTTTAAAAATGAATTTTTTAAGTTGTTTTTACATGTAACTGGGAAATAATATACACAGACAATGGCGTACAGAAACCTATCTTACCCTACAGAACAATATAAGGGAAAGGGGATAAAAGAAGGAAGCAGTGATAGAAGAGGAGGCAGAATGGGGGAAGGGGTAATCAGAAGCAAAACACTTTTGAGTAGGGACAGGGAGAAAAAAGAGAGAATAGACTAAATGGGGGTAGGGGGAGTAGGATGGAGGGAAATACAATTAGAAGTAGTAACTGTGGGGAAAAAATGAAGCAAGCTTCTCTGATTAAGGTCTCATTTATTTAACATATAGAGAATTATATCAAATTTATAAAAATAAGAGTCATTTCCCAATTGATAAATAATTAAAAGATACAATTAGTTTTTATAAGAAGTAGTTAAATCTATACTTATATGAAAAATATTCTAATTCACTATTGACAGGAGAAATGCAAAGTGAAACAATTCTGATGTACTACTTTATACCTATTACATTAATAATATGACAGAAAAGGTAAATGACAAATGTTGGAGAGGATGTGGAAAAAAATGAGACATTAATATACTGTTGTCAGAGTTGTGAATTGACTAAACCATTCTATAGAGCAATTTGGAACTATGCCCAAAGGGCTATAAAACCATGTACACCCTGTGACATAGCAATACCACTAATAGGTCTATATCCCAAAAGATTACAAACAAAAAGGAAAATGACCCAGATGCGCTCGAGGACACACGCAGGCACACACACACACACACACACACACACACATTTATATCAGCTCTTTTCTGTGGGTAAAGAATTGGAAATTAAGGTGATGCACATCAATTGGGGGGTGGCTGAATAAGGTGTTGTATGTAATTGTGATGAAATATTATTGTATCATAAGAAAAGATGAGCAGGATGCTCTCAGAAAAAAAACTAAAAAGACTTACATGGGTTGATGCAAAGTGAAATGTGCTGTGTACAAAATAACAGCAATATTATAGGATGATCAGCTGTGAATAACTTTGCTATTCTCA
Source organism: Gymnobelideus leadbeateri (assembly GCA_011680675.1). Classification (NCBI taxonomy): domain Eukaryota; kingdom Metazoa; phylum Chordata; class Mammalia; order Diprotodontia; family Petauridae; genus Gymnobelideus; species Gymnobelideus leadbeateri. Next base: position 1,370,903 of record WOXC01003918.1, read on the forward strand.
GCAATACAATGATCCATGACAACTCACTATTCATCCACAGAGAAAGACCCTATGGTGCCTGAAGACAGATCAAAGCAACTTTTTTTCACTTTATTTTTCTTGAGGTTTTTTTTTTCTTCAATCTATGTTTTCTTTCACAACATGACCATTATGGATATGTTTTGCATGACTACACACACACACACACACACACACACACACACACACACCTAACTTATATGAAATTGCTTGCCTTCTCAGTGAGGAGGGGTTGGGAAGCAGGAAGATAGGGAGAGAATTTGGAACTCAAACATTTAAAATATAAATGTTAAAAATTGTTGTTTACATTTTACTGGGGAAAAATTAAATAAACAAACAAACAAACAAATAAATGGATGGATGGATGGATGAATGAATGAATGAATGAATGAATGAATGAATGATTGAATGAATGAATGAATGAGTAAATAACAATTCAAGAGCCATAGTAAGGACAATATAAGATTTAGTCACTTCCATCTTAAAGGTGCAGATGGCTTGGAATGGTACTCTGGAAGGTGGAGGTAGGATTACAACCAAGAATAATATATTCAGCAAAATTGAGTATAATCCATCAGTGGGGAAAATGGATACTTTATGAAATAGAAGACTTTAAAGCATTCCTGATGACAAGACCAAGAGTTGAACAGAAAATTTGGCCTTCAAACATAAGATGCAAGAGAAGCACAAAAAGGTAAGCATGAGGGATTCAATAAAGTTAAATTGTTCATATTCCTATATGGGAAGATGATACATGTTACTAAGAATTTATCAGTCATGATCTCAAAAAAGCAAAAGCAAAAACAATTCTAATTAAAAGAGATAATCAGGAAAATTACATTTTACTAAAAAGGAGTTTCTCTAACAAAGGCCTTATTTTTCAAATATATAGAGAACTCAATCAGATTTATAAAAAATAAGAAGCCATTCCTCAACTGGTCAAAGGATATGAACAGGAAGTTTTTAAAAGAAGAAATCAAAGCTATGTATAGTCATATGAAAAAATGCTCTAAATCACTACTTATTAGGGAAACGCAGATTAAAACAACTCTGAGGTACCACCTCACATCTACCAGAAATGACAAATGATAAAGGAGAAAATAGGTACACTAATGTGCCATTGGTAGAGTTGTAAATTGGTCCAACCATTCTGGAGAATGATTTAGAACTTTGCCCAAGGGCTATAAAAGTATGCATATCCTTTAACACAGTAATAGCAGTATTTGGTCTGTACCCTAAGGAGATGAGAGAGAGATAGACAGAGAAAGAGAGACAGAGACAGAGATGGAGACAGAGACAGAGAAGGCCCTATATTTATAGTAGTTCTTTGAGTGATGGCAAAGAATTAGAAATTAAGGAGTTGCTCATCAATTGGGGAATAGTTGAACAAGTTGTGGCATGTGATTGTGATGAATTTGACTATTACGCTAGAAGAAGTAATCAGGGAGGGAGTTAAGGAAAAACATGGCAAGACCTATATGGACTGATGAAAAGTGAAGTGAGAAGATGAATTGTGATCGGGTATTCTGATCAAAAAAATGATCCATGAAAATTCAAAAGGACTCATGATGAAAAAATGTTATCCATTTCCAGAGAGAGAAAGGAACTCTGAGTACAAAGTGAAGTGTAATTTTCTTTATTTTTATTACTTCTTCCAATAAGGCTAAAATGGACATGTATTTTGCATGATTTCCATATATATAATTGATATACTTGCCTTCTCAGTGGATGGAGGATGGGTAGATAGGAAAGAGAGAATTTGGAACTTAAAATTAAAAAAGAATAAATGTTAAAATGTTTTTAAAAATTGCAAAGTAAAAAATAAAAACTGGGGGCACTGGAAAAAAAGGAAGGAAGGAAGGAAGGAGGGAAGGAAGGAAGGAAGGAAGGAAGGAAGGAAGGAAGGAAGGAAGAAGGGAAGGAAAGTAGGAGGGAAGGAAGGAGGGAGGGATTAACTACCCATTAACTACCATTGCATATCTAGTCTCCTTTTTGTGCTTTAATTCCTTGAGTAGGACATCTAAAATCAGTGCCTTAATTTCCTTTCTTCATCCTCTCTTCTTAACTTCTTCAAACTGCTTCCAAACTCATCATTCAACTGAAAATGTGCTCCAAAGTTACCAATGATCTCCTAATTCATTACAATTCTAATTTTTTTTCTAAATTTCTAATTTTCTCAATCTTATTCCTTGGGGCAGTTAAGTGGTGTAGTGAATAGAGCAACAGCCCTGGAGTCAGGAGGACCTGAGTTCAAATCTGACCTCAAACACTTGACACACTTACTAGCTAGCATGTGACATGTGACTTTGGGAAAGTCACTTAACCCCAATTGCTCTCCAAAAAAGCAAAAAAAAAAAATCCTTATTCCTCTTTACCCCTCGGCAGCTTTTGACATTGTTGACTGATCACCTATTCTCTTTGATATTCTCTTCTCTTAATCTCCATGACACTGATCCATTGAGTTCTTCACCATTTCTCTGACTACTTCTTCTCATTCTCCTTTTCTGGATCTTTATCTAGGCCATACCCACTAACCATAGGTGTCTTACAAGGCTCTTTCCTGGGTTGTCTTCTGTTTTCTCACTATACCACTTTGTTTGGTCATCTCATCAGCTCCCATGGATTCAATTATCAACTCTATGTAGATGATTCCCAGACCTACTTGTCAAGCTTTAATCTCTTTCCTAATTTCCAGATTCATATCTCCAAATATCTCCTAGACATCTCAAACTGGATGTTTCATAAACACCTTAAGTTCAACATGTTTGAATTGCAACTTATCTCTTCCCCCAAATCTACCACTCTTCATAATAATTGTGGATGGCACCCCCATCTTCCCTGTCACCCAAAACTTACAACCTATATTTTATTCTTGACTTCTCACTCTCTCAACCCCCATATACAAGTTGTTGAAAAGTCCTTTTGATTTTAGCTTTGTAATAGCTCTCTTACACACATTCACCTTTCTGAACAGCCATTACTCTGGTATAGACTCTTGTCACCTTTCATCTGAACTAATACAATAGTCTACTGATTGGTCTCCTTCCCTAAAGTCTTTCTCCCAGACTAGTACATTATTTATTCAACTATCTTAATTGATATTAAAGCACAGATCTGCCCATGTCACTCTTCTGTTCAGTAGACTCCAATGGTTCACTATCATCTCCAAGTTCAAATATAAAATACTATAGCATCCAAAGCCCTTCATAATCTGTCCTCCTCCTTCCTCGAAAATCTTTTACATTGTACTCACCACCATATATACACTATGTGGTCCAGTGACACTGGTCTATTTATAGTTCTTAGCACAAGATACCACATCATGCCCAGAATTCACTCTGTCCTCATTTCTATATTCTGACCTTCTTGATTTCCTTCAAGTCTCACCTAACATCCTACCTTTTGTAAGAAACCTTTCCTGATCCCCTTTAATTGTACTTTCTTTCCTCTGTTTATCATATTCCTTATCTTCTTATCATCTATAAACAAATTCCTTGTTTATAGACAGTTGTTTTCATGTTGTATGCCCTACTGGAAATTTAAGTTCCAAATTCTCTCTTTCCTATCTACCCATCCTCTATCCACTGAGAAGGCAACTCTTAGAAATCAGGGGCTGTCTTTTGTGTTTCCTTATGTCCTCAGTGTTTAGCACAATGAGGAGCACATAGTATACATATACTTAAAAGATTCTTATTACCTTGACTAGTAATTGCGTAGAAATTCTCAAAGACTAAACAATCTAAGGCAGAAAGTAGAAAAGACTGCTGCATACTCCCAGTTAAAGCAAAAGATTCTATCATATTGGTTCAATTACTTCTATTTAACTATTATACAAGATCCCTGAATAAGTTATTAAAGTGTAAATGACCCCAATACTTAAAGATAACATCTTACAGTATGTTCTTTTATTTCATGAAAGCAAAATTAATAAATGCAATACTTCTATTGTTAGGCAAGATTTCCCATTAATTAACAAATAAATAAAATTGTGTTGACTTTTTTAAACTATCTGGAAGAGAAAAAATATTCAAACTACTATGATAATTCACATAGGAAATTTTATGCTCTATTAACCACTGCTATAACTTGTAGATATCACAGATTTGCCAAGAATTTAGAAATTTAATGTCTTCAAAGGCATATGTGCTTATTATTCTATAAATCAAAATCATCAAAAAAACAGTTAAATGATCTTTGAGAATCCCAAACTCAAGTTCAGACTTTCCACAAAAGCCATTTAATAATATGTTATTTCTTGATAGACTGAACAGCCAAATTCTTCCATTCTTTTTGGTAGTGGAAAATGCATCTTAACTCTTAAAAAATCTTTGACATATTAAAAGAGTGTATGATATAATTTTACTAATGCATTTTTCATCACTCAAATCATTCTCAATTAGTTCATATGACTTAGAGAATAGATGACTGACTGATCATCGATGGCTAAAGAAATATAGCTATTTTCATTCATATAAGTAATATTACCTAAGGAACACCACTGATTTATGACTGTATATTTTGCATCTCCAATATTATTAGTTAACACACTAATTTCTCTCACGGTCATCTGCTCCAGAAAGTTCCTGATTAAATATACTTTACTTTGATATTCTGATGTAATCAATCTTGAAATTTTTTGAATAATTCAAGTTTTAGGGGAATCATAACATGCAGAGCCTTTGGTTTCAACTCTATGACTGCCCTAATGGAATGATGTGCATTACAACTTTAGAGGAATTAGTTATTACTATAAAGTCTATAAAGTAGTAATGTCTATTTTCATATCTGTATCTAAATCTAGCTATCTTTCTATCTCTCTATAAATAAATACGGTAACAGTTAAGGCAACAAATAAATCAAATAATGATAAACTAGACATGAAAAGCAAAAATCTTTAGCTCCCTAGACAACTGTGTGGATGACTAAACTTAAAACAAAGTCTCCATTGAAGAATAAAATAGTTGGTTTTGACTCCTATTGGACAACCAAAGAGGATCATGCCACCAATGCACTTATAAATATGCTATAGGAAAAAAAAACAACTTTGTATTTATTAATTTTTTCTTAATTATTCTCTACTGACAACAGATACATTTCAAGCAGACCTTCAGATTTCACCAGTCAACACAGATACCTAAAATTCCAGACTATCTGGGGTTAGCATGCTGCAAAATACCCCTTAGTATCAAAACAATATTCACTCTAAGTTTCTACAGTTTTTATCATTCAGCATTCAAATATTGGGAGAAAACAAGAGGAGGATATTATAATTCAATTTTTTAAAGGTTAACTCACCAGAATTGGGGTCAGAATTTCCATCAGCTTCGGTCCTCTTGTCTGGTGAGGCCTGGTCATAGAATTCGTCCTGTGGCTGAACCAGAGGAAGAGGGTGTGAGATCAGGGTTCCACTACCCACAGGCTCATGGTCTCCTAGACCACTGTCACTGCAGCTTTCTTGGGAACCATCAGGGAGGTGAAACGTAACACGGCGCTGAGACTACAAAGAAGAGCACAGGACATACTGATTAATGCTCTTCTTAGTTCAATAGCATTGCACAGATTGTGTTGTCTTTTTAAAAATAGGTTTAATTGCATCCAAAGGTTTTCAAAATCTTGCTTTTGGTTTTGAAATTGGAACAAACCATAAACATTTCCTTTGAAATAGAAATTAGGAGCAACATTTGTTTTTCATGTGTTAACTTTAAAAGAATAAAACTTTAACTCTGCTGTTATGCATTATATAAGCAATATACCAGAAAAAAATTCCAATTAACTCTATTTTAAGATCATGGAATATTACTTTAAGACTTTGTCAAATGTGATAAGAAAAGTAACAATTCAGAAAGGTTACAATGATGGCAAGGTAATATAGAGGATTACATTTTATTAAATAGAAAAAGGAAAATGCATTCCACAGGACTGATGATTTTTAAGACAATATCAATTTTAATTTTCTTGAATCAATAATAACATACTGTGATTTCATTATGTTTCTAAAATGGTCATTATTATGTGGACATTTCTTTAAGGATAGACAATGGGCACCATAGATTTTCAGAACATTCTATACAATTATCAGTCATTTTATAAAACAATGAATTGTATTGATTCTTAAATCAATTGAAAAAGGTTTTAGTCATTATAATATCATAGCAAGAAACAACAGGAAGAACTTGGTTCAAGCTCAGTGAGTGACATAATGACTGGTTGGCCCTATGTGACTTCTCTATGCTCTAGGCCAGGTGTGGGGAACTTGCAGCCTCCAAGTCACATGTGGCCCTCTAGATCCTCAATTGTGACCCTTTGACTGAATCCAAACTTCACAGAATAAATTCCTTTAATAAAAGGAGTTGTTCTATAAAACTTGGACTCAGTCAAAAGGTCACATGTGGTCTCATGGCCACAGGTTCCCCACCCCTGCTCTAGGCAATTTTCTAAGACATAAGATACAGGGAATATGCCTACTTGCTTTGGCAGATGAACTTCCTTAACCTGGGAGTTCTCAATACCAATGAAATAACAGGCACAGTCCCTGTCCCTATAACAAAAGTAATTAAAATATTTTATTGCTGGGGGGCGGAGCCAAGATGGCGGAGTAGAAACAGCTCGTCCAAGCCTCTCTGCCCCCAGATTCTCCACAAACTATGTAAAAAAGGACTCTGAAAAACTTCTGGAGCCCCAGCACCCACAGAATGACACAGAGAAGCTAACCTCCCGATGAGGACAGCCCAGCACCCTACAGGAAGGACCAGCGCAGTGGTCTGGGAGCCGGCAGCGCGCAGAGCGCAGAGCCGAGCCGAGCGGAGCTGAGCGGAGCCGAGCCCAGGTCCGCATGAGCCGAGGTTTTAGCCCCAGGGCGGCAGGGCGGCAGGGCCAGCAGCCGGCTGGAAGAACCCCAGAACACCAGGAACTGTGGAGACTCCAGAATTATCAACATAGACTTGCCTAGGACAAAGTAAGAAGTTAGTGTCCTATGGACTTTGGGGCCTGTATTTGGGGAATGCGTCAGCTCCCTCCCCTGGGGGCTAGAAGCCTCTGAGGAGACACGCCATTTTGTAGTTTTCAGAGGCAGCTTGGGCTCCCAGCCTACAAATCGTGGGGAGATCCAGCGATCAGTCTTGGGGGGTAATTGCTCTTGCTTTAACCTCCCTGGATCTGGATTGTGATCTAGGGTGGAAGTTGTGGGTGGGTTTACAGCTTGCCAGAAACGGAAGTTGCCCCCCACACGTTCGGGACGAAAATTCCTCTATCTGGCCTTAAAGCCATAGTGTGGCAACAAGCCCAAAAGTCAAGCAATTAAGTGGCAACATGCCAAGGCAAAGGAAACAGAAAAATGCAACCCTAGACTCCTATTTTGGGGGCATAGAGCAGGAAAAGGACTGTGAGGTCAGAAGTCCTGCTCCAAAAGCCCCAGGGGAAAACATGAGCGGGTTGCAGGCCATAGAGGACCTTAAGAAGGACTTTAAAAATCAAATAAGAGAAGTGGAGGAAAAATTAGAAAGAGAAATGAGAAGGATGCAGGAAAAGTATGAAATGAGGGTCAACAGCCTGACTGAGGAAAACAACACCTTAAAAAATAGACTAACTCAAATGGCAAAGGAGGCCCAAAAGGGCAATGAGGAGAAGAATGCCTTAAAAAGTCGAATTTGCCAGATGGAAAAAGAATCTCAAAAGTTCACTGAGGAGATTCATTCCTTCAGAGTTAGACTGGAGCAAATGGAAGCTAATGACTTTATGAGAAATCAAGATGCTGTTAAGCAGATCCAAACAAATGAAAGATTAGAAGGCAATGTGAAATATCTCATGGGAAAAACCACTGACCTGGAAAATAGATCCAGGAGAGACAATTTAAAAATTATTGGACTACCTGAAAGCCATGATCAAAGAAAGAACCTAGAAATCACCCTTCAAGAAATTCTCAAGGAAAACTGCCCTGATGTTTTAGATCCAGAGGGCAAAATAGAGGTTGAAAGAATCCACCGATCACCTCCTGAAAAAGATCCCAAAAAGAAAACTCCCAGAAATATTATAGCCAGGTTCCAGAATCCCCAGATCAAGGAGAAAATACTACAAGCAGCCAGGAAGAAACAATTTCAATATTGTGGAAACACAATCAGAATAGCCCAGGACCTGGCAGCTTCTACACTGAGGGATCAAGGGCATGGAATATGATATTCCAGAGGGCAAAAGAACTGGGAATGAACCCAAGGGTCACCTACCCAGCAAAACTGAGTATTTTGTTTCAGGGGAAAATATGGTCATTCAGTGGAATAGAGGACTTTCAAGCATTCTTGAGGAAAAAACCAGAATTGAATAGAAAATTTGACATCCAGACACAAGAAGCAAGAGATGCCTGAGAAGGTAATCAGGGAAAAGAAATCAAAAGGAACTTATCAAAGTTGAACTATTTACATTCCTATATGGAAAAGCAATAACTGTGACTGATGATATCTTTCTCACTATGAAAATAATGGAAGAAGGGGGTGTGGTCATATGAATACATATGTGAATGTGTGTGTATATGGTTACAGTTATATATGGATAGAGGGCATAGGTTGATTTTGTTGGGAAGGGAGAGTACTCAAGGGATGAAATTATGAGGTGAGAGAGGAAAGTGGCAAGAGGAGATGGGAGAGACATGGTAGGGTAAACTATCTCATGTAGGGGAAGTGGGTGCAAAGGAGGGGGAGAATAAGGAAGGCTAAAAAGGCAAAACCACATTCACATTGAATTTGGTTCAGGGAGAAAATGACATACATACTAAATGGGATATCTCAACCTGCAGCAGGATGGGGGATGAGAGGAGGGATGATGGATGGAAGGTTGGAAGTACCCACTATAGAAGAGGGACAGGATCATGTAGGGAATGGACCAGGTGGGGGGTGGGATGAGTGGGAGGGAATTATAAGCAGCCTTGTACAATATATCTACTATGATAATGTTTGCATAGCTAGACATGTACAACATATACTGAATTACTTATCTCCCCAGAGGGAATGGGTGACAAGGGAGGAAGGAAATGGATCTGAAATTCGAGGTCGTAACATTAAATGTTTCAAATACATATATAAATACTATTATTAATACTCTTTTGCCTATAATTGGGAGATAAGATGTGCAGGCATTGGGACACAAAGATTCATCTTCCCCTAATGGAAAAGTCAATGGGGGTATGGGAGAAGGTATGGGAGAGAGCAGATTGGAGGAAGCGATATCTTGTGGGACTGCTATTCTGGGAGGTTGGGTAGGGGAATAATGGGGGGAAAATGATTGTAACTCAAAATCTGGCGGAAATGAATGATGTAAAACAGAAGTTAATAAAGTATTTGTTTAAAAAAATAAAAAAAATAAAAACCAAAAAAAAAATATTTTATTGCTAGTTTAGAATTTGTCACTAAATCACCATACAAGTAGTACTTACTGGCCAAATATACTGCGAAAATATAAATCTCATAGTCATACTATAAGTATTTAAGTATTTAAGCCATACTTTCCTTCTAAATGTATACCATGATGCCACTGCCAGATGGGATCACATAAGCAATCAACTTTGGGTACTGTCTTTAGGGAAATATATCTACAATTCTCACTCTACATAACAGTCAAATGGGCTTTTCATGTGGCCACCTTCTTGACAGAATTATGAACAGTTGTCCCTAGCTTCAAAAACAAAAAGAATAAAAAATAATTCTACTTAAACTTCATCTTCTTATTTTATAGATTTTGTTGGGTTTTGTTTTTACTTTTTAAAGAAAAAAAATAACATAGCTATAGCCAAGATTCTGAGGTATTAAGTGCTCATATTCAATAATTCTTTTTTCCTAAATTGGAAATGGGATTGAGTCTTTCTTGTGGGTCAGTAGTTCAAATTCAGCTCAAAGTAGTAATGGCTGTAAGCTGGTACCATTTGATTACTGTTCAGTGACCTATGTGAAATGAGGTGATGTTTCAGTTCATTTCCTAATGAACTGATGTACACATCACATAAATTACAATCATAAATGGCACTAATTGGGGACTGTTCTTATTGATTTATATATGGAAATGAAATTCATTCTTCCAGGGAGTTTTCATTCGGGTCAAAACTGTGAAAGAGTTAGAAAGTTGATACTGTCAGGAACTTTATTTGTACAAAAAGGTATCTTCCTCTCTAAGTCCTCTTAATCTAGTGCTCAAAATTAATTTATATAAAAGCAATGTCTTTTTAAGTAACTGTACACTGGAGCACACATCTACTGTTTGGAATAGTACTAGTTCAAATATTCTAGATAATAGCACTTGAGAAGTCATTTTTTTTTTTTTTTGTTTAAACCCAAGTCAGCAGGAGGGCAAGATAAGCAAGCAGTTTACAACCCTGCTTCAATAAAGGGTAAATGCAATGGACATAAACAATATTAGGGAAAATAACTTGTATCAACCAAGGAAGGCATTATGAATTCAGCTTTATTATCAAGAAATATACCTTCTCCTTAGAATGATGCAAATTTTAATATTGATCCTTAATTTTAATTGATCCACAATTTTAACTGATATTTACAGTATCTCAGGATACTCTATTTTGCTTTCCAAAAATGTACCAGGAATGACAAGAGGTTAGGTCCTATCAGGGAGTAAGTTACTTCCCCAAAGTCAAATTGGCATGTTCAAAGTTAACTCCTTGGTACATTCCCTGCTATAATTCAGCTCTATAAGTAAGAACCCAAAGCTACTGTTTTATCCTAATAGCCTATGAAACATAGCTTCTCTTTTATTTTAAATCATTACTGAACTCAGAAGAGATATCTTTAAGGAGGTATTAACTCTTTGTGGGTTCTAAGAGGCCAATTTTGTATCTAGCACTATAAATTCATAGTTTACAAGGAAGTAAATACTTTTCAAAATTCACTATTCATATATCAAAGTGATGATGAGTTTGATGTGTGTAAAAAGGTGCCAGTACTTTAAGTAATAATCTGAATTTTATCATTTACTATCCCCTATGTTAATTTCTTTGGTCCTGTTCTAATTTCTTACAGACCTGAATTTGTGTGCTTATTCTCTTATATAACTGAATTTATGAAATACTAAAAATATTTTATATGTAGCCTCTGACAGAGTTTAATTTCCCAGAACATAGTCAAAGAATAAAGTGCCTTACTTTGAAATCATTCAACATATAGAAACAAATCTGTATGTCTTTTATTTGGGGGGTAGAGAAAAATATATTCAATGACATAAAACATTTTCAAATGCATTTCATTATGCTACATCTCACAGAACTGCTCTGTGATTTTTTGCACAATTTATAAGGAAGGGTAAGAAAAAGTGCCTAGTAAAAAATAGATCCAAGGCTTTTTTAAAGTATTAGATATATTATGTTGATAATCAGTGTATGGTTTGCTTTTTAATATTTTATAAATGAGCTTTAACACTAGCATGTCTGTGTCTTAATTGACAATATTGTGTATCAGCCATCATCCTTAGTGATGGACATTAAATTTCATTCTGTGGTCTTGGATTATTGAATAGTCAGAAAGTTCTGACTATATCACATTTATTTTACAGCCTTCTGGGTTTCAAGGTGCTAGACAATATGAAAGAAGAGCTAAGAGAGAAAAACATATAAGCAGTCTAATTCACATTTTTCAGAAAATGTCATATCTTCCTCCGGGGCATAATTTTGTCATTTACTTGGGGAAAAAGAAAGAGGGGTGGATCAGCAGTGGTCACCAACCAATTGGTTTAGGATAAAAAGAGGTGATCTGTAGAGGAATTCTTGCAGAGAATGTCACACACTTTTTAGACTAAGCCCTAGGGGAATGAATTGAGGTAGATGATTAAGGCCAAAAAAAAATAAATCAAAATAGGAAAAAGAGTGGGGGGGGGGGAGTAATGTTATATAACACTCTGGTACCTTGTGAAAGGAAATTTCCTTGAACTTACTCCTATACTTTTAAGGATAAATTATATTTGTATGCCCAGTATGTCGCACACTACCAGCAACCAGCTGGTGCTTAATAAATGTTTGTTGATAGGTTGATCATAACTACTGGTACCTAAAATATGTGTAAGATTTCAGAAAGCAAGGAATGATAATCAATACTTGATGCTATAATTATTATAATAGTGATTAATACAGGCAGAGTAATGTCAGAAACAATAAAGTGGATTAAATAGAAGATAAGATTAAATTGAAACTGGAAAGTCACAGAAAGGTCTGGAATAGTATTTAAAAAGTAGAGACTTAATCTCTCCTTGACATGTGGGGCCAGAATGAAATAGCTTCTAAGGAATTTTCACCTTAATATTCATATATTAGTCATTTGGGTAAGTCAACATTTGGGGAATTTAATGGAATGCTAATTTCTGCCCTCCAAATTCTTTTTATGCCATAATAAAAAAGGCAAATTAAGAAAGACCTTCCTAATTTATAGTAGGTATTCAACAGAATAAATGTAATTGAATTGGCCTCTGTATTCTATATATGTTATTATTAATTATACATGTATTTATGTGTATATATACATATACATCTGCATGTATATATGTATGTTTGCATGTATGTATGCATAGATATATTGAAGGTTTGTCCCAAAAGGAAATTGGGCATCTGGCAATCAGACAACCTGTAATGGTTGTCTTTTTTAGGGGAGGGAGGAGGGAACACCATTGACCTACTGGTTCAGGAAATTTTACCTTATTGCCTGGTCCCGTGGAAATATGCCCAGACTATTTTATGGAGGTAGTCCAACCCTGCCTGACTGAATTAGGAAGCTGAAAGCTATTATGAGCATCCTTCAGGTTTTCCAAAGTCCAGGCAGTTATTTTTTGTTTGTTTTCATAAATCTGCTGCCTCTCCATTCCATTTTTCCCATGGGGAAAAAACAACAACAACATAGGTTCTGACTTTAAAAAAAAAAAGGCTTAAAATACCCAATTTATCTGACTTGTCAACATAAGGAGCTCTAGGTGAATGAATACCCTATAAACACACACACACACACACACACACACAGCTTCATAAACAAAATAATTTTTATGCCAGTGGCCATTAAAAACAATTTTTAAAAGGTGACATCTTCATATGAATCCTGAATCTACTGTTGTCTATGCTAGGGAAGCTCTTTGTCAAGGGAACATAGATGGACAAGCAGTCATCAGACCTACATGTGGTCATACTTTTCTGATTTCTCATATTGAGCACTACCGTATATTGTATGTCCTGGGTTAAGTAGTTCTACTCAATGCTATTATTGTGTGAATGTATAATATTAAATATATCTTAAACATGTATACATATATTTAAAATACATGGCAAATATATGTGTTCATATATTCCTTGATACTATATTAAACTCAATATTCTAACATATTCGTCTTGTTTCAAAAAGAAAAAAAAACATATAGACTTCACAGGAAATGCATACAATTGAATTTGATCACACTTTAAATGTTCCCATGCTGAAGTTAGGTATCAACTAATAATAAAAATATACTTTTTCATATTTTGGATTTGGGAAAAATAATACAACTAAAGCTAGGAAATCATTTCCAAACTTGTAATTGAGTAAATTACTAACTTGGGGTATGGGGAGGGGATCATTATGACCCATAGAGAAAATGTAATGGTTATATAGGATAAAACAGTATTGATGTTTCTTACTGATAGGTAACTGATAATGCATGAAAATAGAACTCTTTTCAAAAAGCAATCATTCAGTTATTGTTAGCCTTGCCATTAGTAATTCTTATGCTGAAATGGTTTCTGCTGATATTATCTAGAATTCACAGAAGCCCAGAAACTAGAGGGCAGTTAGAGATCATTTCTTCCATCCACTCATTTTACACATAAGGAAACTGATTTACTCAAGATCACAAGTCAGGAGAGAGCCAGGGAGGCAGAGGAGGACAGTAGAAAAAGCACTTGCTCTGGCATCACATGACCTGCATTCAAATTCTGATGCTGATGCTTACTCCCTGTGTGAGCTTAATGAAGTCACTTAACCTTTCTAGGCCTTAATTTCCTCAACTGTAAAATAGGGGGTATGAATTAGATGACCTTTTCCACCTCTATGGTCACTAGAATCCAGGTATCCTTCCCTCTTTTTCTAGTAAGTAAAACAACTGCATGTTTTCAAATGTGTTATTTTTTTCCCAGCAATTCTCCTCTGGTTTTCCAGAAGATTTGAGCCTATATCTTTACTCTCATATAATAGCTTCCAATCCTACAAGCTAAGCAGGGTTAAGCAAGGTCAGTCCTTGAGTAGGAGACTAGTCTAACAACAGCCACTGCTGGTGGATTTTAAAAGAAGAGTTACATTTTAGCTGAGTCCATAGGGGGAAAATTGCCCAATCTTCATGTGGCATTTGGCATGTACTATTTATTCCATGGGCTATAAAATTACAGAGACTGAAGTGTAAAAGGGATAAATGAGATGGAGTCAGTTTACTTGGGTTTTTATTCTGATTCCAAAACTTACTGGATGTGAGACCATAAGTAATTCAATTTACTTGTTTAACCCTCAAATGCCTTGTCTTTAAAAAGAGGATAATACTACGGTATTTGCACTATCAAGCCCACAGGTTTATATTGTTAGCACCATACTTTGTAAACCTTAAAAAGGTGGGAGGGAAACGGGGGAAGAAAATAAGCATTTATTTAGTGCCTACTCTATGCTAGTAACAATGAAAAGTAATTAATTAATTTATTATTATCTCATTTGAATGCTACAGTATTCTTGAGAGGTATGTGTTATTTTCATCCCTATTTTACAGTTGAGGAAACTAAGGCAAAGAAAGATTAAGTGATTTGCCCTGGTCCACATAGCTAGTAAGTGTATGAGACTGAATTTGAACTCAGGTCTCTCTGACTCAAGGCGTAGCACCATCGACTAAACCATTTAGATGCCAAAAAAAGCACTATATACATATAGGTTATTCTAATTTCTATTTTATTCTAGGCTTAAATGTAGTATAACCCTTGAGAAAATCTGTTAGTGTAAATTTGTGAACATTTCCTCATTTGTAAACGGTGACCACTTCATTCAACACATGCTTATTTGGGGGAATATAGAATTTAGTAATCATAAAATCTAGATGTGAAAGAAATCACTGTGTGTAAACCCCTTATTTTATAGTTAGAGACAGTAAGTGATTTGCTCATGAACATACAGGTGGCATCTGAGCAGGAATTTTAATCTAGATTTATTTGTAATGGAAATGCAAATTTAAAGATCTTCCCTGCCCCTAGGTTAAGTGCACCTGGAGCCTGTGATAGGAGGCTTGTTTTTCAGGAAAGCCCATACCTTGATACTTTGTGATTGGGCAGTGGGTCAAGAAGGTTGTTACATTCTCTGAGCCAGGAGAAGGCTATATAAACCCTGATGGGAGGCTTTGCTTTGGGGCTCACTTTGAGAAGTGTTGTGTGATTTGACCAGATGAGACTCTGGGAAGCCCTTGAGAGCCCCCCGCCCCCAGCTTTGAAAACCCAGATGTTGATGCTTCCCTCTCTGGTAACTGTGATTTGGTATTGATGTAATGGTTGGGCAGTTTGGAAGCCTGTCTGTTTGTTCTGTCTGTATACACTGAAGTTCGGGGTGCTGACCTTTTCCCCTGGTAAACAATAGGTAAACAATATGTGTTTGACTGATTAAATTAAGCTTGTTAACTGATTTTGAGTTGCTTTCCTTTAGAAAAGCAGATCTAAGAACCTGTGTTGGTAGCTACCCTGGGGATGTTGGGGTGCTTGCTGCTACATTATTCCATGTTTAATTCTCTTCTCAGAAATCACTATCCCCCCAACAATGCTATGCATTTTTCTGCTCCCAGAGATTTCATATTTTATTAGGAAGATAAGACATAAACATGAATTACTAAAATGTACAATAAAAAAGTTACAAGCACTATATAAGGGGAAGGTTATTACTGACCAGGAAAAATCATGGGAAAATGCAATATTTTAGCCTAGCTTTAAAGGATAGTCAGAAATTCAATAGATTTGGAAAAGAATTTAAAAATGGAAAATGAGAGAAAGTACTGCAGACATATTAACTAATATAAATAAAGGCCAAGAGAAAGGCAGGTACTCAAGTAACATTGATTCATACATTTTGGCTGAAGCATAGAGTGAATGATTGGGATGATATGAGATAGGGCTGAAAGGGTAAGCTGGTATCTGATCATGCAGTGGCCTTAATGCCAAGGAGAATTTTTAAAAATTTTATTCATTAGGATTTTTAAGTGAATCAGATATAGAAGAAATTGTTTTGGCAGTGGTATGGTGATAAACTGGAGAAGGAAAGGAATGAAGTAGAAAAAAATAGGCTATTATGATAGTCAAGTTGGTTAGAAATTAAGCATTTTGGTTGTGGCTATAGGAACGGAGAGGAGGAAAGAAGTGAAAGCAGTGTTGGATCCATGTTTCCTATAATCAGTGGAATGCTCGGTTTCTTTCCAATACCATCTATCCTCAAGATTAATTCCTTTCTGTTGATGGCACCCCATCTTTCTAGTCCCCTAAGTAAGCAATTAGTATTATGTTCTCATCTGTTCTCTTCTTCACCCTCATTTCCAATTAGATATAAAGGCATGGGAATTCTTATTCCACAATATTTCCTATATCCATTCCCTTTTATCCCCTCATATAATCCCTACCCCATTTCAGGTCCTTATTACCTCTCACCCAAAGGGCTGAAACAGCATCTTAATTGTCACCTCTGCCTCCTGTCTCTTCCACCTCCAATTCATGTATTTCTAAAACATGTAACTGACCATGTCATCTCCCTAAACAAAAAACTTCAATGGCTCTCTACTGCCTCTAAGATAAAATACTTAGCTGATATTTAGTGTCACCTTTAAACTGACTCTCAACCACCTTTCCAGTCTTATTTCATGTTACTTTTCTTTATACATATTTCATTTCAAGTTAAACTGGCCTGCTAGCTATTTTCTAACATTCCATACTGTTAACCCTATCCTTTTGCTTAGTGGTCCCCCTTATCTCTAATGCATTCACCCTTTACCTCCGCATCATACAATTTCTAGCTTTCTTCAAAGTACAACTGGGAACAGATCTTCTACTAAGTCTAGCCCCCAATTATTATTAATACTTTCCACTTAAAATCATTTCATATTATTTTGTGATGCTCTTTCTACTATGCCAAAGGCAATTAGTTGGTGGAATGGATAGAACACTGGACCCGGAATCAGGAAAACCTGAGTTTCCAGCCTCAGACACTAATTGTGTGAGCCTGGAGAAATCACTTACCTCCTACCTACCTCAATTTCTTCTCTATTAAAAGGAGATAATAATAGCTCCTACCTCAAAGTGCTGTCATGAGGATCAAATAAGATAATACTAATAAAGTGTTTAACATGGTGTCTGGCACATCCTAGGTGTTAAATAAATGCTTATTTCCTTTATTTCTACCACATTGTGTCAAGTAAAACACCAAGGAAAAAACTGATAGCAGAAATGCCTCCAAGTGAGACAGCAGAACTGAATTCCTCTATTAATCTCAGGGGAATGGTTACTATCCCTGCTTTTAGGCATATGAAATTTAAGTGCTTGTACTAGGGCACTTTCCAAGGTGCTGATCATTCCTCCATTTCATCTAAGACTAAACATGGATATGCTACGATAAAGGAGTGAGCTACTTGCTTAAAAACAGTTAGCATGGCTCAGTATTCTAATTATATTATCTTCTTATTTTCTTTCTGCCTTTTAGCTCACAAGGCATCAGAGAAAATCTCAAACATATTTCTAAAGTTAAATGTTACACAGTAGGAATGCAGTATTGTATCTTTGTATACATAATATAAAGTGACTACATTAAACAGGAACAGCTGTTCCTGAATCTTTGCAAGCTAAATCTTTGTATCTATAAATTATGTGTACAGAAATAAAGAAGAACAACACAGCAAGTGTTCTTTCCAATTGAATTTTCTATTATAAACAAATCCATAATAATTCAGTTTCTATGATATAGGAAGACTAGGGCTATCGTGATACTTATAACATGAAAATAGATTGGATTAGCAGCCATTTAATTAGTTATCCTATTAAATTATCTCTGCTAACAATTAGATCTCTCTAATAGTATCAAGGATGCTGATATATGATATGGTCTTATGTCAATAATGGTTCTTGATTTTATATCTTTCTCAGCCTGGCTGATAATTAATCTGAATTTTTTAAACACCCACCCTCCTTTTATGCTTTAAATATTTATCAGTGATTGGAATAGAAATTCAGCTTCATCTAGTGCCTTGAATCATGAAAAATTCCCAGCCATCTTAAGAGGAAAAACAATGAAAACTGATGGCTGATGGAAATTCCTATATTGTTCAGTTTTGTTAACTTCTTCAACATGAAATATGACCTGTAAAATCAAGCAGGAAACATTTCTTGTGGAAAAGTAGTCAGGCTATGTCTAAAGGAAGGTAGTCCTGACTGTATACCATAAATAACCCTGAGTCTCACTCTCTCAACTCATAAAATAGTTTGTATGTGTGTATTTCCTAACATACTCCAACATATTGCTAAATAGGGCACAAAACCATAATTCCCTAGTAAAATTAAAAGTTAGTCATTCAAATCTTTATAAGTTATTCCAATTTGAAAAAAAATAGATGAGTCGATTCACTCATCTTGTGATAATTACCAAGTCTTCAGGAAATCCCATATAATCCATAATGGAGTTATGTAATGAAGTTTTGAAACTTTGTTAATATTTTTCCTGAAAAAATTGTAATTAACTTCAAAATAATCATTAATTATATGCTAAAATTTGGGGAATTTTGTTTATTTTGTTTTGTCTTTTAAAGGGATGAGATCTCATTTTAGAGTTGTTGAAAGGGGAATAGTGAATTTGAATGTTGCCTTCTGGACTAGTACTAGTGCATGTAATGGATATCTGTCACTGACAGCTCACTGGCTTACAATTAATTCAGTGTGATCAGTCATGTCTCCTCCTAAGATAAAAGAAAGCTGAAATAGCAGCAGCACCAATGTTCTTTGAGTTTACATTGTGTGATACTAGAAATCTGCCTTACAACTATTCATAAACAAGAAAGATATTATGACTGCCATGTTAGAGTGTTAGATCTTAACAAACAGGAGAAAAGGGACAATATTGTCATAAGTATGTATGTAATGTTATATACCTTTCTCTTTATCCTTTCGATGATCTTTCCTGCCCAAAGGCTAATAAAAAAATCTGATTTTGTACGTTTATCATACATATTGGTATATACACTGAAAGAATCTGTCTTTGTGTGTATACCTACATATAAGAATGACACTCACTGGGATACTTATATGTATATACACATATATGTATATGTACACAATATATTTGCATACATGTATAAAGTAATGGGACTCTCATCTTCAAGACATAAATATATACGTGTGTATATATATATATATATATATATATATAATTATTGTCACCTTTTCCATATAGTACTAATTGAAGCTAAAAACAAATTGATGATCTCAGTATAAGAATATTTAACTTACAAACATCTTTGTTCCTAGTGCTATATGATCCTGTGACAAATAAAACTGAAGTTTTAAGAAACAAAACAGAACTCATACACTCAAATAAATTTTGTCCCTTTCAAAGTAGGATGATCATCAGGAAATGGCACTTATTTCCATATAGATGTGATTGCTCAAAAACATTTAGAAATTATTTTTTGGAAGTATCTTAAGAATCAATACCCCCAACCCATTTTATATTCTCAGTTATGGCAAATCTTCATATAGCAAGCTTAATTAGATTTTTTGGAAAAAATCAATATCTTTGAAGACAAACCTTGTAAAATTAGGTGATTGAAAATGTTTGTTAATAGTCTATGACCAAAAATGAGGCATGGATGTAAAAACAAAGCTACTTTGCTTTTTGCTCTATCTCTGAGGACAATTCCAAAGAAGTTAACAAAAGAGTTATTGAGAAAAATATGTATTTTGAAATAAATGTATAGCTTCCAAAGGTAACTACTTCTAAAAACATGTATTTAGATGCATAATTTCTAATGGGTTAATGAAAATCACAAATCACATTACTTCATAATTTTACCATATACTCATAATGACTATAGTGTATATAGAATTTTTAAGTTTGCAAAGCATTGAGCATATAACCTTATTTGACCTTCTTAACAACACTTTAAGATAGGCTTGGTTATTTTCCCCTTTTACAGATGATGGAAGTAATGGTAAGCAAAGTTAAATCTCTTGCTAAGGTTTACAGAGTTAAATAAGTTTATAAAGCAGGGCTTGAACTTAGTTCTTCCTGATTCCAGGTCCAACATTCCATCTACTGTACCACCTAGAAACTCTAACCTAAGAGTAAGAGAATGTGTAACAAAGGCATATAAAGGCATATTTGAGGCATAAAAAATTCAAATAATGCATTTGGCTACAGCTTTTCATAATACAATAAATAGTAATTTTAAGTAAAACACAAAAAATCATGGGTTGAGATTTAGAAGACTAGGGTATGTCTCCCAACCCGGTCATTACTTATGTGACCTTGGCCAAGTCATTTCAATTCCATAGATCTCAATTTTTTCATCTATAAAATGAGGAGGTTGGACTAGGTAACCCCTAAGTGCCATTTCTAGTATTAAAAAAAATCTATAAATCTCCAAGTCTGTGGACATATACTTGGGTTAAAAAATCATTAAATAGTCAGAAAAGATTGTAGAAGATACTCAGTATAAAAGCATTTCTTAAAGAATTAATAACTAAAAAAGCATTGTTACCCATTTGATATGTTAACATGTATTTTGTTTAAGCCTTTCTCATTCTAAAAAATGCAATCTTGTAACTCCACACGAGTCTCTTCTGGAATTATAACATATAAAAACTGAAATATCAGAAAGAAATTTGGCCAGCTGGCATAAATATGACCATGACTTCACCTCTCTTCCCCATACCATAACACCTCCCGGATATAAAGGACTTGGCTCTAAACATTGAAAGTGCCTAGACTTTAATTGGAAATATATATGTCCTATTTCCTTCCTGACTCTGAAATGTGTATTTGAAACAACATTTTACTCCCAACTCTCAGTGACAATCGTCACTTGTCTTATCACTCCTGTCTTTTCCTTTGAAAATGTAACCAAGTCATCAATCTCTGTAATTTATACTTTGGGAATAATTTGTTTTCTCTGAATATAAATATAAGCACGATCACTATAAATATTTCACAAAACATATACCTGGATACAAATATTAATTATCTAAAAATAAATTAAGCATCAGGGGTGGAATTCATGTTGCTATGAATTTAGAATTATGGAGCCCAAATATGGACAAAGCAATCTAATAAGGATGAGAACCTGAAAATCTTTGGCATGATTTATAGAGTCTTTTTTTTTTTTTTGGAAACTAGGAGGTAGACATTAGTGAGCTATATTAATTCCATGAGGAAGTACTTTCTAATAGTTATTTTTTTGTGGCTTAGAAGAATTAATGTACAAAAACATGTTCCTACTACATACCAGAGAGGAAGTTGTTCAATGCCAACTTATGGTTTCAAAGTATTTTTAATACAAGATAGCAGAGTAAATTTCTAATTTACAAATGAGTTGTATCACCTAAATTCATTTTGAAGTGGATTCTTTAAAACTCTTTGAAAAGTTGGAGTCAATTCAAAGGTGAAGGATCAGGAAGGTTAGGAGATTATAAATAATACTATTCATGGATTGATTGATGGGGATGTCTATGATTATCCTGAAGAAGAGATTTGTTCTATCCTTAAAAATCCCTCCCCAGAGGAGGGATGGGGCTTGCTTCACTTGGGCAAACCTAGAGGCAATGGATGAAAGTTGAAGAGAGACAGTGTTGGGCTTGATATAACCCTAATAAAAACTTTGCAAAAATATAATGGGAGGTCTCAGGAGATATCAAGGTTCTTCATCATTGAGCTCCTCAAGGAGATACTGTACGATCAATTGCCAGTAATATGATGGTGAATGGGGATTTATATTTCAGGTAAAGGTTGGACCATATGACCTCTGAGACTCCTTCAAATTCTGTGATTCTATGAAATCAAAATTAGAAAAAAATAGCCTTTAACATATCATAAAAATTATATCTATCCACATTAGTATTCAATCTTATTGAATAGGACACCTTTTAACATTTAAAAAACTTAGAGGTATCACATGAAACAATAGATTAAGAATTTGAAAGCACCTTTGAAGGCAATCTAGTAATTAGAACCTCTTCATTTTGCAGATAAAAAAACTGAGTTGCAAAGAAGTAAAATGACTAGCTATGGTACTAGTTGTATTATTAGCATCCACTGACTGACAAAAAATGTCTATAAATTGGGTGACACTTTAAAACTATAATAGCAACTACATACCTTAGAATTATAGCAACTATATATCTTAGAAAATCGTAAATATGTATATGTGTGAGAATATTCAATCTACAGAATATATGTTTGTTACTTATTGAGTCACACTGTATGTTTTGTTGACACGAAATAAAGATAAAAAATAATGATATGATGCACATAGAGATTCTCGGACCCTTTGCAATAACTCCTTGGCATCCTTGGGCTACTTGGCTCATTGGTTGGGAACCATTGCATTTCCATAAGTCTAAAAACACTTCAGACACTTCCAAGAACAACTTAACTTCACAAAAATGATGTGCAATGCTTCTCACATCAGAAAATAGTTCTGATCTAGTACATGTCCCCATCTGACATATGGAAGTAAATAGATGGTACTTTGGGATTTAAGGTGTTATCTTTCCTGGAATAAATCATAGAACTTAATGTCTGTAAAAAGCATCTTATCTCAGACTTCACAGATTGACAAATCACACAGAGAATGTAGCTCAGACATCCTGTTTGATCTTTAACTTTGACAGATCACAGATATGAAAATCTAAGCATTTTTCAGAGGCCTTGTGGTTTAAGCGATAACTGATCAAACATGGCAGCTAACCAATTCTGCTTTATAGGAAAATTGTGATAGGCAACTCTTACTTTATTGGAAGGGCAAAATCTCATGAATCTTACATCTATACTCTATCTTCCCCAACTGATAGTAAGACAGAGTTCATGAGGATTCAAGGAGGCACTGTGGGGGAAAGGAGAATCCAAACTCCTGGTGTTTTAGGGGGAAGGGAAGAATTACACATTGAACATTTGGGCTTTAAATCCATGATGTACATACGCATTTTTCAGAACAATTTTCATCAGACTATCAGTTTGTCAACAGGATCACAGATCTATAACCAACAAAGTAGATAGAATAATGAAAGGAAAGGGAGAGTCAAGAGAAAAAGGTCCCAAACTTATTGCGTCTACTGCCCCCTTTTCAAAAAAAGTTACTCAGTGCCCCCCCTTTAACCATTTAATGGTTATTTTAAAATTTGTATCATTTAATATATATATGTATATGTACATATATATATATATATTTTTTAAATGATGCATCTTAAATTTAATGATTTATTTTAAATTTGTGTGGGGCTTCCCTACATTAAAATTTTGATGACACAATACTGCATAATGTAACTGTATAGTATCATATTGTAAACAAGTCATTACATCCACATTTTCCTGCCAATTCATGCTGACCTTCCCAACAATGAATGAGGCACTCACTTGCTAATACTTTTAAGAACTGAAAGCAGACTTGATCTGATCGGTTATAGCTTGCATTCTGTGAGTTTATTTGGAAAATAATGTAATCACTACAACTTTAACTCTGTTACACAATAGATGAAACATGTATAAATGATTGGTTTTTCCAAATTTTCTTGTCTTCTTTCCTTATCCTTCCACCACTCCCTTATTTTTATTCAACGCCCCTCCCACCCAATTGCACCTGAGGCTACTACCACTCCCTTGGATCATTCCAGTACTCCCCAATGGTTAGTATCATCCACTTTGGGAACCTCTGGATATAGTTCACATAGCTCCTTCTTCTTCCCTCTCAATTAATTCCTTATCTTTAGCCATCCTTAGTCCCTAAGGAGAAGCAGTAGGAATTTCCTAATTCACAAATATCCTTTAACCCAGATATAGTCTCCTAAAAACCATATTACCGTGTAAGCTTCCCTTAAAGCTGGCTCATCTATAGACTCATTCTCTGAGGAAGACTGGGCAATAGCTGCCTACAAACAGATTCTTACCTGACTCTCTTATAGACCTCTTAGTGATTCATCTTGATGTAGCAACAGAAGTGCAGAAAGATCATAAAGGTGAGAAAAAGTTCTTTCCCTATTCTACCAAAAGATTACCCTATGCAGCTTCCACCTAGTTCCACAGTACAAAATGAAGTAGTAAAGAGCTGACCTTAAAACCAGAAAAACCTAGGGACAGGGCATGTCTGTCACAAACTGACTAGTGATGACCTTTCACTGCTCTAGGCAAGCCTCTCAAGACCATGAGTTGCAGAGAAGATGCCATCCTGTATTAGTAGAAGGAATTTCCTCATCTGGGACTTCCCTGCACTACTGATATCAAAGGTCTATACAACTGAAACGGAATTATGGAATACACATGCATAGCATATAATTTTAAAATATTATGCCCATCAATTTAGTTTTAGAGAGAAAAATTAGATGCCTTTGAGTTTTTTGTAATAGCTTTTTTTTCCCCCCAGGAAATGTTAGGTTTCATATCTGTGAATCTTATACCACATGGATTCATAGTTGCCATCATAACTGCAAAGACTGGGAGTCTGGTCAGTTCCTACTTCAAGAATTAACGAGGTTTAGATTTTAAATGAAACTTAAGAATGAGAGATCAGGAAAAATCTGAAGAACCAAAAGCATTATTTCCATAGAGAGATAAGACTAGGAAAAATGGAAAGTAGCTTCAAGCATTTTTTAAATTCATATATAGCCAGACAAATTCTAAAATCAGAAATTAAAATACTTCGAAATTCACATACTTATATCTAATAACAAAAAAGTGGTGTTCTCAATTTTCATTAGGATAAAACTTTTCACTCCATGCTTCTCCTTACAGTTAAAGAAGTAATCCTTTGGAAGCATTTGCTGTAAATAATTCCTCCTTTTCCCTTAAAAAGCACACTCCATCTGCATCTTTAGGCCTTTTCTTAACAATTTGCTAGTTTATCCGCTGCCATCTTTGATAGCTATGTTAAACATTAGTTAAGAAGAATCAGGAACAATAGAAAGAGAGAAAATCTTAAAAAAAAACAACTGACTTTAAAAGTGCCTGGCAATATAATCATCTCTAAAAAATAAAAAAAGGAAGCAAAGACTATGTTGCATTGCCACTTTGCAAATATATGTTTCAGAGTAAGAATGGCAACTTTTGCTGGCATCCAAATCCAGCCTTGAGTGTATTTACTCATGATTGTGTTTAATTTCATATTGCGATGATTAATCAGAAGGAATGTCTTTATTTTCTGCTGTTTTAACTACAAGAAATGATCTCTTCTGTTTTTATCCTATTATAAGGATCGTTACAAAAATGGGAAACAATTAACACTGGGTTTAATGCCTGAATGCTATAGAGCTGAAGTAATTGCACTCAAGGTCTGCTAACTTTTTAATCAGGCATTTGGTTGCAAGCTGCTCGCAATTGATTCTGAGAAAAGAACTAACACAATCTAAGGAGGAAAGCAGGTGTGCCAAAAAGCAGGCATGTTGGCAAAACAAATGAAATAATTTAAAAGGGAAAAGAAGCAAAAACCAAAGAGGAATGCTTGTCAGCAGGCTATTTACTTGGCTCTCCCTGTGCCTGAACAAAGCCAGTCGGGGTGCACAAATAGAGGACTGAAAGCTCCGCTGACCCACTGCTTTGGAAGGGTGGTACAAAGATTAGCAGTCAGGAGTCATGTCCCTCAGAATGTTAGTGAATCGAGTTAATTAACAGAAGAGACTTGAAATTTCCATATTCAGTAGGGTAAAGACACCATCAGAGGTTTCAGGAATTACATTCTAATTAGAAAACTTCCCTGTTCTCAGCATCCTGGCTATTCTTTGAAAAGCAAATTTGGTTAGGTACTTTGTTCTCTCTCTCTCTCTCTCTCTCTCTCTCTCTCTCTCTCTCCCCCCCCTCTTGTGTGTGTGTGTGTGTTTCTGTCTCTGTCACACACACACACACACACACACACATGCCGAAAAAAAAAAGTCCCAGTGTTTTCACCTGAAAAAGAATGCTATTTTCTGTTTTATTTTTCCCCCTCTAATTAGACACACTCTCCTGCTAGGTAAGTTACTCCTTAAGAGCAAGTTAGGCCCTTTTGAGGTATATGTATTCCTCCACACTATGAAGCAACCCTTTAGAAAATCCCCTCTGCAGCCACTATAAGAGCAGTCTAAAAAAGTTAATGCACTTTCCAAAAAGGCCTGGACTCTTTCCATGTAAAATTACACTGAGGGATAATCTAGACAAATAAAATTGAACATTAGAGGAAAGTCTATTCCATTCTGCAAATTCACTTGGTGCCTTTCTGTTCACTGGCTAAAGATTAAAAATTGAAATAAAAAAAATTAAAAGCCCTTAAAAAGAGATAGGCAAAGTGGTGACATGCCCAAGAATGCAGAGAAATCTAGACAGTCAACTATCATGTTAAACTGGTGGGCATTTCAGTGTTCTGTCTCCACAAACCACACAGGTTCATTTGGCTCTGAGGAGCTCCATCAGGATAAAAGCAGGTCCAAGTTCCTCTATCAAAAGCTCAAATCAGAGTTAGAGGAAGGAGACAAAGAATACAATAAATAGACCTTTCCTGATTCAATGCCCTCTGTGCCTTTTAATTAGGTTGACTTGCCTGGGCCAACTGGAAGTTTTACTTTCATGCTGTCGTGAAATTCCCTCAGGCCCTAAAGAAAGTACCTAGAGACCAGTGAATTTGAACAGTGGTAGCCAATTACAGTAGCCTCTATCTGAGCTCCAAACAAGTCTGGAAGTGTCAGCTAATTTGTGTATATCTTCCACATCCATTGAGGTCTCCCTTAGCTTCACTTACTGAAAACAGCTCTCCCTTAGCCACCCCAGCATCTGTTGTTTGGAGGTGAAGGGCTAATAAAAATGAAAGAAAAGAACCTGGCACCTGGCCACCTGCACACAAGGTCCCTTAATCATGGGGGACTCTCACATCACTGTGATCTGGAGCAGTTCAGGAAGGATGCCAAATGGGAGGGGAACAAAGAGACTGGCAGCATAGGAGTCCCTCGGTGGCCCAAATCTCATCACAAGGATGACTTTTGCCAGATTTGCAAACATGCTCTTTCTAACTCCAAATGTGACTTTGAAACCAAATTTCCCATTCACTGTGCAGCATTTAACAGCATTTGGAAATCCAGCTATAGAGCCCTGAAGTGGCTCTTCAAATGCCAGTAGAGTCGGATGCTTTTTCGTGACATCTTCAAAGGATTCACAAAAACATATCCCATCACACCACCTCCTGTCAAGAGGAGGCATGTGAAGGATTCCTAAGCCTGCTAGCAGATTTATGAGTGTTCTACATCAGTGTTGTTTTCAATTTTGTTTTTGTTTTTTTGCAGCACTCACTCTTCTGTTGTTTATTATAAGTGTATAATGCTTATTCTGCCAATGACAGCACATCAAAGGGATCTTCCAGGAAGAGAAGTCACTTTTATTTTCTAGTGGAGTGGTGACAGCCTTCCTTTATTTTTTTTATTAAATAATGATATTAGTTCTCTAACACAATAAGACATCATTATATATGTTGTTCTAAGTGATGCCAGAATATTTTCTATTCTAAGGAATAAAATGTTTGTCCACCTGTACCCTTAAAAAGTATAAGAATAAGAGATAAGTATTAGACAGATTTAGTAGTTTGGGTGCCCTTTTTCTCTCTTAGCCTTCACCCTTTCCCCCTGTGTCAGCAAGCACCCTAGCATACCCAGGATGCTGCTAGCACAGGTTTTTAATCTGCTTTTCTAAAGGAAAGCAACTCAAATAGGGTTAACCATCTTACTTTAATCAAACATATATCATTTACTTAGTTCAGGGGAAAAGTCAGCACCCTGAACTTCAGAAAATACAAACAGAAATTACAAGCAGACCAAAAATACAGAGAAAATAACACAATTAAACAGACAGGGCTTCTAGCTATCTGACCACTGCATACATAATTAGTTACCAGAGAGAAAAGCACCAACATCTGGGTTTTTTAAGCCAGGGGGCTCAACAGCTACCCAGAGTCTCATCTGGCCAAATCACATAGTTCTTCCCAAAGTGAACCCCAAAGCAAAACCTCACCTCAAAGGTATATACAGCCTTCTCTAGAGTCAGAGGACATTACAACCCTCAGTGTCTTACTGCCTAATTACAAAGTAACAAATTGTGGGCCTTCCTGAAAAACACACCTCCCCTAAGCAAGCTTCTCCTGTTGGCTCTGTTCTACCCTTCAGCAAACTGCTCCCATCAGAGGTTCCATATGACAACATTCAGCCTATTAGGGAGCAGAGTATATGTTCAAATCAGGGAAGGTCCTCTTATTCACTTAGGCTTATTGAGGGGCAGGGAACATCTTAAAATTTCCTTATCATTGTACCCTTCCCCCCCAACTTTTTAAATTTTCCATCTAAGAATGTAAATACAAAATGACCACACATTAGTCATTTAATTTAGAAACCTGTGTTTTGAGATTTCTGAAGCTCTTTAATGGATCATGGCCTACAATAAGTAGACAATACTACATTCTGAAGAGTAATATTTATTACTACATGTTTTTAGGTCATATTCATTCTCTTCATAGGATCATAAAGTTAAGAGCTGAAAGGTACCTTAGAAGGTCCTCTAGTTGAATTTTCTGAATTGCAAGATGAGGAAAGTTAGTCGTAGGTTAAATGACTTGCCCATGGTTACATGGCCAATCAAGTGTCAAAGGAAGGACTTGAACTAGAATACTCATGACTACAGGTGCAGCACTCTATCTACTCCACCAGAATGCCTCTCATTCTTCTTTATGGATTGTTAAAAACAAAAAGACACATTTCCTTGTCTACTCATTTTTATCTTTCCTCTATCCCATCAATCACCCGAATGACAACCACTGGTGGATCATTCATTGCAAAGATGACTGGCTTAAAATATTATAGAGCAATGTTAATCAAAGTCAGAGATATCCTTCCTACCCAGGGCTTGAGTTAAGTGTCTTAGAATGGAGGTAGGAAAAGAGTGTGGAGTTGAAGCAAGCAAGGATATTCCTTCTTCTGAAGGTTCCATTAAATAGATACATAGACAAATTCCTCTGACATATAAGGCACCTGAGCAATGTGCTAGGGGATTAGGGATGAATATACAAAGATAAAAATAAAAAGATAGAACCCCTAAAAGCAGCTTATTATCTCACTTCCCTTCTTAAGATAGGAAAAATTTGTCTTAGAATGCATTTCTATTTTCTCCTTTTCTGTCTGTACTTTTTCCTTACTTCATCCTTCCACCACCATCCTCTGTCTCTCCCTTTACTTCTCTCTATATTGCCTGACCTGGATGATTTAGATGTCCACAAGACAAGAAATCTGACTTCTCTTGGAAAATCGAGAGGTTTTGTTTGTTTGTCTAGCACTGAAGCAAGAACAAAAGAACAAATAGACCCAAGTTCAGGAGACGTTAGGGCAGAGTGGGGATGGTATCATTCCTGGATGGAAGTGAAGGCATAGTTTCTTCATAGGAAGTTACAGTAGCCAGAGCTTCAGAAATAAATACTTTCAATTTTCAAAGGGAAAGGAGGCAAGCTCAGAAGCATCCCTCAGTTTCTTCATCCAGTTTTCATTTTGAAATTTGAAAATCAATCATATACTAACAAATCTTACTATATGCCAGAGAAAACCTGAAAGCATTTGTTGGGATTAAGTGTGTGTATAGTGAATAATTTTGGAATGGAAAACCAACTCTTCAAGGGGACACTTGGTTTCCTAGTCTTTGAAAATGGAAAGCACTCACTTTATTAAAACAACTTCAAAAGGATCTGGGGAAAGATTAAAAATTATTGGTTGTCCATGGGTTTATAGTATGAGTTTCCCTCCACCCATCCAATTTCCAAATCAGTATACATTTTATTCAGTTAGATGGGTAGCACAAGAGAGAAAATGGTGGGCCTAGAGTCAAGAAGACTTTAGTTCTAATTAGACCTCAAACACTTACAAGCTTGGTGAGCCTGGACAAGTCACTTAGCCTCTGTTGACCCAGTCTCACACAAAATGGGAATAATAACAGTGCTTATTATCTGACAGGGTTTTCATGATGATCAAATGCAATAATTTTTTGCTTATTTTCTTGTGCCAGTGATTTCATCCAAAGAATGCTTCATATTCCCCATGATGTTTGTTCCCATGGAGAACGGGACCCACATTGATGAGATCATAGATCCAAGGCTGTATTAGTCCCATGATCAATCAACCAATACGCATGTATTAAGCACCCAGTACAAAATTCTAGGCACTGTCCCAACCCCTGGGGCTAAAAAGACAAAAGTGAAACAGTTTCTTTAACTTATAAAGAACTTAGAACAGTACATGGCATATCAGTGTATGTGTGTGTGTGTATACATATATGTGTATATATATATATGTGTATATATAGATATAGATATATTTGTATATATAAAACGTTCTAATACCAAGAATCTTATGATTAATATTTCCAAAGGAAATAATTTACTATTTAAAAATGTTAAAGTCAATAAGTTAATAAAAAACAATCTGCTGCATTATTCTATTACTTTATTTGAAATTTTTCATGTCAATTTGAACATGGAAATCCATTGAATCAGAAAATTTTAAATTCTACTTTTTCCTTTTATAAGGTAGGTTAGGCTGAAGTATCCATGTATATATTATAAGGGAAATTATTTTAAATTACCATTTGTATCTGATCTTAAAACGTTATATAACCTTTAATTTTAAAAATCTAATACCAGACATTTCTGTTATAAATTATCCATAGGGTAGTAAACTAGAATTGTACAGTCAAGGGCTTTCAAAAATGTAGATAGCAACTTTTCTATCTTGAGATCTATTTATATAGTACTATTTGGATATCACCCAAATGAAGATCCTTACAAGAGACACTGTGTTCCCTAACATCCTTGCAGCTGTGAAAATAAAGAAGGGGAACACTTTGGAAACTGACTATAGATTATTTTAATATACAAACATTCATTTTGTGCACTTTTTTACATTTCCCTGAATGAGCTATTTGGATTTACCTCCATTTTCACAATAGATGTGTTCTTGAAATTTATGTTAATTCATTTTTTAAAATGTATAATTTTATAAATTCAGCACCTATTAATGTTGTTCAAAAGAGTCTCGAGGTGAATTATTTTATAAAGCAAAGAATTCATTGCCAATGCTCCCTAATTCATTTTATTTTGAATCTCATACTTTTCAAGATTCAGTTTTCTTAAATATAAGCACTCTCAAATAGCTGAAAGAATGGTCTATATCTACATGTAGAATGTATAGAGAGTTGAGTCACAAAGATTTTTGTTTGAGTTTATTGTTGGATATTTTTAAGCCACTTACATACGTACAAGGAAGATGTTGGAGTATGCTATACTACAGTGTGGTACAGTGATGAGTAGAAGGGCTCTCTCAACAGCTGACCAAAGTTCATTTCTCATATGACTCCTCAGTACTAAGGAAAAAAATATGGTGAATGAATATTGGGAATTAATGGTGATAAAACATAAGAAGATAAGCTAAATGTAACACAGTAGGGACAAAAAAATGATGATAGTCAAGATCAATTGCAAGACCAAAAATGATATGATGAATTGAGGAGACAGTAAGAGAAAGATAAAAGTGAGAAAGGTGTGAGAACTATTTAATTCCACATATGGAAATAGAAAGTGAAAGAATTTTTTGAGGTCAATAATAAAGAACTTAAAATTAGTAGGATTTGTGTTACTAAAAATCTTTCACCAAAGCCCTCCTATGATTCTTCATCATATTAAAGAATTATTCCTATGTTCTCAAAAGCTATGAAAATGGGGGGGCGTGGTGTATTCTGATAGTTACTACTAAGCGTGGAAAGACTTCAAGCACTGGCCTGGTGACCAGTTTTCTTCAGATGACCAGTCTTCATGCTTTTGGAAAGATTCACCATTACCAAATTAGGCCTCAGGTAATTCTAGGTGTTTTTTTTTCTTTTTAAATTACCACAACAAATTAAAAAGATCATCTATTAAGGAGCAGAGAATTACACCGTATGATTAAGAGGGCACTCATAAGAATGAAATCACAGTTCCTTAAAGTAAATGACTATATAGTCAGGCTAGCATAAATAACTATGGGAGAATAGCAAAGGCTAGAAAATGCTGGGATGGGACCACTTCGAAGGTAAAGGTAAATAATAATAATTTATATACCATGTTAATGTTTATAAAGCACTTTATAGATTTTATATCATTTGATCCTCATAACAACTCTGTGAGAAACATGCTCTCATTACCTTAATTTTACAGAGAACGAATCCAAATGAGAGATTGATTCATATAGCTAGGAAGTGTTTGAGGCCATATTTGAACTCAGGTTTTCCTAAAGCCAAGTCCAATGTTCCATTCACTATGGCATCTAGCTGCCTCATAGTATCATATGTTGCTATAAATGTTCCTGTTCACAAAGAATATAAATGTTACTGTGGAATACATTTATAAAGTCATGAAGCAGATGATATATAAGCTTGATGTGGGACTCATTCTAGATGGAAAAAAATGGAGTAATAAAACAGTATTATTTGTCTGCTACATGTCAGAGTCATGTCCAGGCAGTACTAAACATGAGAAGCTATTTTTGATGAGAAGCAAGTATATGTAGGTAACAGATGAGGAGAGAATGACCAGAAAAACAGGCAGATCTTGGATTCAAGTGGATCAGCGTATCTACCCAATAGTGGAGTTCTCCCAAGGAATATTTGGGGATTTTAGCCACAATCCAGGCTCTGACTACCAAGTTACTTTGACTACCATAATGACAATGAAGTTTAAGTTCTAACAATATTATCTGGGTTTTCTAAGGCAAAGGATTTGGGGAGGTTTGGGGAAAAGAACAAAGTCCTCATTATCTATACAATTCTCCATTTCATTTTGAATGTATGCATGGCCAGAGAAGAAATCAATAATATTTTTATTTTGTTTCTAATTTTATTGCTGGGGTTAGGAGATCTGTATAGGGAATTCCTCATAAGCAATTTATATCCACCAGTCTGGATCACCAGTTTGACTGTAAATTATAATCTTGCAGAGCTTCCTGGAGTACCAAGAGGTTATGTGACTTTTCTATGGTCATATAACTAGTATATATCAGAAGCAGGACTTAAACCCAAGTCTTTCTGAATCCAAGCCATCTCTCTGTCCTCCACAACCTGCTGCCTCTCTTAGCAACACCCATATACTCTAAAAGAGAATTAAATAAATACTTATTAATGTATACTATGCTAATAAAACTTTCTGATACTTACGCAGTCCAACAATCAGAATAGATCATAGGATATTATATCATATTATATTTCAAGATAAGAGAAACCTTAGAGGTTAAATAGTCCATTCACTTCATTTTGTAGACGAGAAAAGTGAGGCCCAGAAAACTTGAATGTTTTGCCTAAACTTATGTTTATCACAAATATCTTTTACCTTTTGAAAAAATATTTTTTTCAATAATACTACAAAAAAATAGAGTTCTGATGATGCCAGGAGAAGAGGAAAAATGCAAATTTTAAATTGGAAAAATCAAGGGAAATTTTAAGAATACATTTTTTTCTACATGGATCTGAATCTAGAAGAAGTTTCTGTGTGTGTCCAAATTGTGATATAAGGGATATTCATTATATTGAGAATTTTGTTTTGATAGGCTAACTTCTAGTTTAGATCAAATTATCATTATACCACAATTTTTAATCTTTTTATGAACTAAAATGTCTAAATATTTTAGAATGTTGCTAATGGACTATCTACTGTCTACTTCTACAGATAATGTTTCTATATTCCTTTCACCTGTCTGGGCTACTGAGTTGAGATATCCTTACAACCTGACAGCTCTGTCATGAATCCTATTACCATATCAGAATCATTTAATACGATCTTAAAGCAACTAAGCTCTCCTGCTTCCCCCTCTTTCACACAGAGTTAACTGAGAAATCCAAAGCCCTTCTTATTAGAAACACCAATATGGTTTGCTGTTTTGAAATAATTCACCTTTAGAATTATTTACTAATTAAAACTGCTTTACCATCAAGAAATCCCTTGAGGTTTAGCTCTTGTTTCCCAGGGTATGGGAGCGTGAAATCAATGGCAGAACAAAATATAGCACCATAATTTGCTTCTGTCAGTTTAAATGAAAAGGTTTGAAGTGAACTTGTGAAATTAGTTCACAATTTTTTTCCACCAGTAAATGTACTCCAAGTTCATTGTGAACTAAATGAATTCATCCACTGACTCCTAACTTTTATACCAGAAGGCACGGCTGAAATAATTTTCTGTAAAATAAAGATGAGATGAGAATGGAAATACCAACTTTCAAGTGTTGCATTTGTAAAGAAGAAGAGCGCTCTAGATATTCAATACACTGCATTTTTAGGCTATGTTATAATGTGTGTCTGCGTGGTAACCTAGAAATGATTTCCTACAACAGATCTGAAATGACATTAGAATCACAGAGTTTTAAAGTTATACACGGCCTTGGAGCCAATCTAGTACATTTATTTATATTGCCAAAGTTACAATCTCTTAGAGCTAGCAAATGAGTTTTGTCCTTTGTCTGGGAGAAAAATATGTATATATTTTTAATACAATGTTGTAGCATGCTAGAAAAATGGAACATTGAGACACCTTAGAATACCAACCTTATCTATATCTCTACCTATAAAAATATAAGTATGTATATCTATAAGATGCAATTTGCCTACCCCTCCTCTGCTTAAGAGGGTACCTCGAGTGAGAACCAAAAGTAAAATACAGCTAGATTTCATAAAGAATATATATGATGGTGGGGAATCACACAAAAAGTCAATTTTACTTATTTCAGAGCTTTATGTCCTGCTTCTGAACGATTTAGGACCTTTTCCTCCATCCTAATAATTTTCCCTGAGAATAGGCTGGAGACAATTAAAGAATCAGATCCACATAAAGAAAAAATACAATTTTAATTTTTTCCCTTAATTTTTCTGTTTTAAAATTTGTTTTTTTTCTTCTCCTAACATCATCAAAACCCTATTTTTGTAGTATAGCACAAATTATTATAGAATTTTTTTTTCAAAAGGTCTAAGACATTTGTGATAAATATCACTTTAGGTAAAAACCTTCAACCTTCCTGAGCCCCACTTATGTATAAAATGAAATTATGGGACTATTTGATCTCTAAGGTTTCTCTTATACATATACACAAATGCGCACTTGCATGCACACACACACACACACACACACACAAGCACAAATACAAACTTTCAAAACTAAATGTCTAAAAAAATACAAGCACAGGGCCAATTCCCAGCTGATTTACCAGTTTGTATTGTGCCCTTTAGTAAATCACTTAACCTTTTTATTCAGCAAATTGCTTGCTTGGAAAATGGAGATAATCTTAATTTATGGCACCTAGATAATTAATACTCATATCCCAATATGAAAAGTCAAATAATTATCCAAAATATTTTAAACTTTATCTCTTATTCTGTGATTTGAAGGTAAAGGGATCCTTCAAATGTCCAAGAAAAAGAAGAAAGAAAAGAAATCTAGGCAGAATCTGATATCCTGAGGGGAGA
This sequence comes from Gymnobelideus leadbeateri, assembly GCA_011680675.1. Lineage (NCBI taxonomy): Eukaryota > Metazoa > Chordata > Mammalia > Diprotodontia > Petauridae > Gymnobelideus > Gymnobelideus leadbeateri. The sequence goes on from WOXC01003918.1 coordinate 1,406,650, forward strand.
TAAAACATGTTGCTGAATTAGCACTGTCTGGGAAAACCTAAGGGAACAAAGATATGTTGTCATTTGATTTTTTCAATGACAAAAAAAAAAAGATTTAAGATCTAAAAGATGAAAGTTACCTTTTTATATAAAATATTATTACCAATAGCATACTAATCTACATTTGAAAAATAAAATGCAATAATTTTTTACATAAAACATAACAAATGGACCAGCCCAAAAATTCTTTGAGGAGAGGATCAGTGTTTTATTTTATCTCTTACCATGCTACCCAGAAACACAAGCAGATATTCTAAACTAAAATAAATTGTCCATGCCACAGTGGTGCCATAAAGCCTTTTTTCCACTACCTAGCATTTTGGGTAATTTCTCCAATTCACAGCTAACCATTGTGAATGGAAAATACTTTGAAGGTACAAAAGATCCCCAATTATTTAAGACATAAATATTCCAAAATGGCTAAAGCTTCTTAGAGAACTCATTTCTTCTTGTCTTCCTTTATACCACATATAGCTTATCTGAATGAAAATCATCAATCTTTTAAGTCAATTGGAGCTCCTTGCATGGATGAAAACCAAGGAGCTTGGAGAAAGATAAGAAAGAGAACCAAAGATTTTCAACTGCAATCTTGTTGGCCGAGTGCACCACATTCATTAAATCTCACTGCTCTGGAATTCATGGGCCAGCTCCTTAGTAATGGATAGTATAACATGAACACTGAATTGGTTATAGTAATTTTTATTTTAAGAGGATCTGCTTATGAACATTTTCAAGAAACATTCCACTGAATTTCTGATGCTTTCATTTGCATGCATGCATAAGAAACAATTGCTCACATTTTAACACAATTTTTATTGACTATGATAAATAAGAAATTAAATATGGTGAGTTGCTATGGGACAATAGAAGTTTGTAAGAATGAAATCATATAAAGACGATATTAAGAGTTGTCCCTCTTAATTGTAGAAAGAGAATGAGGTTGCTACTTTGAATACATTTTGTCTTTGCTAGGGCAAAGTGGAGAGTTGTCAAGATTTTGAAGTACCATGCTTTTCCATATTACAATAGTAGTATCTCTATGCTTTGTAATTACTCTATATGTAATATAGATTCTATAATCTATGAGATTATAGATAGTTCAGGGAGAACTTTTAACAGCATCCAGTCCAAAGGCTGCCTTTTATGAATGAGATTAAAAGACTTGCTCAACATCATGCCAGAAGAAAGTGACAGAGGCAGATTTGAATTCAGGTCCTCTGATTCTAAATATAGCACTTTTCCTCTATGTTATTTACACTTACAAGGCTATTCAGACATGTCTACCCAAATCTTCTTTGTTAGCAATTTTCAGGTTAAAAATACTTTCTGACAGACAACTGTCAGCAACAATGGGAAGGGCAGAGAGGGGATAAAAAGTTTCTCATATATGCTCCTCAAACTTCTTGTTTCTAACTTAAACTCTATGGAGAAATAATAAAGTTAATTTTAGCTCCCCCCACAAATCTAATGTAATGGTAATGTAATTTGAATTTGAAGATCCCTTTGTATTGGCAAAGGTAACAGGTACTTAGCACTTAGTAATTAATCAAGCCTCTGCTGATGCCATAACAGGAGGAGGCTGAACAGGAAACCCTTGCTGCTGATGTGACAGGAAGGGGCTGAATAGGGAGGAACAATATTGTATATAAGAAGCCCCTGCTAGGTCAGACAGATCTTCTTAGAGCCAGGTTCTGGAGGTTAAGGAAGTGAGGCCCAGGCTGGGGAGAATGATTTTTATTTTGAGAACCTAGATGAAGTGATTTTGATTCTGGGAACCAGCTGAAACTTCTGCTGAGTTGGAGGGCCAGCCAGAGCTGCTGAGGATTTCCAAGGACCAGCAGGAGCTGCAGATGGCTGAGGAAGCTTCACTGTGGTGCCAGTATTTTATCTGTTTGTGGCTTTGTTAAGTCTTGACTTCCTGGGAGCAGAGACTGTGAAGGATTTAAGTTGGACTGGACCCTGTGAACTTCAGTGTGGAGCAGGACTTAACATAGAGAGCTGGGCAAGGAACTAGGAGCTGTCTGCCTTTGAACCCAGATGACTGTTTGGTGGATTCAAGTAGGAGCTACCTACTGTGAGTCAAGATGAAAAGACCTCTCTGTGGTTACTGAGTAGTGATGAAACTGTGACCAAGGGGTGGATGGCTTGTGTATTTCCCAATACCCCTTAAATTTAAAGGGTACTGAATAGTGACTGATGACTGAGTAGTGACTGATGCCTGAAGAAGTGACTGATTTGTAACTTAGTGTGCCCCATGAGTGGAGAACTTTGACTACTGTACTTTTTGACTAAGTACGATTGACTGAGTTGATTGAATGATTCAGTTACTAAGTGATTGATTTATTAAATGATTATACTTTGTTCAAAACTATGTGACCACTGTGGTGAAAACTATGTGGCCATTTTCTGTGATAAGTTGTTGTGAATGCTATAGTTTGATTTTCTGTGATAAGTTGTAATATTGTGAATACTGTACCTTGATTTTCTGTGAATGTTTTGTTCTGATTTGTTATTGAATAGAGTATTCACTATACTATGTAATCAGAACCTTGAAAAGCTGTTCACAGCAGCATTCTTCTGAAAAGCTGCACATGCTGGCTTTACATCATGGGAGGTGGTAGCTTCAAATGAAAGCTAGGTGATAACTTTTAGGGGATACAGTGGAGAGAGTTAGATTACATGCTTCATATGATTACCAGCCTTTTATTTTATGAATCTTATAAGTACAACCAATATGCACTCATATAGTTTCCCTTGGTAATATATAAGTTCTTTCAGGGCAGGCATATTATTTTTTTCTTAGTATCTCCAACACTTATTAAAGTATGTGGCACATATTGAGTGCTTATTAAATGCTTTTTGTTTGACAATGTTGTTGCTTTGACTGTTGAATCATTTCAGTTTTGACTCTCTGTGACCCCATTTGGGGTTTCTTTGGCAAAGATACTAGGATGGTTTTCCATTTCCTTCTCCAGCTTGTTTTACAGGTAAGGGAACTAGGCAGACAGGTTTAAGTGATTTGGCTGGGATCACATAGCTAGTAAGTGTCTGAAGCTGCTAGTAAGTCTCTGAAGCTGCATTTGAAAGCATGTACATATGAACCCAATGTAACTGCTCTATCCAATAAGCCACTTACCTAGTCTATCCACTGAGCCACCTACCTAGCTGCCTTATCGATTGATCTAGATTGGACTATATGAGTGAGATATTTAATTTTAAAAGCATTTATTATGTGTTTACATATGCCTGGTAATATGCTAAACACTAGCCATGCAGATGTAAAATGAGCCAGTCTCTGCTCTCAAGACACTGACTTCTAATAAAAGAAAAAAGACCATGTAAGTTAGTGGTGCCTAGAGATGTCTCTTCTGGTCAGAGAAGACATATGGCTACTATATGGAGCAACAGGTCACTCAGCAAGCCAATAAACAATGTTTCAGTGCCTTCTTTGTGCCTGGCAATGTATTAAGTATTGGGGATACAAAGAAAGGTAAAAGACAATCTAATGGGGAGGCAAAATGAAAATAACTGTGCACTAATAAGCTACACACTGAATAAACTGGAAACAGGAGAATAGATTAACATCCCATTTCTAGAAGCAATGATATTAATGGCAATATTGATTGCATTACTGTTCCATAGCAATAAATGAATGAGCAAGAAGAGGGCTGGGTTGATTTATGGCTAAATACAGTGACCTCTTACCTATGCATATAGCATGGCTCTGAGGTTCCTTCCAACTCTAAAAGTACATGATCCTGTGAATTGTAGACAACTAACTTAATTAAATCTTTTGAGGTACCAAAGAGACCATGCATCTAGATACAGCCTAGTGTGTCTACTATTTGAGCTGTTTTGTTTTTTGTGGGTTTTTTTCTTTGTTTAATCCATGAATTTCTTAAGGGATGCAATTTAGGTATCAATGTATTTGAAAGGTGAAAATTACAAATTAGCAGAGAGTAGTTTTGGCCACACTATCTCTATTATCTTTTCCTCCTTGCTCCCCGACTTTTTTAAAAACATAGTTTTCTTCCCAAGTTTTTTGCTCCCACTGATAGATAACAGAAGCAAAATCTTTGGAACTGAACTAACTTTGCAGTTATTTTATTTTAAGTCTGAATTATCTAACTTAAGTTGAATGTCCTTGGGGCAAAGATCTGGATACATACAGAGTCAAGTTTCCTGCCATAGTTCAACAAGATAATAAATAATGAAGTGAATTGAAAATGTGTAAATGAAAGCAGTTTGACAGAAATGGAGACTCTTCTCAGAAAAGTATACAAAAGTATTTCCTAATAAGCTACAATAATCTCATATGAGCTGTGTTTTATGGGGAAAGGTAAAAAGAAAGGAGAGAAGATGGTCTCATGAGGTGGGAGAAGGTACTTTAAATGGCATAGCAGTGTCTGAGGTTGGAAGTATTTTATTATACTCTTCTGGAAAGCCCCCACTCTCCTAGAGGCATAGACCTTCTTTCCCACCTCTTCCCTTCAGCTATCCCTTGGGCTAGACTTTCTCTGACTCAACACCTTCACTCTGCCTCCTGGGTAGGATGGGGCCTTTTGAATCTGCCAGGGAGAGAACAGTAAGAGGGTAAAATTGCCTGAAGCTAAAGGTTAGTGACTTACTCTTCTAACTCAAGAAGCCTCATCTCATCACTTAAAAAGTAGCTTAAACCTTTGACTATGGAAATGATTCATATTCATATGACTTGATTTTCTTCTCTGCTTTTGAGGAAGTTATGGAATAATAAACTAAAAAAAGATCATCTTTCATTTAGTTCTAGACACCCCCCAATCCCCCGCAAGGATGATCCTGACATTTGTGAATATTTTTTTCCTGTCTCCTTCCTCCTTACCTCAGTCTCCTCCATCCCTCTATCCTCCTCTTCTTTTTCCTCCTCCTTCCATACAAACACACATACATACACACACACACACACACACACGTATATGTGTATGTATATATAATATAAACAAGTCATATATATAAACATATATGTACATATGTGAATGTATTCTCCAAATCTTAAATTTACTCTCCAGATATTGTGTTTTTATTTAAAGAAAAATCGGATCTATTCATTTAAACTACATATATTAGGTACAGAATTTAAAATGTACATATATTACTGTTTGTCCTCGGTTCTTGAGAAGGACCAATGATATCAAGAGGGTGCTGTCTTGACTTACAAATAGATTGGATTTGAGTGAGCTAGAGAGCTGTACAAAAGTCACTAGTCTCACTCTCTCCTCCAGTCATTGAAGTCTAGTGGCAAGGCAGGTAAGGATGACTGGCAATGCCCACAGATACAGTGGGAGACCTTGACCTTTTTAAACTAAGGTCTTTTCCAGGTTTCATTTCATCTAAGGTAACACCCATTCGGTAACTAAAGGCTAGGTAAGAATGGAGGTAAAAGGTAGCTTAGTTTGCCTTCACCAATCATTGTGGAAGGGATGAACACTCAGAGTTTCTGTCTATATAGACACCAATATATACACACACATATAACATATAAAAACCCTAAACTCTGGTCACAGTATTTTAAAATCTGTACATAATAACTCCAGTTTAAATGAATAGTTACAACCTTTTCTCATATAAGAAAATATAGTATCTGGAGAGTTAAGTTGAGATTTGAGGATATTTTCTGAGACTCAAAGCAAAGGGATCTAGCAAAGTGGCAAACAGCATGAGTAATAAAAAGCCATACAAATAATATAATACTTTAAAGCTGTATAACTGCTTCCATCTCAAGGGCTCAGAGAGCTTTACTTATATCAACACATTAATCCCTATAAGAACTACGTGTAGTGGATAGATAGTGTTTATTATTACCCCCATTTTGTCCTGAATTTGAAAATGTATTTTGCCTAGATCTGCATAGCAAAATATATGGTTCATTTAGACTGTCAAAATATGCAGAAAGTTTAGTTTAGATCAAAAAAGACTACCTTTAGGATGAAACTGCAGACTTAAAACTTTCTTCTTTCTTTGTATATGTATATGTGCATATACATACACACATATTTGTAAGAATTTGACTGTTGTATGGTACTGTACGGATTTAAAATGCTTCAAGAATGATCAGTTCCTTTCAGGATTTCTTATACATCAGGGTCTGCTGTTTCCTTAACCTGATTTCTCCCTCCACAAAACAGACTATATTCAGTCACAATGGTAATGGTAATGGTAATGGCTACATGTCTTGTTATAATATTAGAAAAGGCAATCTTCCTCATTAGGTAGGTATCATTTTTAAAAGGGGCAGGGGGAGCAAAAACCCTTTGATTTCTAGTTAAATGACCAAATACATTTTTAATCTAGTTGTGGCCAACTTTCTGGTGATAAACCTTTTCACACTCATCTAGGCTACTTGTCAGACAACTGATGCAATACTGGTTCTCAGTTTTATATTTGATATCTTTCCAGCTTGGTAAAGGGACTTCCAGAACTGTTATTCTATTTTCAGATCCTTCAGGAACCCAAGGTCATCTCCTTGCTCTAGTCAGGCAACACTGTAGGAGTTTAAAAGAGAAGTCTAAGAATACAGTATCAATTACTGATATAACTATACCACTCAGGAGAAACGTTATAAAAACCTATACAGCAAAAATAGAGCCACTGTATAACTTGAGTAGAAGTGTTGAATAAGTGTGGTAATTGAAGATCAAAATGAGGCCAGTTATCATTTCAACAGCAAAGATAGTTAAACATAATGCTAGTTAAGAGATCTCATGGACCAGGGGCTATCATGTTTTGACATCAATTCAGAAGGTGATAATGAGTTTACCTCAAATCTATTGAGCTATAAAAATAAACAATAATATTGTGCTTAGTAGTTTCCTTCCAAATATGTCAAAAGGACCTTTGGGATAGAGGGAAATATAAAGTGATAAGAATTATGCCCAACAAATACCCTTTTATGCATTTGCCCTTCTCACCTCAAAGTCTTTCAATAAAGGAAAAAGAACAAAACTTGCTGTTGTTTTTTTAAGCAATGGAATTTCTGCAAAGAAATGTGTTGATATTGTGAATTTCCAAACTTTTCCCTGTCAGTGTTAAACCAATATATTTTCATAATTATAAAAAAAATACACATTTCTGCAAGTTAATAGTTTTCTTTAGGATTAAATAGTATAGTCCCCAAGTACTGTTGAGTTTGGGGTTTTGGGGTTCTCAAGACCCCCAAGTAAAGTTTATTAAAGATTTGCCATAATGGGTAGACTCTTAAGGAGCCTAAGAATTTGTGATACTTGTGTTGACAAGCTGGCCATATTGAATCTCCTCTAGATTTAATCTCAGTGCCTTCATGAAGGCAAGATGGATCTTATACACAGAAAGACTGTGGGAGGGATCTAGAGGTGGTCTAGAGAAGGAGTTTGGGGAGGGTCTTGAGGAGGAGTCTAAGGAGCTTCTTGACCAGACTGAGGCCAGACTCTATAAATGGGATTAAGGGTGAGAAATAGTTGAAAGCTTCCTAGAGAGGATAGACAATGGAGGGCTAGGCTAGTTTAAGGGTAACAGATTTGAGTATAGGTATTTTGATAGGATCAGGGGTGGGAAATAGCTAGGTTAAGAGTAACAGAGATTTGGGCCTAGGATAATTCATGGCCTCAGGCAAATCCTCATCAAGTGGGATGATTTAAGGGTTCTCCCAGAACCTATAGCCTATCAGTACCAAATCTATAATTTTAAATACTACTGAAATACAATAAGGGCTAACAGACATTAGATTTCTAAGTTCTTTTTTTATTCTGAGTTTTCCATATACATGTCAATGTATGTATATGTTTACATATATATTTGGAAAATATTTGAATGATTTGGCCTATATATGTGTGTCTGTGTGTGTGTGTGTGTATACATACACTCAGACATGTTTGTCATATTTTTTTATAGCAAACAAATTATGCTGGGTTCAGTAAGGCTCTTTTACACTTTAATTTTTGTTTATATTAGGCCACAAGAGAAATTGCTGAAACTCACAATCAACTCACTTCTAAAAAAATTAAGATTTAGAGGCCACTTTTTGTACACTGCTTTTTGCCTATCAGTCCCATAATCAAGGTGTCAAAGAACTATATGAAATAAAGTTAGAAAGAACCTTAGCATCATCTCTAGAGGTGGGGAACCTCAGGCCCTGAGGACACATTTGACCTTCTAGGTCCTTGTGTGTGGCTTTTTGACTGAGTCCAAGTTTTACTGAACAAATCCTTTTATTAAAGAGATTTGTTCGCTGAAGTTTGGATTCAGGCAAAGGGCTACACTTGAGGACCTAGAGAGTCACATGTGGCCTCTAGGCAGCAGGTTCCCCACCCCTGATTGAAAACTCCTAATTGTAGAGAGCACTTAGTTTCAATTTGCTTTCAACACTTAAAAGATTTCTGGCCTCAAATTTCTGTATCTGCTTATCTGTAAATTGGAATAATAATGCCTACGTATCATCTGTCTCCAATGGTTGCAAAGATCAGATCTATCTTTCTACATATTTATGCATCCATATACATATATATGTACATACATGTATTTAAATAATTCTTTTCAGAATTTTAAGTGCCATATGAATGGCAATAGTACTGTTCTTATGAGAACAGGATAATAGTACTGTTTCTTATGAGAAAACTAAAACCAAGGGAAGTTGTGTTTGATTATGAGGGGGAAAAATGGAAACTCTAGGTTTGAAGCATATTTATAGTAAAGTAGTATTTCAGTGAAAACAAACAAAAAAATTCCAGCATTCAGTGGAAACTAAGACTAGTATGTAATACAAATATCTATTGGTTTAGTTGTTTTTCCTTTTCCACTTATAATATTGACTGTTAAAATTTAAACCTAATAATTCTGTGCAACATATTTTATAACTTGTTTTGGATTACATTCTAGAAAAAAAAATGTCATTTAGAAATTATTGTTAGGGGTGGCTAGGTGGCCCAATGAACAGAGCACTAAGCCTGGAGTCAGGAGGACCTGAGTTCAAATCTGACCCGAGACACTTAACACTCACTAGCTGTGTGACCTTGAACAAGTCACTTAACCCCAATTGCACTGCCCTCCCACCCTCCAAAAAGCAAAAATTAAATAAATAAAAATAAAGAAATTATTGTCATCAAAAACCAAATTACTTACATGGTAGCTCTTTGTGCATAGACTGTATTTCTCAAGTTTGTTTTAAATCATTTGTTTGGACTTTAGAACATATTTGCCCAATGAAATAATGTTACAAATAGTAACTAAGTTCCTATGCCATCATAAAAAAAACTATTCAACACTTAATGGAGATAAAATTCCATACATTTACAATGAGACTTTAAAAAATGTAATATTATTCCCTAAAGCAAAAAAATGAATATGATATGATCATGTGCAGATTCAAACAATGGGAAAACTAGCTTAATTAGAACAGTGTTCTGAATTTGGGGTTCATGAACTTTAAAAAATACATGTATTTTGAAAATTGTATTTCAATATAATTTACCTTTGTAATTCTATGTTTTTATTTTATTTTATTTATTTAGAAGTATGATTTTTAGAAGGGGTTTAGCAAACACACACACATTTTAAGAACCATGGAATTACACGTTGAGGAAGCAGAAATTTTTATGAAGATTCGATAAGAAATATCTGCATAATCATAATCTTTATGATACATTATTTAACTTCAAAACTCGAGGATTTCTCTTTCCTTAAAAGAAATGTAACACTAACTCTCTCATATGCCTGAAACACCCTCCCCCCAAACATCAAAAATACAAATATGTATACCAGTTCTATGACTTCATTAGTGTAAAGACTTTTCCCCAGCCTATGACATTCCTCTACTAATGTAAGTACTCGACAATGTATAACCTTAGAAAATTGTCTAGGGCACTGAAGGGTAAAGTGACTTGCACAGAGACTGGATTTAGGATGAATCTGTCTTCCTAACTCCAAGGTGGGTTCTCTATCTACCAAGAGGCTGTATTAGAATAATCTGAATAAACTGTTAGGGTCCATTAATTTGTTAGTGACATTTTAATTCTTGTGAGATGACAAGTGATATCAAATTATCCTTGGAAATTTCTCATATTTCTGGTACCCAAATTATTTTTGGAGACTCCCAGACTTCTCGAGTAAAGACTACAAGTTTAATCTGCACAGACTTAGTATTTTTGGTTAATACAATAGAAGAAAAACAAACAAACAAATGAAAACCTAGACAGGAATTGTGACAGTGTTAATTTTTTTTTTTTAAAGATAGCTAGGTGGCTCAGTGAATAAAGTGCTGGGTGTAGAATCAGGAAGACACAAGTTCATATCCAGCCTCAGACACTGACTATGTAATCCTAGGCAAGTAACATAACTTTGTTTGTCTTAATCCACTGCAATAAAAAATGGCTTTGATACCTTTGCCAAGAAAACTCCATGGATAGCAGTATAATATTAAGGGAATTTGAAGATCTTCCCTGGCCTTGAATAGACCCATGTGACCGGCTTTGAGCTTTGGCCCAGCCCACAGCTTGATTCACATGGAGCCCATGGTAGGAAGACATTGCTGAAACAGTGGAACAAGGAGAGAGAACAAGGCAGAGCTGAGGAGAGCTGGGAGAGAGCTGAGGCAGAGCAGCTAGGTAAGTGAGAGAGGGACAAATTTTGCCAAGGGGAGTTTGTTTGTGGGGAGGTCTAAAGGAGGAAAGGCTTGGGGATGTAGGTGCTTCCTGGATTAGTGATATGCATAAACTTCTTTGTTAGCATGGTGGAACTGGCATCTGAATAAATATCTTGGTTTTATATTTGAGGAAAAGAATTTATTATATTCTGTGATACAACCCTGGAAATATGTCTGCATATTCATAGCAGCTACTATGGGTATTGCATTGGCTATATAAGCAGTGACATGCTATGGTCCATGAGGTCATGAAGATTCAAACACAACAAAACAACATTGTTATTTTGGGGCAGCTAGGTGGCTCAGTGGATAGACTGCCAGGCCTAGAGCTAGGAAGATTTCAAATCTGGCCTCAGACTAACATGGATACCAAAAGGAAAATATGATCCTCCAAAATTTACACAATCATATCAGCAGAGGAGATAGCCAACAGAGAGAAATCCCACCGGACAGAATTAGAAATTTCTGGTAGAGGCAGAACTTAAGCACATCACTTTGGTCATTGACATACTGGACAACTCTGCACCTAAATGACAATTATCTTTCTCACATTCCACCATATATCACCGAGCTTCACAACCGGGTTTACATGGATTCATCACCCAATAAACTCAGAAGTTCATCAGCAGAGCTAGAAAACATGGAGTCTCTGCTTTTAAATAACAGTCTATTACAGGTTTTGTCTTAGGAATTTGATCGGTTCTTCTGGTTACAAATGTTAGGTTTGAAAGGCAATCAAAGGATGTTCTCATTTTATCCCAGGACCCCAAAGCTACTGAGCTACAGGCAGGCTTGACAACCTAGCAGTTCGTCTGGAGCAGCTTCCTCCGAGGCCATAGATTACACTAAAAGAATGAGACCACATTCTGCCCTCAGCATCATTCACAGTTAAGTGTATAATATGTTATACGATAAATACACCACCTAGCAACTATATGGCTACTGACCATCCCGGGTATTAAACTGGGAATACAGAAGAAGGGAATTATGGAAGAAATTGTTAACTGTGATGCAGAGATCATTAGTCTTCAGGAGGTGGAAACAGAGCAATACTTCACCCTCTTTCTGCCGCCAGCATTAAAGGAATGTGGATTGAGAGAATGAGAGATTTTTTTCCCCTTTCTTCACACTAGGTGTTTGACCCTGTTAAAGTCAGTTTCCTCATGTATAAAATGAGCTGAAGAAGGAAATGGCAAACCACTCTAGTATCTTTACCAAAAATACCCAAAATAGGGTCACAAAGAACAGGGGCTATTTTTTCCCTTTTTTCCCTTTCTTTGTATCCCTATCACTGTGCTTGGCACAGAGTAGATACATAATACATTCTAGCTGACTACTAACATATAGTAGTATATGTTCAAGTTTCATATCCTGGTGTGAAGGAAAGCGGCCTTACAAGACTCTCATTCAAATCCTGGCTTTGATATTTACTAGCTACATTTTGCTGAATGAGTCACCTGTGTGAGTCTGCTTCCTGATCTGCAGAACTGGAAAAACATCTGCAATGACTATTCACAAATGAGGGACATATGTAAAGAGTTTTGCAAACTTTAAATCGCTACATACAAGTCTGCTATCACTATTAAAGGCAGTTTAGTCCTTTGGTTTTGGGGAAAGGTGAGATCATTCATTGTCAGAGGGGCCAAATATTCTCTATGTTCTGATCTTCAAAAGTTCAAGGACCCATAATTTCATTGGTATGAGTACTCTTTTTTTCAATCAACACAGATCACAATACTCCTATAATGGTCTTCTAGAGTTGCTGTAGTCTAAAAATTTATCATCCTGAGACCAGTGCTCTGCTGTAGTCTCTTCTGATATTACTAGACTGGTGCTTCAAAGACAGAAACTCCATCCATCACCAGACCCACATTGAAAGCCTTTTTCATCTTGGTAGGATTTGCTGGAACTTGGCTTATGTTTGTATAGCCTTTCAGAATCCAGAATCACCTCTATGATGCCTTGAGGCACTGAAGTAGGAATTTAAAAGAAAGCTAAGGTCCTTTATTGTTTTGATTTTGTGATATTCATCTAATTGTCTAATTTCAAAGTTCTTTAATTCAGTATCATGCCAAATATAGCACAAAGATATGTACATACAATAACAGAACATGCATTTCCAACTAAGTTTCCCATAATTTTTTTTTGTTGTTTCTTAAACATTTTAAAAAGTCTGGGAAATACTGGTTTATGCAGCAAGTCAAAAACTGCCTCCAGGCAATTTTCACTTGCATAAATAGCTGTTACTGTGTACTGTAGTTCTCCACAGCACAATGGCCTTGGCTGTGTCAGTGATCATAACTTCACATGAATGAGCAATTCTCAGATAACTTAGCAAATTATGACACACAGAAGCACACACAAAGGATGGAAAAAATCTTTACTGTTTTCGAAGTTATTCTTTCACGAAGCATACTTATAATTCACATTTCCTAGAGTGTCTCCACTCTCATTAAGGTCTAAAAATATTAAGGCTAAGTTATGTCCAAAAGATAACATTGCACAGGAGAAAGAGTCCTAGATTTGAGTCATTAAAAAAAATACTAAATCTGAAACATTTTAGCAATTGACCAAGGGCAAATCACAACCTCTCAATGCCCTAGGCAACCCTCTGAAAAAAAAAAAATCTATAGAGGAATTGCCAGTCCTGTCAAGGGAATTCCTAGTACTTTTGAAATTACAAGAATTGGGGGGAGGGGGGGGCGCGTGGAGTTATGATCACTAAAAAAATGCATATTTAGCTTCCATCTTGCTTTCTCTTCTGAGTTTTGTTTTCATCAAGCCTTTTCAATGTTAATGTATCCTGTAGGAATTACTCATAAGTCTTCTGTATAATTTGATTTAATTGTATACAAGGAAGTTTGAGAGTCTAAGCAATGGAGACACAGATCCTAAATGGAACTTAATGTTAACTAATTTAGAAGTACCACCCATTTTTAAAGAATTATTTATTTGGATCAGAAAACCTGAATTGATACCAAGAATGATCTATATTAGAAACACATTCAGCATACGTAAAAGAGATAGGAACTCTGGGGGTCCAGTAAAGTTTACAGAAGAGTTCAATAATGGAAGCCCTGATATCATAACTTTGAGATATGAACTACTTCAATTTAATAATAAAAGCACAAGTTAAGCAACAGAAAAATAGAAGGCGGAAAAAAATTACTGCTAAGAATTGTTTCTTGCATTTATGTGGAAACAATTCCTAATAGAATAGATAGAATGATAGCCCTCTGAGGGTAGAGACTTTTTACTTCTGTACGATTTTGATTTTCTTTTAGTTGCTGGAAGAACTCAGGGAGTGATCTTGTCATTTCATTAGCTTAGAAAGTTCTCAGGCTCTAAGGAAGAAATTCCCAATACAGAGTACTGTAACCTGTTCTACAATTTATAACCTTAATTTCATATGGCACCTATCTGTCAAATGATTTCCCAGGTCTTTGATGGCCAATATATTTCAGAGGTCTTAAGGTAGGGTTTTAGCCACTACACCAACCTGCCTTTCTCACTTTTGTGTCCTCAGTGCCTACGGCAATGCCAGACACCACGAAGCCATCTAACAAATGATTGTTGATTGATTCTTATATAATACTATAAAATGTTATACTTTAGGGGAAAAACAAAAAAGCTTCAGTGTGGCTAGAATTACAAAACTGCACAGTCTTTAGTGTTTTGGCAAGTGAATCCTGAAGTCAGATCACCTGTTATTCTAGCTTCAAGTTCCAGAGACAAATAAAGCCTGAAGCTTGTTTCATAAACACATTCCCATCATTTCTTCTAAAATCTCCACAGGAAGAAATATATACAACCATCAATTTTATTTTCAGTTAATTGCTTCTTTTATGACATTAAAAATATAAACAGCTGTTAGAAAGACACCAATATGATGAACATTTCATCATCTTCCAACTACAAAGACAGTGTGGGAAATAGCAACTGGTTTCAGTTACACCAAAGAAGATATATGAAATGAATGACTTGAATAGCTCTTTTTAAGAACACATTAGATAGTGAACTGCACAAATTTGTCTCTTATCCATCTCTTAACTCCACTACAAGCAGTTCACTTCACAATCACAAATTCAACATCCAAACAAAAGAATCACAGAATGAAGTATCTAATATATAACTCAAATGGAGTTTTACATTGACTTAGAAATGACCATTCGACAACTCTCCTTTGGTAAGGGAAAACCCACCAGGATAAGTTAAGAATTATGACCATATTTTTGGCACTGTTAGGAAATATGCAGGCTGATTTTTAAAAAAATGTATGAGGCAGCATGTCATAGTGAATGATGTGCTCCAATGGGAATCAAAAGGACTTACAGTCAAATCTTGACTTATTACTTACTTTGTGAATGTGAGTAATTAATTAAATCACTTAACAGTACTGGATCCTCACTTAATTCTCTAAGATTGATTCCAATCAGCAGGCAAAATTCTTACCTTACATAACAAATTTGATTATAGTATATAAAAAGACTATCCTTGCATAGTTTTGGAAAATACATATTGGCTGAGAGTCTACTCTAAGAAGAGATTTTGTTTTACATTTTGAAGATTCTGTTTTTGAATAGTTAACATAAGAATTTTTTTTTCATCAAACCTCTAATTTAATCTACTTGAGAATTCTTAGTAGGGAAATTTCTCTCCTGATGTATCCTGGTGTTTTCTCAACCATTTAATCTAGACTTAGAATATTTTCAAGGATATGCATACTCATGAGATTTTGAAGGAATGTGACAAAGATGGTAAGAACTGGAAGATGATTGAAAAACCCACGTTAAAATAAATAATTTTATATGAAGGATGATAATCAGCCATTACCACTGGAAAAAGAAAAAAGAGGAATTAAATAATAATTTGATTAAAGCCTGCAAAAAGAAAAAGAAAAAAATGACTTACAGTAACTGATACTTAAAATTTCGGAAGGTTGTCTATAGGCTCTCTTTACAAAAGAATATGTAAAAAGGGAGTAAATAAACAGAATGTGTATCAAGAAATTTGGTTTTGTTCTTAGATCTGATAACAAAGAGGAAGCACACTTCAGTGAAAAGAATACTGGATTTGGAATCAGGACATGAATTTAAATTTCAACTCTGCCAATTACTACTTGCATGATACTGAATAAGTCACTCAACTTCTGTGGGTGTTAGTTTCATATAAGGGTTGAAATGAATGACTTCTTAAGACCCCTTCTAGCTCTAAGATCCCAAGATCTGTTCCTACTAAGTAGTTGTATGAGATTGGATTGAGTCACTTAATCTCCCCAGGTTTTAGTTTCCTCTTCTTAAAAACAACAGCATGATACTACATGATATTAATAGCTCTCTTCCAGTCACAAAATTCTGTTTTTTCGACAATTTTATAAAATCTCCTTGCTCAGCTCATTCAAGGGAGTTCTCTCTTCAAGGCAAGGGGAGACATCTGAAATAAGTAACCTATAAAAGTCATTTCCAGTCTATGAATTCTAAGTATAAATGATTATCCTTACTTCCTTAAGATAGTCACTAACTGTTCTACCACCTATATTTTTTTCAAACTATTTCCATGTGTTCATTCCAGTGTTCTTTGGGCACCTTTACAAAAAAGTTATTCATTATATTTTCTCTGGCTCCCTGAGCTGTATTCTTCAAGCCCTCCCACATATACTACAGAAATCCATGATTAACCGAATATTCTTTGTATTCTACTTAAATGCCAGAAAGTGTTATGATTTTAATGTGGTGGCATTCAAAGATGGAAAATCCTTCATGTGTCTTTAACTGTATGGTATGCATTATAAATCCAGACATACTCTAAATGAACTGTTAGTTCCTTTCCTTTACAAAATGCTCATTTGTTAATTTTCATAATCTTTTATACATTTTTGTACCACCACAGAAACTAGAACAGTGTTCAAACACCTAGAAAACAAACCGCTCACTCTAAAGAAGTCTTTGCAATGTTATAGAATATTGTTGTGTCACAAGCAAATATGAATTTGGACAATTTCAGAGGTAATTAGGGAAATCTCTATGAACTGATATAGAGTGAAGTAAACAAAACTTGGAGAATCATTAATATAATGATAACAGTACTGTACAGAAAAACAACTTTGAAAGACTTTAGAACTCTGATCAATGCAAGGATCAACTATGAGTCCAGAAGACAGAAGATTAAACACATCACTTTCCTCCTGCAGGAGAGGTGAAAAACTTTAAATTCAGAGCAAGACATACATTTTCAGCATGATCAATTTATTTATGGACTAATATATTGGTGAGTTTTTGTTTTCTTTTTTCTTTTATTCTTTTAATTTCATCAGGAGAAAAGTTGGAGAGACAGAAAGTGACCAAAATCACTTAGTGATTACAACAGTTGAGGCATTGAGCAGAGAGAGGGATGATGGACTCGATGTGCAACTGAGTTACCCTTTTCACTAAGTAGGAATAGATTAATAAGTGTGCTCTTACTATTGATCAATAAATATACAAAAATGCTTTCAATTAAAATTTAAAATGTGAGACTTACTGAATGTTTAAACTAAATATAATCTTAAAGATCATCTTATGTCAAGACTTTCATTTTTATTCTATAGTATGTTACTGCCTGTTAATGGTTTAAAAGGAAAAGGGAAATTATATTCCAATTCTTTCAACAAAAAAATACAGTAAAAAATTCATTAAAGACTTATTTAGGTAACAGTTATTAAAACTCCTACCAAAAGTATTTGGTTAATAATTTGCAACAGTTGAGGCAGCTCGGTGGCACAATAGATAGAGAATCAATAGATTCAGTGTGTAAATGAGACGTGCATTTTTGCCTGTGGCAAATGTGTACACATGTCTTGTTTGACTAGGATTATTTGTTACAAGTATTGCGTTTTGTTTTTAAAATTTGGGCTAAGGATTTTGGCATAAGGAGAAGGAAGCTAGTGATAGTAGTTCTGAAAGAAAGGAAGGAAAGAAGAAAGAGGGAAAAAAAGAAAGTTGAAGTATTTTTAAATGCTCAAAAAAATAGAAGATTTAGAAGGGAAAACAGACAAGCAGGACAGCTTTGAAAGTAATATGTTGGATATATATATATATGTATGTTTATATATATATCCAACATATTATATATGTACACAGACACACATATATACATATGTTAATATATGTATATATTACACATATTAAAGTTATAAAGTTATACTTATATATACTTATATATAACTTATATATACTTATATATAACTTATAAAGTTATACTAAAACTATAAAGTTATAAAATTATACTTTTTTAAGCATATGAAGGGGAGTAATGTGCAAGACCAGAAAGAAAGGAAGGGGCCAAGTTGTTAAGAGCTTTAAATGTCAAATAGAAGAATTTTTATTTAATCCCAAAGGTAAAAGGGATCCACTTGAATTTCATCAGTAGGGGAGTGGTATGGTCAAACTTATACTTTAAGAAAATTTGGTGGCTGAGTAGAAGATAAGTTAAAGTGGCGAGAAACTTAGAGACCAAATGGCGAGTTACTTCAATAGTGCAGGCAGAAGGTGATGAGGGTCTATCTGAGTAGGGGCAACATGAGTGGAGAAAAGAGAATACATGGTAGAGATGTTTCACAACCCAAAACAATAAGATTTACTCATTTATGCAGGATGACTGAGACTGAGGAGGAATTAGGAATATGTTGGTATTCTTGATAATAATGGAGAAATTTTGAAGAGGAATAGATTTTTGCAGAAATATTTTTGCTTTTGATATTTATTGTTTGAGATTTCCAAAAGACATCCAGTTTGAAATGACTAACAGTTAATTGCTGATGTACCTAGTGAGCAGAAGGGAGGCCCAGGATAGATATGTAGATACGAGCATATCTGTAGAGAAAACAAATTAATACATAGAAACTGATGAGTTTCTATGAAAGAAAAAAGAAGTACAGAGCCTTGGGGCACAACCACAGAGATTGAGCATAGCATGAATATAGAAACAGTAAAAAGCACTGATAAGGAACAGTGACGCTCAGAGAGAACAATCTCACAGAAATACCCAGAGAAGAGAATATTGAGGAGGAGAAGAAGGTGATTAACAGTGATACCATAGAGGATACCATATCATAGATACCCCAGAGGGATCAGGAAGGATGAAGGCTAAGAAAAGGCTAAGTCGATCAAGAGACTACTAGTAACTTTGAAGAGAATTTCAGTGAATGATAGGTCTGAAGCCAGATGAGAGAGAGAAATTGAAGTAGAAGTGCTAAGAGTAGAAAGCTTTTTTAAATCCAGGTCTTGCTGACTCCAAGTACACCTTTCTATCCACTAAGCTATACTATTTCTCTATATAATAGTAACATGGGTTATATTTTCCTATGCCATCCCAGATTTCTCATGTCAATGAATTTCTTCATTGAAAATGATCACACTTCTACTATAACATGCAAAAAGCAAATGAGGTTTAGATGAAAAACTAAGGTTTTTAAAAAAACTAGCATTCATTGAGACAATGCTAACAACAACTTAATTTGGAAAGTAAATCTCCTATACATGGTTTTGCATAAGAATGTCTAAGAAAATATAGACATAATTGAATTCATTGATATAACATGCATATATATCTCTATTACTTAGAATAATAGCTCCAGCAATTTTCTTATGTAAATGATATTGAAAATTAACTCAAACTGATAGATGCTAAAGTCTTGAATATGTCATTAAGTGCATAATCCTTTTCACAACTTTCTGAAAGTACAGGCAGATGAATTATGGCATAGAACATCAAAAGGAACTAATTCCTATTCATTTCATTGGGTGGGGGGAGGGTGTTGCTACTGACTTTGTTGGGTAAACTAAGCATTTAAGACTGTCATCCTCCCTTTGTAATTTTGTTGGTGAGATAAATCACAATTACTTAAGACTTATGATTTAGGTTTTATCTTTTCCTATTTTATATGTTGGAGCTTTGTAAAATAAGATTGAGTCAGAAAGGAATCAAAATCCCACATATCCATAGAACTTCACTAGTTTTTCTTCACTGATAAATGACAAACATCATTCTCTATGCTGACCTGAGAACAGTTTATCCCCATTGAAAAGAAACCGGAATCATTTGGGGCCATGCCATATTAAATAAAAAATAAAATCAACAAGTATTTTGAGTGCCTAAAGTATGGTAGATATAAGATCAGATGATGTTTAGGAGGTACTGTATAGGATGAATTAATTAGTACAATCTCCAGTCTTCAGTCCATTAATATTCAGTCTCCAGTCTTCAGTCCATTAATATTCTAACAGAGAAAAAATATATCATTTTTATCACTCTATGGAAAGTTCTCAAGTTTGAGAAAGTCTGATTTTCTGAAAAATGTTTTCTGGCCATGTTAACAGCTATTTCTGGCTGCATTTGAATCTGTGGGATACTGTCATAAAGTGAAATGACATTGTTAATTATAATTTCCTGTTTATTTTAATGACAACTGAAAGGCTTTTGTAGTTTTCTAAATGAGCCACTGGGCTCCTTTTTTTCTGCCTGGGTAGAACCTACCAGTGAGTAACACTATACATCAGGGATACTCTAATTACTAGAACAAACAAAGGTCACCTAATTCCTGGCAATATGAATAGTTTAATTATATTGTTTCATAGAGTCTTGTGGGCAAATGTCACTCAATGAAGGAAAAAAATAGCAAGAGAAGAAACTATGCTCAAGAATGAATTTTGTACAATCCACAGGATGTGTTGCAAAGAGAACTCATTGACTAGCTAAGAGGGAGGTCATCTCTCTTTTTAAAATGCAGCAATTTCAGGGTATTTTCTATTTTTAAAATAAACTGCTTACATGAAAAGATTTTAGTTCTGTCAACTTTACAGTTTGACAGTTCTGCAGGAAGATTCTCTGAGGGAATTTTTTGTATTCTCTTGGTTTGCATATGTGTATATATGTATATGATCATTTATTAATTATATGTTAACATGAAGAATTAGAAACCTCTGCCATTTATTGAAAACTTGTTTTACTCTGCCTACTGTAATTTTCAAGTAATACAGTTTCTCAAAAATAATCTCAATAAAATTATCCTCATGGTATAAGGCAGTTCTCAATTTACTTACAATATTTAAGAACACACAGAAAAATATACACATATGCACACACATGCAACACACACACACACACACACACACACACACACAACCTTGTAAAGCAGATTTTATGGCAGTTACCATTACTACCAGCTCTGCTAGTATGCCATCACTCTTTTCTACATTGAATCCTATTCCCTGAGGGGGTCAGAACACAGATTCACTCAGTAAACAGTTTTTAAGTCTTCATCTACATCTTCAATACCAAGTTTTTTTTTGGTTTGGGCATTCACTAAGCCTCTGGTTCAAGCTTCTGTATGTCAGTTCTCTTTTTGTTTTGTTTTTTGCTTTTTGGAGGGCATTTGGGGTTAAGTAACTTGCCCAAGGTCACAAGGCTAGGTTTTTGTTTGTGTGTGTGTTAAGTGTCTGAGGCCGGATCCGAACTCAGGTCCTTCTGACTCCAAAGCTTCTGTACGTCAACAAGACACACACACAGGATTAAGAGTACAATATTTATAGATTTGTAATGGGGCCAATAAGCTCTTTGTTTTTATTGACCTTGAATCTCCATAGCCAGGCTCATAAAAATAAGCATAGTGTATATTGTAGATTTGTATGTATAGTTATGCACACAATATATATTTATGTGTATGCATTGTCTGACTAAGAAAATTCTGTGAAGTTGGTGAACCTTATCTGTAAGGTAGGGGTGAGATGGGGGGAGGGGAGAGGATGTTCCTGAACAAAATAACTGAGTATTTGACCAACAGGTTTTTCTACAAACAAAAAATGTCCTTTAAATAGTACCTATAGCCATTGATTTTTTAAAAATATTCTTGTCTTTCTAATTCCAAAATTGAGGTTCTTTCTGCCTGACTTCTTTTATGAATTCTATGTACTAGTCTGAGGACCCTGCTGCAGTAAAGGACTTTAAAAAAAATCAGAATTAGCAAAACATCAATCCACATTTCAATACAGGTAATATTAAATTCTAAAGTATACTAATTTAAAGTCTCCTTATTTTATATTCATTATTATGATTTTATTCATGTCAGTTTGTATGCATGTTTCTTTTATGTATTCCCAATTAAAATGAATTTATCTTATTAGGTTTAAAGTTAGGTCCAGTGGCTAGGCTTTGATGGTTTTAAAGTAGCTAGTGGTAATAATTGTTTGGGTTGGGTCTGATCAGTTCCTGCAGGCAACTTGAATGTTAACACTCTATGGAGAAATATCAAGGCCTTGAGAAAATTTGCTTTCCCTCTAGCAGCTGAAGAAAGAATAGGATTGTCTTCCTTCTGTTTATCCCTATATATGATTCTATTCCACACACATATAGTTAAGAATAAATGGTGGAGTGGGGCAGCTAGGTGATACAGTGAACATAACCCTGGCCCTGGAGTCAGGAGAACCTGAGTTCAAATCTGACCTCAGACACTTAACACAAAAACTAGCTATATGACCTTGGGCAAGTCACTTAAACCCAATTGCCTTCCCCCCCTCCAAAAAAAAGAATAAATGGTAGGGAATTATCTGAAACATTTTTGCATGCCTCTGGGAAGCACAAACATTTTATATTCATTTGTATGGGCAACTGTCATTAAAAAAAATGGGACATGTTTAGGACTAGGATGCTTATAAAGTCAACAGTCAAGGAAGCTTTTTTTTCCCTAAATTTTCAGTTACAAATACTTTCTGTGCCTCCCCCACTAATTGAGAAGGCAAGAAAAAAATATTAATTATATATATGAAATCATTCAAAACATATTTTCATATTAATCATATTTTAAAAAGCAAGGAAAATGTTTATAAAATGTTTTAATCTTTACTTTGCAGTTCATCAGTTGTCTCTCTAGAGGCAGAAAGTATTTTTTCATCATGAATCCTTTAGCTTCAATTATAATAGCAAGTCCATAATGTACTTCTGATTTTAACTTTTTTGTCCAGCAAGCATTCATAAACTACCTGCCCCCTACCACTGAAGTCTAGACACACTGTCAATTTACACGGTTTGACTGAAAAACCATGCTTGTCACCAACCAATAACTGTTATTCTCATGTCCTCCTGATGCTGGGGCCAGTGCTCTATTCACTGTGCCACCTACCCACCCCTATTAACTGTTATTCTCAATGGAGTTATCTAATATCACATTGGATTTTTTTAAAGGTATTAGTTAAAACAAAACAGAGGAATTCCCTTAATTCCTCTACAAGGTGACAAAACACAGGTGTAAGATTTTACCTGAGTGCCTCCCCCAAAAGAGAGTTTCTCTACTCCAGGCTGTCAACTCTTCACTTAACATGTTTGCTGCCATCCTTTTGTTATATATTATCTTCTAATAGAATGTACCTGTCTAATATACTTTTGTTCATTAAATCCTGCCCATCACTGAGGACTCCATCCAATTTCCTCCAACCAGAAGCCTCACTCCATTCTACAGTGCTATTTTCCATCTCTATACTCATGGGACTTAATAGTTCGACAAATCATTCAGCAGTTAGGTATGTAGTTTTTGTTATACTGGAATGATTCATTGATTTTGTTTTTGTTTTTGTTTTTGGAGGGCAATTGGGGTTAAGTAACTTGCCCAAGGCCACACGGCTAGGTTTTTATTTGTGTGTGCGTTAAGTGTCTGAGGTCAGACCCGAACTCAGGTCCTTCTGACTCCAGGGCTGACACTCTACTCACTGCGCCACCTAGCCACCCCAGATTCATTGATTTTTATGCAAAGTCAAAAGATCTAGAAACAGGCCCCTACTACATTCAGTTGCCTCTTTACAAGAGATTTATGAGGGATCATGGACAAGAATCACATAGGATGAGAAGGTGTGGAAGGAATGCTATCTTCAAAATTAGACGGAGTACCCAAATATTAGAGGAAGAATATCACATTAGAGTGCTCTGCCAAGTAAAATAAGTTAGCCATTTTCCTTAAAAGCTACTGAAACCATCCTCAAGACTTAATTATTTCAGAGGGAAAAGAATGGGGTCAAGGACATAACTTTGGGTTGACATAACTTACGTACAAAAAAAATATCAAATGTCATGAAGCTCAAGCTGTTCTCAGGCTTGGACAGTGGATCACCACTGCAGGAAAGAAATACAGAAGCTAAGAAGCTGTACTTGGCTGAATCAAGTATTGTAGTCTCACTGAATCTGTATATGTATATGTTTTTGTTTTCTTTTTCTTTCTTTCTTTCTTTTTTTCTTTCCTTCTTTCTTTCTTACATTCCTCCTTTTTTTGCTTTGAATGGCTTTCTTGCTATTAATAAATGAATCTTTTTTTCTGTTAACTATCAGATATCCTATGTCTTATTTTATTCTGTTCTCAACTGTGATTTACTAGACTTGCCTGAGTTAAATTGGCCTGCCATACAACCACATCAATGATATCAAAGATTTAACAATTTTATGTACCTTTCATAATTCCTATTTTGAAAATTTATTACTATTTAACTCTTCAAGTACTATGTTATATGTTTAAACTTTGTCATCCTAACTAAACTGGGTAAGGAAATAACATGTCTTCATGGGAAACTCACTGAATCAAGAGTCAGACAAACTCCAATAGTGGTTGTCAAGCAATTCAGCTTATGATTGTGTACAAATCACTTATCGTCACTGAGTCTCAGATTGGACAATATCTGAGGCCACTTCCTCCCCTGAAAATCTAACATTCTGTGACTAAAGTTTTATATTGTCCACAGAAAGTGGCACAGAACATTGAACACAATAGATATTCAAAAAGTTTATGCACAGTTCAGTCATAAATTCTCAGTGATATTTTGATCTCATCAATAACTTAATATTCACTGTATATCCAATAAGAAATTTATCATTATAATTTTTTAAATTAAATTTTATGTTTATTTTTAGTTTACAGTATTCATTTCCACTAGATTTTGAGTTACAAATTTTCTCCCCATCTTTCCCCTACCCACCACACCAAAACAGGGATCCCATTATATACCCCCTCCCACAATCTGCTCTCTCCTATATCCTCCCCTATCCCTACTCCAACTTTCCAACAGGGCAAGATGTATCTCCATACCTTAATGCCTACATATCTTATTTCCCAGTTGAATGTAAAAAATGTAATAATAAATATTTTAATTTAATTTTGCAACTTTGAATTTCAGATTCTTTCCTTTCCTCTCTTGTCACCCACCCTTACTGGGAAAATAAGCACTTCAATATAGCAAATTCAAATTCAAAGCAATTCAATCCCAAAAAAGGAATCTAAAGTTGAGTTGCTGTGTTTGCTTTACTTCCTTTGCTTACTCATGTTGCCACTTAATTACTTGACTTTTGAGCTCTTTGCCACAGTAGAACTCTGCTACCACAGGGAAGAGATTTATCCCAAATAGCTGGGGTTTTTGTAGCTGCCGGAGCTACAGACCCCACAAACTCTGGCTCACTGGTCACACACCTCAAGACCATCACCCAGGACCACAATCCAGATTCAGGCACGTTAAAGCAAGAGTGATTACCCTCTAAATGTTCACTTGGCCTCCTATGATCTGCAGGCCAGGAGCTCTGAAGCAGCCACATGGAGGCAGCTGCGGGGCTACTGCACCTCCACCACTTCTAGTTCCAGGAACAGGGGCCAGACTTGCTCCTCCATCCCCCCCAGTTCCAAAAGAGTTCTACACTGACCTCTCACTATTTTTTTTTTGGCATTTATGGGTTGATAATTCTAGATACCACTACAACTACTGGTGATCCACTCTCCTGAAGTCTGCTGCAGCCACTGGTTGGGACCACCCTGTGCCTAAATCCACGGGCTCAAGCAGGGCTGGGCTTAGCTCCCAGCATACTGTGATGAACCCTTCCTGTAGGCCTTCCAGACTGCCTTCAGCAGGAGATTTTTTTCTCTCTGTCACTTTGTGGGTTCTATAGCTCTAAAATTTGTTCAGAGGCATATTTTATAGGAATTTGTTGCATTTATGGAGGGAGCTCACAGAGTTTTCCTGCTTCTATGTAGCCATCTTGGCTCCACCCCCAATTTATCCTTATAATTACTACAATCAATCTTAATATAGATCTAAAATACTGGCTATATCTTAAATGCAATATACCTATTGTTATGTCCATACAGATAAAATGTAAAAGAATATTTGGTATGCATGTCATTTTCTCATAGAATCTTTACTGTCCTCCTATAGGATTTATCATCTCCCAAGGGTTTATCACCATCTCTAATTAGTTTGGAAATACTGAAATGAGAGGAAGAAAGCATACCTCCACCAGCTTATAAATAACATGTAGCCATAATAGACATGATTATTTTTTTCTATCAAAATATTTTTTACCTGAGAGATTTGATGGGTATTAGCTCACAAATAAACACTATTGTTTCTAACAAGCTAGGATTAATGAATTACTATAGGCTGAAATGAATGACCATAGTTCAAAAGTGAA
Source organism: Gymnobelideus leadbeateri (assembly GCA_011680675.1). Classification (NCBI taxonomy): domain Eukaryota; kingdom Metazoa; phylum Chordata; class Mammalia; order Diprotodontia; family Petauridae; genus Gymnobelideus; species Gymnobelideus leadbeateri. Next base: position 1,432,808 of record WOXC01003918.1, read on the forward strand.
GAAAGAAAGAGAGAGAGAGAAACCCAAAATAGTTGTTGCCATTGGGGATTACTTCATTGTGATATGTACATGCTTTCTCACCATCACCTGGTGCTATGGTTGGAAAGCCAGAGTTTAAGAAAGTACATGAAGTCCTTGAATGTGAAATGTCTATAGTCATTGTTCCAATTAGTGTTCTACAAAGGGATGAAAAATAACAAATCCCAAAGATACAATAAGGCCATTTGGAAATACCACTAGAAAATGAAAATGTTAGAGCCACTAATAATTAATATTTTTTGGTTCTATGCCTATGACCATTTTCTTACTCTTGAGTGTGGAAAGACAACACAGTACCACCATAAAATCAGTGCCCCTGGAGCTAAGGGAGGCCTTGTTTCCAATTCTACTTCCTACACTTATTAATTGCATAAACAGGCATGTCAGTTAATGTCTCTGAGTCTTTGCTCCTATGTAAAAATGTGACTGAGTAGGACTACAAGTAGTAGTTACCTCACAAATATGAGAATTAAATGCTGTAATGTAAACCTAGAGTCAAAAGACCTGAGTTCAAATCTGTCCATGCAATTATTAGGTGTGTGAACCTGGGTAAGTGACAACGTTTGCCTGACTCAGTTTTTCCCTCTAGACAATGGGAATGATAATAGCATTTTATAAAATGGAAATAATACCTCTGCAGAGTTGTTGTGAGGATCAAATGAGATATTTGTCATGATGAAGATAATGAACTGTTATAAAATATCATTTATTTATCACTTAGCTCATCATTAAATCAAATAGATAACATTTATTGAGTACCTACTGTGTTCGATGTATATTCCAGTTTTGGTGGAAAATATAAACTTTAATCTCAGACTTTCAGGAGAGAAAGTCACCTCAGATATTGTCCAATATGAGATATAGCAATGATAGATGGTCATTTATTCAAAACATTTAAGGTTTTCACTTAATATCCCCAATTAAAACAACAAATTAAGAATGGATTTTTTACAAGTCATTGTGCTAGTTGTAGGTGATGGAAAGATGGCCATGTTTATTCTTGTAATTGAGATCACGAAGATAGATAACTTTTCTAAGTTTAACAAAACAAAGACTGAATTGTCAGAGCTTTACAATACTCTATAACATCACTACATTAATAGAAAAAATTTAGTGATTTAATGGAAATAAAAGTCCTCCAAGAACCTGTAGCGGCAAGCACCCCAATATCCCCAGGGTAGCTGCCAACACAGGTTCTTAGATCTGCTTTTCAAAAGGAAAGCAACTCAAAATGGGTTAACAAGCTTACTTTAATCAAACAAACACACATTACCTAGTTCAGGGGAAAAAGGTCAGCACCCCAAACTTCAGAGTTACAGAACTTACAGATCAAACAGACAGGCTTCCAAACTGTCCAAACATCATATCAATACCAAATCACAGTTACCAGAGAGGGAAGCATCAACATCTGGGTTTTCAAAGCCGGGGGTCTCTCAACAACGGCTTCCCAGAGTCTCATCTGGTCAAATCACACAACACTTCTCAAAGTGAGCCCCAAAGCAAAGCCTCTCCTAAGGGTTTATATAGCCTTCTCCTGGATCAGAGAATGTAACAACCTTCTGGACCCACTGCCCAATCACAAAGTATCAAGGTGTGGGCTTTCCTGAAAAACAAGCCTCCCACCACAGGCTCCAGGTGCACTTAAGCTAGGGGCAGGGAAGATCTTTAAATTTGCATTTCCATTACATTACCATGATACTTAGGACAAAAGGGTAAAACAGACAGCTCACAGGCTTGCCTATAATACTGAACATGGCCTGAACCAGATGAAAATGTAGTTCCTAACTGGTTTAAATGTGTTTATTATTAATGAAAAAAATGAAATATGTAAACTTGGGATTTCCTAAGTCAATATGCAGCCCTCAGAGCTCCATTTATATGGTTTAGTGGCCCCTATTTCTATTTGAGTTTGATACCAGTGGTTTGGGAAGCATCTATACATATGAGAAGGGGAAATGTTCCCAACTCTCTCCAACTTAATAGGCATTTGTCTACTCAATGGAAAGTATATATTTTTGAAACCATATATTTAATTGCTATTTAGGTACCTAAATGTAAATTATCAATTTTTTAAAAAAAATTACTCTATGCAGCATGTCACAATAAAAAGAAAAAAAATACATTAATATTTTCCTTAGAATAGGAATCTGTTTACCTTGTTTCCCCTAAATGCAATAGACTTCCATTTTGTATATTAATAGGGATTCATTTCATACAGTTTTTATGCAATTCACATTTATTTCTGGGAAACCTGTTATAGTCAACTAAATCAATAGCTGAAATTAAATAACTGTGAGATCACTGATTTTTCTTCCTTTAATACCTTAAGGGCATGCCATCAATTCACTAATGTTTCAAGTAACCTAAAGAGGTCATCCAACATGGTCAATCCATAGGCCAGACAAAATGTCTGCAATTAAAGGAACATTTTAATCCCTAACTCATTTTTGCAGATTGCTTTAAAAATCATTAGGTCAGCAAAAATTCTGTTTGCCTCAGAAAATTTACACTGACTCCTCCAAAGTTTACCAATGTCTCCCTTTCTTTCTTCTCCATCTACTATTTCCAGTATCAGTATTCAAGGAGCCCACATTTCTGGTGGGGGGGGGGTTCCTCTGTCTCTTTTTGCACATAGATTCTGGTGAAAAGCTCACAGTGTTATTGTAAGTAAACTATGTTTTAAAAATAAATTAAAGCAGGGAAGGTCCAATTTCTTTTTAAGCTCCCTGAATTGTGGATAGGGGTTAAGATTGCTGTCATATTCTATATATCACAATTATAAGAATCCCCATTTTGTTTTTCCATTACCTCAATTACCTTAAATGATAAGGTCATATATAAAATAAGTTTTCCTATTCCTGAGCCATCATGATGGTAGATTAGTAGTTGTATTTTCTACTTTCCTACTATTATATATGTGTGTATGACAAATGTGAAAATTATAAAAACTACTTTCATTCCCAAAAATCTAGTTCTGCACTTACTCTGACATTAACTTAGCAAAAAAAAAAAAAAAGATTGTAAAACTGGGACACTAGGAGGACGATTGTATCCTCAGCAATAATAAGAACATTCAGAAGAAGGGAGGGTTGGGAAGACATCTGAGTTTTATTTTAGACATGTTGAGTTTGAGAAACCCTACCAGACATCCTGTTTGAAATGTCCAATATTCAGCTGAAGATATGGGTTTGGACCTTAGGAAAAGAGACAAGGGAGAGGAAGAGAGAGAGAGGGAGAGAGGAATGGGGGAGAGATGAGGTAAGGGGGGGACAGAAAGACAGAGGAGGAGAGAAGGAGAGGGAGAGAGAGAGGGAGAAACAGAAGTAGAGGGAGAGAGAGAAGGAATACTCTTGGAATCATCTGTATAAAGGTAAATGACCAAATCCATTGGAGCTGTTGAGGTTACCAAAAGAGATCCTATAGAGAGAAACAAGAAAAGTGCATAGGACATAGCAACAGATACATTTACCATCAGGGATTATCACAAGAATGAAGTCCAACAAACAAAATTGAGAAGGAGGTGTTCAGATAGATGGCAGAGTACCAAGAGAGAGAACCATCATGAAAACACTGAAAAATATTCAGCAGAAAATAGCGTTGCCCAGAGTCACATAGCTAGTAAGTATCTTATCTGAACCCAGGAGGATGAGTCTTCCTGACTTCAGGCACAGCACTGTTCACTATACAACCTAGCTGCCCAGGAGAAGATAACAGACAATATCAAATTCTGCAGAAAAGTTTAAAAATGACAAGGACTGAGAAATTTGTGAAATTACACAAAGCAGATGAGAAGAGTTAAAAGGTATGATGACTGAATAGAGATCTAAAAAGTTCTTGACAGTGTGGACAGAAAGTTTACTCTAATAAGATGAAATTTAATAAGGGTGGTATACAGTCCTATACCTACTTGGATTCAAAAACTCAGTGACACAAGAACAGAAGGATGGCTATTCAGATAAACAAGAATTCACATTAAAAAAAAAAAAAACCCAACCCTATAGTTGAATGGACTGAAAACTCAATGCCAGTCAATGTTCTGACATGAAAGTTAAAAAAAAAAAGGCAAATGGAATCATAAACTGTATTAATTAGAATATACTCACCAAGGAGAGGTGATAATTCCATTATACAATGTACTCGTCATACCATCCTGGATATGTCAGATGTTAAATACCACAGTTTAAGACACTATTGACAGGCTGAAGGTTATCCAAAGGAGGACAGCCAGAAGGATGAGGGAACCATAAACCATACCACATAGTTGTAAGTTGAATAAGCTGATGTCATTACTTTAACCTTTTAAAGAAAACATTTGCTAGCATTTTTCTTGTCATCAATTGTCTGAAAGGTATTCATATGGAAGAAGGATTTTCGCTTGGCCCCAAAAGGCATATCTAGGACCAGTGAATGGAAGCGATAAGGAAGGTAGATTTGGCTCAGTTAGGGAGGAGAAAGTCACATAGTAATTAAGAGGATCCCCTAAATAAAATGGATTATCCTAGTAAATACTGAATTCCCAGCCCCTGAAGGTTTGCTTTTTTTTTTTTTTAAGTTGTGACTAGATGAGTCCTTATCAGGAATAATTCAGAGGGGATTCAATCATCATCTAATATTGGGTTAGGCTGCCACTGGGGCTTCTAAGCTTTTAGTTTCTACCCTTCTGCTTCCATATGTCTGATTCAATTAGCTCAATTAGAATAGGGGTTGTTTATTTTTTGTTTATATCTCTACAGTGCCTATCATAAGGTCTCTCTCTCTCTCTCTCTCACACACACACACACACACACACACACACACACACACACACCTAGACACTTAATAAATATGTGTTGATTGATACCTATTATTCTTTATCATAAGATTACCTGAAAATAATTATTCCTTTGAATTTAAGCTTTGAATAAAGTCAGTAATAAGAACTACCTTTATGATTTAAGGTTTAGAGCTAGAAAGTATCTTGGAGTCCTATGCCTTCATTTTACAAATGAGGAAACTGAGGCCAGAAGAGGTTAAATGATTTGTTCAAGGTAAGGCAGACAAAAGGAGAGAGGTAGGTGTCTAACAAGTTTTCTGACTTCCAATTCAGTGCATTTTCTACTATATTGCACTGATTTATACTAGTGCTTTTAAAATATTAAAGTGTGCTGGCATCTGTTATCTCCTTTGATCCTCATAACAACCATGTGAGGCAGTAGCATCACAGACATCATTGTCATGAGTCTAAAAATTACCAAACGAAAAAAAATCTGTAGAAATTTGTAGGGGCGGCTAGGTGGCGCAGTGAATAGAGCGCCGGCCCTGGAATCAGAAGGCCCTGAGTTCGGAGCCGGCCTCCGACACTTAATCCGCACAAAACAAAAAACCTAGCCGTGTAACCTTGGGCAAGTTACTTAACCCCAATTGCCCTAAAGGGGCGGCTAGGTGGCGCAGTGAGTAAGAGCGCCGGCCTCGGAGTTGGGATGACCCGAGATCAGATCCGGCCTCAGAAAATGAGCACCCACGCATAAACAATGACTAGCCGTGTAACCTTGAGCAAGTTACTTAACCCCAATTGCTTTAAAAAAAAAAAATAAATTTGTAAAAGAAGCCTAAGTTGTATTAAAGTGGCACAAAGAGCTATATCACAGAACTTGTTTGTGAGATCAAATGAGTTACCACGCAGAATGCTTTGTAAACCTTAAACTGCTATGTAAATGCTAGCTATTATCATCATTAATATCCATAATAATAATATAATGAATATGCTATGAAGTAAAACCCGTGTAGCTTAATATATATTATCTTGTTAAAGGCCAATATATAAATGCCTATCAGCTGAATGCCGCTAAAGGCTATCTTTTGAAATTATTTGATCATTTTTACAGGATTAAACTTAAAAATTAATTTATAATGCAAGCCCCTTCTTCTCATGGAATCTATCTCCATTAAAGATTACTAAAAAAGACTTACATGGCCCTCTAGTGTTCTAAAATAAGAGACCCCAACTGAAAATATACTCTAACATAGCTAATCCCTTCCCCTCACCCACCTCCCTCTTATTCAAGATCACTGCTGACAATACAACTGCTAGGCACACATATTATTCAAACAACTAAAATTACAGCTTTGGCAGTCAGAGCTGCACTAGTCTCACTCAAATCCCCAGGGAGATAGCACTGAGTCTGTGATGGTTTGGAAACTGCCTTCATGGAGAGAGGGGAAAAATATGCTCAGATAAATCAATTTTCTGCAGGAAAAAAAATCAAAGAAAAAATTAATTTGCTGTGTACTTATTTAAACAGCTGACTGGAGAGTTTATTATGCTTGATTGCAGGCCTTCAGGAGCAGTGATTGCTTCTTCCTCTTTCACCACCCCCACCCCCTTCTTTGCCAATGAATTTCCGTTGACAGAGCCTACGGCTATCCTCTCAGAAATCTTATAAAACCTGACACTGCCAAAATTTTAACCACAAAAAAAAAGGTGTCTTAAGGTGTTGCCTTTCAAATCTAATTTTAATAGACAACTGTAGGCTGAGAGCTCATTCTGTGTAACCTGATCACTGAACAAGTTTCACAAGCTGTCCATGGTCTGCAGATGGAGCTGTTGACAAAACAGTCCTATTCACTTGAGGAAAAAAGCAAGGCTCTGGATCTAGCTTTATGGAATTCTCTCCCCCACCCCACTTTTTATGTAAAATACCATAGCTTTTATAAATATTCCAACCTGTATTTCCTCAATCAAAAGAAAACCATCTTTTGAAAATTAAAAGCAACTACAAACTCTGATTGGCCTTGTCAATCTTGATCTCAAAATGGGCCACAGAGGAAGCAAATAAATTGAAACACATAAGCATAACATTGTCACACGTGTTTTTAAAAAAGCACATGAAATATTAAGCTAATATTAGGAAAGAATTATATCATATAAATGTTATGTTATTAGGAAACATGCTATGCTATGTTATGTATATTTTTCACTCTACATTTTTCACTTCATCAACATTCAGAAAAAAATATAGAAGTTGTTTCCATCTTTATACAACTGCTCACAACTCAGTGGGGAAATACTGTTTATCAGAGAATTTAATAATAAACAGATACACTTGAGGCTGGACCACATACTAGTATTTAACACTGTAAAAATAAAGATACTAAGGTGCTATAAGAAATGATGAGCTCAATGATCTTAGAAAAAACATATATAGACTCACACGAAATAATGAAGAACAAAATAAGCAGAACCAAGAGAACATTTTATACAGGAATAGCAAATATTGCTTTAAGAACAACTTTGAGCGAACAAGTCATTTTGACCATTATAAATTCCCAAATTGCAGGGTGGCTAGGTGGTGCAGTGAGTAGAGCACCAACCCTGGAGTCAGGAGGACCTGAGTTCAAATTCGGCCTCAGACACTTAACACAAAAACTAGCCATGTGACCTTGGGCAAGTCACTTAACCCCAATTGCCCTCCAAAAAAAAAAAGAATAAAAATAAAAAATAAATTCCCAAATTAACTATAAAGGACATATGAAGGAAGATGCTATCTGCATTCAGAGAAAAACTGATAAATAGAGGTATTTATAGAAGGAGTTTACATATATGTATATATGTGTGTATGTGTATATATACTGTATATATACACATATATTATACTCATATTTGTGTCTAAAGGCAGTCATCTCTGGGGGGGGAGGGGAAAAAAGGCAAAAAAGAAAATTACATGATAACTTCATTATGTATTTAAAAGGAATAGCAAGCTGTACATAATTCATTTGCAGTTTCATGTGCAAACATCTTTTAATATTATACTATTGTATTGGAATGCTTGTTTTATTCCATAAATTAAAAATAAAATACACATAGAATAGCTTTAGTTTTGTTCTCTTTTCCTGATATTTCTCACTCTTCTCACCTAAATTAGATTCCTTTTCATATCACTTGCCACTTCAGGGACAGTACTGTGAGAAGAGCTCCAAATACAGCTAGGTAAACTAACTCATACACTACAATGCTTTAAAAATATTCTAGGGAATAGCACAAGAGAGAACCATTAAGCTCACTAAGTCACTGGAACCTCTAAAATGTATGTCCTGTTGCCACAAGTGAAAGAGGTTCCAATAAGACTTCTTCCACAATCTCTGTGATTTACTGATACAGTGATAACAGTGGATAAAGGCTGATAGTAGCCACCTGAAACACCGCTATAGTTGCACCTGAAAATTCATATGGCATTTGTCTAGATAGCTCAAAGGAGAATTTAGCTATGCCATTGTATTGGCTAGTGTAAAGGTGAACTCTACTCTTATCCTTCATTGACCAATTCAAATTATAGTTAAGAAGAAGAAACATACATTATTAATGTAATAACTGAATGGTAAGGAGAAAAGTAATAAAAGCAACTATCATGAGAATACAGTTTTCATCAAATTTTATTCCCATTGGAAGGAAGGGAGGTAACAGGTAGGTGGCAAAGTAGACAGCACTGGACATAGAGTGAGGAAGAGTTGGATTCAAATTTGTTCTCAACTACTGAGTAGGTCTAAGCAAGTCATTTAACTTCTGTCTGCTTCAATTTCCTCAATTACAAAATGGGGATAATAAAAGCAACTATCTCACCCGAAGATCAAATAATTTTATTTTTTTTTGCTTTTTGTAGGGCAGTTGGGGTTAAGTGACTTGCCCAAGGTCAGACGGATTTGAACTCAGGTCCTCCTCACTCCAGGGCTGGTGCTCTATTCACTGCTCCACCTGGCCACCCCCAAATAAGAATTTTTTAAAGCACTTTAAAAACCTTAAAAGTGCTATCTAATTGTTAGCTACACAGACAGTTCTTGAGAAGAGGAACTGGTTGGTTCATTTTGTTGACTCATTTTGAAACTGGATTCCGTAATATATGAACAGAGAATTACCAGAATGGCAGTCTGGTTTTTAAAGAGTCAGAGGAACTAGAGACCAAATTGCCAAAATTTTTTGGATTATAGAGAAAATAAGTGAGTTCCACAAAAACATCATCTACTTCTATTTCATTAACTACATTAAAGTCTCTCACTATGTGGATCACAACAAAATATGCCCAGTCCTCAAAAAGACAGGAGTACCAGAGTGAAAGAGGAGTCGAAAAACTGGCTTGAAACTTAATTAAAAAAAAAGAAACCCTAATATTTTGACAACTGGTCTCATCACTTCCTGGCAAAAAGAGGAAGAAAAAATGGAAGGAGTATCAGATTTTATATTCCTGGGCTCAAAGATCATGGCAGATGATGACTTTTCGCTATGAAATTAAAAGATGTTTGCTCCTTGGAAAAAAAGCTACGACAAATCTGGACAGCATGCTAAAAATAAGAGACACTACCTTGCTGACAAAGGTCCATATAGTTAAAGCCATGGCTTTCCCAGGACTAATATATTGTTGTGAAAGTTGGACTATAAAGAAACCTGAATGCCTCGGAATTGACACTTTTGAATTGTGGTCCTGGAAATGACTTTTGAGAGTCCTTTGGACATCAAGGGGATCAAATCAAAGTCAATGCTTAAAGAAATTAATTCAGGCTATTCACTGGAAGGTCAAATACTGAAGCTGAAGCTTAAATACTCTGCCTACATAAGGAGAAGACAGGACTCTGGAAAAGACTGATACTGGGAAAGATTGAACATAAAAAGAGAGGAGAACAGCAGAGGATGAGATGGATAGATAGTGTCATGGAAATAATGAACATTAAATTGGCCAAACTTCAAAAGACAGTAAAGAGTAGAAATGTTTGGTGTGCTATGGTTCATGTGGTCACAAAGCATCAGGCATGACTAAACAATTAAACAATGATTACACTTATACCTTCCACATCATGACTTTCCCCATCATAGTTTTGATACATCACAGGTTAGCATAAGAAATTAAATGGGAATTTTGGAGGAGTTTTGTGGAAGCTACAGATGACATGTGAAGGCCAGCAGGTGACACAGAAAAAAATTTAGAAACTAAGAAATGCATAAAATATATGTATAGTATTGTATGACACAAATATATTCCATCTTTTAATACCATAATAATTCAGACTTCTTGGGAGGGCCACAAAATTTACACACATTTTTTCTAGATTGCAGGGGTACTGTGTAAGGGATAATGGTATCTGTATTTGTTTTTGCCTTTGTAGCCCTAGCATTTAGCACAGGGTCTGGCATTAGTAAAACTTTAATAAAGCTTATTGACTGACTGACTACTCACACACTGGAAATCACCCTCCAAAACAAATCTATATCCATTCTTTGTCAATTGCAGCCTTAAGATAACTGATGCTGCTGAAGATAATACCTTCTGGGTTTTCTTTAAGCTCTCCTTTGAGACACTAGCATCATCCAAATAAATCATATTGTGAAGTCCTAACATAAGGAATGCCTTGTTAATTTCCATGAATCTTAAAAAGAATTGCAAAGCACATCTGGATATAGCACGGCACAGCACACAGGGACAAATGAGATACACACCCCTCAATATAAAACTCCACAAATGGTCAGCAACAGCTAGCTATGCTTCAATAATCTAGAGCTTAGCCTGATTTGTGCTTTGTTTTCCCTTATCTAGTCATCACTTAACACTACAAAATTCAAGCCAGTAATACCTTGGTCCTTAAGGGACCTAGTCTCTAGCAAAGTCTGAAGGTGCTACAAATTCTGTACAGCATGGATTGCTGCTACTCTCAGTACAGACCATGGGGGATATCACACTTCCACTTCTAGTTTATAAATCTAAAAGGGACATCACAGCAATATATTCTGTTACACACAAAGAGTACCTACCTCCATCACTGGAATGAGAACATATAAGTGCTAGTTGCCACTGAAGTATGTTCTATGACCTGAGGAGGTATTTTTAAGTCTTGTAGCTTTATCAAAATGTGCGAGATAAAGGGTTAAAGTGAGGGTGGCTCTTGGAAACCTGTCACAATTATTAGAAGAATAACTTAGTGCATTCCTCAACTCATAATGTATCACAGCAAATGATGGATCCCACATGGTGAGCCTGGTGGAAGGGAAGAACCCTTAGATTGCAATCCTGGATCTACAACTTACTAGCCATATAATTGTGAACAAATTGCTTTGATCCTCATTTTCTTAGCTACTGGGTAAAACTGTAATAATAATCCCTTTAAAAATGGCCTCACACATGTTTGCCTCAAATAATAATGGAATTTACATTATGTTTTAATGATTGTAAAGCACTTCACATATACATTAGCTCATTTGAGCCTTAAAAGAAGTCTGTGAGGTGCATGCTTCAGGTATTATCACCAATTTATAGATTAAGAAACTGACACTCAGAAAGCTTAAGTGACTGGCCCATGGTTACAGCTATTAAGTGTCAAGAATTTGGAATCAAAGCCTGTTCTCCCTGACTATAATCCATCCAGCACTATTCAAAACATTATACTCAGAAAATATATATCAAGGGGTGGCTAGGTGGCACAGTGAATAGAGCACTGGCCCTGGAGTCACGAGGACCTGACTTCAAATCCAGCCTTAGACACTTAACACAAAAAAACTAGTCGTGTGACCTTAGGCAAGTCACTTAACCCCAACTGCTCTCCAAAAAAAAAAAAATAACATATTGAAAACTGAGAATTGCTACCTATGCATAAGACAATACTGCTATTGTTGTTGCTGTACAAATTCATTTTTAAAAAGTTCCAAGGTAAATTACAGATTTATGTTTATTTTGGGGCAACTGCCATGAATATAGAGACCATTAAGAGGTAAAGATTAGGAAATACTTGACAGGACCTCGAATCATCTAAACAGTACTCTAATTTTCCTGTGGAATGGGACTTTAGATTATCTAATCCCATCTATTCATTTTACAGCTGAAAACAGGTTCAAAAAGCTATGACTTGCCCAAGTGACACAAGTACCAAAAGCAGCAAAAGTAAGATTTTGAACCCAGGTCCCCTGATTCCTAATCAAATGTTCTTCCACTGTATACCCCTGTTTTTATCATGGCAAGTACAATTAAACCACATATCAAAATTGTACATAAAAATATATTGTGTTAAATTTTATAATCCAGAGCATCTTCAGAGGACTAGATAAGTATTATGATACCCACAAAATGAAACAAATATTTTTTTAAAGCAATTGGGGTTAAGTAACTTGCTCAAGGTTACATGGCTAGTCATGTAAGAAGAAGAAACTAATAGGGTTTTGTCAAAATAACTCACTGGTTATATCAAACTTTTTTTTTCAAAAACCCAAAAGATGACTCTACACATGAGCAATAACAAAATAAGATTGATTATATAATTTGTAGTCAGAGGTGGAGAAGCCATAGATAGTTAAAATAAGACCTGGAGCTGACTACGGCTTAGATCATGAGCTTCTTATTGCAAGATTTAGACTTAATTTGAAGAAAGTAGGGAAAAACTTCAGACCATATAGGTATGACCTAAATAACATGCCTTAAGAATCTGTAGTGGAGGTGATGCAAAGATTTAAGAAATTAGATCTGTTAGAGTGCTTGAAGAACCATGGACAGAGATTTGCAAATTTATACAGGAGGCAGAAAAAAAAATCCCAAAGGGAAAAAAGAACAAAAGAGCAAAAAGACTGTCTGATGAGGTTTTACAAATAGCTGAGGAAAGAAAGTAAAAGACAAAGGGAAAAGGTAAAGGTCTGCTCAAATGAATGCAGAATTCCAGAGAATAGCAAGGAGAGAGAAAAAGATTTTCTTAAATGGGCAATGCAAAGAAAAAAGAAAACAATAAAATGGGGAAGATAAGATATCTCTTCAAGAAAACTGGAGATATCAAAGGAATATTTCATGCAAAAAAACTGGCATAATAAAATGAGGACTTAACAGAAATAGAGGAGATTAAGAAGACATGGCAAGATGCCATGGTGGGGAGGGAAGAGGAAAAGGAGGAGGAGAAAATGTAAAACTCAAGGGATTATGGAACTGAATGTTGTAAACTAAAAATAAATAACTATTTTTTTAAAAGAAGAGGTGGCAAGAATATGTAGAAGAATTACACAAGAAAGATATCAACAACACTGATAAACATGGTGGTATGGTTACCAAACTAGAACCACACATCCTAGAGAATAGTCAAGTGGGCTTTAGCAAGCACTCTAACAACTGGCTTAGTGAAGGTGACAAAATTATAGCTGAACTATTTAAAATCTTAAAAAGATGATACTGGGTGTGGCTAGGTACTGCAGTGAATAGAGCACCAGCCATGGAGTCAGGAGGACCTGAGTTCAAATCCGGCCTCAGACACTTGACACACTTACTAGCCATATGACCTTGGGCAAGTCGCTTAACCCCAATTGCCCTCCAAAAAGCAAATAAAAAAAAAAAAGATAATACTGTTATAGTGCTGTACTCAATATGCCAGAAAATTTGGAAAACTCACCAGTGGGAATCAAATTGGAAAAGGTCAGTTTATATGCTATTACTGAAGAAGGGCAATGCCAAAGAATATTCAATCTGTCACACAGTTGTGCTCATTTCACATGCCAGGTGAATCTTAATAATAATCTTAAGGTTATACTTAAGATTTTGTAAGCTAGGTTTCAGCAGTATGAGAATTGAGAATTACCAGGAGTACAGGCTTCAGAGACAGAGGAAATCTGTTACACAAAATTGCCAAAATTCCCTGGATTATGGAGAAAGCAAAGCCACAAAAACATCTACTTCTGTTTCATTGATTACACTAAAGCCTTTTACTATGTGGATCACAACAAACTATAACGAGTTCTCAAAAATATGAGAGTACCAGATCACCTTACTTGTCTCCTGAAGAACCTGTATGCAGGACAAATAGCAACAGTTAGAAATGAACATGGAACAACTAATTGGCATAAAACTGACAAAACTGTATATTGTCACCTTATTTAAGTTGTGTGAAGAGTACATCATACAAAATGCCAGGCTGCATGAATCAAAAGCTGGAGTCAAGGTTGCTGTGAGAAATAGCTACAGTCTCAGATACACAGATGATACCACCTAGATGGCAGAAAGTGAAGAAGAATTAAGAAGGCTCTAGATAAGCATGAAAGAGAAGAAGGTAAAAGCTGGCTTGAATAAAACTTAAAAAAAAAAAAAAACTAAAGTCATGGCAAATGGTCCCACTTCCTGGCAAAGACGGAGAAGGACTGGAAGCAGTGTCAGATTTTATATTCTTGGGCTCAAAGATCATGGCAGATGGTGACTTTCCACCATGAAATTACAAGATATTTGCTCTTTGGAAAGAAAACTATGACAAATCTGCACAGCATGCTAAAAAGAAGAGACGTCCCCTTGCTAACAAAGGTGCATATAGTGAAAGCCATGGTTTTCCCAGTACCAATTTATGGCTGTGACTGTCGGACTATAAAGAAAGATGAACAACACAGAATCACTGTGGTGTTGGAGAAGAGTTTTGGGTCTCTTCTGGGCAGCTAGAAGGTCAAATCAGACAATACTTGAAGATATTAATTCAGGCTATTCACTGGAAAGTCAAATACTGAAGCTGAAGCTTAAATACATTGGGCACATAGTAAAAAGGTGGGACTCATTGGAAAAGATCTCATTGGAAAATATTGAAAAAAAAAAAGCAGAGGACAGCAGAGGATGATACAGATAGATAGTGTCATGGAAAGTATGAACATGAATTCAGAAATAGTGAAGTATAGAAGGGCAATCCATGAAGTCACAAAGAGTTGGACATATACGAATCACTCAACAACAAAAACCACTTTTGGTACACAAATTGGAAACACTGATATTTCATTGTATAAACCATAAGTCTTTCAACTGACCTTTAAGTTATTGTAATTTGAGTTTTTCCAAGATTATAGATAGTGTCACAATCTACTGTTTTCTCACATTAATGGAGGAATACCTGTGGTAAAGGTCTTTTGTATCAGCAAACAGCTTGGGACTACTGAAATCATTGCACAGTTTCCCAAATGTGGGAGTTTCTCTCTTTTCCCTCTGTTCAATTCTGAGTCTGGTACATTCTCCATCAGCACTGCCTCCCCAATATAGATACAGCAATGGATTCATTTTATGGGCTGCCTGTTCATCTGCATGTTAGAATCTGGGAAAAAAACATTTTTCAACTGCTTTCTTCTTACAGTGTGGATGATAAGTTTCTTTAACAATTGCTTTATAGTTTAGCAACATACATTAGGTAACCTCAGTGAAAACATGAAAAATAATAAGCTAACTTTTGAAGATGAGTCTTGCATTATGATCACAGAACTAAGACATTATATAAAATCTTGATATGTTTATTGGTTTCTGCAAATGATTTGATTTTAAAGAGCAAAATGCACATTAGAAGAAAGCTTAAGGTGCTTCTCACATCTCCATTAATATGATACAAGATTATAAAAATGTAATTATAAAGATAACTTTATTCTATTGACATCAAGACTACATAGAGCCAAACAAATTAATAAAGACCAAAAAATTAAAAAAAAAAGAATACATAGAGCAAAGGGAGGCTAGATGGCTCAGTGAATGGTGTATATAGGCCCTGGAGTCAGGAGGACCTGAATTCAAATCCGGACTCAGATACTTAACTCTTATTAGCCATGTGATTTTGGGCAAGTCATTTAATCCCAAGTGCCCTGCCTTCCCCTTACAAAAAGCAAAAAAAAAAAAAAAAGAATACATAGAACATGTGATCCTCTCAATTGAACCAGGGTCTTAGAAGATGTTTTATCATTGAATTTATAGTTGGTAGGTAACTTGAAAGTTATCTCTGGATGAAGAAACTAAAGCACCAAGAAGTTAAATGACTTGCCTGAAGTCAAACAATTAATAAATGACAGAGTTCGTAATTGACTCAAGTTCCTCTGATTCCAAGTCTAGAACTTTTTACACTCTGCTCTGCATGAAGCCTTAAGAAGCCTTTCATTATTGATGGTGAGTTTCTCCAAATGCTCTTGTTTTCAGATGGAGTTGTAAAAATTGTGAACCTCCAGAACACTAAAAATCCTGTTCAGCAAAATTTGGCTTCAAGAGGTAAGTCAAATGCTGGACATCAGAAAATGAATCAAGGTATTGAAAGAAAAATTATTCTCTAATTATGCTAACTGCCCTTTACCTTCCCCTCCTCTCAATTCAAATTAAAACCCACCAAATATTTATTAAGTGCTTTCTGTTTTCAGAGCACAGTGCCAGGTGCTGGGAGAGATATAATATTTAGCTAGAATGAGCTGAGAGAGATATAATATTTTGTTAAAACATAGTCCCTAACTAAAGGGGTGCCCATCAATTGGGGAATGGCTAAACAAGATGTGGTATATGAATGTAATGGAATATTATTGTGCTATAAGAAACGAGGAGGTGATGGATTTCATAATTACCTGGAGAGACTTATACAAACTGATGCTGAGCGAGAAGAATAGAATCAGAAGAAATTTGTATACAATCACAGACATACCATATCTGTGATGACCAACTATGACAGACTGGACTCTTTTCAGCAATGCAGTGATATAAATTAATCCCGAAAGACTCAAGAAAGTGAGAAATGCGCCATCCAGAGATATAACTAGAAAGAACTGAGCCTGAATCCTGATGGAAGCAAACTAAATGATCTTGTTCTTTTCACTGTTTGGTTTTATTTCTTCCTTACCATCTTTCATCCCACCTAGTACAATAAGCCTTTGTAATTGGAATAATGTCTAATATGATGCATTTGCAGATCCTATACTGGACTATATGCTGTCATGTGGGGAGGGGGGAGGGAAGTAAAGGAAATTTGAAAATCAAGGAACTATGGAATTGAATCTCGTTAACTGAAACTAAACTAATAAATTAATTTTTTAAAAAGAGAAAAAAACCATAGTCCCTGTAGTCATGAAATTTACAGAATTGAAAACACAATTACAATACAAAATAAAACATGGTAAGGTTCAGAACATTGTTTTAGGTAGTCCAAGGGGCAAGATCCTTGCCAATGCCAATTTTTTTCAAGTCAATAATTATTTAAATGTCCACTATGTGTTAGGCACTAGTCTAGGTACTTGGGTAGGATATAAAAAGCAAAATAATACTTGTTATTAAGGAGCTAAATTCTAGGGTGAGGGGTTGTGGTAAGAATACTTACAAACCTCATGAATATAAGTAATATCAGGAAGAAGAAAATATTAACAACTTGGGTGGAGGCAGGGGCAGTTTAAACTGAGGAAAGCTTATTGAATGAAATGATACCAAATGTGATTGGAACCCTCAAAGAAAATAGTATTTGTGAGATAAAGTTGATGAAAGGAGGGATTACATTTCAGTCATGAAATATGGCCTGGGCAAATGCATGATGGTGGGAGAAAGAATATTGAATTAAGGGAAGGATTAATGATTCAGTTTGAATGGTGGGTAATGGGGAATAATATAAAATAACTCTTGTAAAGGTAGGTTGAAGATAAGTTAGGAAGAGACCTGAAGCTACTGATGTTCTGAGGGAGACGCTGGTTTAGAGGTGGGAAGTGACAGAGGCAGACACATGCCTTGGGGTGATAATTATTTTACCAGTTGAAAGCTTAATATTCTATATCCTAGAGTTGTGGTTTTCTTCTTCCCTCTTTAAGCTATATAAAAGGCAAATCCATTGATATAAGCAAATAGCAATAGAACAGAATAGAACAAATAGGATAACAATATCATAACATCAATTTTAAAACATATATAAAATCATGATTTTTTAGAAAGTTTCAGGTTCAAGAATTATTTGGGGTTTTTTAGTAGAAAGTTGGTAGAGACACATCAGAGGATTACCAAAATGGAGGTTTCAATTAGTCAATAAACCACAAAATAAGTATTAAAAAGTCTTTTTTTTTAAAGTTCTAGTTCTAGTCAACAATTTGCTCTTTAATAGGTACGATGCAAAACCAAAGGACATCACAGATGGCTATTTAATGAAAAAAAATGTGAATATATCAATTGCATTTAACTTGAGATGGTGTGTCATAATGTAAATTTAATCAAATATATTACTTATAGCAGTTCAATGATGCACATATTAAATTTGCCAATCTGAAATTAAAAATATTTTAAAATAGCTTTTAGAATATTTATAATAATAAAGTAGTTTAGAAAATATATACTGATGAATGACAAGAAATTCAGCTACTTAGAAATGCTGAATTAGATCATCTTTGTCTTACTGAACACTGAGCACTTAACCAATGAAATACAGGTAATTTTTCCTTTTGTGGCTACAAAGCAAAATATCATACCCTGGTTAAAATTCACAAGTGGGTTTTATGGATGTTTACAGAAAATGTTTTTAAAAGACTCAATAAAACAGTTTAAAGTAGTAAACTTCAGATAAACCTATCATGTAATAGATTTAGATTTAATTAATCACTGATATACAATTCGGGTAGTTATACATTTAAAAAAGATAACTAATCTATAAATTGGTGCTTTTAATTTATATATCCATTTTTTAAATGTTTTACAAAAGGCATAACATATCATATCAAAATACTTTATGTGTTTACAGAAATTGAAAGATAGAATAACTAGTTCTGTGTTCTTTCTACGGAAGTGAAGAATTATTCTTGGAATTTTTTCCCCCTGCTTATACATCACTGGGGTATCTGTTTTTTATCACAGCTATTTGAGAACAGAATTCACTTTTGGTAAATTTGATATAATCAGGTAATTTTGGCATTGATTCTAGCTTTTAAGCAGCAAATCAAGGCTGCCTTGGGCATATGATTTAGTGAAACATTCCAATGATATGCAAACAGATGAGTATCTATAATCAGAATAGTTCACCAGTGATTTGCAGATGCAAATGGTTTATTGGATTTTCTCTTTTTTTGTAGGAGCATTTTCATTGATCAATCAGGCATATTGTCTGGCTAGGAGCCATTAATGAACCAGAATTGAATGAACTTCAAAGACATATAGTCCCCTCTATTCAAAGAAATATACAAAACACCCAGCTCTGAAGGTCTTAAAAAGGTTTGCTTGTGGTTGCTTAGAAGACTAAGAGTTGTTTAGTTTTCCTCCAACTAACTGGCTCTTTTCTCTACATTTCTTAAGGATCTTCCAATCAGAGTTACCAACCAGAGGTTTGGAGGACCCTCAAGTTTTCCTACTCCAAAAGAATTTTCTGTTCTTATAAAATCTCAGAGCTAATGCTGGAAAGGATCAGAGTGTCTAATAGCTTTATTTTACAGATGAGAGGTCTGGGGATGGTAAGAGACTTGCTTAAGGTCCCAAAGGTAATTAGCACCAGAAGTAAGACCTGAATGTATGTCCTCTTGACTCCAAAGTCAACGATCTTTCTACTACACCACACTGCTACCTATCATAATTTGAAATTCTGGAAAGGATAAAACACATGCACCAAAAATATTAAGGACACTGACATTTATGAGTCAGATGTACACATACTTGAAAACCATTTTATGAACACAGGCAACTGGGAGCAAGAAACATTTAAATCTAGTCTCTTTCACAGAGATTCTTTTAGAGATTTCTTTAATAAAGCCTGCCCTTTTAACCAGTATGTTCCTATATAACAAGGCTTGGGAAATCCTGAACCAAAGAAATTCACCATCCATGAGACCACAATCAGTAATATTTTTACAAAAAGGAATTCTTATGAAGGAACTTGGTAGCCTTAATGACTTTAGATCTTTACACTTCATTTAATATCTTCAGTCATAATATTTCTCTCACTACACTAGCATCTTTATCACTTTCACTCTCAACTTTTTTTTCATGTCTAATAAATATCAGAATTGAAGCAAAAAAGGCCAAAATCATTTTGTTCAGAATCCTTTATGGAATCTTCACAAAGGCTGTGATTATATTTATATTTTAACAATAAGTCCTCCTTGATTCAACCCCAAAAGTGATTCCTTCAATTCTTCAATTTCCTCTCTTCTAGCAGTCATATTGTCCTTTGACTGAATGGTTTTTATGGCATTACACAAAGATAATTATTGGGCAGATAGTATCTGCTATAGTGAAGGAACTATGACTAAGCAGCCATATGGAGAGAATAGTTTCTAGCATAGAGACAGAGGAAAAACTAGCAGGCACAGGTAGTTCAAGACTTGATGGGTCACTCACACCCCAGTCATAGTCACACTCAGTGACTAATGACAATAGTACAGAACAGGCAAAGTCTTTATAATATGGCATTATAAATGCTATTATGTTATCTCTAGTATATAAAAACAAACAAAAATAAACTGGGCTGGATATATTGTTTGTTATCATTTCTGCTTTTTGAGTCTACTTCATTACAAAATTACACCATTTAAAAAATGAATATTTAATCATCACAACCAAAAAAATAACTTTACTATTGTTTAAAGGCCAAACAACTCACTAGTCAAATCACTAACCACACTGGGTGACAGTTACATCTATGATGTTCAAACTATACTACAATTTGCAATTAGAAGCATTCAACCTTGTCTAGAAAAGTTTAAAAAAATAAAAACTGATCTGAATCTTAAATCCAATTTAGAGGTGACAGACTATCTTCTACTGATTTTCCTTTCAGTTCACACACACACACACACACACACACACACACACACACACACACACACCACCTTTTCCGTCTGTACAGAATGTCTATTTTTTATGCCACAGGAAAGAGAGGAGACAGTGACACCTATAATTGTCCAAGCCTTATCAATTTAGAGCTCTTATGGCTGTGTAAAACAGTGCCTCATCTCCCTCTGTTCAATGGTTGTTTTATACAGTGTGACTGTGATGAAGGGAGCTAGTTGACATGCACTTATCGTATCAGGCCCTGGCACCTGCATTGCAGACACTAATCAAAGTGCTCCTTCATAGGGGTGAAAGAATCGCCATTTGTAATGCAATAATTAGGCTGGGTAGAAGGCCTGAAAAGTAAATCAATCTCGTCTGCTCTCTAGATCTGACACCATTCTCTTGGCAGATTGTTAACATAATGAGACAGAAGCCTACAAGAGGTCCCACAAAAAAGACCTATGTCTTTCTTTTTTTTTTTCACCCTCCCCCTTTACTTTTACAGGGCTACTTAGAACATAATTGCAATTAATCCTACTATGAGCTATTGGAACAAACCCAGCATATTCTAAGATTTTCAAAGCTAGTTAGTCAAAAGGTGATCTGGATATATCAGTGGCAATTTGAATACATTTTAGAGATCAGCACCAAGGCTCCCCTATCTCACCATTCCTTGAAATAACATGAAGATTCCTAATAAGCAATTATCAGCAAGGGAAGAAAAGGAGAATATAATCCAAAAACTAGTTTGAAAATTAGTTTGATTAATCCATAAGGGAAAAGCCTGACTAGACCAGCAAAACAACAAAAAAAGACACACACACACACACACATGCATATACAAAATAAAATCTACTGTACCTCATAAATACAATTACATATTTATCCAAAGTAGTAAGATTTTGAAATAGGCATAAATGAGAATAATAGCATAACAAAAAGAAATCATTTTGTAGTCTAATAAGCATTATTATCTATCTATCTATCTATCTATCTATCTATCTATCTATCTATCTATCTATATTTTCTTTTGGTCATAATCTGTGATTTAACTAGCATAAGAAACTAGCAGAGTGAAACTATCTCCACCAAGGCAGAGCAATAACTCATACAGAATTTCATCTTGGGAAGTCTCCTAGAGAGAGTATAGAGCGATTTGCTGATGATCACACAGTTAGTATATGCAAGGTATAGGATATATACTATAAAGGCATAAATGTGATGTTTTCTACTTCATGTCTTAACCTCTCTTCATATAAAACTGACCTCAGTTTCCCCATCTATAAATAAGGGGGTTGCACTAAATGATATCTGAGTTTCCTTCCAGGTATGAAATCTTACGATCCTAAAATATTATATATTCATTTTCCTTTTCCCTACCACAGTCAATTCAATTTAACAAACATTTATTAAATATGTACAGAAGGATAAGAACAATCCCTACCTTCAAGGAGCTTATATTCTACTAGAATCCAAAACAACCACCACAGCATTTTAAATTAGTCACCTATTCTGGAATGATATGTTATTGTTGTTTTTGTTTTTGTTTTTTTGGAGGGGGAAAGGCGGGGCAATTGGGGTTAAGTGACTTGCCCAAGGTCACATGGCTAGTGTTAGATGTCTGAGGTCGCATTTGAACTCAGGTCCTCCTGACTCCAGGGCCATGCCGGTGCTCTATTCACTGTGCCACCTAGCTGCCCCTGGAATGATCTTTTTAGTCTTATGAATGTGATGTATCATAAATTTTAGTACTCAGTATATAATATAAATTAGTTATATAAATTTTAATAACAAAATAGCCTATGGAAAGAGGTTTTGGTTTATAAATAAATTTGTTCACTGATCAAAATCTAACTACATGTAGATTTCACCTTCCAAAAACTTCTGGTTGCTTATTTTTGCACTCCTTGATTAAGTAACAGCCTGCAGTCAGGAGATGGTTCCTCTCTGGATAGAAATATGCAGCTTGTTTTCTCTCTCTCTTTTTTTTTTTTTTGGCTTGCAGTCACAGTGAACAGCAAGGCCATAACCCCTTTCAATTTTTGTCAATGCTCAAGCGAACCAATACTTACGATTAATTCAGCAGCAGGTAAGGAACCATGAAACTCAATCCTAATTACTAAGGTTGACTATTCTGACCTAGCTGTTTATATTGAGCATAAAACAGCATTCTTTCAAGGGCAAGAATTACTGAGTAAGTAAAGGTTCAACAACTGTGAGTTTTAAAATGCCAGATGAGTGCTTAAGCTTTTTAGAGGTTGAGCCAGTTTTTAAATGCCCATATTGAAGCAGTTAAATATATACATATATATATATATATATATATATATATATATATATGTATGTATATACACAATTTTCATATTACCTACCACTTTTTAAATCTTTTTAACATTTTATTTTCAGATTCATATTGTCATATAAAAAGCATTGTTCTAAGAAATAAATATAGATCACCAGGGCAAAAATACTAGGGAAATTACTGCCCCATTCACCCCCAACTCCCCACCCAGGTTATATAACTCTAAAGAGAACCAATCTCAAATTCCCCAAATATCTGCCCTTGAGATGAAAATAAACACTCAGAATTTCAGGTCAGAAAGATTTTTCTAATGGTGATATAAGTAAGTGTTTAATTAAAATTTTTAAAATGATAATAAATATAACATTGACACTATATTATGTTGATAAATGAATAGGGTTTAGAACATGCTGAGGAAAACACATAAACAGAGAACATATGGCAATACGAAACAGGAAGTTGTTTATTTCACATTTCAATGCCGCCACTGTCAAAAATGAAATGAGGAAGGGGTGTAATGATAAAAGTCAATGTTAAAACCAATCTGGAGCTAACATAGCTTTCCAGTCTTATTTCATACTGCATGCCTTCATATCTTCTATATTCCAGCCAAACCTGGCCATTACCTCTTTCTGAACTAAACATTCCATTTCCCACTTCCTTCCCCAGGCCTAGCTGACTCTTTAACATCACTATGTGATGCCATTGGTCCTCTTCAAGAAGGAAGGATGAATAACAATAATCTTCCTTCAACACTCAAATGACACAAAAGGGATAGTCAAGCCTTATTTAAATTACTTTGTGTTGACCCATGTTGTTGTCATTCAGTCATATCCAACTCTTGGTGACCCCATTTGTGGTTTTCTTGGCAAAGACAATGGAGCGCTTTGCTATTTCCTTCTCCAGTTCATTTTACAAATGAGGAAAATGAGGCAAAATAGGTTAAGTGAATTGCCCAGGACCACACAGCTAGTAAGTGAAGAGAGAATTGAATTAAGGTCTTCCTGACTCTAGCCCTAGTATTTTATTGATTGTGCCACCTAGCTATCCTGACTTAGGGACATCCTATTTATAAATGAGTGATTCAAGCTCCTTAAGGGTAAAAACCTATATTATTTGTCTTAGTATACCAACAAGCACAGTCCCCTGGCACATAGTAGGTATTCAATAAATGCTTGTAATTGGTTGATGTTATATTCCACTAGTAGAATCTAAGTTCCTTGAGGACAAAGGCTATTTCAATTTATCCTGTACTACCAGTGTCTTCATATAGCACCACTTAATAAATATTAAATAACTGTTATTTGAGAGGAAATAATGAAGACAAAATTAGATTCAAAGAATTGAAGGTAAAGAATAGGTGTATGAGGACAAATATTTTGATTAAACATCAAATGTGGCTTTGGATAGCAGGACTAATATTGCTAATAAAAGCATCCTAAAATACATTACAGTAGGGATTGGCAAGGGCTTAGGCACTTTGTTCCCATTACTATCAGTAACTTCTACTTGAAATAGTCACTTCCTTCTACCACTTCCACCTTTCATATAAACGTGCCCACATCCCACAAAAGATATCTGTCTTTGGTCCAGCACAAGCTGACTCAACCACCCACTTTGTTCTTGTAACAACACCAATAGTATCAGGATGATTGGATTTTAATTGCTGTTTGGTGAAATGTCACTATACATATATGAGTGTGTACATGCATGTGTGTATATACACACACTATAGATATACATACATATTTATATATACACACATATATAACATGCTGTTCTTTATCTTACATATACTATATATGCTTATGTAATCATATATGTATGTGTATCATCCTTTGACTCAATGTATTATTCTTACAGTACTAAATACTACCTGCCATTAAAATATTGATATTTTTAAGTTTTTATTACTAATTTCAATGAAATCTTGCCATGTGATGACCTTATAACACTTTAAATTCACAACTTGTTAATTCTCACATTTCTTTTTTTTCTTTTTTCTTTTTTTTTTTTTTGCCTTTTTGGAGGGCAATTGGGGTTAAGTAACTTGCCCAAGGTCACACGGCTAGGTTTTTGTTTGTGTGTGCGTTAAGTGTCTGGGGCCGGATCTGAACTCAGGTCCTTCTGACTCCAGGGCCGACACTCTACTCACTGTGCCACCTAGCCGCCCATAATTCTCACATTTCTAACTCCTGTTAAGACATAGATTAAATTATAACATTTTTGTAGAGAAGAACAGTAAAGGCAAAATGCTCCAAAGACGTTGCTAAATAGCCTACTACAATAAAGTCCCAGCAAAGTTGAGAATATAACAAATGTTGCTTGCCTTTTAACTCATGAGAAATTATTTTATTTCAGGAAAGTAGCCACAAAAGACTACATTAAAGATGACATAAACAGTGTGGGACATTTTGTCAAAAATCATCTTTTAAAAATGAATGAATGAATGAGAATGAAAAAAAAAAGTACTAATAAGTATTTACAATGCACCAGGAACTGTACAATAGCTGGGGATACAAAAACAAGTGAACAAAACCTTCCTTGCCATCAAGGAATAGAGAAATCTATTAGAGAACCAGCACAAATAGGGGAACTTCAGTTGAAATGGGGATCAAATAGGGTATAAAATGTTAAGGTGGCATGGAAATGACCAAGAAGTATTGTGGTAAACAAGATAAATGGACCAATAATAGTTTATGGTTAGAAGGGCTGAGTCCAAGTCCAAGTTCTAAGTTCCAAGTGAGAGGAGGAAGAAGAAAACCAGAGTTCAGGTAACATGGATTGAAAATGGCGAGAGAATGAAAATAAAGCAATTATTTATTGTTAATGTCAAAATGTATTTCTTAACAATAATTTCTTATCGGAGGGACATCATTTTAAAAGCCATAAAATAGTCTTTTCCAATATGCCATACAGTGAGGAGAATATGTAATAAGCCATCTGCTACTATAATAAAGCAATATAACTACTTAACAAGGGAAATCTACTCCATACTGGCATACAATACTTGTACACAATAGGCATTCAATAAATGTCTTTTGTATTGAACTCCACAATTATTTCTGTCTCTTGATGTACCAAAAGCAATAGGGAAATCTGGGCTATTATTCAATGACATTTTTATCTGCAGAAAACCTTTGTAACTGCCTTTTTTGGAGAACAGGACAGAAGTAAAAAAGTATTTTTGAATGAGAAAAGGCATCTTGTGTAAAAACAAATATGAAACCTTGTTCACCTCTTCCCTCCAACTGAAATAGAGGCTTAGAATTTCTCTTGATAGATTCCACAAGAGTGCTAGATAAAGAACTGCCGAGGAAATAGATCCATCTTAACAAAAAGATAAGGAAGAGATTAATTCATGAATTACAAATGTATCAGGAAAGAATAAATTCTCTACAAAAACTATTCTACTGTAATATAATGACAGAAAATCTATAAGTGACTAGATTTTATTTTTGGTAACTAGAGGCAATTTCGTGTAACATTCACCATTTTGGAGAAAACTGGGATTATAAAATTCTCTTCTACCTTCTAAATGCCAGATTTTAGCTGTTTAAAAGTAACTTATTTACAAAACACAGTAAGGTTTGCAAAGACCTTTCCTCCAAACAAACTTGTGAATTAGGTAGAACAAGTACTTTTTCAAGATGGGAAACCCAAATTTCTCATAATATAAGGGAACATAGGTAGCACTATGACCATACAGCTCAGAGTAATTGTCTGAATAAGGTTAAAACTAAGTTCATATGACTCCAATTCCAATGTTCCATCCTCTATATCAATAAGAAATATAAAAGATCTGAAACTCAATATAGTCAATATAGTTATTTAGGAATACTTGCATGTGTGGAGGCATAGAGAAAGCTTGAATTTATAGTTTACAATAAGCTTTACTTTCATCATGAAGTACAATTGCCTCAGTTATTTCTGCCTCAAGTTATTATCTCAATCTGAATACAGACAATGATGACACTGGATAAAGGTGGGAGAAGGAGGAGGGAAGAAGCATTTAAGTCCTACTATGTGTCAGACAGCATGCTAAGCACTTCAAAACTATTATCCCATTTGATTTGATTTGATAAATAAGAAGGATTAGAAGATGCATCATTGAAGGGACTAATTCACTAACATGATCCAAAATCAAATGATATGTAAAAAATTGTTTCTTTGGGGGGGAGGGGAGATTTGAGAAAATCTTTTCTTCAGCAGATGTCTAGTTTACTCTGGCTGAGAGAGGACAGAATCCTTTGAGGTAATATTTGACCTTCAACCAAAAAACTATAGCATTGCCTGAGAATTTACATGTTGATCAAGGTTCAAACTTGTAATCTTAATCTATTTTTTTTTTTTTTTGCTTTTTTGGAGGGCAATTGGGGTTAAGTAACTTGCCCAAGGTCACACGGCTAGGTTTTTGTTTGTGTGTGCATTAAGTGTCTGAGGCCGGATCTGAGCTCAGGTCCTTCTGACTCCAGGGCCAGCGCTCTACTCACTGCACTACCTAGCCACCCTGTAATCTTAATTCTTGCATGATTTTGTCAAGTTACATAAAATATCTGACAAAGTTCAATTTAAAAAATACATGTAATCTGAAATTATGTCACAGAATTGTTGTCTGTGAAGAATAAACAATACTGAAAATGAAGCACTTAAAGATGGAACAAATGATGGATGAAAAAACCAGCATGGAGGGGCAGCTAGGTGGCACAGTGACTAGAGCACCAGCCCCAGAGTAAGGAGGACCTGAGTTCAAATCCCAGCCTCAGACACTTAACACTTACTAGCCATGCAACTTTGGACAAGTCACTTAAGCCCAATTGCCCTGCCTTCCCCCCCCCTCCAAAAAACAAAAAAGAAACAAACAAAAATAACCCAGAGGCATGGGGGAAAAACTGGATATTAAATTACATTAATCCTGAAGTGTTAATTTGAAATGAATTATTTTTGGCTTAGGCTGCTCCTAATTTATTCTCTACTTATACAGAGAATTGCCCATCATTTCTGCTAAATAATATGTCTAACAGTATGGGATTAAATGAGAAGATTATAGAGGCCCACTTACTAAATCCATAAAGAACCAGCATTAATTAAAGCAATTAGGTCATTCTTACAAATAACCTATAGAGATTATCAAGATTGCAAGGATGACAAATGAGTAGCAATGGAAGAGAAACATGTTCTTTTCAGTAGTAAGGTCATTTACTTATCTTGTGTAGACATGGGGATGTATTGCAGAAGGTCATCTAGTCATCATCAATTACTATTTATTGAGTGTCTACTGAGTATACTGTTCTGCAATAGGAGCTATATTAAATTGCTAATTTGTCTTATAATAATGTAATGGGCAAAATCTTTCCAAGACTTTACATGCTATTCTGGTTATACTGTCTCTGGGTCCCTATTCTTCAATTGAGTCAGAAAAGTTATCATTCTACCTAGGCTTTTCCTTATTTCTTTGGTAGTTTCTTCTCATTAATTTTCACTGAAGGATAGAAATTATGGATGGAAAAGGACTGACTTCAACTAATTCTCCTAATCTTTAAATAGTACATGACTATTTTCTAGGTCATTTTTTTCTTCTTTTAAATCTGATCTAATTTTAAGGATCTTGAGCTACACAGAGTCCTATAATTTTTGAGATTCTACTTCAAAAATTATTTCCATTGACTCAAGGATATCATGATTAGTTAAAGCATTTAAAAATCATGAAAGTGACAGATTAATATGTAGTGATCTTGTTAACTGACATTAAGTGTAGTCTGTGTTTAACACACACATTTTAGAAAGTAAGGAAAAACTGACTGTAGACAAAAGAAGAAAATTCATTTTATGTGATATATACACACAATGATCTACAAAGGGGAAAACTTAATGCATATGCTTTTATAATATAAATATACACTACAAGAAATGGATGTTGCTTTTAAAAATACACTGTCAAATTTAGAATTGAGCTTAAGGCACTATAGCCAGGAAATAAAATGTCTACAGAATATTTCTTGACTTCTCAAAATAACACCCAAGAGCAAAATCTATAACACACAGCTGCCGTTTTGATACAGATCATGTATTCTTCCCTCAACCAAATTTGCAGAGGTTAGGTTTAGGGAGATGTTTATACCATCCATATAATGTCATGGTAGTTATGGTACTTTTTGTCATATCTCTTGGAAACACACTGTGACTTCTCAGTTTGGAGACAAGATATAGATTGATAGAGAAAACTTTAGCCATAAGTGAATCTTCTAGGCTTTTTCATTCATAGCATGTGCAGGTGGAAAGCCACACTTGACAACTGATAAACTATATGAACTTTTGGGAGAGAAGCTATTCCTATTCAAAGGGAGAAAAAAGGAACATTTTCCAAAATGTTATTACAAATCACAGCTTTAAGGAATCATAGAACTGCAGAGACCCTCAAGAAATCACATATTACTGATGATCATTTTATTCTAAAATATGCTGTATTACTTTCAAATATTATACAAATGAATAGTGAGGCATAATTTTATTAATAGTAGGCTGAAATATTTAACTTTGTATTACTTTTGGTTTCACTCTAGGTATATGGAATCAAATTGAGCCAATTCATAGCATTTTGGAATTGTTTGCTTTCCTAAAGCCAAATTCTGCAATGATAATACTTTTCATTTCACATAAGCATCTACCTAGAGAAGATTGTTTATGTGGTTTTATTTGGGAGGACATAAAGACTACCAAACCTAAGTAATCCTTCTACTAGACTAGTATGGGGCCTGAAATCTCCATCATTAAGTAAATTTCTTCTGGTTAAAACAAAGTCTCTTGAAAGCCATGGCTGAAATATTAATACCTTACCTAAGAAGCATAACACATTTTAAAAAGCATTCATATGTATTAGTTTTTAAATCATCTAGAAAAAACCAAGGAATTAGATCCAAATTAGCTGAATTTTGGCCAGGTAAAGAAAGGGGTACAAAGTAGGATCAAAGATTTACAACTCAATGGGACCTTATTTGACTTCTGCCTCAGACATTTTCTCCCTGTGTGATCTTGGGCACATAACTTGCCCTCTCTAGGCCACATTTTCCTTAAAGATAAAATGAAGAAGTTGGAATCAACATTCTTTAAGGCCCCTAGCAGTTCTAAATTGATCTTGTGGTTAATTCTCTCATTTGTACATTTGAGAAAAGAGTCCTGTGTGATTTGCCTAAGGTCAAACAGGTAGTAAGTGGCAGAAACAAGATTCAAACCCAAATCCTCTTACTCTAAATCCAGTGCTCTTGCTACTACACCAAGTCAATATGTCAGTCAATAAATGATTTAAGAGCCTACTTGGTGTCAGATAACTATTCTAACATGTTGGAGATACAAAGATGGTAAAAGCCTGTCCTTGTTCTCTGGGAGCTCACAGTCTAATGAGGAGATAGGCAAATAGTTCTGTACAAAAAAGTTGTATACAAAAAATTGGAAGTAATCGGCCTAGGGAAGACACCATTATTTCCAGCTTAGCTCCTTTCTCATCACTATACAAAATAAAACCAATTCTGTAATTCTTACCTCCTTCATTATAATCCCTATTCCTTGCCCAGGGTGCCCATTCTTCCCTCTGGTGGGAATTGGAGACCTCCTCCCAAGTCCTCCACCATTTAAGAAGGATAGTCAGGGAATTCACCTCATTGCTTTCCAATCTGGTTACTCTCTTGGCCTTGATAATTTCTAGAAACCCATCATTCTACAAGATGAAATTCAACTCTGTACCGCGTACCTCCTCAGATCATTTCTCATATTGGCTAAAGAAATTCATCATACCCCCTCAGCCATGTAACTTCCTCTTGCTCCCCCTACTTTTCCACTTCTTTTTACTTGTCTTCCCCCCATCAGATATCAAGATATCAAGTTCCTGGAGATCAGGCCTTTCTTTATATCCCCTTAGCACAGTGTCTGGAACATAATAGGCACTTAATAAAATTTAGACTCTGACTTTATAAGTAAGTAAGGGGCGCTTAGAAAAAGTTCCTGGAGAAGATGAGATTGTCATCCAAAAGGCCTTGCTCTGTATAGCCTGGGAATATTATATGGGCACCAGAAGGTAGAGGAAAGAAGGAAAGGCTAAGGAGGGCACTAAATAATAGCTAAAAAGATGAAGAAGATACACATCATCTCTTTTCAAAATCTGATTCCAAAGGCTGTCCTTGCAGAAAGGCAAAATCTGGGTCAAATAATGTAACTAGTACTAATCAAATTGCATTTAAAAAAAGATAATACTTTTCAATAACAAAAGAATAATTCTTTTGCGTTACAGATTTTAAATGGATTTAATGAATGTCCTCTGGATCTTAAAAGTTACTTAAGTGTTGGTAAAGTGAATACAATTGATGTAGCACTTCCTTGCCATTTCATATACATACTGGTTAAGTAGTCAAACATTAAGTTTTTGGAGCAATTGTTACAATAGTTAGCTGACAACAGCACCAGAATGAAGTTCTTTATTCTTGTAGGGAAAATAATGTATAGCTTTTCTCTGTAGTAATTTTGTTGGAATGTTTTATGTCTTTTATTATTTATTAGTGTGCAGCAATGGCCCTGGCTTGATTTCATTTTCAGCTACAGAAGAAAACAGAATGCATTGTGTTATCCTGATACTCTGAACAATAATGTCTGACCCACTTTCAACTTTTAAAAAGGGGGAAAACACACAAGATGACAAGAATGCTCTCTTTGCTATATAAAGAATTTTGCTTCAACTATAAAAAAGAAAAAAGATGTATGTTTTCTAACTGAAACAACTGTCTTTGCACCCACCCTGTAAAGGGTAATAAGATAAAGTTTTTCTTTGTTTCCACCACACCTACCCTTTTCCAAATGAAATAATACACACTAACCCATTAAATTCCATAAGTTAGTCATAGATAGCTTTTAAATTTCTTTAATTTCAAAGTCGTTTTGAAAATATCATATACACTAATGTAGTTCAAGAGAAATAGCTTTAGATGGACAAGTCTGAAGACCTGGGTTTGACATTAAGCTCTACCCCTTACCATCTGCGTAAATGAATTTCTTTTGATTTTCTTCTAAATGAGAAATTCAGACTAGGTGGCCTTGGAAATCCCTCCTAGCTCAATCAACATGATTTGCTGACTCTGATAAACTGCAGGGTACTTACACAGAAAGGCTCTTACACACAGTCCCTGCCCTCAAGGTGTTCACAGATTAATGGAGGGGTGAAGTGATAATATGCAAACAGCTTTGTACATGTAAGATAAATACCTTGCAAATAAAAGGTAATTTCAGAAAGTAGAGGAGGTAGATGGGGAAAGGGGAACAGGAAAGATTTCTTATAGAAGGTAGGATTTGAGCTGACTTGAAGGAATTAGGGAAGGCAGGAAGAAAATGAAGAGGGAAATAGTTCTAGGAATGGAAAAGGTACACAGTCTAAAGATGCAGCACTGTGTGTGTATATGAGTAAGAAGGCCAATTTCTCTGAATTTTAGAGCAGGTAGAAGGGATTGAAGTGTGAGAAGACTAGAATGGCAAAAAGACACCAGGTGGTGAAAGACCTTAAATGCCAAGCCAAGCATTTTATATTTTATCTTGGAGGTAATAGGGAACCACTGGATTTAACTAAGAATGTGTTTGGAATGGATTGGGGTGTGGGGTTAATCTTAATGTTAGATCACTACAGAGAATGAATTATTGAATTAACTTGGACAACAGTCAACTCTTCTTTATCCATGATAATAAAACGAATAACAATATATACAAATCAGTCAATGAATAATCCAAATACTTTCTCTTAATCTAATTTTAATCCTTAAACCAACGGGGGTAGAAAGCATAATGTCCAAGCAGGGCCAGATTTCTGAGAGAATGACTGGGGGCTAACCAAGCAGGCACAGTGGATAGAGTGCCAGATCTGAAGTCAGGAAGACTCATCTCCCTGAGTTCAAATCTATCTTCAGATGCTTACTAGCAATATAACCCTGGGCAAGTCACTTAACCCTGTTTTCCTTATCTGTAATATGAACTAGAGAAGAAAATGGCAAGCCATCCCTGTATCTTTGCCAAGAAAACTTCAAATGAAGTCACAGTCAGAGATAGCTGAAAACAACTGAACAACAGCAGCACACACACACACACACACACATACACACACACACACACACACATATATATAAGTCTGTGTGTGTGTGTTTGTGTGTGTGTGTGTGTGTGTGAAGTATGAAAGAAAAGACTCTGCAAGGTATCAAACAGATGCAAACTATTACTGAAAATGTTCATGAGAAGTGTTATAGCCAAGACTCACATAACAAGGAAGAACTAAAAGGAAAAAGCAATAAATACAAGCGGAATATATAATTATGACCCTCAAACAGTGACATTACTTGATGTTGAAAACTAATCATAAGACTATGATACTTGTCCATCATAGAATGAGAACAATGGTGACATGTTTAATTTTGATTCAGATTTCTACTATGCTAGGCACTCAGTTCTTCCCTGAACACTTTCTCACATACTTGGACCTCAAAACAAGCTAATATTGCCCTAGTGGTATAAATTGCATACTGCCAAAGAACCAAGTCATATCCTTTTAAAAAGGAGGAAAAAATGATATCTTCTCCCCCATGTTAAAATGAAGATAGTACTTTATACACAGTAAGTGTACAAATACAAAAAAGTATACAAAAGGGTAAAAACAAGTCTCAGTGAATGAAAGAAAAGGCATTTGTTAAACTGTTCTTACTCTGTGTCAAACATAGTGCTGAGTTTTGGGGATATAAAATAGAAAAAAGAGGGTGGCTAGGTGTCGCAGTGAATAGATCACTGGCCCTGGAGTCAGAAGGACCTGAGTTCAAATCCAGTCTCAGACACTTAAGATAAAAACCAGCCATGTGACCTTGGGCAAGTCACTTAACCCCAATTACCCTCCAAAAAGCACAAAATAAAATAAAAAAGAAAAAATATATATTTTTGCTTAGTGAAGCTGAAATGACATGAACTTCACTTCTTCTTTTTTGTTTTTTGTTGTTAATGTGCTGGAGACCTTGTTTAGCTATTGATTTTAAGTATGATTCATGAGCAAGACAAACCCAGGTTCGCTTCAACAAAAGTAGAGCCACAACATGAGCAGAGGGAACTGTCTAGTTAATTTTATCAAGCTTGATCAGTAGAACACTAAAGTAAATCTTGGATCAGATTTTCCACTTGGATTATCTATACAGTTAGAATAAACATAATCAACACCCTAAAAGAGTGGTCCTACTTCTTGTAGGCTTCTGATGTCTAGAAGGGTTGGCTGAGAAAGGGAGGTAAAAAGAAAGCCCAACCTTTTGGTCTTCATTCTTAGATTGTATCCCTGCAATAAAGGAGCTCACACTCAAGACACAGAAGACTGCAGAACTATGGAAAAGATGGAAATGCCCAAAAGACCTAAGGGTTCCTTATGATATTTTAGAAGGTTAGATAAGAGTGCCAGTAGTCTATACGGCATAGAGATAGGGTAGATAGTAAGGTCTGGTGTGCCCCCATCTCTCTGTAACAGTTTGGGAAATTTTAATCCCATCCAGATCCTGTGACCATTCTGCTCTATCCCAGGTTGTTGTGTTTGTCCCTCATCCTTGAAGAAGACCATGACATTAGGGAGATGATGACACGACTTGCAGTTGACTTTGATTTGAGGGAGGGAGGGCTGTGCAGGGTCACCAGCCTCACTTTCTCCTTCATAACCATCTGGGTCCAGAGGCCAGATATCCATTGGGACAATTGGAGATGTCAAGAGAAAAACACAAAGAGGAGAACTGTGAGGTTAAGCACTGTCTAGGCTCCCAGCACTTCAGCTAACTCTACAGTCAGTAGCCTAAATGGGACAGCTGGAGTTGCTGAGAAGTGGGTACATGAACTACTGGTGGTCACCAATTTTCCACTCGAGAGAATAAATATCTAATAATAATAATATTAATAATTTCTGCTCTACTGATAAACAACAAGCATTGTACATAACACTTTAAGATTTATAAAGTTCTTTAAATAAAGCATCTCAGTTGATCTTTGTATTGATCAAGTAAGGTAATTTCTAATACTAAATGCCATTTTACAAATAAGGAAGCAGAATCAGTTAAGTGACTTGCCCTGGGTAATACAGCTAAGAAATATCTGAGCTAAAATTTGATTTCAGTTCAGAATGCCAACACCATATCATGCCACCTAGCTTCCTGAATACCAAGCTTATTCTGTTCTGTAAAGCTACCTTTACAATTTCTGCTTAAGTAGTTTGAATTTTTGCTAGCAAGATAAAACATGATCAATCCTAATTATCTTTCTTTATCAGTATACGTTTTTTTTTTATTTTTAAAGAAGAGACTGCAAGAGAGACCCAGTGAATAAATACAGAGATGAAAACAGGACACAGATAGTGACATTATTCTAAAATGCCAGGCTTTCTTCTGGCTGGTACATTTGATCCAAATAAAAGTGAATCTTATAATTTAGATTTATTAACTTAAAAAAAGAGTTCAAAAGGAAGGTAAAAATAAAATGATTCAATGGTTTCTGGCATTCTGGTAAGGAGGGATTGTTTCCTTATTAGACATACTCAGAGGATTTCCTTCCTTGGGAGTGATATGAGGGCAATGATTGGAAGGAGAAATGGGAATGACTAGGAAAGTCTCACCTATAATCCAAGGACTAGGGACCAAAAGGTTGGGCTTTGTTTTCATCTATCAACCAAGTCTTCGAAGAAGCAGAAGGCTACATGAGGTAGTCTACAGAAGACAAAACTCTGGAGGCAAAGGAAGGGGGTGTCACACCAATTATCTTCATCTATTTGATGAGATGTTGCATGGGAAAGGGAATATACTTATTCTGTTTGGACTCAGAGGGAAGAACTAAAAACAATGGATGCAAAAAAGGGCAAATTTAGACTTCACATTAGGGAAAAC
This sequence comes from Gymnobelideus leadbeateri, assembly GCA_011680675.1. Lineage (NCBI taxonomy): Eukaryota > Metazoa > Chordata > Mammalia > Diprotodontia > Petauridae > Gymnobelideus > Gymnobelideus leadbeateri. Next base: position 1,468,555 of record WOXC01003918.1, read on the forward strand.
TTTGTAATAATGTATCTATCCAAAACTGAAATGGGTTTCTCTGTGAGGAGGCTGCTCCCCCTCACTAGGGATTTTCAAGTAAAGGCTATATAAACACTTGTTACATAGATTATAAAAGGAATTCTTTGTGGGGTATGAGTTGGATTGATGTTCCTTTTACCTATGAAATTCTTTATTTATGTAATAAAAGAACAATAGCTTATCCAAAGGATGACCAGGTACTGAATTTTTGGTTTGTATCATTATCATAAGTCATGAAACAGTCTAAAAAGGTATAGAATAAAGCTCCAATTAGTATCAGTTGAGATAGAATTCACATGGTTCAAATAAAGAATCTGAAAAGCAGTGTAACAAATCTCATACTGATTCAAAACTATACATCAGTGCAAAAATCCCATATTTTGCTCCAGAGAAACTGTACAAAGGATGGAGAGCTGGTCTCTAATTCAGGGAGACCTAGTTTCCAATTCAAATCCTGACATATAGTAGCTGGGTGACCCTGGACTGGTCACTTGATCTATTAGTACCCAAAGCAAGACTTTACCTTACAACGTTTGTGATTATTTTTACTGGCAGAGGAAATCTCCTTATTATGATTTCTCTATAACAATGAAATCACATGTTCTCTTCTCCCCACAACAAATGAATGGATGAATGAATGAAATGCCCATATAATGCTATATGGCTACAAAACATAAAATGATCTTTGCGATATTCAAATCAGAAAACACATAATACAAAGATGCATGGTAGATGTAAATAGGTTATAGATTGATGATAGTCATATTTATAAGAAAGTAGTAACAAAGATACAACTGAATAAGGATATGTACCTTTGATGGGAAAGGAAATGGACAGGTAGTAAGTATGACAAAAAGTAGACGTGAAAAGCAGCACAATGCAACCCCTAAGATACAAAATTATCAAAAGGAAGCTCTCCACTGGGTATGTGCTCTGAGGACAATAGTAGCAAAAGATAAAACTCATCACTGGCATGTGACTACTTCAGCAGGACTACCCATCCAAGTGTAATCCAAGATTCCTCAAAGTATTATAAGAAAAACAACTTATCTTTATAATGGCTGAATGGAATAGGACCTATCAGAATGAAAAAAAAATACTCCACTTCTATCAATAACCCCTGTCCCCATACAAGGTGGTAATATGGCATCATGATAATATGAATCTCCCCTAATTCTCAGCTTCCATTTCCTAGTAGTTTGGGGAAGTCATGGAGTTACAATGGATTTATTTGATCTTACAGGAAGAGGAAGTACAGAAACAAACTGGAACCAGAAATTTAAATCAGAGCAATAAGCAAAAACATATTTACTCTAAAATGCAAGATTAAAAAGAAAAACAATAGGAAAATACATTTGTTCCACTATAAGAATCTATAGTGCCAGATTTCTGTGTATTGTCTTTCTATAGAGAAAGAACATAGTAGTACTGGGGAAGAGTGGTACCAGACAAATCCATCTGGCATGTGACAATCAAAGACTGTGTGATATGCAATTCACAAGTTGAGGAAGAAATCCTGAAAACATTGACATTCTTTACAAATAGTTACTACCCAGTGAAAGGAAGGGCTGCATGTACATCTATTTTTTTATCCTGAAAGATAATATCATCACCCAAGAGCATTACCTTCAAATGCCAAAGACACTGTTAAATAGGTTTACTCCAAATATTTATAAAGCTGTAGTGGGAAAAGGAAGTCTAGTGGCTTTGTGGTTACTAAGAAAAGGACAGAACACTTAAGGTTTGAGTCTGGTCCAAATAAACGTCTTGAAAACTCAATATTGATAAATGATACATCAATAACAGGTATAGAAACTATCAAAAAAGGTCTATCAGTTCCCTCTTATTTCTTAAAAGGAAAAAAACTCATCATAATAAGCAAATGGGCTTTATAATACTCTATTTTTATTAAATCTAAGTGATTTTGCACTTTTAGCCACACGGTTTAGGGAGCATGTTGCCCTTTCACTATTTTCAAGAGAAATCCACAGAATAGCAGTTCTTATAGGTTTGTTTTGGGGTTTGTTTTTTTTTTTTTTTAAACCTTGGACTAAGAAGTTGGCTGTTACTGTGGCCAGTTACATTATATACTGTTGATGTCCAATTCAAATTCACAAAACAGCAACTTTGCTATCACTTTATGTCTCTGTTTCCCAGTTCCCAGGTTTACGACATTTCATGATTCCTTTCCAGCTCATGAAATCTCTCTTGTGAGCTCTTTCTCTCTCTCTCTCTTTTTTTTTTCACTGCAGTCTCCTTCATGGGTTATAGAGCAGGAGTTATGCTAAAATCCTTACTTGAGAACCTGGATTTTAATAGGTAAGTAGTTATAATTCCAAGGAACAAAAAGGAAAATAAAGTTTCATCTGTTCAGAATTATAGAACTCATTTTAGTTTTAAGTAAACTCATCATTTAAGTTCATTATTTGCTTTGCTTCTAAAAAATTAACAATAGTACCCTTAATATTTGTTTTGTTTTGTCTAGTCACATTTGGTTTTTGTCCATATTTGAAAGGATTTATTGACAGATGACTTAAAAAAATTAACAATTCCCTAAACCATTGAAGAGGCATAAAAAAACCAGATACCTATTCAATGGATTTTCAGCTTAATATAATTTAGACATTTTATCAATTTATGATGAAACTCAAGGCTGAATACAAAATTTTGAAGACCCAAAACAAAGGAGATAAATAGACAAATAACTGAGAGCAACTCTGAATTATCCTTCCTTTTTAAATAAAAGGATTGAATATTTTAATGTAGGGAAAGAAAGGGAAAAATTGATAGTATCTAAACACATTATTGTCCATTACACAGATGCACATTAAATTTCTCAATTAGGGAAGCCAAGCACCCCAAGCAATGTAACTAATTCCACACTGTCTTCCTTCCCACCATTTCTTCAGCATAGTGCACACAACTTCTACATTTCCCATTTTCTTGACCTAGCTGAAGTTTAAGAGAGTTGAGAACAAATAGATGAAGGGACTTTTTCATTGTTAAATAACCAGGGTATGTTGGAGCCCCCAGTTTTTATTTACATAGATAATCATCTAAAATTTAGGTTCTAAATCTTTAGGATTAGATCTTCAATAGATCTGTTATCTGGGATAGTTGCCTTATAAATATTGGGTGCTCACAACCCATACATACATTCTCATTCTGTGAATTTTTTTCCCTATCTTCCTCTAAATCCTCCACACTGGTTCTACCAAAGGGAAGGTTCTTCAGGGCTTTGTTTTGTTTTTTGCTTTTGTTTTTGTTTTTTTAACACTAAAAGGATGCCAAAGTAGCACTTGGACAGTCTACATATTGTCCTTGATCTTGCTACACATCAGCCTATCTCCTTTGATATAGTTTTTTTTCAGAAAGAAAAGTCCCTAGAGACAAATATAAAAAGAATATGGGGGAAATGGAGGAAATTGTCTTCATCCAGTCTGATTAGTGGAGTTTGTCTCCACCCCTTATTGCTATTTTTCTATAGTAAAACGCATTCTTTAAAATCAAAGAGACGGATTAGAAGTTGGAAAAGGCAAGTAATGGAAGATTAGAGGAACAGCTCTGTTGGGAATAATGTCATGTGCAAACTATTTAAGCAGGAACTCACTGAAAATAGCTAAAAACATGAAAGAGTAAAAGCACTTTTTCTTATTAGTAAATCAACAAAATCCAGATGTTAATACTCAGTGCATTTTATTTTCTGAGAATATTCATAATTATTTACAGGAAATAAAATTTAGACTGTGGAGTAGAAATTTCAGCTGTTCACTAACATTGGTTAACTTAGCCCTTTGAAAAAATGCCTTGTTACAAAACATAGGAAGACTCTATGAACTGAGTTTATTTCTAACATGTGCAATACATTTTGTAGTGAACTGAGGCCTTTGGGACTTAGAATCTCAATGTGATCCTTTACACATTCATTGCTGACACAAAAGTCCTATCTTCCTTGCATGGAAGAGAAAATCATGTACCATTTTTTAAAGAGTTACTCCTAGGATACACTAATTCAAAATACATTTCCCTAAGATATTTCCCTCAGGAACAGATTCCTATTGTAAATATAAAGGTACTATAGAAACTCCTGCAAACAGAAGAAAAATCATCTTTCCAGCAATGATGCCAGTTTTAAATGTGTTGAAAATCCTTTCTGAGCTTTGGGAGGAAGCACCACCAGTTTGACATTTTTCATTTGTCTAACCATGAAAAACAGAAAATGTCACCTGGAATGTGTCAGGCTGATCACTTAAACAAATGGAAACCACATACCATTGGCATGATCAGAACAACAGCAGGTCCGCTTTTTATAATATTGTAACATGAAAACAGATGTAAAAATGTAAGTGATCCAGTTTATACCAGGGGAAGAAATTAAATGCCCTTAAATGTATTGTTGTTCAGTCATTTCAATCATGTCTGATTCTTCATGATCCCTTTTGAGGGTTTTTTAGCAGAGATACTTGGTTGGTTTACCATTTTCTTCTCCCTCTCATTTTACAGATGAGGAAACTCAGGCAAATAGGCTTAAGTAACTCACCCAGAGTTACACAAGCTAGTAAGTATCTCAGGTCAGTCAGATTTGAACTCTAATCTTCTTGACTCCAGGCCTAGTACTCCATCCACTGTACCATCTACCTGCCCCCTTAAACATGCAGCACTACGTAAATTTTATCTAAGTCTACAATTATACCACTGGAAGTGGTATTTAAACAAAAGGAAAAACAATTCTTTTTTTAATGGGCTTTTTTTAAAGATAGGATTATGTAGGAAGAAAAAAAAATGCCTACATCATTTATTCTGATTTATCTGTCCTGGGAAATTGACCTGCTTGCCTATCTTAAAGAACCTGTGCAAACTGATTGCTTTGACCTCAAAAAAGAAATTAAAAAGGCTAAAAGCAGACTACAAATCAATGACATGTACAATATTTTTCTATAAGGCTCAGCTTGCAATCATGCTCTCAATTATAAAAATGTAACATGGGAAAATGTCCAGAGATTTTATTTAATGCAGAACTTTCAGGTCTCCAAAGCAAAATTCCCTGCTCACCTACCACCTCTGATGATGTTATATTTCAAGTCAGAGTGTAATTTCCTGGATTATATTACTGAGATAGCACTGCTACCTCCTTAGTCCCAGCTCTGGTTTTCCAGGTGGCATTCTAGGTCCATTTCTGGGAAGCTAGCAGGCTATGCAGCTAGCGCTCTTGTCATGGAGTTTCCTTCCTTCATGAACCTTGCCTCCTTCTGAAGGAATAAAACCTCAGACTTCTGACTAGATTATGACACTGCAAAAGTCAACAAACTTTCCTCAGACTTAGTTTTCTCATCTGTAAAATGGAGATAATAAATACACTTGTCTCAAATGTCTACTACCAAGGATTAAATGAGACAATGTAATTTACAAGTCTAAGCTCTATGTACATGTGAGTTACTATTACTTTAAACATAGGTCAAATTTACTTCTGCATATTAAGTACCCCAAGACACATCATTATCAGCTATTTTGATGATAATACAAAGTTTAGGCCTAGGCACATGGGAGGAAGTAGAGAAGAGGAAAAGGAGGTAGAGAAAGGAATAAGATTTGCCTTTAAAGTTACTTTTCTTGTTGACAGTAAATAAGGCAGTTAGGTAGTACAGTGACTAGAGTTCTGGATCTCCATTAAGGAAGACTTGAGTTCAAATCTGGATTAAGACACTTACAAGCAATATGACTCTGGGTAAGTCAGTCTTATTTGCCTCAGTTTCCTCATATGTAAAATGAACTAAAGAAGGAAATAGCAAGCTAGAGAAGGAAATAGCAAACCACTCCAGTATCTCTGCCAAGAAAACCCTAAATGGGGTTATGATGAATAGGACAAGACTGAACAACAACATTATGCACTATCTATAGGTGGTTTTGGTTTTGATTTTTTTTAGCTCAACATGGGTCTAGAGATCATAAGTCATATAGTGTACAGATTATTTGTATTCTTATATATGAGGAAACTTATAAATAATGAAATTATATGACTTGTCCAAGCTCATATAGGTAGCAAGTGCTAGAATTATCAGAGCTAAATTCAAATATAGGTGCTCTCACTCCAAATTCAGGACCCATTTTACCGCATCATGATGCCCCACTATCTTGGAACATCTTAACAACTGAGAGGTGGAAACAACTGATGTTCATCATACCCTTTAATCTTCCTAATATATTATCATAATAAATGCATCAGTGGAAGGCTTTTTACTGGTAGTTCTACCACTGATAAAATCACAGGGGAGGAATGTATATATAGAGGATAAAAATAGAGATATATTATTTGTATGCATATATACTTATTGAAAACAGTAAAATTCAATCTCATATCTAATTGAGAGAGTTTAAGGCAGAAACAAAGTGTAAAAGTATAAAACTGACATTCTCAAGAACAACTTGCCGTGCAAACAATAGATCACTTTTTTTTTTTTTGGTCTCCTCAAATGGGTGTCCAGTTTAATTAGTGAACTTTTATTCTCTATGATTTTGTGGCAATAGAACTCATTGACTATTCAGTTTGTATAAATAGGTTATCATCATAACTAGACTCCAACTATTATATAGAATTATTAGTCTATTACCAATTACTTAGATACAGCTTATTTACTTTTCATTCAACAAATAAATATTAAATGCCTAGCATGTGTAATAAAAGTGTAAGGGAAATAAAAAAAGTAAGAAATAAAAGAATCCATTACCTCCTAGAGTGTGCAGGATTCTCAAGGCTGAATAGGGATTGTGTAACATATACACAGATAAATATAATTTGTGGAGCTAAAGGAAATAATAAATAGTTGAAGGTACCAGGAAAGTCTCTGAGCAGCAGATGGCCCCTAAAATGAACTGAGTTCAAATCCTCCCTCAAATACTTACTAGCTGTGTGACCCAAGGCAAGTTACTTAGCTTCTCTCACCCTCAGTTTCTTCATCTGTAAAACAGGCCTAATAACAATGCCCACCTCACAGGGCTGTGGTAAGGCTCACATGATATAATACATATATTAAGCTTTGCAAGCCTTAAAGAGCTAACAAATGCTACTTGTTAATACTGATGAGATTGTTAGGCCACATTTGGCCAAGACACGGTGTGGGAATATATGAAAATGGAGGAAAGATAGATAGAAGACAATTTTTGCAAGTCTTAAACATCAAATGGGAGAATTTTTATTTTATCGTATAAAAATACAGGGTATGGAAGCAGAGCCAAGATGGTAGAGTAAAGGCAGGGACTGGCCTGAGTTCTCCCCCAAACTCCTCAAATACCTTTAAATAATGATTCGAAAATTCTAGAGCAGTAGAACCCACAAAAAGACAGAGTAAAACAATTTTCCAGCCCAAGACAACTTAGAAGATTGACAGGAAAGGTCTGTTGCACCAGGATGAGAGAAGAGCGCAGTCCAGTGTAGGCCGGGACCCAGCAAATGGGAAGCGGGCCTCCAAGTGACTGAATCAGTGGCAGCAATGGCAGTTTCCAGACCTCTCAGACCACAGCTGATAAGGGGATCAAACAAACAGTGAGTCAGAAGGAGACTTGCAAGGGTCCCTTTGCTGGCACCAGGGGCAGGACCCTGTTGCATTACCTACACTTGGATCTGAGTACCAGTCCTGAGTCTTTGTCACACTCAGGGAGGGAAGTACATGAACCTTACTCTCACTGGAACTGACTGAAAGAAGGAATAATATACACATTCAGCTAGATATAGAAATCTATCTTACCATACACGAAAGTAGAAAGGGAAGAAGATTAGAGAAGGGAAGGGCAATGACAGAAGGAAGGTCAGTTTGGGAAAGGTAAAAGAAGGAAAACATTGGTCAAGAGGGCAGAGTAGAAACAGCACTTCCATGGGGCTCCAGCTTCTGCCTTCCCCAGTCCATGTAAAAGGGGACTCTGAACAAACTTTGGAGCTACAGAACCCACAAAATGACACAGAGAAGCTAACATCCTACTGAGGACAGCCGGGTAGCCCATAAGGTAGCAGCCAGCACAGTGCTCTGGGAGCCTAGCCCAGGCCCTCCTAAGCCAGAGGTTTTAGCCCCAGGGCAGCCTGACCAGTAGCTGGCTGGAGGGACTCCAGAACACCAACAGCTGTGGCATTTCCAGAATTATGAACAAATAGATGCCAAGGACAAAGTGAGAGGTTAGTGCAGTATGGACCCTGGGACTCACTAGTTGGGAAGGGGTTTTGGCTTTTGCCCCCAGGCTGAGAAGCCACTGAGACTCTTAGGCACAGCCAGCGCCAAGTTGCAGAGTCAGTTTCTGGCCTGCAAAATATAGGCGGACCTGGCGACCAGTCTTGGGGGGTACTTGCTCTTGCTTTAACCTTCTTGGATCTGGGTTACAGTCTAGGATGGATGTCTTGGGGTTGTGACCAGCTTGCCAAAGCGTGTGGAGTCTTCAGAGAGGGCACCCAACTAATACCTCTGGCAGCTGAGAAAACTCCAGTGTTTGGGACAGAAGCTCCCCTGGCTGGTGACAGAGTCCTACTGTGGCAACAAGCCCAAAAGTCAAGTAATTGAATGGCAATATGCCTAGGCAAAGGAACCAAAATAAACAGAAAAATTCAACTTTAGACTCCTAATTTGGGGGCAAAGAGGATTGAAGCATGGAACAAGAGGAAGACTGTGAGGTCAGAACTCCTGCACCAAAAGTTTCAAATGAAAATACAAGGTTACAGGTTACAGAGGACCTGGTTACAGGTCATAGAGGACCTTAAGAAGCAGATAACAGAAGTGGGGGAAAATTGGGAAGGGAAATGAGAACAATGCAAGAAAAGTATGAAATGAGAGTCAACAGCCTGGCAGAGGAAAATAACATCTTAAAAAATAGACTAACTCAAATTGAAAAAGAGGCCCAAAAGCCAATGAGGAGAAGAATGCCTTAAAAAGCCGAATTTGCCAGACAGAAAAAGTTTTTCAAAAGCTCACTGAAGAGAATCATTCCTTAAGAATTAGATTAGAGCAAATGGAAGCTAGTGACTTTATGAGAAATCAAGATGCTGTTAAACAGATCCAAACAAATGAAAGAATAGAAAGCAATGTGAAATATCTCATGGTTAAAACCACTGATCTAGAAAATAGATCCAGGAGAGATAATTTTAAAATTATTGGACTACTGAAAGCCATGATCAAAGAAAGAACCTAGAAATCATCCTCCAAGAAATTCTCAAGGAAAACTGCCCTGATGTTTTGGAACCAGAAGGCAAAATAGAAGTTGAAAGAATCCAACAATCACCTCCTAAAAGAGATCCCAAAAAGAAAATTCCTAGGAAATATTATAACCAGGTTCAGAAATTCCCAGATCAAGGAGAGAATATTACAAGCAGCCAGGAAGAAACAATTTGAATATTGTGTAAACACAATCAGGATAACACAGGACATGGCAGCTTCAACACTGAGGGATCAAAGGGCCTGGAATACAGTATTCCGGAGGTCAAAGGAGCTGGGATTAAAACCAAGAATCACCTACCCAACAAAACTGAGTATAATGTTTCAGGGGAAAATGGTCATTTAGTGGAACAGAGGACTTTCAAGTATTCTTGAAGAAAAAAACAGAGTTGAATAGAAAATTTGACATTCAGATATAAGAAGCAAGAAAAGCTTGAGAAGGTAAACAGGGAAAAGAAATCATAAGGAACTTATCGAAGTTGAACTATTTGCATTCCTACATGGAGAAATAATAATTGTAACTGATGAAATTTTTCTCAATATGGAAATAGTTGAAGGGAATAGAAGGCATATGAATACAAAAAAAAAGAAATTCTAGCAAATGTCTTAATAATCACAATCAATATTTATTAAGCACCTACTATGTACTCGGCACCATGCACTGTTGTAACATGCTTCTCTATGTCATAGAATTCTATCCTTGAACTGATTGACGTCCTCTGTAGAATTTAAGTCTTTATGATCCTGCCTATTCTGTGCCTAAACTCTTTGGAAATGGCTCTTCCTAAATCTGGCTTGCATGGAAATCTGCCCTTTTTTCTGCTCTTTCTCTGTGATAAATTCACATCACTCCAAAGGTTCCGTCATCATTACCCTAATAACCAGTTCCTCCTAATTGGTGAAAATAAGATCCAGGGAAGATTTGTTCCCTTGACAAAACAAGCATTAAGTCAAATCAAGACATTTGTAGCTGCTGTTCTTTGGACAGAGAGAGACCAACAGCAGATGTCCAGACAATAAAAGTCCTTTATTACTACTCAACTGTGCCCTTGTCCCAGATTTATGAGCCATTGCTTCTTTCTGCTCAGGTGATCTATAGTATAATCCAATGCCAAAAACATTTCTGTCTCTACCTCCATCAGTCTCCATCCAAATTCTCTTCCACTATGTTTCATTGCTCTAGATCCTGGATTTTCTCATATTCTCAATAAACAGTGTTAATCCCCTCCCAAAAAAGAAGCAAAACATTTTTGAGAATGACAGTGTAAAAGGAGAGAAGGAGAGAGAGAGAGAGAGAGAGAGAGAGAGAGAGAGAGAGAGAGAGAGAAGGATAAATGTGGAAAATAGGATGGAGGGAAATAGGTGGTAATCATTATGGTGGTGATATAAAAAAACTGCTCTAAACCACTTTTGATGAAAGAAATGCAAATCAAAATAACTCTGAGCTACTACTTCACCTCCAGTTTGGCTAATTAGATTGGCTAATATGATAGAGAAGGAAAATGGCAAATGTTGGAGGGAATGTGGGAAAATGAAAACACTAATGTTGTATTGGTGAAGTTGCATACTGATTTCACCATTCTAGAGAGCAATTTGGAACTATGCACTAAGTCTATAAACCATGCATACCCTTTGACCAAGTAATACTACTACTAGGTCTGTATCCCAAAGAGAGGAAAAGGAGTATGTGTAAAAAAAATGACAGCTCTTTAATTGTGGCAAGGAACTGGAAACTGAGGGGATATCCACCAAATGGGGAGAAGCTGAACATATTGTATGTGATTGTGATGGAATATTACTGTGCTTTAAGAAATGATGAGCAGGATGATATCAGAAAAACTTAGAAAGACTTACATTAACTGATGCAAAGTGAAATGAGCAGAACAGAAGAACATTGTATACAGTAACAGCAATATTATACAATGATCTACTATAAATAACTTAGCTATTTTCGGCAGTACAATGATCCAAGACAGTTCTGTAGGACTTGCGATGAAAGCAGTTGTCCATCTCCAGAGAAAGAACTGGTAGAGCATGAATACAGATAAATGATGTATTTTCCTTGCTTTCTTTATTTTTTCTGGTTTTTTTTGTCTGTGTTTTCTTTCACAGAATGAGTTACATGGAAATGTGTTTTGTATGACTATACATGTCTAATCCATGTTAAATTGTTTCTCTTTGCAATGGAGGGGAAGAAAAGTTGGAACTGAAAATTTGAAAAAAAAAGAATGTTAAAATTGTTTTTTATATGTTATTGAAATAAAATAAAATATTAAATAAGATTTTTTTAAAAAGTAAACAGGGTATCACTGAAGATATGGGAGGGAATTGACATGATCATATCTGTATTTTATTATTACTAATTTAGAAGCAGTGTGAAGATGGGTTAGAACAAGGAAAGAATAGAATCAGGAAAACCTGAAATAGGATGTTATTACACTAGTCCAAAGAAAAGGTTAAAAAGGCCTCAAAAAGTGATGGTTTAAATTAAAAAGAAGACTCAAGTAAGAAACAGTACAGGTTGAAAACATAAGACTTGCCAAGTACTTAGATATTGGGAGATAGGAAGATGGCAAAGTGATGAACAAAACTAGTTATGAATCTGGTAACTGGAATGATGGTGCCAGTCTTGAGAAAATAGGTATATTCAGAGCTAAAGTATGTTTACAAGGCAAAATAATAATGAGTTTTGTCTTGGACATTTTGATTTCTAAATATTGATGGGACTCCCTGAGGCAGATATTTCCAGTAGGTAATTGACAATGTACAAAAGAAGTTCAGGATGGAGTTCATGAGGAGCTTGGACAGGATGTTTTCTCAAGTCTACTCCAGCCTTAAATCCTAGGAGTATTTTAATGGATTTTGTATGTTTTCCTAAGCAGAGCCATTCCAAATCCAGGCATGACTCTTGAATTGCCCAGTGTTTAATACTGTTCTCAGGTTTTTGGCTTTTTAATCAGTTTAAATAATAAGGATCATATTGTAGTTAGGGAGATGGAGTAATGTAAAGGTAATAGTACTTGCCAAAATTTTACATCATTGAGACAGTTTCTTCTAATCTAGTTCCCTGTTTAATACTTCCTCTAAATGCCTAATGAAAAGAAACAAAATTTGATTTCATTAAAAAACTTATATAGGTCACCTTTTCTGAGTCTATTACTAGAACTGGTCTATCAATAATTTTAGTTATCAAATTTTCTCTCCTCTCAGGTTATTCTAAAGGAGAAAAGGGGAAAAAAGATCAATTTTGGTTGAGTTCCTAAGAATTCATTAACCGAGCAATGTTAATTTCTGTGAGAAATTAGATTATAATAATCATTGAAAGTAATCAGATGTTACTGGGGAGGGATTTTTTTCCCTTTTGTTCTAAAGCAAGCTAGTGTATATTAGTTTATTCTACAGTCAGAGAGAGTAATTTCACACTCCACCAAAGCAGTAACTGCAGTGAAAATGTGAAATGAGCAATAAAACAATGACATGTGGCTAAAAAGCACAAGAATAATTAAACAAATAACCACAACCTACCTAGATTTTTATCTGTTTCCTCTACTAGCCCGATAGTGAAATCAGTTAATATGAATTGAAATGTGGTTTTTTTTCTTCTTTAATTGATGAAAGGAAAATAGTGAATAAGTCCAAGACATGTTCCATGTGCCCTCTGGTTTGTGTACCTGATGAATGTAAAAAAAAGGTTTTCCACCCTTTCCAGAAAAAAAAAAAAACCTCTCTATAAAATCATATTGTTTCAAAATTAAAATAATGAAACATGATCACAATAATAACTCATATTTCTGTAGCATTTTAAGATTTACAAAGCATTTTTCTCATATTAACTCTATGAAAAGGCAGTATAAAATATTCATATCCTCATTTAACAGATACAGAAAATGAGGCTTTAGATAAATAAGGGCATACAACTAGTAGGTGACAAAGATGGGTTTTGAAACAAGATTTTCTTGTCTCCAAGATCAATGTTCTTTCTACTATATCATAGGATTTCTTATAGAACTAAAGAAAACCCATGGAAGTCCAATGAGATGAGCCAATAAAATTTAATAGATAATTTGTAAGAATCATTAGCAATCTATGGCAAGTCCTTTATGTGTGACCATGGGACATACCTTTACAAATCACCCTCCTAGACCTAGGCCCAAGACATTGGTGATATAAGAAGAAGAAAAAGCACACAAAATATAGTGTAACCAAAGGTAACCATATTGCTTACAGGAAAAGTGAATTAGAAGGGAAAAACAATACTTTTTCCTTTTGAAAATCACATCACTCAAAGATTTTCACAACCTACTCCTGCAGAGACTATATTGTAGTGAGAAAAACTTGCAACCTTTAAATACCCTATCTTGCTCAAAACATCTTTTAATCTCCAGTCAATACCACCAAGGCTCCTCAAAAGTAGGACTGTATTTTTTAATGTAATGACTAATAACCAACCTTAAACTACACAATTTTAGACATAATGTATATGCCAGAAGGTCTAAATTACTTTAAGCTCAACTCTACAATTCATATTTTCTAGCATCTTGAAACATGCATGTACTACAACCCAAAGTGCTAAAGCAAAACACTCTGAAGTGGCATCACACCCTCTTCCCAAATAAGAATGAAATTCTAGGGCTATATCCCAAAGAGATCATAAAAATGGGAAAAGGACCTACATATACAAAAAAATATTTATAGCAACTCTTTTTGTAGTGGCCAAGAATTGGAAATTGAGGGGATGCCCATCACTTGGGAATGGCTCAACAAGTTATGGTATATGAATGTAATGGAATCCTATTGGGCTATAAGAAATGATGAGTAGGCAGACTTCAGAAAAATCTGCAAAGATTTTATATGAACCGATGACGAATGAAATGAGCAGAAACAAGAGAACACTATACACAGTAATAGCCACATTGTGACATGACTGAGTTTGATAGACTTAGCTCTTCTCAGCAATGCAAGGATCTAAGATAACTCCTATGCTATCCAGATCCAGAGAAAGAACTATGGAGTATGAATTCAGATTGAAGCATACTATTTGCTTTCTCTTTTTTCGTTTTGTTTTGGGTTTTTTCCTTTCTCGTGGTTTCTCCCATTCATTCTAATTCTTCTTTACAACAAGACTAATGTGAACATGTTTAATAAGGATATATATGTAGAGTCTTTATCAGATTGCATGATGTCTTGGGTGAGGGGGAGAGGAGGGATGTAGAGAAAATTTAAAACTCAAACATTTATGGAAGTGAATATTGAAAACTAAAATTAAATAAATTAATTTATAGGAAAAAAAAGAAAGACTTAGGTGGTACTAATCAGGTACTGTTCATGAATGGCAATTAGCAATTTACTTGGGGTTAGGTGGGGGAGCTCATAGATAGAAAACCCAAATGATAAGAGTGTTAAGAAGACACCAGAAGCCATAATTAAGTGAAAAGAAGAGCCATGAATTCTCAATATCTTCTGGTGAAAGTCTGAGTTGGAGGGAAAATAATGACTTAAGTGTAATCCTACATAGATAATTAATAATATTAACATTTTTCACAGCCCATATGAGCTATCACAATTTTTAACATTTATGTCATACCTGTATAAAAATATATCTAAATGGCACTGTGTATGCTAGAATTGCACATTTATTATAATGTAGCAAAAGCTTCTGGTTGAACATAAATAGCCGCTTTTTTTTGGCTGTCTTTGAACAGCAAGGTGGCAAACATTTTTAAATGATGTCATTTAAAATAAATTAAACTGAAATTCAATATCGTTTAAAATTAAGCTTTTATAATAAGTGATTATCTCTGGGTTTCATCCATGGAAGGAAATATCATTTTACTGGTGAGATATTTGATATTTCTTTAAATGAAAATTGGAAAATTAATGCAATGGCATTATATTTATAGTAAGTTTTAAGCACATATGGTTTATCATTATCCCTAACTGCATAAATTAAAGAATTTACAGAATTTTCTAACACAGGTTGTATGTCTAATGTGCTATCTTCTTCCATAGGATTCTACCTCTTCCATAATAAAGAAAAAAGTTCTTGTTTTTATAGATTTCACTGAGTAAGGAAAACATCAATAAATAATGAATAAACATACTAATGAATGCAGCAATAAAGAGATACAGACGTCCAGGAGATCAATATGGGCCATACATTAGTGTTTGCCTTTCAGAGGTGTTTTAACTTAAAGGAAAATAGAATCCTAGAGTTTGGTTCTATAATTGTCCATCCCTCAAAAATCTTTTGACTTAGATTTTCATGGAATTGACCAAACAAATGCTTAGACTCTCCCAGGCACTTTCTTCAGAAATTTAAAAACAAGATAACTATCTCAATTCTGCCCAAATAGGAAAGTGCTTTAATTTGCAGGTGGGCTGAATAAGGAGTAATGAAGAACTGACTTAGAGCCATCACAGGGAGTCCGGAGGAAGTAGATAGAATTATGCTGGCTCCAAAAAGACAAAGGAGGAGAGACCACAACTTTAAGACTTTATTCAAAATTCTAAGAACTCTAATTTCTTTTTGAGAAAGCACTTTTGGTTTAGGACATTCATAAAGCTAAAAGCCAAGTCTTCTCTCAAAATGCAGAGAATGGAGAGTTCTGTGGTTAAAAGAAAAAGAAAAACCAGCAACCAGCAGTGAGTAGAGTAATATTGATTGCTGGGGACCTGCCCGATCAGTGAAATTACTTTGGAATCTTTCTCAACTACAAATATATCTTCTCCTATCACTTTCTTGCCTGAATAGTTCTATGACAACAGGAAAAGGTGAAAATGTAGGCTTTTCCTTTGGAAAAGACAGGTTTCATAACCACCTAACAACTACTCTTTATTCAGTTCCTCCATCACTTTAATATATTTACTCAAGAAGGCCTTTACAGGGAAGCAAGCATTTCAGCCCTGATTGCCCTCCCTTTAGCTCAGGTCTTTTTTAATGAAAATTTAGAAATTTCCACTTAGAATCATCCAAACTTTTGAATGTAGTTTCTAGGCTCCTCTTTAATTACATGTATAGAGGAGCTTACAAAAACCTAGATATCACTGACACAATAAAATAGGGAATCACTTCATCTTTCCCAAGATTGATTAATATCATTAAGGGTCATTTTAACACCTGTCATTAATTCCACACAGGTGATAGGTATAAGTACCAAAATTTTTATACCATTAAAAATGAAGAATGATATTCTATTCAATGTTAGTCATACTTAACAAAGAATAGGAAATGAAAATGGGAACTTGAAAGAGTGCCTGCCAGAAAAGGTGCATTCTTTTTTTAAGTATCATGACACTAACATACTATCCTCAAATTAAAAAAAAAAAAGCAAACTATAGGACTGAAAACTTGTAAATTGAAAACATGTGCTATCTCACAAATTAGAACTTGTGTCCAATAAAAACATTTTGACAGTGAGGCCTTGTTACTAAGATTAAGTGACCACATTTACTTCCTCCTGTCTTTATTTACTTTAGAATGTGGTTGCATATTAGATTACATATTAATTTTCAGGTCCCCTGGTTCTGAAAGCAAAGGCATTCTGTCCAGTGTCTTTTAAAGCACCTGTAAAGAAGACTAGTTGTTGTTCAGTAAATGATCAGGTTAAAAAACCCAGAAAATGATACTTCAGTTTTCCTCTTTGATAATAAGGACATTATGGTGATGAAGGATATAGAAGAATTGGATAAGCATAAAATGGAGCTTGAAGCCACGTTACATTTGTTTTAGATCACAGGTTTTCAAATTTTTAAAGTCTGAGAATCCTTTTTTATGAAAAGAATAATATCCCCTTGATTAAGCTATAAAATTTTAATGATACCTTTAAGCAAACAGTGATAAAGCAAATTTCTACCAGTAGGTAACCAATGATCCATGGTAACTGGGATAGGGAATGCATCTGGAGGAGGAGGAAGGAAGGAAATGATAACAATAAGCAGTTATTAAGGTATTGACTTTGAAAATTAAGGTTATAATTAAATATCCTTCTTTCCTTGTCATGTTATTGACTGTTTAGGTCATAAAATACATGTAATGAATTTTCTGTCTAGAGGGAGCAATTCAGTCCCCGCTATGATTATCTTTATAGCCAGGACCTGTGACCCCAAGGGTATGGGAATTCCATCCACCAAAGGCAGATCACAACCTTCTTAAAGAGGTATCTGAAGCTTGGAGATATTGAAATTTCATCATAGAGATACATCAAGTTAAGTATCAGAAGCCAGATTGTGTACCCAAGCATTCCCAACTCCAAGTCCACTACTCTTTTTGACCTTGAATGTTCTTAAGAACAAATCCACTAGTACAAAGTGAGGATGACAACATTTGGAGATAAGAAACAAAAGGAACCTGGATTTAATAATGATATCCTAGCTAATTTAAAATTTAAAACAAAAACAAGTTATACCAGTTAGTTATACTAGAAATTCCAAAGCCAAGTAAAGAATGAAATTTGGACTTAGAAAACTAAACTAAACTAAATTAAACAAAACAAAAAACTGGGTTTTAATTTGAGCTCACTAATCTCTACTCTACCTTCTACTTTTGAGACTTTGGCAAGTCTTTTCACTAAGCCTCAGTTTTCTCATCTATAAAATGAGGTGGTAGAATACACATGCCTTCTGAGGCAGCAAGTATATAAATTCTATGGGTCTTTAACTTGCATGCTTCCATAGAACTCCAGGATTCTGTGGAACTATGTTGACAAATATGGATTTCTTCTGGGATTAAGTAATTTCTAAGCAGAAATAAGTCTTTTGCTATGGTATTTCACTTTTCGTGGGGGTCCTTTTTTTTAGCACTCTGGGACAAATTCCCAACTCCCACTCACTGGCAAATCATGTCCTGAGGGGATGACTGACCACTTTTCCCTTAGGGGTTCTATAGGAGTCATCATGTTGGACTCACTGGACACCACTAACTGCACCTCCCCCACTTCCTTCATGCCCTCTAGTAGAGGCACAAGGGTTTCAAATACTCCAGGAACACCTGAAGTCTCAGTGCCTTTCCTGTTCAAACTCCTTCTCTAATAGATAGATAGACAGATAGATATATAGACAGACAGACAGAAAGACAGACAGATAGATAGACAGATAGATAGACAGACAGATAGATAGGTAGATTTATGCCCTGAAGTGAGTCTAATTCTTTCAATCAATAACAATGCAATTGTGTGAGTAGGTGTTTTATGTATATTATCAAATTAATCCAATGCCTCAAAAATACTTCTTCCCAAACTGATTAAGGACTTGTTTACACAAAGTTTATGTTTTTAACTGAATAACTTAAGAGGTTGATTGCCTGGATCTTAAATTCAGGTGGCTCCATCCCTATAACTTTTTTTAAGCACTTTATTATATATTCTTTGTTATCCCTCCCTGAGGACTCCCTTCTTACATACTGGTACTTTTGCACTGTTTTCCGGATTTTTGCAGACTTCTTATTTCAGTCTTATAAGTAGGCATCATGATGATCACATGTTGTTGATATTGATATAGTGCTTTGATTTCATGGAATAGTAGATTCAGAACTATAAGGAAACTGAGATGTCATCTTGTCCATCATCCCCTGTTATAGATGGGGCAAGTGAGGCCCTGACTTCTGTGACTTGTGTAAGGTCACATAGGCAGTAAGTATCCTAGTCAATATTCAAACCCTGTTCTTTGTCTCCAAATCCAGTGTTCTTTCCACTGAGCAATGTAGTATATTTAAATATTTCTTATTGATATTTGTTTGTAGTAAATTTATCTTAAATCAATGCCTCTTTTGCCTAAGCAGATTGACCCGTTTCTCTCTTCTATTCTAAATATGTTGTCAGGAATTAGGTCCTCTAGTCACTTTTGGAACTTGTTTTTCATCCTAGAAATTCAGAGCTAGAAGGGACCTCAAAGGTCATCTAATTCCACCTGTATATTTTGCAGGTGTGGAAATTGAGGCCCATAGTAATTAAAAGCTACAGTCATATCAACAGAAAATAGTGAAATTAGGATAAGACCTCACTTTTTCTGATTCCTGTACTCTTCTCACTATACCAAAACTGAGATAATCTGATGTACAAAAAAAGAAAAACACCTTTTGGTCTAAAGATAGAATCTTCTCTCTAGAGGCACAAAAAATAGAGCCAATTTTTTTCCATGAGTTTCCCTTAAAAAGTAATTTCTTTAGACAAAAACTATTTTTCCTCAGGGTGGCAATACCAATTCCATATTTAGATGATCAGTTCAATTTTTTTAGGATGTTAGTACATTTTATGGCATTCTTATATTATACAACATGAGGAAGATTTCTTAAACTAAAGTAGATTTCAATTAGGCTTTGCACCACAAATATATAATTCATGAGTTACAGCAATTCAACAATCTGGCACAATGTTTCCCAGACCCACTATGCTGGGGAGCTATAAAATATCTACCCCGGTACCCTCAGCAGCCTCAATCTTGGATCTCAGAATGTAAAAGCCAGGAGAAGAAAGAAGAAAGGAGTTAGCTGTGGGTAGGCAGAGCAAGGCAAAAAGAGAAATAAGGGGCTAATGATTAAGGCTTCAAGAAGCTGGATGCTCTCTTGTCCCTTATGTTACAGTGCAGATCTCTTTCTAGTATGAGTTGAACTAAATGGTCACTGAGCTCCCTTACATCTGTCAAATTATATTCTGTGAAATGTACTGGTTTTTAGAAGAGCCTTGGATAATAAATGTTTTGTAGAATTGTAGGAACTTGCAGCAGCCTGGTGCTGTGTTGTCCAATCACAGTCTAATGAGTAATATTTGATATTTTGGGGACATGTCTATGGAGGCCCTTTATTATGTATTAAGACAATGTTGTCCTAAATTACATAAATACCTCCTTTTCCCCATATAATACATGGTGTCCCCAAAGTCTTAGAGTCATTTTAAGTTTACTAAAGATTACTAAAGCTTAAAACTTCACTAAGACTTTAGGGATACCCTGTATTTTACTGTTAAAATATTGGAGTGGGCAGTAGATAAATGGATCTAAACTCATGTACCTCTGGAACCCAGAACAGGCATAATTTCCCTCCCTATTTTCAGCCTCCCGACCCAGCGCACTGAAATGGCCAGCAGCATCATGGTCCTCTTGCTTAATGGAGTCTAATAATCACTTAAGGGCAATAAGACTATATAACTGCTATGGGATATGTAACTAACAATTTCTACCTCTAGTAATGGATCCAGATATATCAGAGAGCTAAAGTTCTCAGAATTTATTTCCATTGCTATAGAAATGATTAAAAATAATTCCTGCCAGGTAGCATAAAGAACATAATGGAACATCCCTCTTTCCACACATGCATTGCTTTCTCCTTGTTTCCCAGTCTTTACATTAATCTGAGCTAAAAGCAACACAGAGAAAGACAGGAAAATCATTTCAAATGTATCGTTGGCATAAATTCAGCCTGTATCAGTAAAGTCAGCAGAACAGTGTCTTTCCATGGCAGCTCACTAAAGTCACTAAGGTTTGGAAAAGCTCCATTGGGCACACAAAAAAAAAAGTACTCAGTAGAAGCAATGAATTCTTTTAGATGTTATGAATGCCTAAATTTTGCCAGAATGCAAGGGAGAAGAAATCAATACTAACAACAAAACCCACAAATATTTCTACCTTAAAGTTTTTAGGTACTAGATTACTTAGTTTTCAGATGTCTAAGATGCTTCTGATGATAACAGTAAGAATTATTTCAAAATAGAAAAGATGGTCCCCTTCAAATGACACCATCTCTTCCCTCAAAAAGTTTACATACTGTTAATGGAGAAGGCATTTAAATTGAAGGATTGAGCTGAAACTCACGTGAATATAGGCCTGGTTCACTTGTTTGTCTGTAATTTTAAGGCTAAGATAGGAACTGCACCTGTGGGATTTTATGTGACTTTTTTTTAGGTGAAAAACTTTCTTTACCAATGAAAACTGGCACCTTCTTTCTACCTTATATGCCTAGATCATTGCCCTACATATAACAATGAGAGGGTGAATTATTTGCTTAGGGTCACACAGTCAGTACTTGTTGAAGGCAGAATTTGAACACAGGTCTTCCTAGCTTTGAAGCTGGCTCCCTAATACCTTCTGTCTTTCAGTTAGTAAGGACAGTACTAGTAATGTCTTTTACTGCTATACAGCTTTAAATTTTGCAAAGGCATTCATCCTCTTTCTAGGTGTTTTCTGAGAATTTGAGTTGTGATGTATGTGAGCTATTAACAGTGTTCTGATTGCCCACAATATTCATAGCAAGGCAGGTAATTGGAATGAAAGATGGAGTTAATGGAGGTGGAAATGCCACTGAGCACAATGGGACAACTGTAATGATGCTAAGCTACAAGGGAGAACTGATAGTGTAGCATTTCCCCTGATTTCTTAACTTTTATGCCTCTTCTAAAAGTGACAAAATGCAGGCCCCTGCAAATGCCTCTTCTTCTTCTTTGGTACTTTGACTCAACAGAATAATCACAGCTCAGTTTTATAAGAACAGCATGGCATCACAGATAGCAGAATTCTGGTTCTAGAAAATCTACGTTCAAGTTGAGCCTTTTAACAAATACTGGGGCAGGTAGGTGGTATAGAGGATGGAGTACTGGACCTGGAGTCAGGAAGAGCTGAGTTCAAATCCAGCCTCAGACACTTACTAGCTGTGTGATGCTGGACAAGTCACTTAATCTTGTTTGCCTCAGTTTCCTCATCTGTAAACATGAGCTTTGAAAGGACATGGTAAACCAACTCCAATATCTTTGCCAAGAAAATCCCAAATGGGGTTACAAAGAATTGGATAACATTGAAACAAAGAATCCACAACAACAACATGACCCTCTCACATGCCACTTAGCATTTCTCAGTGCCCCAGACACCTCACTAACACGAAGTCACAGCTGGTGATCTACATTAGGAGAAGGAGTTCCCTGAAAAACTCTATGAGGCAGGTACTACAAACATTATTATTCTCATTTTATAAATGAGGAAAATTAGTTTGAAAAGTTAAATGACTTCTTCATGCTTACTTATACAACTGGAAGAACAGAGGTTGGGATATAGGTGTATTGACTCCAAGAGCTGATCCAATTCAATTAAATTCAATGGATTGTGTCACATTTTCTGACTTTTTCAATGTATCAATCACTTATGCTGTCTTTTTTTTCTCCTTTCCAAAAAATGCCATTTGTCATACGACATGGCTTTCTGTGAGTGGGGGAAGGAGAATTACATAAGATTCTATGGTGATGTAAGAAACAGAAAATATAAATGATAACTTATTTCTTAAAAGCATTATGTCTACTACATTCAAAGCACTGTGCTTAGTGCTAGTTATTCAAAGACAAAAACCCAAATGGTTCCTGCCCTCAAGAAGGGAATTCAAAATGGAGAGACATAAGTAAATAAAAAGTCTATCTAACATAATATGAAGTAATTTCAAAGGAGAGAGAATATTTGCAACTGAAGGAAGTAGGAAAAGCATTAGGTAAAGGATAGGGTAAATGTAAAAAGCTATAAAAACTTAACATGGGGGCCCTGTTTGGAATCTTAACTTAGATACTGAATCATATTTTAGATACTGAGTCATAACTTAATATACTATGACCTATGAAGACCATAACAAGAATATTGTGACGCATATATGACTGGTACATGAACCATACACAAATTTATGTTTGAGCATAACATTGGATTAACTCCCAAGCTCATTACTAAACAGAAAACCAAAAATATCTACCTATCAGTAGTTATACACTCTCTAGCCCCTTCTCCCTTTGCTTGTTTTCTTATGATTACCATAGGAATTTGGGGGGTTCTTGGAGGAGAAACACCTAACTATCTGGCTGCAGCCCCAGACTGAAGATTGTCCCTGTTTTGCAAGTATTCATAACAATTAATTAATCATACTACCTATAATACTACTTATAATCAATCTGGAGATACTTGGCCTCTTCTTTTAGTATTATATAAACACCCCAAGGTTATGGGGGAGGTACAGGGTTGCCTAGTTGGGGAATTCTGGACCTTACAGTAATCTTGACAAATAGCCCAGAATTCTGTGAGAAGGAAGTGAGGAGGGACTGAACTGCAATCATAGGGGACTTCTTGTGCAAAGAAATAAAGGTGGGAGCTGGAATGTTCTACAGTTAATAGGCCAGTATGAATGGAAAGGGAATTAATAAAAAATAAAAATGGCAAGCAGGGGAGCCAAATTATGGAATTATTATTAAATACAAAATTGAGGATTTTGCATTTCCAGGAAGTCATTGAAAATTTTTAAGTAGAGGATATGTTCAGCCATTTTAATCTCTGCTACATTAGGAATATCAATTTGGCAACTGTGGGGAAAATAGACTGGGGAGGGAATAGAAAGGAAGCAATATCGTACACTCCATAGGAAAAAAAAATCTCTTCACAGTATATCTTCATCCATTTCATACAGAATGACTTTTTTTAAAATAGATTTTTAGTGCTTAAATTTTTTTCTCCAATTTTCTTAAATATAATTTTAATCTTTTGCTAGAATTCATAATCCAAACTACTTCCTTAATGTAATTTGATAATTTCAACAGAATAGATTAATTTTGTGTCAGTAAAATGGAGATTAAATAAAATATACTTTATTCAAATTATCAAAAAACACTATAAAGAAGGCAGTATGAAAGGAGAAAGACAATTATTAGAAAGACAATTAATAGTAAACTATTTTTACTTATGTTGAATAAGGTCCATAGATAAGAAAATTAAAATGATTAGATACTGATTAAAGTTTTTTTTTATCCTTCAAAAGTACTTTGTTTCTTAGCAATAGCATGCATACAGCTACTTTGAAAAAGACTCTTGAAACAATAGACCAAAAAGATTAATACATATAAAAAATAAGAAGGAATGAAAATATCAGCTGTTATTTGAAAATGATTTGCTTCAAATGTCACATAAATGTATATGTATGTGTATATATATATACATAGATATATGCAGATATGTATATATATATACACATAAATATATATGTAGATATGCATGTGTCTGTTGTTATTGTTTAGTTGTTTCTTTGCTGTCTGGCTTTTCATGATCCCCTTTTGGGGTGTTTTCTTGGCAAACATACTGGAGTGGCTTGCCATTTCCTTCTCCAGGTCATTTTTACAGATGAGGCAAACATCCACAAACATTCTACAACTGAGGCAAACAGGGTTAAGTGATTTGCACAAGGTCACAGAGCTAAGTGTTTGAGGCCAGATTTGAACCCAGAAGTACTTGAACATTTTGTTTCCAGCAGAGTATTAGTCTGCCAAGGAAAAGATATCAAGGAAGCTGAAATCTCCCCCTGTACCAGTTTCCCCAGGTAATCTCCTTCCCTGGGTTTCAATGGTATTTTGCCATGTCCTTTCCTCCTCAATCTTGATTTTACCTTCCTCCATTCTTCTTCCCCCTTTACTTGCCTTTTCTACTCCCTCTTTTTTTGCTCTGCCTTCCTCTCTCAGCCTGACCTCTCTCCTTTACTTTTCCCCAGCACATATCTGTGGCCTGGTTTTTTCTCCTTAACTTCCCCCAAGTAATGTAAAGCAAGGTATGAGAAACCAAACTGCTATTAGAAATTTGTTGACTATCTTCACACCTAAGGAGGTGGACAGATCACAGAATCACACAATTTAAGAACAAGAATTTAAGAACAACAATCTCACTGGCCCCCTCCCCTGCATGGAAATGCCATTTTTTAAAAAAGATTACTGAATTTATGAGTTTGAGTGATAAAATATATGTGTTTGTTTTTTTATCTATTCCCAGCTGAAATTCCATTCTAAAAGGAAAATAGGATCCAAGCCTTCTTCCCAGTTTTTCTGAAAAACTACATGGATACATGCCTATTCCTGGTAATCAGTTTGATCCTTACATTCCCCACCATTATAGATTTAGGCATAAGTAACCTATAATAAGACCTAAAGAACCAATAATTTTTTAAGTTTATGGGATTTTTTGACATTTAAACACAAAGAAAGAAAAAAAATCATGTCGTGTGCATAGCAGAACATGAGAGGATTCAAAATATATAACAGTAAATTTTCATTTCAAGAAAGCCTGTGTGATAAATAATATATTTTGTGTTGAGAATTGTCCATCTTTTCTTTGCTTCCTTGTAAGTAAGCTTTCAATTTTTTAAAGTGTAAATGCTCATATTCCAAATATAAATTGGCACTGGAGGTGAGAGCTGGCTCCAGCACAATCCTGAATATAAGCCTCTCTCAAGTTCTAAGAATTAAACAGTCTCTGCACACTAACGATGCCTAGGTCACAACTCCTCAGCAATATTTTAGGCTTTCAAACTGGAAAGACCAACCATACTAAATTTATAGAAATCATCTTTAGGGGAGAATACTTTTAAGAAGCTTCAAATGCTTAAGTTTCATCATTTGGGGCTTAGTCAGTGGAAATAATACAGACATGTTTAAGAGGTAAAAATAATATAATTAAATGGTGATAAAAATATTTCTCTAATATCAGCTGTCTCAAAAGTGATAAGTGCTGTAGAATAAGAGAGTCCTAATAATCCATCATAAACGAATTATTTCTGGAAAGCATATGATTAAGTTGCCACAGGAGTTATAATCAATGTCTGGATGTAATATTCACAGAGTTTTGGTGCCTCAAACACTATAATGAGAAAAGGCGCCAAAAGAAATATAACTTGTCACCAAAGTGTTCACTAAAGGTAGTAAACCAAATGGAATGAGTGAATATAAATAATGGCTTTAGAGCAGTGATCTTCAACCTTACCTAGGGCAAACACCTCTCTGTTTTATTTCTCAAAAATTTTATGATCCTGGAATAGAAGTAGGAGAAAAATTAGTGGTGCCAGTAGCTCTAAAGTACATGGGTGGATGGATAATGAGAGGAGAGTAGACCTTCCTCAATTGATCCTATTATGACTAGAAAGGGTTTTGAGGTCATTCAAATATTTAAAGGGCTATGCTGTGCATATCAGTGATAATGGAGAACTAGTCTATAATTCCTTACGATTACAAATTTTCTTTGAGACTATAATATAAAAATGTAGTAACACACCCTACTTTTCTATTTAGTTTGATAAAAGCTATAATATATACTTCTGTTGATGGTGAGAAGCAATGCAGCACAATAAAATGTCTTAGATCCAGAACATGGTTTCAAGTCCCAGCTCTGAGACTAGATGAGAAACTCTGGGAAAAATTACCTGATAGCTCAATTTCCCTACCCATAAAATGGAGATACTTACACTATCAGCTTCACAGAGTTGTTATGAGAGAGGACTTTACAAACCATATAGGGTTTTGTCACATGAAATTTCATAGACAGAGATAGATATATACATATCCATATATATGTATATATACAAAAATCTATATGTATATTTATATAGCTATACACACATGTATATTACACATTTAATATTTCTGTTTCATATGTATGTGTATATATACACAGAGACACAGATATATATGTGTGTATATTTGTATGTGTGTGGTATACACACACACACACACACACACACACACAAATCAGTTTATTCTGAAACCAGGTAATGTATTTCTGTAATCATAAAACAGAACTGAAAATGGTTCAGTCTTGACACTTAAATGTTTCTGCTGGAGTAACTGTTAAGTAGTGCAAAGATTTTGTGAATGTGTTTATGATTTCTAATAAACATTTTTGAATGTTATGTTATTTGAGGGTTGGAAGGACAGACTGGATAGAACTGCTTCCAAACCCTGCCTCCTACCTATATTATTTGGCCTGAGACGTCATTTAACTTCTCATTGACCCAATGCTCCCTCTAACACTAATCATCAATGTAGGTTTATACCCTATACCAATGAAATCAAAGTTGTACCCCCCCAAAAAAAGTATAATTTACTAACTGGACAGACTATTTACACTGACCTATGCAAAAATAAACTGAAGCACCTATGTGGCGTTGTGGATAGAGTCCCAGACCTGAGTTCAAAGCTGGCTTCAGATACTTAATAGTTTTGTGACCCTGTCCAAATCACTTAACCCTGTTTGCCTCCAGTTTGCATATCTGTAAAAATGAGCTGGAGAAAGAAATGGCAAATCACGCCAGTATCTTTGCCAAGAACACCCCAAATGGGGTCACAAAGGGTCAGACACAACTAAAAAGAACTGAACAACAAATGGAAATATAAAACATCTTAATTTTTTTTTAATTAACTGCTTTCTTAGAATTTTTTATCCTACACTTCCAACTCCAAATTCTTTTTTTGTCTTATATAAACTTGTGTATACATATACATTTGTGTGTGTGTGTGTGTGTGTATAACTTTCTTACATTTTTTTTTCTTTTTGGAGGGGTAACACAGGGCAATTGGGGTTAAATGACCTGCCCAAGGTCACAAGGCTAATAAGTGTTAAGTGTATGAGGCCAGATTTGAACTCAGGTCCTCTTGACTCCAGAGTTGGTGCTCTATTCACTGAGCAACCTACCCGCCCCTCTTACATAAATATTGCTTTCTACATGTCCAGCATTTTATATTCTCCAAAGTGGCTCCACAAGCATTATTCTATTAGTTCAAATCCATTCTAAAAATCAACATATATTATGACTCTGTAGCATGGCACACCTTGTTAAGATTTGGAATCAGGAAGATTTGGCTTTTAATCTTACCTCTGACACTTGCAACCTGTAAAACCGTGGGCAAATCATATAACCTGACTCTCAGTCTCCTCATCCATAAAATGGGCACAATAATACTTCCTGCCCCCACAGAGTTGTGAGGCACCAATGGAATAATGCATACAAAATTTCTTTAATTAATTAGCAAGGATATGTTAAGCACTAATTTTTTAAAGTAATATGCAAATGCTAGCCATTATCTCTCGGTCCTTGTTGGTCTATGTCATTTATACCTGGGCAACATCTAAATCCTATGATATTTATAAAATTTCCAAATATCTATTCCTTACTCCTTACTTTATTGGCAACTAGGTGGCACAGCAGAGAGAGCACTGAGCCCAGAATCAATAGATCTGAGTTCAAATCCAACCTCAGACACTTATTAGCTGCAAGACTCAGGGCAAGTCACTTAACTCTATTGGCCTCAGTTTCCTCATATGTAAAATGAGCTGGAGAACAAAATGGCAAGAAATTTGCCAAGAAAACCCCACATGGGGTCACAAAGAATATGACACAACTGAAACGACTGAACAGCAGTTCCTTAGCTCTCT
Source organism: Gymnobelideus leadbeateri (assembly GCA_011680675.1). Lineage (NCBI taxonomy): Eukaryota > Metazoa > Chordata > Mammalia > Diprotodontia > Petauridae > Gymnobelideus > Gymnobelideus leadbeateri. The sequence continues at coordinate 1,496,961 of WOXC01003918.1, forward strand.
ATCCTTACTAACATCTTCATTTAGCTTCTGATCTTGTCCTATATGACCTATGATTTCCTTAAACAAATTTCTCTTATCTTCCAACCATGTGAGCCACTTTTGTTAAAACTTCCAGTGATTGGCTCCTGTTCTTTCTTTGTAGGTACACATATGGTACGATTTGTTTTGTTTTGTTTTGAGATTGGGTATATCCATGTCACCAAAGATGCAATTGCAAAGGCCTCTCACAGTCCTAATCTAATTGCTTTGACCTGCTCATTTTCTTTTTTTTTTCTTTTTTTTTCTGGAGGGGGAAAGCAGGGCAATTGGGATTAAGTGACTTGCCCAAGGTCACATGACTAGTTTTGTGTTAAGTGTCTGAGGCTGGATTTGAACTCAGGTCCTCCTATTTCCAGGGTTGGTCATCTATTCACTATGCCATCTAGCTGCCCCAGACCTGCTCATTTTGTGACCATGTCTGGTGTGCTCCCCTTAGGCAGCCTGCTGACCCATTTCTCCCAGAGGATTACTGTAGTGGTCCTGGACTTTGTGGGGACCAGCTTTAACTTCTGCTATCTCAGAGGTTCCAGGAACAGACCACCGTGCCTGGCTTAGATTTTCAGGTTCCTGTAAGTTCTACATAAGACTTTCCCTTTATATTTAGCTCTACTCACTTCTTGCTATCTGTATCACCTCTTCAATCTGTTTAACTCAAGCCTTGTCTATTTACCACGCTCAGCAATGTGTGTAACCCTGCCCTTTAGCTAAGGCTGAACCACAGATACGGAATACCCAGTCTCCCATCTCATCACCACATTGGGCAGTTATGCCTCCATGCTTTTAATTTTAATTTTGTTTCATTAGAAGTGAAGCTATAACTCTTGTTTTCAGAAACGCCAAATCTTTCTTAGGATCACTAGCCCCTAAACAAGGGCAGAGGTTATATTACTTCCTAAGTGACTGAAGAAAACAGATCCATGAGTGGTAGCCTGTGGGAAAGAAATGTCAAACGGTTGATGTGAAAAAAGAAGAAACATAAAGAGTGACTTTTAATCCCAATGTGAACTGTTTTTATTTCAAACATTAAACCTTCTGTATTCAAGGATGTTATTAAAGTCAACTGTAACATGAAGAGTTTTATATCTAGTTAAATATAATTATGGATGATGTTTAGAATGCCCTACTGTTCAAACTAAGAATTCCTTTATAAATTAATCTTCTAATTGGGAGAATAGGACCCCTTGAATGAAGCTTAAGGCCTAGAAGCAGATGGCCGAGAGAATAAAGAAGTAGGGTGTAATAATAAATCATATTATAAGAAGACAGTTAGGACACAGGAAGTACAGGAGAGTTGGGGCAGGGGGTGGGGAAGGAAGCCACATGACAAAGGACTAGAGCTGAAACACAAGAGGTAAAAGGAAGGACATAGTAATAAAGAGAAAGCTGGGATGCCAATTCTGGGCAGCATGACTAGAATTCTAATGAAAAGCTGCATACTTGGAAAAAATACAGCTAGAGAGTAATAGTAAAAACCCCACAGCAGTTTGAGAGTGCTGAAATGAGGCCTTGTTCCAGAGGGTCTGTAACTATCCTGAACGGCTGACTCAGAGGCCTTTAAAATGGGAAGACTTTCTCTAGTTGAATGTTCTTTTCTGTTGTTGTTTTTTTAAGGGCACAAAGGGTGGGGGAGGGAATCATCATCAACAACAACAACAACAACAACAACAACAAAAACCAGTGAACAATTGAATAAGGGAAAAGTGAACAAAAGTCAAATAAGGACAAAGCTAATCACTTACTATGTTGACGATGCCCAAAGATTTATTTTATTTTCCCTCTATGAAATCTCCTGATTCTTTTGAAACCAATATGAGTGCACTGTAACCTTGACCCAGAACTGAGGTATCTCTGACTATTCCTCTAAAACTGTATATAGTTATCATGGAGAATTTATGGTTGCAAAGAACTAACTCCATCCTTTTTCATTTCAATTCATGTGTCATTTAAAAAAATGTTTAAGTCAGCTGGAGGCTAGAAGTGCCAAATCAGGCTTCTATCAAAAACATCAGAGAAAATTTATAAATCATAGATTAGTAGAGCTTGAAGGAACCATAGGAAGTCACAAAGACCACTCCTTTGCCTTAGCCAGGATAGCAATGAAATCCTGCCATACTCACTGGGAGATCTATGTCTGTATTTATATCTATATTTTATCAATAGATATATAACATACATACATAGAGATATTTAAAACTCTATAGCCTTCCAAATAGATTGATTTCAGGCACTTAGACTTTATACTCAAATAAGGCTTTCCTTTAAGCTCCCTTTCTGGGTCCTGCATAAAGAATAGTTATCAGTAAGGGTATGTCACTGGAAGTTCTAAAAGAATAATCTAATTATGAGCTTTGTGGACTAAACTAGCAACAGTTCTCAAAGAACTTCCCTGGGGGTCTCTTAGCCCCTTCAGGTAGTCCTCTAGGTCAAAACTATAATCATACTAAGACATTTTAATATAAATAACAGTTGTTATGATCCACGCAAACAAAAAGGTCTTTAAGGGATCATTAATAATTTTTAAGAGCATAAAGAGGTCCTCAAAAAAAATCTGAAAACTATTAGACTAGAGCATGCTATAAAAAATCATAGTACCTTGGCACTGTGATTGAGGCCTTAGGCATAAAAATTCCTTAAGAATTAGAAATAGTAAAAAATGACATACCTCTTATAAAACAAACTGAACTTAACGAAAGTTCACCAATTCTTTTTTTTTTTTGGAGGGGGGAAGGCAGGGCAATTGGGGTTAAGTGACTTGCCCGAGGTCATATGGCTAGTAAGTATTAAGTGTCTGAGGCCAGATCTGAATTCAGGTCGTCCTGATTTCTGGGCTGGTGCTCTATTTGCTGCACCACCCAGCCGCCCCCTAGTTAATCAATTCTTTTTTTTTTTTTTTAAAGCAATTGGGGTTAAGTAACTTGCTCAAGGTTACACGGCTAGTCATTATTTATGCGTGGGTGCTCATTTTCTGAGGCCGGATCTGATCTCAGGTCATCCCAACTCCGAGGCCAGTGCTCTTACTCACTGTGCCACCTAGCCACCCCTTTAGGGCAATTGGGGTTAAGTAACTTGCCCAAGGTTACACGGCTAGGTTTGTGTGGATTAAGTGTCAGAGGCCGGCTCTGAACTCAGGTCCTTCTGACTCCAGGGCCGGCGCTCTATTCTCTGCTCCACCTAGCCGCCCCTAGTTCATCAATTCTTAAGCAAGATTCTTTCTTGTTCCTTTTTAGTAAATGGAAATGTTTGTTTTTATTTGATATTGTTTAATTCAGTTTTAAAATAAAAGTGTTTTTTTTTAACAGAAATATGATGTTTCCCTCAATGGAGTATCTTTAAGCACAGGCTAGAACACAAACAGGTATATTTTGGCATTAGCAGTTGTACTTTATGACCACTGAAATTCCTTCCAACTTTAAAATTCTGTGCCTGCACAATGTTCTCAACACTGTAACTACATTTAACTAAACTCTACTATCAAGGTGGAAAAACCTGCTGTTATGATATTCAGTCAAGTATCCACTGGCCAACTAATGTATTCAGTCATTTCTATCATTCATTCCTCCCTTACTTTTAAGCTTTATCATGACATGGAGGTAACTTAGCACTCAAAAGACTTATCAATGGAGCACAGACTCTGAAAAGTCTTTCTGTGTTAGAAATGTTTAAAGTAAAGAGATAGAGACTTCGCTTGTAATTTTATTGGTATTAAGAATTCCTGGGGGTGGAGCCAAGATGGCGGAGTAGAAACAGCACTTCCACTGGGCTCCAGCCCACAACACTTCAAAATCATGTAAAAGGGAACTCTGAACAACTTCTGGAGCTCCAGAACCCACAGAACGACACAGAGAAGCTAACCTCCTGCTGAGGACAGCCCGGCAGCCTGGCAGGGAGCGGCTAGTGCAGGGCTCTGGGAGACAAGCCCAGGACCACGTGAGTCCTAGGTTTTAGCCCCAGGGCAGCCTGACAAGCAGCCAGCTGGAGGGATCCCAGAACACCAGCAGCTGTGGCTTTTCCAGAATTACCAACACATAGATGCCTAGGACAAAGTGAGAGGTCAGTGCCCTATAGACTTTGGGACCAGTATTTGGGGGAGTGTGACCTTCTTCCCCTGGGGGTAAGAAGTTACTAAGGAGCCACCGCACAGCCACCATTTTTCAGCTTCAGTTGCAGCTTCAGCTCCGGGCCTGTGAACTGTAGGGGGATCTGGTGATCAGTCTGGGGGGTAATCTTGCTTTAACCTTCTTGGATCTGGATTGCAGTCTGGGGTGGAGGTCTTGGGGTGTGTGACCAGCTTGCCAGAGTGTGTGGGGGCTTCAGAGAGGGCACCCAACTAGTATCTTTGGAAGTTGAGAAGACGCCAACCTTTGGGACAGAAGCTCCCCTGTCTGGTGGCAGAGTCCTACTGTGGCAAAAAGCCCAAAAGTCAAGTAATTAAGTGGCAACATGCCTAGGAAAAGGAAACAAAATGAACATAAAAATTCAATATTAGACTCCTATTTTGGAGGCAAAGAGGATTGAAGCATGGAACAGGAGGAGGACTGGGAGTTCAGAACTCCTCCACCAAAAGCCCCAAATGAAAATACAAGTGGGTTACAGGCCATAGAAGACTTTAAGAAGGATTTTAAAAACCAAATAAGAGAAGTGGAGGAAAAGTTGGGAAGAGAAATGAGAAGGATGCAGGAAAAGTATGAAATGAGAGTCAACAGCTTGACTGAGGAAAATAACACCTTAAAAAATAGACTAACTCAAGTGGCAAAAGAGGCTCAAAAAGACAATGAGGAGAGAAATGCCTTAAAAAGCCAAATTTGCCAGATGGAAAAAGAATCTCAAAAGCTCACTGAGGAGATTCATTCCTTCAGAGGTAGAATGGAGCAAATGGAAGCTAGTGACTTTGTGAGAAATCAAGATGCTGTTAAACAGATCCAAGCAATTGAAAGAATAGAAGGCAATATGAAATATCTCATGGGAAAAACCACTGACCTGGAAAATAGATCCAGGAGAGATAATTAAAAAATGATTGGACTACCTGAAAGCCACGATCAAAGAAAGAACCTGGAAATCATCCTTCAAGAAATTCTCAAGGAAAATTGCCCTGATGTTTTAGACCCAGAGGGTGAAATAGAGGTTGAAAGAATCCACAAATCACCTCCTGAAAAAGATCCCAAAAAGAAAATTCCTAGGAATATTATAGCCAGGTTCCAGAATTCGCAGATCAAGGAGAAAATACTACAAGCAGCCAGGAAGAAACAATTTCAATACTTTGGAAATACAATCAGAACAGCACAGGACCTGGCAGCTTCTACACTGATGGATAAAAGGGCATGGAATATGATATTCCAGAGGGCAAAGGACTTGGGATTAAAACCAAGAATTACCTACCCAGCAAAACATATTTTCAGGGGAAAATATGGTCATTCAGTGGAATAGAGAACTTTCAAGCATTCTTGAGGAAAAAACCAGAGTTAAATAGAAAATCTGACATTCAGACACAAGAAGCAAGAGATGCTTGAGAAGGTAAACAGGGAAAAGAAATCAAAAGGAACTTATCAAAGTTCAACTATTTACATTCCTACATGGAAAAACAATAACTGTAACTGATGAAACATTTCTCAGTATGAAAATAGTTGAAGAAGGGTATATGGGCATATGAATACATATGTGAATGTGTGTATATATGTTTACAGGTATACATGGATAGAGGGCACAGGTCGAATCTGGTGGGAAGGGATGATATTTAAGGGGTGAAGTTAAGAGGTGAGAGAGGAAAGTGGTAAGTTGATGGGGAGAGACGGGGTAGGGGGTAAACTATCTCATGTAGAAGAGGCAAGGGGAAGTGGTTGCAGGGGAGGGGAAGAACAGGAAGGCAAAAAGGAAAAACCATATTCTCATTGAATTTGGCTCAGGGAGAGAATGACATACATACTAAATGGGATATCTCAGCCTACAGGAGAGTAGGGCAGAGGGGGATGAGAAGGGGGATGATGGAAGGGAGGGCATGCTGTGGGGAGGGGAGATTGGAGGCACCCACTTTTGAAGAGGGACAATATCAAATTAGGTAATGGACCAGGTGGGGGGGGGATGAATGGACAAGAAATGTAGTCAGTCTTTTACAATATATCTACTATGGCAATGTTTTGCATAGCTATACATGTACAACATATACTGAATTACTTATCTTCTCAGAGGGAGTGGGTGACAAGGGATGAAGAGAATGTATCTGGAATTAGAAGTTTTTAAATTAAATTTTTCAAATATATATATATATATATAAATACTATTATTAATACTATTTTGCATGTAATTGGAAGACAAAATGTGCAGCATTGGGGCAGAGAGATACACCTTGCCTTAATGGAAAAGTCGAAAGGGGTATGGGAGAAGATATGGGAGAAAGCAGATTGGATGAGGGGATATCCTGTGGGACTGCTATTCTGGGGTGGTGGGTAGGGGAAAAATGGGGGGAAATTGTGACTCAAAATCTGGCGGAAATGAATGATGTAAACCAGAAGTTAATAAAGCATTTGGAAAAAAAATTATTCCCCAATAAAGGAACTTCTATTACCAGTCCAAGTTAGTAATATCCCTGCAGTTTGAGATCTTAAAGACTTGCCTAGGGCAATGAGTTTCAATGACTTGCCTAAGGTCACACAACCATTATGTGTCAGAGGTAGAACTTGATCTAGGTCTTTCTGGATCAAGGGAGCTCTCTTAACTACAGCAATCAATGAAACCAGTTTTAAACTTATAGAGGGGGCTGAGCTCCCCAAGCTAGATGAAGAGCTATTGTCTCTTGGAATTTGGAATAATTCTTCAACTTCTCTCCCCTTCTCTTTGTTTGAGAAAGAGAACCTTACTTCACTTCTTTAGGAGTGAAGTCAGATTTCTCTTCCCCTACCCCTCCTGTTGGTAAATGGGACACTTGAGAATAACTTTCTGTTCATGTGTCAAGACAGGAACAGAATTTCCCCATGAACAGGTCATTTATTCTAGCCTTCAAGATAAAACTGTGGATTAAAGTTCTGTTTTTTCGGCTAAACTACAACAACAAAATATTGAAGTGTTCCACTGAGTAAAAGCCAGCCTATTGAAACAGATAGCATTGCAGAGCTTTGAAAGCAGGCAAGAGCAGGTTTAGTGTAGTGACTGCCAATTGGACATGACTGACTGGAGTACAAGCCAGTCCCCTGAAATGGACTGCACTGCAGAGACCCCAGATTAGGGGATCCAGGCAGCTGCAAGTGCTGATGGCCAAAAATCAGGAGAAACTAGAGCAATAGCCCAAGCAGAAAGTAGTAGACAAACACAAGGCAAGTCTCTTACAGAGATTATTTCTAAAATCTGTGCTGGAGGGAGGGCAGGGAAGAATACCAATTTAGTTCCAACTAGGGGGTGGGGGTGGGAGGATGACTAGGGGTTATATACCACTTGCACTGGGGGAGGAAGGGAATAGAGGGGCTAAGAAGAAGAAATGAAACTGATGATGGTCTGGGCAGAGCTACTATTACAGCAGACAGAGATAAGCAAGGAAGAAAGTCCCATCAAGAAGCTATGATTAGTGTGTTCTAATTGTACTACTCCCTCTGTACATGTTCAAAACTCCTGACTGCCCTGACCTAGTTATAGCTTTGCCTGGCCTTCCATCTCCCTGCCTATTTGGGAAGGCATTGCTATGAACTGCTAAAATCTTACCCCAGCCTCCTCCCTCCCCTTGTGCTAGACTAGGTCAATCAGGCACAGCCTCACTAATTTGTCAATGTTCCTCTTTAAAAAGGAAGCCCAGAACTGAGCATAATAGTTTAGGTGTAGTTTGACTAATATAAGGTACAATAGGGTTATTATTTCCCTTGACCTAGACACTATTATTCTTACGCAGCCTAAGTGAGTGTTATCATTATTGTTTCCATTTTAAAGCGTGTCAACCTATTGTTGATTGATTCAATCTTATCTCCCTATATGTCTATATGTATACATACATATATACACATTCATGCATATATAAACACGAACTACTGTCAAGTCATGTCTCCCCATTCAGTGACTGTGAAATAGTTTTTTTAAACCTAATTACAAGACGTTGCATTTTTTCAGTTAAATTCCATCAGATTATTTTCACTAGAACTTTTCAGCCTGCTGAGATCTTTCTGAATCTTGATTCTGTCACTCAACATAATAACTGCAGTTCTTCAATTTTCTTACTTGCAAATTTTGTAGGCATATGTTTTTATATTTTTGCCCAAGGCCTGGGCAAAAATGCTCAATAAAATCAAGAAGTGAACCTCACCACACTCTTAAAAGACCATTCTCCAGGGGGCAAGGCCAAGATGGCGGAGTAGAAACAGCTCATCCAAGCCACTCTGCCCCCAGATTCCCCCCAAACTATGTAAAAGGGGACTCTGAACAACTTCTGGAGCCCCAGCACCCACAGAATGACAGAGAGAAGCTAACCTCTCACTGAGGACAGGCCAGCAGCCCTGCAGGAAGGACCAGCACAGCAGTCTGGGAGCCGGCAGCGCATAGCGGGGAGCGGAGGCCAGCGGAGCCCAGGTCCGCGTGAGCCGAGGTTTTAGCCCAAGGGCGGCAGGGCCAGCAGCCAGCTGGAGGAACCCCAGAACACCAGCAGCTGTGGCGACTCCAGAATTATCAACACAGACATGCCTAGGACAAAGTAAGAGGTTAGCGTCCTATGGACTTTGGGACCTGTATTTGGGGAATGCATCGGCTCCCTCCCCTGGGGGCTAGAAGCCACTGAGGAGACACACCATTTTGTAGTTTTCAGAGGCAGCTCCAGCTCCTGGCCTGCGAATTTGTAGGGAGATCCAGCGATCAGTCTTGGGGGGTAATCGCTCTTGCTTTAACCTCCCTGGATCTGGATTGTGATGTAGGGTGGAAGTCGTGGGTGGGTTTACAGCTTGCCAGAAACGGAAGTTGCCCCCCACACGTTTGGGACGAAAATTCCTCTATCTGGCCTTAAAACCATAGTGTGGCAACAAGCCCAAAAGTCAAGTAATTAAGCGGCAACATGCCAAGGCAAAGGAAACAGAAAAATGCAACCCTAGACTCCTATTTTGGGGGCATAGAATGGGAAAAGGACTGTGAGGTCAGAAGTCCTGCTCCAAAAGCCCCAGGGGAAAATATGAGTGGGTTGCAGGCCATAGAGGACCTTAAGAAGGACTTTAAAAATCAAATAAGAGAAGTGGAGGAAAAATTGGAAAGAGAAATGAGAAGGGTGCAGGAAAAGTATGAAATGAGGGTCAACAGCCTGACTGAGGAAAACAACACCTTAAAAAATAGACTAACTCACATGGCAAAGGAGGCCCAAAAGGGCAATGAGGAGAAGAATGCCTTAAAAAGTCGAATTTGCCAGATGGAAAAAGAATCTCAAAAGTTCACTGAGGAGATTCATTCCTTCAGAGTTAGACTGGAGCAAATGGAAGCCAATGACTTTATGAGAAATCAAGATGCTGTTAAGCAGATCCAAACAAATGAAAGATTAGAAGGCAATGTGAAATATCTCATGGGAAAAACCACTGACCTGGAAAATAGATCCAGGAGAGACAATTTAAAAATTATTGGACTACCTGAAAGCCATGATCAAAGAAAGAACCTAGAACTCACCCTTCAAGAAATTCTCAAGGAAAACTGCCCTGATGTTTTAGATCCAGAGGGCAAAATAGAGGTTGAAAGAATCCACCGATCACCTCCTGAAAAAGATCCCAAAAAGAAAACTCCCAGGAATATTATAGCCAGGTTCCAGAATCCCCAGATCAAGGAGAAAATACTACAAGCAGCCAGGAAGAAACAATTTCAATATTGTGGAAACACAATCAGAATAGCCCAGGACCTGGCAGCTTCTACACTGAGGGATTGAAGGGCATGGAGTATGATATTCCAGAGGGCAAAAGAACTGGGAATGAACCCAAGGGTCACCTACCCAGCAAAACTGAGTATTTTGTTTCAGGGGAAAATATGGTCATTCAGTGGAATAGAGGACTTTCAAGCATTCTTGAGGAAAAAACCAGAATTGAATAGAAAATTTGACATCCAGACACAAGAAGGAAGAGATGCCTGAGAAGGTAATCAGGGGAAAGAAATCAAAAGGAACTTATCAAAGTTGAACTATTTACATTCCTATATGGAAAAGCAATAACTGTGACTGATGGTATCTTTCTCACTATGAAAATAATGGAAGAAGGGTGTGTGGTCATATAAATACATATGTGAATGTGTGTGTATATGGTTACAGTTATATATGGATAGAGAGCATAGGTTGAATCTGTTGGGAAGGGAGAATACTCAAGGGATGAAATTATGAGGTGAGAGAGGAAAGTGGCAAGAGGAGATGGGGAGAGACAGGGTAGGGTAATCTATCTCATGTAGAAGAAGCAAGGGGAAGTGGTTACAAGGGAGAGGGAGAATAGGAAGGACAAAAAGGCAAAACCACATTCTCATTGAATCTGGTTCAGGGAGAGAATGACATACATACTAAATGGGATATCTCAACCTGCAGCAGAATAGGGGGAAGGGGGATGAGAGGAGGGATGATGGATGGGAGGGCATCCTTGTGGGGAGGGGAGGTTGGAAGTACCCACTATAGAAGAGGGACAGGATCATGTAGGGAATGGACCAGGTGGGGGGTGGGATGAGTGGGAGGGAATTATAAGCAGCCTTGTACAATATATCTACTATGATAATGTTTTGCATAGCTAGACATGTACAACATATACTGAATTACTTATCTCCCCAGAGGGAATGGGTGACAAGGGAGGAAGGAAATGGATCTGAAATTCGAGGTCTTAACATTAAATGTTTCAAATATATATAAATACTACTATTAATACTCTTTTGCTTATAATTGGGAGATGAGATGTGCAGGCATTGGGATACAAAGATTCACCTTCCTCTAATGGAAAATTCGAAGGGGGTATGGGAGAAGGTAGGGGAGAGAGCAGATTGGAGGAAGCGATATCTCATGGGACTGCTATTCTAGGAGGTTGGGTAGGAGAATAACGGGGGGAAATGATTGTAACTCAAAATCTGGCGGAAATGAGTGATGTAAAACAGAAGTTAATAAAGCATGTGTTTTAAAAAAAAAAGACCATTCTCCAACATTACCTATTAAATTTATCAATATTCTTTGGGTACAGCTGTTACAAATTTCTTGCAATCAACTTATATTCATCTACGTAGTCCAAGAAGATATGATAAGAGACTTCATTTAAATGTATTGCTAAAACCAATATAGACTATTTCCATAGCATCCCAAGTATTTTCTAAAGCCTACTATGAGTCAGGCACTCTGCTAAGTACAAAGAAAGGACAGACCCGCCTTTCAAGGAGCTCACACTCTACAGGAGAAGACAATGTGCAAACAACTATGTGCAATTATGCTAGAACATTTCAAAAAAAGCAACTGAAGATTGTTTGGCATGTTCTGCACTTAACTTTACCATGCACATACTTTTACCTAGTTGTTTTTGCTTCTGGTTTTTATTTTTGTTCTTATTTTCTGCTTCCCTTTTAAAGAGCTAGAAACAATTCATCCTAGCATTTTCCTAGAAATATAAACTCACCTAATGTATAACTTTGGGAAACCATATTTTTGACAAGTAGGACCATATTTTCTAGTCCTCTGAAATCTCTCTTATCCTCCATAATTCCTCAAAGACTACTTTGTGAATGACTCTGCCCTTGACTCTCCAAGAACAATAGGAAGTAATATTTCTGGGCCGGGACACTTGCTAAGGCTACTTTATATAATTACTTCATCTACCTATCAGTGTGTTTGTTCCACCGTGTTCATTGGTAAAATCATTCTCTGTGGCATAAAATATGGAAGCAAAACAGTAGAAAAACTGAGCTTTCACTCTGTCATCTGTTAACAAGAAAGCTAGGTGGCGCTGTCGATAGAGAACATAAGCATTAGTTTATTCTGAGCTTTAACCTGACTGACACCATTTTTACAGGTCAGAGTATACATAATAAAGATGCGTCTTTGTCAGTTATATGGCACTGAAGCTGAAAAAAGCAAGAATAGCACCAGAATGAGTAAATAGTAAAAGTAAATATAAAATAATCACTAATTATAATTAGCATCTGTCAGTTAAGAACTTCAAAGCTAAAAGAAGATAATAGGGAAATTGGAAAATCAGATATAAATAGTATTCAGTAGTTGGAGAATGTGACAAAGAACCGGGATTATTTATGATGATAGAGGAAAGAATAAAAATAGTTCAATAAGAGCCTTCAGGCTTAGAAAGGATTTTCAAATATCAAACAACCAGATGTTTTCCATATTCACAGAAGACTGAACATAATTTTAAGTAGTTGTGTAACAAATTTAGTGTTGATCAAATAATGATAATAGCTATCATTTATAAAATCTTTTAAGGTTCTCTCACAATAAGCTTGTGAGTTATATAATGGAATAGTTTTCAGTTCTCCTTTACAGATGAAGAAACTGAGGCTAAGGAATGTAAAATGGGCTTGTCCAGTGTTAAATGATAGATGACAAGCAGGATTTAAATGCTTGCCAATCTCTTGATTCTAAGCCTAGTCCGCTTTTTAAAATTTTCTTTTTTCATTATGAATTTAATAAACATAAACATTTCAATATTAAACAACAGAAAAGGAGTATATATGAAAATTTGAAAATCTATTATGTAACTTTAAAAATACATACATTGAATTTAGTTCAATAGTTATAAAAGTTCCCTGTTTGACTCTATTCCCTCTTGAACTTATTTCTTTGCTTTTCTGTTTTTCTATTTTTATTTTTCTCTTTCTATTTTTAAAATATTTCATTGGAATTTTTCTCTTTCTTTTCTTCTCTAGTCCTCCTTTGACTATAACCTAAGGAGTTTGGAAAACTCATTGGGAACCAATGAGTTTCCAAATGTCATAGTAAGTTACTAAAAGAGATTATGGAACCAACCCAGCAAATCATATAGTAAATAGTTAGTCTCTGAAGGTAAGACGGCAACCTCTCTTATGTGACTTAAATGTGATCTAGTAAAAGATAAAAGAGATCACATTTATCATCTTTCAAAGTCCCTACCAATCTTCCCCCACTCAGTAAACTTCAGTGGAACCCCTAATGCTTTTAGAGTCAAATGCAAACTCTTCTGTCATTTAAAGATTTTACCTTCTGTTCCCAGGTGACCTTTCTAGGCTTTTTGCATCTTTATCACCTTTATGCCTCCTATATTATAGTCGAACTGGCCAACTCACTGTTCTCCAGTGCCAACATTGCATTTCCTTCCTTTTGTCTTTGCACAGGCTGTCCTCCAAGCCAAAGAAAACACTCCTTCTTCATTAATCCCCATCTTCCTTCAAGGCTCAGTGCATGTATCATTTCCTATGCCAAAGTCTTTCTGAATTCCCTATAGTAGTTAAGTGTTTTCTTCCTCTTCTCAAAATAATTATTGTATTATTTGTTTGCATTCTATATCACTCAGTAGAATATAAACACTCTGAAGACACGGTCTGCTCTTTGTTTCAGTTTGTCATTGTATTTCCAGTGTCTAGCACAGTGCTTTGTGGATTATAAGTATTGATTTAGTTGGGATCCTCACATAGATTTTAAGATCCTATGATTTTAATATGCTTTTTTTATTTTATAGTTTATATTATAACCACAGTGATCATGAAATGATGTGCAATATAATTCCTGAGACTGTATAATTAGCTTAACATAATAAGCTATGTTTCCTGTATTATACATATTTGCTTATCTGTATGGCAATATTTCTAAATGAGTTTTCCAAACATAAGTGTGATGAATTGTAGCATCATTGAACATTCAATATGGGCTTTTGTGTGGAAAGAGAAAGGAAATTCCCTTTGAACTGGATTGAGATAAACAGATCTCATAAGTGAGTCAAGATCTAATAACTCATAAGCAGTAAACTCTCTAGCAAGCCAGAGATTATTAGAACTATATGCCTCAAATTCATGCTAATATTATCATGACATTATATTATGTGCTTTACTTATCCAACAAGTCTCTTAAGGACCCTGCTTTTAAAATGTTTCTGAATCACTATATTTCAAATAAATAAATACATACATCACCATATCAAATTAAGCATATTATATAGTATAAATAAACTCTTGACTACTATTTCCTTAAAACTTTTGATGAAATACTACAGAGAAACTTATAGTATATTGGAAAGAGTGCTGAATTTAAAGTTGACACAGTAGGAAGAATGTTAGATTCAAAGTCAGAAGACTTGAGTTCAAATCCCAGCTCTATTACATAATTACTTTGTGACATGGTTTCCTCATATCTAAATTCAAGAGGATGGATTAGATGACCTCTTACCTTCCTTGTAGCTCAAAATATGGGATCTTCTGACCTCATTATTTTCAAAGGACAGAAATTTCAAAACTTAGAGAAAACTACAATTGAAGGGCTTTATCCAGAGGTACTTGAAAATTTAAAAAGGCATTATAGTCAAATGCAATTTAATCATTTCATTGTCAGAACCAAGGCACACCTGGGGACCCTAAAATTATTCACATTGTATTACAATGGTGGGTTTTCTAAGCAACAGTATTAATCAGAAAAATTAAATAAAATTAAATAATCAATTTAACAAATATTAATTGACTATTGATAGTGTGCAAAGTTCTATGCCAATCATTGAATTAAGTACAAGAGGAGATAGGTCCTTTGTCTCCACATCTTCGTAATCTAATAGGAGAGATAAGAAATGTTCACAAAGATTTATAAGGCCAAATATATAGCATAAGGGATGTGGTAATAATAATTAATAATAATAGCTCCTATTTATATAGCACTTCTAAGGTTTACAAAGTACTTTTGCATTACCTTATTTAATCATCACAATAACCCTGGGAGGCAATTGCTGTTATTATTCACATTTTTCAGATAAGGATACTGAGACTGAGAAAAATAAAGCGACTGGTCCAAGGTCATAGAGCTTGTAAGCATTTGAGTTGTAATTTGAATCCAGGTCTTCCAGACTCCAAGTCAAGCATCTTATGGAATGCACCACTATGAGTGGCATAAGATAGGGAAATTACTCCTGGGTAGATGAATTCAAAATATGCCAGCAGTGTTTTAGAAGGTATTTTTTCCATTAGGTCTCAAAGTAGAAGTAGGATTTCAACAGAAATGGAGTTTGACATTCCAGATTCAGGAAATTAGGCATATAATATGAAGAGGTGAGAAAGTGTGGACAGATTAAAGGGAACAATGAGTTGTCCTATTTGGATGGTGTATCGAATAGAAAACTGCCTGGATTATAAAGGGAAGATGGTGCCAGATTGAGGAATTTTAGGAGTTTGGACATTATGTGATAAGCAAAAGGGAGTCATTAAAGGTATGTGTGCAGTGTAATGCTTTGGTCAAATCTGTGAACTAGGAAGCACATATACAATGAAGAAATCTTCTGTGGAGAGTTTATGGGAACACTATGGACAAGAAATTATACTGATTTTAGTTTGGAGACTGAAAGTTATCATAGATGAGATCACATGTGAAAATTACAGGGCTACTCACTTTTAGTAATTGCAGTGAGAGCTTTCTGTGTAACTCTGAGGAGTTTTAAAATAAGAACATTTAAACAGTTTCTCCTACGCACTTCCATTCCTATATTGAGTATTAAATGCCTCTCCAATAAGTGATATGGCCCCTTGCTCCTGGGGATTTGCTCTATCTATGCCAACTTAGTGTGAACACCCTATCTGCATAAATCACTGAAGCACAGAAGTCCTGAATACAAGACCTTCATCAAGTTTATTCTCCCTTATAGCTGCGATTACAAATACTGTCTACCACATTTATTTTGTGATTTATTGGCTACTCTGTGAATCATGATGATGCTTAGTAACTATACATACCTGTGCACAGGCCAAGTGTAAGTATCATTGATTCTAATGTGCAATAACACAAACTCACAGATATTAAAATGGTAATTTACATAAAAATCTGGACATGATTAAATTATATTTTACAAGAGCACCTAAATGTACTTCAGTGTAGTTGTAGAAATATGTGTGTATATAAATACTAAAATATATATATATATATATATACATGTGTATACCATGTTGTATATTTTTAATAGTATATAAGCTTTTGGGAGCAGGGATTGTTTGAATCTTATGTTTGTATCTCTAAAATGCTTAGCTTAGCACCATGAACAGAGTAGGAGAGAAATGTTTTTTAAACTTTTTTAATTGAATTGATTACAGTGTCTTGGGTACTGAAGGAAACCAAGAAGTACATTCTGCAATTGAGGTGTCTGAATCTGTTAATTTGGAAATTAACCTTGAAAACTCAGTGTATATTTTTTATAACTTCAGTTATTAAAAAATTAGAGAATATTTATATTTACTTTACAGAATTATTCCATTCAAAACATCTATATCTCTCAAAAATATTTAAATATTATATAAACCAGGCAATAAAGTCATTATTCAGTGAATTCGTTGGATCATACTGCTTTTAACTGTCATCACTTTTTACGACTTGTGCATTGATTAGGTCACTAAAAATTCACAAAGTCTAAGACTGAAGCCAAGAATTCATGACCCAAATTGATAGGTCTAAGCAATGCAACCATATGCTACAAATTACCAACCAAGGTAAATAGCTCAATTTGCTGTTTTTGTCCTTGATGATGTTCTTCAGAGAATCCAGATGGACATATGGTTTCTTAGATGGCAAGTTATAAGACTTACTCAGGTGGCAAGTGAGAAAATATGCAAAATAAAACAAAAAATTATGGGTCAACAAAACATCAGAATTAGAAAATAATTCTGTAGTTAACCATCTACAAAGCTGTAAATTACAACAAACTTATTTTAAGGTAAGTAATAGAGGAATTAGGATTATAATTAGGAATAGTTAAAGAACATATACATATATATGTATATATATATATATATATATATATATATACACACACACACATACACTTTATTCCCTATCCTCTATAACTACATAAACTCATATGTACACAGGCCAAGTCAAGAAGCATTTATGAAGCACATACTATGTGGCAGGCACTGTATGCCAAGCTCCAAGAATGCAAATATAAAGAAAAACCAAGACAATCCTTAACCTCAAGGAGTTTACATTCTAATGAGTAATAAAATATCTATACATTGCTAATGGAGAAGTCCAGAGAGTTAAGTGTAGAGGAAGGAGTAGAAGGAAGGGAGTAAGCATGTGGTTGGCACATCACTTGCTCAAAATGGAAACTGCAAGAATACAGGAAAGAGGCAGACACATATTTTGGGGTAAAAAGGTTGCTGGCACATGGAGAAGTCCAGAGAGTCAGGAAGAGACCAAGGAGAGGAATGAAGTATATATCAGTACAGACAAACACATGCATATTTATATACCATTTTCTTTCTTTCCTTCTTTCCTTCTTTCTTTCTTTCTCTTTCTTTCTTTCTTGCTTGCTTGCTTTTTGGAGGGTGATTGGAGTTAAGTAACTTGCCCAAGGTCACATGGCTAGGTTTTTGTTTGTGTGTGTTAAGTGTCTGAGGCCAGATCAGAACTCAGCTCCTTCTGACTCCAGGGCCGGCGCTCTACTCACTGTGCCACCTAGGCACCCCCATATATACCATTTTCAAAACACTTTTTGATATTCCGGAAGACATTTAAATTTTAAGTAATATATAATCTTTATCCTTATGAAGTTTATAGTCTATCAGTAGTATATGATACATACAGAGGCAATTAGGGTTAGTACAGGGTTACGGTTATTATGAAACAAAGTGCTATTTAAGCTTTGCTGGGGGTGTGGAGGGAGTGCCACAGGTCAGTGAAGGTTATTTGAGCTGGGCTCTAAATGACAGGCATCCATTCAGTATCTTGAGGGGGGATAATACTGGAGCATATTGCAACAGTATTCATATGGCTGTCCAAAGTTAAAGAAGTAGAAAAATTTAGGACATATGCATAGGAAAAAGAGTAATCTGGTTTTGCTACATGTACTTTGTGACTAGTAATATTTTTTTAAAGGCTGAAAAAGTCGGGCAATGAAAATTGTGTAATGCCTTGAATTTTAAGCAAAAGAGTTTGAAATATACCTATTTAGCAATAGGAAGTCACTGAAGAACTCTGAATAATAAGTTAGTCACCAAACATTTATTAAGTACTAAAATGTGTTCATTACCACTGTAGGCACTGTGGATATGAATGAAATAATCCCTGCCCTCAAGTATATTGGGGGACACAACTGTAGCAGCAAGCACCCCAACATCCCCAGGGTGACTGCCAACACAGGTTCTTAGATCTGCTTTTGTAAAGGAAACCAACTCAAAATCAGTTAACAAGCTTACTTTAATCAAACAAACGTATATTACCTAGTTCAGGGGAAAAAGGTCAGCACCCCGAACTTCAGAATATACAGACAGATCAAATAGACAGGCTTCCAAACTGTCCAACCATTATATCAATACCAAATCACAGTTACCAGAGAGGGAAGCATCAACATCTGGGTTTTCAAAGCCTGGGGGCTCTCAACAACAGCTTCCCAGAGTCTCATCTGGTCAAATCACACAACACTTCTCAAAGTGAGCCCCAAAGCAAAGCCTCTCATCAGAGTTTATATAGCCTTCTCCTGGCTCAAAGATTGTAACAACCTCCTTGACCCACTGCCCAATCACAAAGTATCAAGGTGTGGACTTTCCTGAAAAACAAGCCTCCCACCACAGGCTCCAGGTGCACTTAAGCTAGGGGCAGGGAAGATCTTTAAATTTGCATTTCCATTACAACAACATGTTATACATCCAAGTATATCCAAAATAAAATAAGTAATTTTGAGGAACAGGCACTAGAAGCTAGGGAAATTAGGAAAGCCTGTGAGTAGAGACAGATTTTGAAGGAAGCTTTGAAACTAGGAACTTTAAGAGAAAGAAGTGACGAGATAGTATATTCCCAGCATGGAGGAAGGTCTATACAAAGAGATGGAAAAGCAAGATTGAATATCATCAACTTTAGTGATAACAATGGGAATGGATAGGAAGAAAAGGGTTCAAGAGTTATTTTGGAGTTAAAATCAATAGAAGTTGGGAAATATGAATCTTAAGGGATAAGAATGAGTTAAGGAAAACACAACATTTTTAATATGGGATACTAGCTGGTACTACTGACAGAAATCATGAAGTTAGAAGAAGGAAAAGATCTAGGGAGAAAGTAAGCTCAATTTTGTAGACAATAAGTTTGAGATACCAGTGGGACTTCCCAGTAGAAAAACCCAAGAGGATATTTGAAATTAAGGTCTAGATTTCAGGTAAGGGATCAGAGCTGCAAATAAAGATTTGAGAGTCTTCTGCATGGAGGTAATATTTGAAGGGGTGAGGGTGAAAGTGCTTGGCAAGAGAAAAAAATGCTCCAAGAAAATATCCAAGGACTAAACCTTTTTGCAGGCATTTATCTTATGAGGCTAGTAAAAAAGATGATGAGATAGGAAAGAAGATGGAGGACTGTTACAGCAATAAGAAGAGGACCAAAAGATGATAGTGACAATGAAACTAAAGGAAAAGAGAATATCAAGGAACTGAAGATTGTGTCAAGTGCAAAAGGGAAGTCAAGGAACGTGTGACTTTGGCCTTTGGTGGGGTGGGGGGGCTAGAGAAGGATAGAGGGAGATGATTTTTTTAGACACTCAACTGTCAGAGACAATCCAAGAAGTCACTTTAGAGTTATTCTCTATAATGGTACAAGGAAAATACTGACAATATTAAAATTCAGAAGCATCGAGGGACAATATATTTTTAAGATGTGTCTATTACTAGAAATGCACAATTACCCCCACATAAATACAAGGTGTCTCAAAAGTCTCAGTGCAGTTTTAACCTGTTGTTTTGGAACCTTATATTGTTTGTTCAATGTATGTACAAGGGTTGTGGAGGAGGGTTTAGGTATAATTGAAAAAAAATGGTAAATCTAAAGCAGCCATGTAGTAAGGATAGGATGGGCCTAGTTAATGCTGTTCTGCTACCCATGTAATAATAAAATATTTAGAAGAAGGCCTCCATTAGATCCCCTTTGGAGAATTTATGGAAGAATATGGATAACAAATACCAAGGATGACAGAGGGCTGGGTACTGATCTGTGCTGTTAGAGGCAACACCCACATTCATTAGATCACAGATCCACTGCCATACAGACACAATATGCTCACATACCATAGCTGTAGAGCAAAGGAGAGAAAGGACCCTAGAATTGGAATCAGTCCCCACTCATGTGACTAACTTGGAGAAAGTTGATTAATTCTCTGAGGCTCAATTTCCTCATCTCCAAAATGGATCTAAAGATATTTGTAAAACAATATGTCCCAATGCTTTATAACAAAATTATATTAGTAAGTATATTAAATCTCTATTAGTAAGAATCATTATTATTAGTCTTAAATATAAATAATATTGAGAATATATACACACATCTCTGCAAGTATACAATGAAACTCAGAAATGCATTTAATACTCATTGTCTGAGCACTCACTATATGATGTATATTTCTAAATGTTGTGGGCATACAAAAATGAGTAAGACATAGTATTTGCCTGAGTCATTGGTACATAGAAATAAGTGAAAGATTTAATACTAAGTGTTATTTTAGTTTCCAGGTTAAAAAAATATTTCCATTGTTTTATTGTGCTATTAATAATAGCTGACTTTTTGTTATATCTTAAACTTGCAAAGTATTTAATATGTATTATTTCGTTTGTCCTCACAACATTCTTTTGTAGTAGATATGACTAAATCAGTTTTACACATTTTGTAACTGATATTCAGAAAGTTTAAGTGTTGCCCCCCATGGTGACAGAATTTGTATGTTCCAGAAGCAGGATTTGAATACAGGTAACCCTGACTACATGATCTGCAGCATTCTATCTACTAAACTGTGTTGCTTCCATACATAGAAAATCAGACTGATACATGAATAACAACACATTTGCAGAAATATATTAATCATTTTACTGGGCTCATTTAACTTTTAAAAAGACAGTGGGATAGAAGAAAAAAAGAATCAACCAGTTTGAACAAACTATTGATAAGGACCCTGGGCAAGGCGCAACAGAACAATCATATTTCTTCCAGCAAACAGTAGCTTTCTATTCTAAACATCAACCACATTCAAAATCTATATATTAATATGAATGCTTTTTTAAGGAAAAGAATTTTAAAATGGACAAGGAGATAAAAAATTATGTTAGGAGGACTTCTAGCTTGCCTGGAATCTCATTTTTTTAAAGGCTCCTTTTGTAGCTGGCTTAGTTTTAGCACAAAGGCTGATGTAATAATTCTCCTTGGATAAAGTGCTGAAAATGTTCCATGACCCCCAAATTTAACTGATTAATTTTTTCTCCCTTAAAAAATCCTATCTACAACTTATCTTGCTATTGACTTGTCAGTGTTTCCAAAGGGCACTCACTAATTAAGTCAGCTGTGAAAGTGATAGTTAAGACTCCACTTACTTTCAACACAGCCTGCTTGCCAAGATGTTCCAAAATCAAATGTAAAGTTTAAATATTGAAGATCAAAAATGTTGTGAATCTTGCTGTAAATAAAGCTTATTCCACTGCAATATGAAACTATTTTCCCCCGACTCTAGAAAATATCTAGCTTAAACACTAAAAATGTTATCTATGTAAATATACATATATACTGCCCACACGTACAGATGTCTGCAGATATTGATAAATGTGTATAAATACATGAAAATATGTACATAAGTGTATATTTTTGTTAGTTTAGTTCTATATTATATCTCAGATGGAAATGAAGGCATACATACAGACATCTATGTGTATGTATGTACATATATTATAAGTATAAAACTAATCTCATTGTATTTACCTATATACATGACATCTGTTGCTTTCTTCTCTTTGTAGAATATAAGCTTTGTAAAGGCAAAGACAGGCATTTTTAATCCTAACAAAGTTATCTAACACAGTGTCTTAAATATAGTAGGCATTTAATAAATTCTTATTGAATTTGTTTGAATTCTGTTAAAGGCCACTTGCATAGTTCTATCTCTATGAACATTCCCAAGTTGTCTCACACACACACACACGCCCACGCGTACGCACACGCGCACACACACACACACACACACACCCTTTCCTAGCTTCCCATCTATATAAAACCCCATTATCCTTCAAGGCTAAGCTCAAAACCCTCTTCCATAAAGTACTCCACCTTCTCAGAGATGATTTTCTTCAGAGTTCCCCTCACACTCAGATTTTATAGCATTTACATGACACTTGTAAGACACTGTCTTGTATTAAAATTATAAATGATCCCTTTTCATGGACCTATTCTCCTCCCATCTCTATAATTAGCTCCTAGAGGTCAAAAACAGTATTTTCTTTCTATCCCCCAAAGGAGTAAGCATGCTCACTTGCATATAATAACCCTTAAATAAATATCTGTTTAATAAATTATTTTAATCAATCACTTAGCAAGTGAAAAAGCAATTTTCTAAAAGGGTTGTTATAAAACTCTAAACTCCAATTCAAATTATGTTAAGTATCATCTTTATAACTGTAGTGTATTTTCAATTATTACCAGTTAGCATTGTGGCATAACTCATGCGTCACCCTAAATAAATGTCTGTATGTGAGACTCTGTGAGTGTGTATGCTGTGTAAGTGGGGCTGGTGACCTAAAACGTAGAGCAACAAATAAGGATTGTTTCCATCATGAAAATACTCAAACACTTGAAGTCAAACTAGGGGAGAATAACAAAGGGCTATCTCTATCAATATCTGGTCTTCTTTCCACAATAGCACAGAGAAGGTCATATCCTCAGCTGGGAGTGAAAAGGAAGAGAGGGCGGGAGAGGAAAAATGGAAAAGACTTGCTGACAATGAAATCATCCAAAAAGAAAATTACTCCTCATATTTTCCACCCATGAGAGATAAGTAGCACTAATAGGTAGAAATAAGAGTGAGATAGATTTTGATTCAGTATAAGGAAAAAAAACTTAAAAAGAACAAAGGTGTATAAAAATGATATGTGTAGGGGCGGCTAGGGGGCAGTGAATAGAGCACTGGCCCTGGAGTTAGGAGGTCCTGAGTTCAAATCCGGCCTCAGATACCTAACACTTACTAGCCATGTGACCTTGGGCAAGTCACTTAACTCCAACTGCCCTACTTTCCCCCCTCCAAAAAGAAAAAAAAATATATGTATTACTTAATTGGTTAAAGAAGAGGCACCTCATAACACAGTGCATAAAGTTCTGGACTTAGAGTCAGATCAGAATGCAAATCTGATTTCAAATACTTACTATGTGATGTTGGACAAGTCATTTAATTTCTGTCTGCTTCAATTTACTCATGTGTAAGACAGGAATAATAAAATAAAAAAGCTCCTTTTGTTGTAAAGACAAAATGAGATAATATTTGTAAAGTATTTTGAAAACCTTTGTTCTGTTCAGTTATTTCAGTCCAAATCTTTGTGACTCCATTTGAGGTTTTCTTGCTTGGCAAATATACTGGAGTGGTTTGCCACTTCCTTCTCCAGTTCATTTTTACAGATGAGGAAACTGAGACAAAAGGGTTAAGTGACTTGCCCAGAGTCACACAGCTAGTAAGTGTCTGAGACCAGATTTAAATTCAGGGAGATGAATCTTCCTGAGTCCAGGCCCAGCATTCCACCTACTGTGCTACCTAAATGCTCTCTGAAAACTTTACAACACTATAAAAATATCATCTTTAAAAAGTGAATTAGCATTTTGTTGGATAACTATTGGTTATCAAGAAGGTGGTTTTCACTTTTAAAACTTTCTAGCTTAAAATATAAACATGTTTTCTCTATTGATCAGCCAGTCATTCAACAAGTACTTATTAGTCTCTTACTATATACCAGGCACTATGCTAATCCCTAGGGAAGAAAGGAAGGCAAAAAACATAGTCACCAAACCTCAAGAAAGATTACATTTTGGTTTTTTGTGGTTTAAGTGATTTGGCCAAGGTAACATGGCTAAATAAGTGTTAAGTGTCTGAGGCTGGATTTGAACTCAGGTCCTCCTGACTCCAGGGCCAGTGCTCTATTCACTGCGCCACCTAGTTATCCCCAAGAGATTACATTTCAATGAAGCAGAGGACACATAAACATCATGTGCATACTACTCCTAGACCTTTTCACCCTGGAAGTTCATCACAGCCCTGACCTTTACACATTGGGAAGTACCTCCAGCGCCTCTCAGAACCTCCATAACTTCATTCTACTTCAATCTCTCCAGATCACACTCTTAACATTCTTTCAGGACTCCCTCACCACCCTCCCTTCCAGTTTTCCTTTTATATTGTTTTACCCCCATTAGAATATAAGCCACTTGAGGGTACAGGAAGTGTAGAGGAGTGTGTACACTCTTTCTGCTTCTAATTAAAGTCCCAGTGTTAAGTACAGCACTGGGCACATCATAAGCTAACAAATGCTTGTTGACTTGACAGTGAAAATAGTGAGAAGGTATAGTAATTTCAGAGTGAAGGCGCTGGGGTGGGAAGATTATATAAAGAAATTCTTAGCGCAATGCTCTTAGAAAACCAGCTCACCAGCTTACAACCAAAGCACGTCACTTATTATTTCTGAATGTCAGCTTGTTTATCTGTGAAGTGAGAATAACCTACCTCACAGGGTTTCTGCGAGGATCAAAGAACATGATATATGTGAAAGGTCTTTGTAAACTATATGCACTATAAAAATGTTATTAGCATTACTATTGTGTTTATTAATGGTATAGCTAGGCATGCCATCCCTGGAGGAAACAACAAAAGTTTTAGTGGCCTTCCCCTGTGTATATGCTCTACCAAGTGATCTTCTAGGAAACATTAATTAGAAGTAATCTGTAAAGAGGCCTTTGTGAATAGTTCAGAGCAAGAAGGGTACATATCAAATTTTCTAGAAGTATATGTAAATACACAAAAATTTTCTTAAGGACCTCCCTCTATAAATGTAGCTCACAATTTATTTATGATCTTACATGTTGTTTAAGACTCCTCAAATGTAAACAACTTGCCAGGGCTATAAAGTTATTGAATGTCAGAGGTTAGGTTTGAATTAATTTCCTGACTCTAATCCCAATACTCTACCCCCTATGTCATGTTGCTTCTATGTTATATTAAATGTCTTTTCAAAATGACTTTATATATCTAAATGTATTTATTTATTATGCATATGTATATATATGTGTGTGTGTGTAGATATAGATAGATATTTAGATAGATAGATAGATAGATAGATAAATAGATAGATAGATAGATAGATAGATAGATAGATAGATAGATAGATATAACAAAAGGGGATGAAGGTAGGGAATGAAAACTAGGTAATGTTTAATTCTTTGTCAAGAGGAGCACTAGAATGAAAAGAAACATGATTTCTAGTTCTAATTGTACTACTGCACCTAAATTTTTTGTATACAGTTGCATAGATGCCCTGTACCCATCTCACAGGGGGGCAAAGAGGAAAATATTTTTGTCCCTCCTATTCTTATAGAATGTATTGCTGAAGTACTTCCTTCCTTCTCTCCCACATTCTTCCCCTCTTGCTTTCCTTCCTTCCTCCTTTTTTTCTTCCCTCCCTTCCTCTTTTTTCTTCCTTTCCTCCTTCCCTATCTTCCCCTTTCTTCTTTCGTCATTTTCTCTCCTTCCTTCCCTCTTTTTCTTCCTCTCTCCCTCTTCTCCCTCTCCCTCTTTTCCTTTACTTTTTTTTCTTCTTTCTCTCTTCCTTCTTTATCTACACCTGTAATTTCACTATTGTATAGAACTGTCTGTATGGGACCTCTCTCCAGCAAGTTATCTGTAATTTATTTGCATTGAGAGTTGCCCTCTGACACTGGGAAGTTAAGTATCTTGCCCAAGGTTACAGAGATGGTATATGTCAGAACTGAACACGAATCCAGCTCTTTCTGACTTCAAAGTCATCATTCTCTCCACTACACCACCCCATCCCACAAACAATTTATTAGCACATGCAATTCATTAGTGAGATAAAGTAGGAAAAAAAGAGTTTTCTTGTATATTCTTGAGCTATCTATGATACTTTGGTAGCTTGTAAGCTAGCCAAGATGTACACAACAAAATAGGACCAGAAGAATTACCTTTTTATTCAATAAGCACTTAATTGCTCCTGTGTACCAGACTTTACCTACTTGACTGGAAAGATCATTCAAAAAGGAGTGACATGTGTCCCACACCTCGGTGCAATGCTAACAATTTTTTCATGCTGAATTAATAGGATAGAAATGCTTGTGATTTCAACAGCTGTTGGGAACAGTGGGATAGCTTCCACCAACATACTGACAGACTTGTGCCCCCTTATATGGATGTGTTTAGATAAAACATGCATACCAACAGTCTGTCTAGAGCAAGCTAATCTTGAACAAATAATAATTAATTCCATCAAAGGCAGATACAGAGCAACTCCTTTCTCCCCAAGAGAATGTGCATTTTTGTAATGTGTGCATGGAAGGGTAATTTGTTGTGCACATAAAGTAAATTTTATGATTTGAAGCAGGTGAGTGGCTAGTGTTGTAGCTGTCTGATTAATTATCACAGCAAGAGACGATTAGGATTTGCCAACACAGAGAACATTTTTACTTTGCTCAAACACATTATTACCCCCTTAAATCCCTTCACTGGCTTTCAATTGCCTTCTGCTTAAAATTTAAATGTTTGTTCTTCATCTGTCTTGGTCTCCTCTCACAAATACTGCTACTAGCTGATTCATTCCCTTCATTTTTGTCAAGCTCACGGTCTCATTTGATTCAATTTTCATTTTGGTTTCTCCTTCTCCACAGTCTCTCTATATTCTTATTTAATTTTCTTGTCTCCCATATTTGATGTTTGAGTTATCTCAAAGTGACATAAAATGGAGCAGAGTCAACCAGTATTCGTGCAAGAGCGAGAGAATGTAAGAATGGTCCTCAGACTGTTTGGGTGGATCCTCTGGGGCAGATTGATGGGATCTTATGGACATAAGATAGGCAAAAGATAGGTACATATAAG
The DNA here is from genome assembly GCA_011680675.1 of Gymnobelideus leadbeateri. Taxonomy (NCBI): domain Eukaryota; kingdom Metazoa; phylum Chordata; class Mammalia; order Diprotodontia; family Petauridae; genus Gymnobelideus; species Gymnobelideus leadbeateri. The sequence continues at coordinate 1,524,002 of WOXC01003918.1, forward strand.
TAAGCTATGATCTGTATCACTGAAAGAGGTACTCAAATTGGTGAGATCATGGTGTTATTGAAGGATTGAAATTTATGTCTAGATTTTAAGCACAGTGATGGGAACCATGTCTTTTCTCTATATAGTGGCCTAGACTCCTTCCATGCTTGCAATACCTGTTGAAGAAATACTTTTTTGATGACCTTACCTACTTCAAGAGGGAATGACTGGGGATAAAAATTGAGTTTGATCTGAATTATTTTTTAATTTAAGGTACTAGACACAACCCTCAAAAAGTCAATATGGAAAAAATAAAAAAGAAGTACAATAGAATATTGCTTACTGTCCCTTGGAAATAGTAGTGGAATTGTAAGAAAGCACCAAAATTCCTCCCCAGTACCAAAGGAAACAAACAAAATAACTGGAAATATTTCCATTTGTAATGAAGAAATTTGAGTGTTTCCATTTGAATGAAGAACTTATATTAAAAGAAAGAAACCTGAAAAAATATGTACTTTTAAAAAAAAGCTTCTTTTCTTTAAGTAAAAGTTTTTAATATAAATGGCTCTCATATTTGAAGAGTCTCGTAAAAATCTTTTACCTCTTTGTATTTATTTCTTATAAGAAAAAAATGGCGAGGTCGAGAAAATAACCTTTCTAGCTCTATTAATCCATGGTTCTTTTTAGCTCCAATAATTCATTAGTGAAGATGGTAAATTATTATAAGATTATGTACCTCTTTGAGGCCTAGAACTCTATCCCTCACTGAATCTACAAACATTTTCTTTAGTTTTCTTTTTGTTCTTTCCTCTTTCCCCATTATTCTTCTTTGTGTATCTTATTTGCAGTTATTTATTAGTAAACATTTATCAACCAGGTCTTTAAATAAAAGAAAATTCAAGTTATGCTTTTAATTTTAATCTACTTTATAAATATTTTCTCCTTTACTTTCTTAAGTCTAGACAATCAGCAAAACAAGAAATCAGGTCCTGAATTGTAGCATTTGCTGATTTTCAAGGTGCAATTGTTAACACTAAAAAATTTAACAGAGAGCACTGCTTAGAAGCAAAACAAGCACCAGCTATGACCTTTTTTTGCTAAATCTTGATTCAGTGTTTAGACCACTGCCACAGGTCTAATAAAACCTTGCTGAACTGAATATCTGCGTGTGTATCTTCCATTAAAGTTCTATTTCTATTCTTTAACATGGCATAAACATGACTGGTTTCCTGAAATCCATACCAATGAAACAGGAGCTCTGTTGAGTCTACCAAGCAGAGAAGGGCTTGACCTTTTCAAAATTGGCTTGATGAGTAGATTATGTATCTTTTGGCCAAAGAACAACCTAAGTTCAATTCAAATAGTTTCTTTACCAGAAAAGTTTGCCATATAGTGATAATTTTTTTTTCTGGCAATAGCAACTCAAAGACTCATCTCCCAAGAGGTATAAGAATTATGATCTGCACTGGTAGAAAAAATGAGAAAATAACTGCCTTTTGAAGAAGTAGTGAAATAGCACATATATAGATATGAATGTTTCCATATGTATGAGTACACACGTATAGAGACAAACATTTATATATAATATTAACAGATATGTGATTGTAGTTGTGATTAGATCTATGCATCTATACAGATATGCATGTATCTAATGCATGCATGTATATAAGTGTATAAGGCTTCCTTTCAAACACAGAGGGAAAATGTTCTCTTATTTGGGCATAATAAGCAGCTTCTCAGTGTATTGTATATGGATGTTCTTTAAAGGGCCCACCCTCTATGCTGATCCAGCCAATAACACTGACACTGTGGAGAACCTCTATGTCCCTCCTAAAAGCCATATGACAGTGCCCTAGAGATTATGGAAGATCAGAATGGCTGCACACATGCTTATGTGAACACATAGCACCCTTCTAAAGAATTATTGCAGTGATACTTGAATGGTCTACTGGGCAGCAGAATGGGAAAAAGTTGTGAACTTCTTCCCTCTGTGATTTGTTATGGTTTGACTACTGTGCACTCATCCACTTAAAGAATAAATTTGACTTTTGACAACTGCATAAACCCAGCCAATGTACAAACATTATAGAGGTCATCTCATCAAACTTTCCCTGTAAAGTTATTCAACAGTAACAAAACAGACAGTTTGAAAAGCATCTGCTGTGTACCCTGTATCCTTGTGGGTTTTGGTCTCTATAACTCTTGGCAGCTGCTTAAATCATTACTATAGGCTCGTCAATGTAATCAGTACCCTAAGGCTGCCCTACCTCTCAAATTCACAATGCGCAATGGGACATATCAGCAGTTTGAGCTTTTCTGCTTGGATGTGCATGTTCTGTACCATTGACCCCAAAATACTAAGGTCTAATGAATTGACTTTAATGGTTTCCTTACCTACTTAAATGTTTTCAATTTAATTGCTTATACTACCCAATGTCCTGATCTACATTGAAAAGTTCACAGCATAGATGCTAATGGTCCCTTTCTAATTACTACATAATGAACAAAGGTCTGACACAGCAATTTTAGAGGTTAGTCACAACAATTAGTAACCAACTTCATATACACACACATATAAAGATATATGTTTATATACATACATATATACACACTTCATAAATCTATACAATACATAAATGTGTACATTCACAGACACATATTTTTATATGCATACATATATAATAACAGAAATTTGGAAACTTTGCCATTAGTGGAAAACAAATCTCTATACCTTGATTATATACCTGGCTGAACCTATTTCAATTCATGTTAAATGTTGTAATAAATATTTTTGTTTTTAGAATATAAAAAGTAATTCTCAGTTTATCTGATGGTAACTGCAATTTCAGCTTAATATACTTTCCCATAAATGTACTTAAATCTTATGGATCATGTCTCTTGGGTTGAGTTTAAACTAGCTTCTCATATTTATTCAGTATTACAAGACTCTAATGCAAAGAGTTAGAGTCACATCTTCTCTCAGTGACTAAGGTATGATTTCTTCAATGATTAATTTTCTTTAATCATTTCTACAGAGAAAGCTTTATGCCACTGAAGGTTTTGGGTTTATGTTTTTTTTATCTTGCAAACACTCACATACAAGCTTCCTCAACGTGTTTTCATTATGGTGAGATAATAGTTTCCTGAACTTAGAATTTATAAGAACTTAGTGACTCACAACCCAAAGACAAATGACTTGCAAAACTGAATAAAGCAAAATATCTTTTTTTTGGGTGGGGGTAAGTTTCATCAAACTGAATAAAGCAAAATGTCTTTTTTTGGGGTGGGGGTAAGTTTCATCAGCAATGAACTTGGGGGAAAATGCTTGCAAGTTTGGCATTTAAGAAAAATGATTAAAAAATAATCTATGATTGTTATAAATATGTGAGATACAAATGACAGAAAAGCCCACTGTTTATTTTAATAACCTTAAATGACTCTCAATATTCCCAAAATGTTCAGAATGATTCCTCCCATAATACCAAAGAGCAGCAGAGTTGAATTAGGAGTCAGACAAATTAATAGAGTACCTAAGCTAATTGTAATGTTCTTATATATTGTCACACAGAACCTAAGTGACATATGATTCCTCCTAACATAAAATACTTTTTATGGCAGTGGTACTCAAATTTATGTGACTCAAGAACCATATCTTCAATTATTTTTAACCAAAAAAATCATGTGATTACTAATAGTCTTATAGAGACTATTTAATATAATATTCTGCTTCAGAAATTATAGAAAAAGAACAGAGAGGGAAAATTTTTTTTAAAGATTCCTTTTCTCTTCTTTTTTTTTAAAGCAATTGGGGTTAAGCAACTTGCTGAAGGTTACACGGCCAATTATTATTTATGTGTGGGTGCTCATTTTCTGAGGCCGGATCCAATCCCAGGTCATACAAACTCCAGGGCCGGCATGCTTACTCAGTGCACCACCTAGCTGCCCCCAATTTATTTTCTAAACTAAATTAATATCATTTGTGGAGAACTACCAATACATCCTATATGCCTAAGGTATTCGGTAAGAACTTTTAAATTATCATTTACAGGGTCTTAAGCCACTGGACCAACTAACACCATTTTTATTTTAGATTAAATAATTTGGAGATCTTAAAAGCATTATAACAAGGGCCTGAGTTCCACATCTAACCTAGTTCAAACCATGAATTCTACCCATCTGATTTTATTAACATGCCAACGTTTCCCCAAAGCCCTCCCCCTCAACCTCTTCAGGGATTCTAGCATCTGTGGCATCTATATTTCATAACAACATAGGTACATTGTGTGTTTTTGAAGTAATACAAACACATAGTGAATTCACTAAGGGGATTTTATTTCATTTTACAGACACATGAAAAAGGATAACATTGTGCCCCTGGCACAATTCTCCCATCTCCCTTTCCTGTTTGGATCTCCCAATAACTTCAAAGAGAAATCTCTGCCAGGAGAGTTGGGCAAGGTTTGTAATGTGCAAATCTAAGGTCTTTAATGTCAAGACATAAAGTAGCAGTAATTCATTGTTAAACACCCTCTCACGCAATCCTTCTTCAATTTGACTCCCCCTGCATCACTATATGAGGCCAAGTTCATTGAATTGGACTTCCCCAGCCACAGGCTTATCTCTTTTGAACCAGTATGGCAACAGGAAAGAGAGCATCCCAACTGAGTATAGTGTTTCTTGATGTGCAACACAAATATCACAAGGAAGAAATTGCTGTCCACAGTAAGTCTCTATTGTCATCATCCTGTACTTTGTCATTTCTCTAATATATGGAATGCCTAGGAGTGAGATGCCTTTTATATTAGTGCTGATGAAGGCAAAGTCAAGGATGAGGAAGACTCCCACTGCTGGTCATAAAAGCAAGATTTTAAAATCTTCCTATGGTTTCACTTTCCCCTTGCTCACAAAGATCCTCAGGAACATACCCCAAATACCGAATGAGGGCTTAATTTAGGATACTACAGGCACTTTTCACTAACTTTCAAAATTTAAAAATCAGGAAGTTAATTTATCATCTCTTCTATGTAGAAGTCTCCATCAGCACTTACCCTTGTATCACTACTTTAATCCCAATGCTACCAAAGTCTTCTCATCTCTCCTATGTCAGGTAGGCAGGAAACATAGTGACACCCCAAAATAAGGGCATGAACAAGAATTGACTCAATCCTTCAATACTGCCTTATCATTTTATCTTCATGATTTCATGCTTCAAATTAAAAACTTCACTTCTGTTTTAAATAAATCTCAGAATGGTCAGTTAGTCCAATGGTGTCAAACTCAAAAATGAAGAGGACCAGCTAAACTGTACATAAAGATCCCTGCAGGCTGCATATTGGCTTGGAAAACCACATTATCTATGTTCAACTATATTTTTATTTATTGTGCTAAATGTTTCCCAATTATATTTTAATATAGTTCTGGCTGAACTCAGCAGTGTTGTTATGTTTGATACCTATAATCAAGTTCAACCTATATACCAGAATAGGAGTATACTCTCAAACATCACAGGCAATAGCTTATCTCACCCTTATTTAAAGACTCTCAGTAATGGAGGAAGATAGTATCTAATGAGGCAAATCATTCCACTTTGGGACAGTTCTAAATGACAAGAATAGGTGAAGAGAGTAGAGACTTTGTCTAAGTAAATATGGCTTCAGAGAAATAAAGAGTGAAAACACATGAAAGGAGAAAAAAAGCAGTGAAAACTTATAGCAATATGCATAACTGCATTCCAGATTCTTCACAACTCTTACTCTGGGCTGTTACCTCTATACATATTATTTTCCTTCTAGACTTCCACTTTTCATATGATACTACTTCTAAAAACCAAAGTTTTCAAAGAGAAAAAAATTCTAAATGCACTGGCTGACACTGAATGTTACTGAAGCATTTGTGGTAAAGGACATTTAACTTTTCCTTTGAAGAACAAGATAAGCACTACCACAAACTGTAATACAGTATATTGGATCCTCCATTAAAGGCCACCCAGACAATGTCACTAAAACAAAAAGAGAACTAAAGGCAAATAATCTAATCTTCTGAATGTAAATTTAGGAGATCATAGTTCTGGAAGGAGAACAGAACACAGATGTCATTTATTCAAGTCCTCTCATTTTACAGATAAGGAAACTGAGGACAGGAAAACAAAGTAATTTTCCCAAGGCTACACTAATAATAAGCAGCAATTCTTTCCTTTAATCTTATGGATGAATTGAAAATAATTCAATTAAACATTCTTTTATCATGTGTTACTAGAGATTCCTGTGTCAGCTGAAGACTATTATTGTCTATTTCATTCTATATCTCTTCCTTCAATAAAGGAGATCCTTGACCTTGTCCCCCATTTCCTTTGTAATGGCTGTGACTTGAAATATCTACTCTTAAGCTCCTAAGCAGATTGCTTAGACTTGAGCTCTTCAGACATATTCTTTCAAGAATAAGCAAATTACTTTTCCCGTAACACTTAAATTACACTTATCTAAGAAATTTTGAATTCTTCAGAATTTCAAAAGGAAGAATAATTGCTGTTACTTTCCCCCAAAGTGAGCTGCTTATGTTAAAAAATTATATAATTCTTTAATATTAAATTAAACAAAAAATCCCAAGATATCCACAGCTCCTCTTGTTAATGGCTCTGAAATTCAGATTTAAGATAGCTAACAGAATTAAACATGCTTAGTCCTATCAAAAATCAAAAGAAACCATCTAACTGATTCCCTTCAGTTAGTTAAATTGGTTGAGCAAAATTACAGCAAAAGAACAAATATTTTTAATGCTGCTGCAGTTTGATAATCATAGTATCTATCAATAAATATATACTGATCTAGAATTTCACTGTAAGTAAAGAAAAAATGTATAAATACTTAGATTTTGTATCAATGATATCACTCATTCAATCAAACAATTACCAAAAAAAATCCAGAAATTTAAAAATGTTCTTTATCTAAAGTCAATAATTTTGTTACTCATCTGAAGCTTAAAGTATCAGAATTCAGTCTATAGCATCTATGATTTACTATGAGCTACAAAAGTCATCTAAAATTTGCCAGATTTTATACACACAAACACACACACAAATATATATGTGAGTACATATATAATGTGTGTGTATGTATGTATGCATATAGAGGATCTATTAAGCAGTTTGAAAATTCAAATTTCACTGTACTGCTTTTATCTCTTGAAACAATGTGTACTAGTTGTTTAAAACATATATTAAGTAGACATTTAAATAGGCAAAACATCTTGTATTTTTCCCCTCAATCTACGTATTTCTCTTCTAACAACTTCTATGTAGAATGTGGCATATAGAAAAAAAAAACAGTAATTATTAGATGATTTAAAAACTTTAATATATAACAATAAAAATATTTTATTAAATCATGTCTTCAGTGGTGACTATCATTTTTCACAAGGTAAAGACATTAGCTCAACTAGGTATGCTTGATTTGAATCTCATTATCTGGGAAGAAGTAATTGAGAACTTTCAATTAGAAGACAATTTCTATGAAAATGCTGATAAATTGTTTCCCTAAGAAAAAGAAACCAGGGGCAGAGCCAAGATGGCGGAGTAGAAACAGCACTTCCAAGGTGCTCTCTCCCACACCACTTCAAAATCATGTAAAAGGGGACTCCGAACAACTTCTGGAGCTCCAGCACCCACAGAATTACACAGAGAAGCTAACCTCCTGCTGAGGACAGCTCTGCAGCCCTGCAGGGAGCAGCCAGCACAGCACTCTGGGAGCAAACAGCTAAGCACTCTGGGAGCTGAGCCCAGGCCCTTGCAAGCCTCGGTTCTAGCCCCAGGGCAGCTGGATAAGCAGCCAGCTGGAGGGACCCCAGAACACCAGCAGCTGTGGTGATTCCAGAATTATCAACACAGACATGCCTAGGACAAAGTGAGAGGGTAGTGCCCTATGGACTTTGGGACCAGTATTTGGGGAATGCGTTGGCTTCTTCCCCTGGGGGCTAGAAGCCACTGAGGATACACTGCACAGATGCCATTTTGCAACTTCAGTTGCAGCTTCAGCTCCTGGCCTGTGAACTGTAGGGGAATCCAGTGATCAGTCTTGGGGGGTAATCACTCTTGCTTTAACCTCCATGGATCTGGATTGCAGTCTGGGGTAGAGGTCTTGGGGTGGGTATCCAGCTTGCCAGAGTGTGTGGAGGCTTCACAGAGGCCACCCAACTAATACCTCTGGAAGTTGAGAAGACCCCAACGTTTGGGACAGAAGCTCCCCTGTCTGGTGGCAGAGGCCTACTGTGGCAACAAGCCCAAAAGTCAAGTAATTAAGTGGCAACATGCCTAGGCAAAGGAAACAAAATAAACAGAAAAATGCAACATTAGACTCCTATTTTGGGGGCAAAGAGGATCAAAGCATGGAACAGGAGGAGGACTGGGAGGTCAGAAATCCTACACCAAAAGCCCCAAATGAAAATATGAGCAGGTTACAGGCCATAGAGGACCTTAAGAAGGATTGTAAAAACCAAATAAGAGAAGTGGAGGAAAAATTGGGAAGAGAAATGAGAAGGATGCAGGAAAAGTATGAAATGAGAGTCAACAGCCTGACTAAGGAAAATAATACCTTAAAAAATAGACTAACTCAAATGGCAAAGGAGGCTCAAAAGGGCAATGAGGAGAAGAATGCCTTAAAAAGCTGAATTTGCCAGATGGAAAAAGAATCTCAAAAGAAAAAGAAACCAACAATAAAATTTAAGAAGATAATCTTAGGAATATCTCATGCGAAATATATATACACACACACACACATATATTCTATAAGATAGACAAATGAACCGAAGAAAATAATAATAAGGGCACCAAATAAAGACCCAATAACAAAGCAAAAGATTTGAAGTAGGAGCAATACCCCAACGACATGCCTGTAGGTTCTAGGCTCTTGGATTGCTGTAGTACATATGTCAAGGGCCAAGTTATGCCAAGAGGCAAGAGGAATGAAAAGATGATCAGATTTTAGGAAGGGATGCATAATATTAAAGATGGTAAGTTAAGCCAAGTACATTGCTTCTCTGAATAAAGCTAAAAAAGAAAAACAGAACAGTATTTCATGACTAGAAATCATATAGCTAGTACATACCAAGATTTAAGGAAGGGAGCACACATCATTCAAGGGGGAAAATGATGAGAAATAAGTATAACATTAAATAATAAGCTTGGCAAAACAGGAAAACAGTACTATACCCTAAGACAAGATAAATATATATTTTTAAAGGATGTAAAACATATAAAAATAAGGATGAAAAGTTTGGGCTCTCTGGCTGACTTTCTCTCACAGTGAGTGAGAGTGTGTGGGTATGGGGGGAAGGGCTAGAGGGAGAGGAGAAGGAGAGGGGAGAGGGAGAGAAAGAGAAAGAGAAAGAGAGATTAATAGATATACCATACATAGATATGCACATGATATGATGTATACATATATGTGTGTGTACACATTCATATATAGACATACATATATATTTAACTCCTGGCCTCTTAATGACTTAAGCAAATTAAGTTTACTGGAAAAGTCTGCCTAAGAAAATAATAAAATTTTATAGTGTCTCTAGAGAGCAGGCACAGGAAAGTTAGGGAAAGAGCCAACCTTTTCTTGGGACCTCTCCCAACCTTAATCTTTTGCTCCAAGATGCCTATTGAACTAATGATACTCCATGATGTCTCCCCTCAGCCCAAAATTCCTCATGATTATATACAGAACCCTAAGGGCACAACAAAATCTCCCAGTCAGTTGGAATTGCCCTCTTAGCTAGTTCCTTTTCACTTCATCCAAGGGCTTTCAAATACTTTGCTCACTTAGTTTTTTTAGATTAATTAAAGGATTGAGATTTTTTCTAACCTAGTTCAAGTCTCCTCAGAGCTACTAATGATAGAATGTTTTTAACCTTTCCCCTACAAAAGCATCAGAGCTAGGATTTGTACCTAAGCCCCCCAATTCCAGAAAAGTACTCTTTGCATTGTCCCTCCCTAGGTATCAGTGAAGAAGTAGAAAGAAAAGTGTGGAAAGCAAAAGGTTAGTGATATGATGACTTTCCATTTCCAAAAGATAAAGCCACTAAACAAGAGATGCCATGGAGAATAAGACTAAATCTCACTATAAAATAGGAAAAACCACTGTAGAATGGTAATATGTGATAATGGGAAATGCTCTTTGCCTTTAGCTTAAAAAAATATTGAGTACTTTCTCCTCTTTATATGTAAATATCATAAGCCAGAGGTCTGACAAGAGAAAGGAAGGGATAGGCCATGCTTTTTAAAGAAAACATATATAGTTTCTTTATATTTGATAAGGATATTTCATCATAGATTATGTAAACACCCCCCCTCCCCCACTAAAAGGATATGCAGGGAGAGAGGGAATCCAAGCAAACACCGTTTAATGATATGGATTGGACAATGGAATTAAACTTTTTTATTATGGATGAAGAGGGGGAAAAGTAAAAGGGGGGGGAACTCAACAGTTGGCCCACATTTGTCTTGACATCTAGTGAGAAGTTTATTTAAAATAACTGAAGTCCAGGACAGTTAAAATAAATAGCCAGTGTCACAAGCAAGTGTTAAAGCAGACAGAACTTAACTGATTTCAGTGCTCTTTTAACTATTATGAAATAAACTTGTTAGCAGATGCTTTTCTACCAAAATGGATGGCTTATATAAAATGTGTGGAGGACAACCTTGGGTTATTAAGTTATTCCTCCTAATATTAATGGTAGAGAAAATTAAAAATAATTTCAAAATTATGAAGCTGTAACCTTACTCCACAACTTTCTAGAGCCTGTTTTCCAAAGGGCAGAGTAGAAGGGAAAGCAAGACTATCATTTAAGTACCCTATAACAGATATATGGGATGGAGTTCAAAGTCATTTGCTGGGCAAGTTCAACAGTTAAGAAGGCCACAGTTGATCACTTTAGCTTTCCCAACATAGTGTAAGTCACAGTTCCAGTGGGTAAACGTCATGATTTCTAGTGAATTATAACTAGGAAATAGCACTGAGCCAGCAAAGGAGGAATGAGTACTGCCAAAAAAATACTATTCCAGCTTTGTATCATCTGGAGCTGATGGAAAATCAGCTTCCAAGAGTATTCTCTCTATACTTCGGATTTTTATACTTGTTTTAAACTGCATTTTATAACTGATCTACATATGTGTAATGGAAATACAGATTTAAAGATCTTCCCTGCCCCTAGCTTAAGTGTACCTGAAGCCTGTGGTGGGAGGCTTGTTTTTCAGGAAAGTCCACACCTTGATACTTTGTGATTGGGCTGTGGGTCAAGAAGTTTGTTACATTCTCTGAGTCAGGAGAAGGCTATATAAACCCTGATGGGAGGCTTTGCTTTGGGGCTCACTTTGAGAAGTGTTGTGTGATTTGACCAGATGAGACTCTGGGTAGCCATTGAGAGCCGCCCCCCCCCCCCTGCTTTGAAAACCCAGATGTTGATGCTTCCCTCTCTGGTAACTGTGATTTTGGTATTGATAATTGTTGGACAGTTTGGAAGCCTGTCCGTTTGATCTGTCTGTATACTCTGAAGTTTGGGGTGCTGACCTTTTCCCCCTGAACTAAGTAATATATGTTTGATTAAAGTAAACTTGTTAACCCATTTTGAGTTGCTTTCCTTTTGAAAAGCAGATCTAAGAACCTGTGTTGGCAGTCACTCCGGGGATGCTAGCGTGCTTGCTGCTACAATATGGAAAGATAATGATAAGTAAACTATTTCAAATGGTTTACAATAGGAATACTAAGCTTTAATAGTGTGTGTATGTGTGTGAGAGAAAGACAGGAAGAGAAATAGACTTGAAAACAGATAAGAGAAAGAAAGAAAGAGAGAGAGAGAGAGAAAGAGAGAAAGAAGGAAGGGAGGAAAGAAGGAAGGAAAGGAAAGAGAGAAAGAAAATTAATGAAGCCCTTACCATGTGCCAAACACAGTGTTATGAGCAGGAGGAACTAAGTTAACTAGAGATGCCTGTTCAGATGTCCTGTCAATAAAAGTCCTGTTATGTGGTCCAGGTAGAACACCACTGTCAATAATATCATAGGCTCCTGTGATATTTTTTATAGTATAAATATTGAATTTACATGTGCTATCTTTCATACACAAAGATGACTTTATTGACTAACCTTCAGCATGACATGTGGCTTTGAGTTTTTTTATGTCATTAGTAGGGGTGAATTTGTCCTATCCATTCATGCTTTAATATAAGTTTCAGGTTCATTCATTTATGCAACAGACATTTATTGAGCAAGGCATTTGGCAAAGAGTTATATGCCCTAAGCAACATGCTGGGTACAAGGGGATAAACAAAAGATACATAAGCTTACAGTCTAATGAGATTATACCTGAGCTGTGAAAAACAGAAATTATATATATGTTATATTAGTACGAGGTGAGTATGTAAACAAGCTAATATATTTTTCATTATTCTTTAAAGTTCTCAGAATAAACTGGTCTATTACTGAGTAGAACTTTTGTGGAAATCAAAGCTACATCTGTTGTTTTTTTTTTCTTCTGATCCATATATGATTACATTGGTGAAGAGAAATTTCAGTGAAGAAACTTCCTTCATCATTGTAGATCAGCCACTTGAATCCCAAAATGAATCCCAAAGAGGATGAAACAAACTAACAAACATCCAAACAATAAAACTTCTTTGGTCATAATATACAGCAAGCTATAACTGAAAGAGATGAGAAGAGCCAAAGAATAAAGATGAGACCCACTCTACTCTCACTGGTTGGTTCACTGGCTAAAAGGAAAGAAGTATTCTGCACTTGTAAGAAGGCCAAGAAATGGTAGCATATAAGAGGAGGAGAAAAGAGACAAAGGAGGAAAAAAAAAAGGAATAACAGAAAAGAAAAGAGATAACAGCAGAGATTAGAAGTCCTGGTACAATGGTAGTCACACAAATGTCCCCAAGTGACTCTCATTTGCAGAAAACACCTTCAAGACTATTCCTTATCAGGGCGGCTAGGTGGCTCAGTGAATAGAGCACCAGCCCTGGAGTCAGGAGGACCTGAGCTCAAATCTGGCTTCAGACACTAAACACAAAAACTAGCTTGTGACCTTGGGCAAGTCACTTAACCCCAAATTGCCCTCCAAAAAGCAAAAAAATAAAAAATAAATTAAAAAATACTATTCCTTGTAGAAGAATCTGCTAAGCTTCTAACATCTAAGCTAAGATTTTCCATAAAAAATCCATAACATTTGTCTCTATGTATATATTTTATTATGTAGAATGATGAGAGTATTACAGTCCTAAGTACAGAAATCTTGTACATAAAATACTACATAAATACTAGTAAAATACTACACAAAATACTACAAGCTAGAGAAATGTTCCAACATAAGATGAGCAGAAGGAAAAGTAAGAACTTTAGATGCTGAAATAATAAATAGGTTATGTTTTTGAGTCAGTTTTATGTACAATACAAATTTCTAACATGGACTCTAAATATGTTATATCCAGGAATCAGTGTATATTTTCACAGGCCTTACATTAACATCTTGCTACTTCAGAGACTATCGCATGTTCTTTATAAATTTATGATATTTTTTTCCCTCTGGTGTCCTGGGAAATGATGGATCATTAGATGTGAAATCATTTTTTCAGATACAAATGTAGATAAATGTTTACATTTCAGATAAATGTCAAAGGAAAAGAATAATGTAGGTCTTTGGAGCAGCTTTGTAACTTATGTGGCTAGACAAGAGTCATATCACATATCGTTATTAAAATGTTAAAAACTGGACTACCATGTTCTTTGGGCTTTTGCTAAAGCAAAAATTTATTTGATTCTTTAAATATTAGTCAGCTCTATAAACTAGTATAATAAACTGGTACGCCTAGCCTAAAGGGAAATCATTTCAATGCCTTGGAATAGGAACTATAGAAATTCTAGCTAATGAAGGGGATTCTGGCTCCATTTAAAAAATTACATTTGAGTAATTATCACTCAAATTGGAACCTATTTGAAGCAACTTGGATAAGGGGTTGATCAGGGTGAACACTGCAAAAATCAGTAAAATTTAAGATTGTAATATGAAGTTCTTGCCTCTGTTTCAGCTTAATTCTTAGAAAAATCCAAAGGTGTCCCAGCTATCAGCAAAAACATATAAAGAAACCCCTTGCTGACAGAGCAATATTTTATCACTGATACTTTTATCCCTAACCCAGAAGAAATCTAACAGGCAAAATGTCACTTCAGATCAAGTATGTTCCTTTTATATCCTATTTTATTTCATCATAATAGAAAAAAATATAAATTAAGGTCCTTAAAAGATGTAGTAAAATTAAAAGGTAATTCAGATAGTAAAAAATACATACTTCTCTGCTGATATTTGCATTCACTGAAATTAGGTAAAAGATAAGCTAATAAGAATAATAAGTTAATAAGAAAAAATGTTAAATTTATATATAAAAGTATGTCTCATTCTCCTTAGTATATAAAAGTATGCTCATTCTCTTTAGTGCATATTTATACTTAATATTCATCCTGAAGGACTTATATTTAAATCTCCCTTCAAACACTGATGCAGGCTTTGGGTAAAAACATCATCATCATAAAATATCAACCAGCAATAAGGAAGGAGGGAAAGAGGGAGGGAGGGAAAGAGGGAGAGAGAGAAAGTGGGGGAGAGAGAGGGAGAAAAAGAGAGAGAGAGAGAGAGAGAGAGAGAGAGAGAGAGAGAGAGAGAGAGATAAGAAGAATATATCAAAGTGGTATTCCCACCCTGCAGGGTTCCAGTAAAGTAAATAATAAAATGAAATATGGGGGGGGGAGGGTAGGGAGAGGTGGAAATTGTTCTTTGAGAGGAAAAGATCTAATTAAAAGGAGGACCTAACAATTCCATAGATTAATTGGGAGCCAACTGAGATAATTAGGCCTTTGGGAATAAGATTACACCCATCACAAAATGCTTTTTTCACAAGTACAGGTTAAGTGCTTGATGCTTTAATTGAAGGGTAGCATGGCTAGAAAAGTGGGACTGGTCTAGAAGAATTACTGTTTGGTAAAGCAAACTCCTAAAGTACTTTGGCATCATTAAAAGCTATATTTTTTTTAAAAAGGGAACAAATCTCTAGGCTTCTTGGATTCACTTGGATAAGAATGTGGTTATAATTGTACCTTCCAATGAAAATATGACAATATTATTATAATTTTGACTTACAAATGACATATAGATGCTTTATAACCATTCTACAGGTGAAGTAGACTACTGTATTGAGTGTATGCCCCTTAGATAGTCACCATAATATGAATTTTTCAACTTAAGTGTCCCCAAAATAGATCTAGAAACAAAATAGAACATAGCAGGTCAGCTCAGGAAGGTACCCATGAGATAATTTCTTGAAAAGGTCTGATCTTTTAGTGTAGTAGAAGCTAAAATCAATGTCATGGGGGAGAAGGATGATATGGCAAGTTCTCCTTAACTTTGTCACAGTCTACACAGTCTACTAAATTAATGTAACTTAAAAAAAAACACCTCTACATAGTTGAATTTCAGAAATAAGATATAAGAAATCCAACATTCTGGCATAAAGAATTTGAAGAGCATTACATCAGCATGCAAGAAATAAGGAATAACCTAGTAAATGCCATAAAATTATTTTATTAGTACAAGTGTTTTCATTACATAATCCCAATCAGACCTATGGTTGCAATCACCCCTGTGTTTAATAAGAATAAGGGTAGAAAATCAAGTTTTCATACATGGTTCGAGAACCCATTATTCTAATATTTGCTGGCTATTAATTTATAAACCCAAGTCAAACTGTACTCCTTTATTAGTTGCCGGTCTTGTTTACATGCAAGGCATTTAATGTGTAGATTGTTGTTGTTTTCCCCTGGTATAAATCCTTTTTGGATGATTTTCAGTGGTTGGCAATTCAGTGGTAAATGCTTAGAAAGTAAGCAGGATATTATCTTTTTAAATTTTTTTTGTACTCTATTTTTCAGTTCTGCTTTAAACCTGTCTGCAAATAAATTACCCTAATCAGACACATTGTTTGGTTTTCATTTACCCTAGAACCCATTTAATCAATGACTAGGTGTTAATCTGGGTTAATATAATGACATGCCAGGTAGCCATAAGAGGAACCAGATATGGGTTTTTTATTATGAAGCATGATGAGAATCAAACATTTACCTGACAGATGTGAGAAATGACAAACAATTCTTATAACACAAAATAAACATGTCCTATTTGTATATTCCTCAGGCTGATATTCAAGCTATGGAATATCTCATCACTGCATTATATTAAATAACATAATTTTAATGTAAATTAATTGCAAACTGCTCCTATTTGTCCTCAGAATTTAGCAGCACTGAAAATTACAATTTTAAAAGTAGGTAATATTTATAAATTTAATGTCACCTGCTCTGGTGGGTTATTATAGGCAGGAAAGAGTCTCACAAAAATAGTTTTAGTCATTTAAATTTAGTTGATTACAAAAGGATGCCAGCAATCCTCTTAAGTTTAGCTTGATTAGGCATGGGACTGAATAAATTAAGCTTTGTATAAATTGCACTATTTATTTTTTGTATAGACACTGTGACCTGAGTTCCACGTCCAGCAAGGAATCTGAAACTCCAAACTCAGAGACGATATTCATTTGTGAAGCATTTGAGAATTCCCTACCATATCAAGTCCAAGAAAGGTGTTAGGAAAAAGGAGATGGGATGCTCATATTGTCAGGCAGCTTTTCCTTGTCACATATACCTGCACTTTCTCAAATTAACATGTGTTTCAAGGCACAATATATCCCAACACATTCAAAAATGAATCTGCTAGAAAATGCATTACCCAACACTTTCCTAACATGTTTTATTCTTACTCCACAAGGAAAAAGGTTGCTATTCTGAGAAGCCAACATCTGACTCACCCAGTCATTACCTGATGGACTAGAAAGACACCTTGCGAACCTACAAGGCTTGCATTGTCCCTACATGAATCACTGTCTGCTGTGACAAGGTGAAGATGGCATCCCCCAAACAGATGGCTTCACATTGTGCATAAGAAAGAGAAAAAAAACCCACAAAAGTGATGTTGTCTATGCTTTTTCCTGCTCATCCACTAGATTTTGCCCTTGGGGAAAGTCATCAGCAAAATTTAAAATATATTTAATAAAATTTATGAAGCACATATAAATGAACAGATTGAAGCTGGCATGCCAGACACAATGCACAGCTTTTATATCTTAGTCCTTCTATTCTAGAAAGGAAGCCAAAGTATTTATCATGTTCATCCAGGTACCAACATTTGGGCATTGTTCAACCCTAGGGTTATAATGTGAATCCCTTGAGGAGAATCACAATACACCAAATGACGTATTGTTATTATTACAACAAGCACTAAAGTGGACTATATTCAAGTAAAACTAGGACTCAGTGGGCAGCAGCACTATTGTGTATAATTAAAATTACCCTTCCTTTCCTAACATTCAGACGGTTTTCATAGTTACCAAAGATTAGACAGAGCTTTATTTTATTTCCTAAATCTCTGGTGGCTTGGCTCCCCAGGAAAATTCTTTTCTATTTTGTGATCAGTGAGCTTGTTACTTTTCCTGTGCTTGTATTAATCGGGGATATTATTTTCTGAGAATATGACATTGCAATCCTGTATAATTATCAGATTCTATCTGCATGATAATTAAGCTCTTATTTTTTATGCTGATTGCTGTTAATGCCTCAACAAAAATAAGAGCCTTTTGAGCATTATATGCAACCTGAGCAGCTTTGATTTACAAATTATGAAATAAAGCAGTGTTGTTTTGTTTTTTTTAAAAATAACATCACTTATTTGTTTACTTTAAAAATGGATCCTTTATAGGCTTCTGGAAATAAAAATGCAAAGGCAGGTCTCCTTTAGGAGCTCCAAGGAATCTACTGTAACACTATTGCAATATTATTTTAAACTTCCTCTCTAATCACCTTTAATAAGCTCTCTGTCTCTGTATCTGTTTTCAGGACATATTTGGATATATATTATGATTTTCTTCATTACATGATCACCTCCCCCCCCCCAAAAAAAAAGACCACAGTGAAACCTACTATAGCCATCTTTACATAGTGTAACTTACTGGGCCTTCTGAAAGGATGCCCTTCCTCCTGCAGTCTTCCTTCAGGTATCACCTCTAAGTCCTATCCCAGTCAGTACCAGACAAACAACATATATTTGCAAGTATGGGGTACAGATTTGTGAAAAGTACCTGGGTCAGTCCTGCCTATAACTTCAGAAGTGATATTATACAATATATTATATAAATATATATAATACACAAACACTATACACACATATAGATTCTTTTGTCCTGTTGTAATGGCAAACAAAGTAGTACTTTGCTGCTTGTTTCAGCTATTTATTTGACTTTGAGCCTCACCTTTAATTGTATCAAAGCTTTTGTTGGAAACAGTATACATTGTGTTGCCCTTAATAGGCCTAAGGAAGTTTGGAGACCTTCTCTGCCCTCAATAGGCCTAAGGGAATGTGAAGATCTTTCCTGCCCTAAATAGGCCTAATGTAATCACATAGAGCCCACCTTGGGAGGAGCTTGACAAAAGAGCTGAACTGGAAGGGTGGAACTGGAAGAAGCAGAGAAGAGAAAAGTTCGAGCAGAGCTGGGCAAGCAGAAGCTGGAGGGAAGGAGGGAAAATGCTTGTGATTTCAGCACTGTTAATGTGTTACTTTCTGGGAACTGGGAGTGTGAGAATGGTTTTTTGTTTTGTTTTGTTTTGTTGGGGGGGGGGGCATGGGTTTTCTTTTTTTGTTATTGTTGTTGCTTTCTTGAGGGCAATTGGGGTTAAGTGACTTGCCCAAAGTCACAAGTGTGTCAAGTGTCTGAGGCTGTATTTGAACTCAGGTCTTCCTGTATGTTTGTGTGTATGTATGTGTGTGTGTGCATGGGCACATACACATTATATATACACAAACATGTATATGTATGTGTGTGTATATGTGTGTGTTTCTGTATGTGTATATATGTATATACATATATATATATATATATATACACACACACAATATTAACAAGGAGTCCATTACTACCTAAGGAAAAGGGAGGGATTTCAGTGCTTGGGTAACCAGGACTGAATGGAAGGATTTCTTTTTTTTTTTTTTTTGCCTTTTGGAGGGCAATTGGGGTTAAGTAACTTGCCCAAGGTCACACTGCTAGGTTTTTGTTTGTGTGGATTAAGTGTCTGAGGCCGGATCGGAACTCAGGTCCTTCTGACTCCAGGGCCGGCGCTCTATTCACTGTGCCACCTAGCCACCCAAGTGGAAGGATTTCTGATGAAGTCCTGTTAATAACCTAAAAGAAAACTCTGCAAAGGTAGAATTCCCTGCAACAAAAATGAAATCATACAGGAACATGGAGCCAAGTCTTGAAACTTCAGGTCTGGAGTGCTGTTAGATCATACTCCTCTGAAAATCAGGTATTCTTAACAGACAGTCACTAACTACTACTTAATCTAGAGGAATTGATCTCCAAACTGGCAACCACCATCATACCATGTTCCCCAAAATTTATGGGATTTCTTGAAGAAAAGGCATCATCACCAACTGCCACCCCTATTGCCAATTTGCAATGAGCAGAGTGATTTTCTGTATCAGCATACATTCCTTCAGTTATATGTTGATAATAATTTAACAACCAGATCTTTAGGAAGGCAAATGACATTGAATCCCACACTTAGGTCCCTAATTTCTGAAGTAATATTCTAACTTTCACATTAGGTTGGTCCAGCTTAAGGGAAATTTTGTTATTTTCCACAAGCCCATGGGAGTTGTATTCATTTATGGCAGGAGCCATGAGGAATGACTATTTAATCCCTTCCCCTTGTTATTTGGACTGCTTTTACATCTTAATTAAATGTTTTTGCTATTGGATTAAAATATCTTTCATGTTCTAGTATTAGAGTGTTGTACTGGCTAGAGACTTGAGCTATGATCTGCATAACTAATTACTAAAATTATTCACATTCAACTTAGAAAAATTAAAGGAATTCAAAAGCAGGGGTTTTACAATTTGTGGGATTAAGGAAAAATAAATTGGAAATTACTTAAGTCCCCCTCACTATTTCTACAGTTTGGCTCATGGCCTGAGCTATAACATATATTAAGCTCATTTTCCCTGTCTCGCTTCAGAGTCTATGTATATTCCTTTAAATAACTTTTTTTAATCTCACAAAAATGCTCTCTTCCATGCTTCTCCTCTTAGATTCTATAAGAAATGATCTCTATACCATTATATAGTCCATACACCATCTTAACATATGGTTCTAAATTTCTCTCAAACTGCTTCTCCTGAATAAGGTGTATTCTTCTATTGCCATACCCAATTTATGAGCCCTATCCCATAATGCCTCAGTGATTTTCCTTCCTCATTAATATTATAAGTTCATTTTACCTAAGTGAGCAATTAGCTCAGCAAGAATTTGTTTGTTTGTTAGTGTATTTTTTTTTTTAAAGGCTGACTCTCTATCTGACCAAGCTGAAGGTTCAGAGGCTGGATCAGGCTGGATATCACTTTGATCAGCATGAGGGCTGAGCAATTGTTCCCAAGGTCAGAGACTAGTAAATGTCTGAGGTGATATTTGAACCCAAGGTTTCTTGACTTCTAATTGAGCACTATATGCTATAGCCTAGAGGGAAAAAAATAGCTTTTGCATTATAAAAGTCACTTGATTTCAGCTCTTAAAATTCTATGGCTGAAATAAACTAATTCATACTAAGGTATTAGATATATTGTTTATGTCTGTGGGAAGTATCCCAGCAAGTCACTGATTTTTACATTTCAGATACTGTGAGCCAGACAGGGCAAACATTTGGGGTAAGGAGAGCTTTTCTAGGAGGCTATAATTAATTCCATCTACTGTACTTTTGTGTGGCTATGATGGTTCTAGAGCCAAACTATCAAGTATCACTCCTTTATAACTACAAAATTAAATCATATGCAGATAATCTGACTCGTTCAATGATGGCACATTAATAACTAAATAGTAGGACTAGAACTAAATACCTTATCAGGAGCAATGGAGGGTTAGAGATTGGGATAAATGCTATATGAAAAATAAAACAGGAAATTACCAACCAGTGACAAAGCAAGAATTGAACTGGAAATAGAAGTAGGAAAGATGGATATTTATTATTTTTTCTGTTGTCTTATATCCATACCTATAATTTCATTAGTATGGTGAATTACCAATAAGGTAACAAACCTGAACAATGTAAAAGACTAGTACCTGTTCTGAAATTTATAGTCTTAGAAAGTTGCCTGGGGCACTGAAAGGTTAATTGGCTTGCCAAGGGTTACACAGCTAGCATATGTCAGAGGTAGCACTTGACCCCAAGTCTGCCTGCTACTGAGACCAGCTCTCTGTCCACTACATTATATCTAACACTATTACAGTCATAAATTACCTTTCATAACTTAAAGTGATTAGTTGTCCTGGTCAAATTTCTCTTTCAATACAAAAATGTAATTTAGATTCAAGTTATAACCGCTAGTAAACTGAAATCGAGGGAAGACTACATTTGATTTGGATAACAGAGGCATTTTTTAATACATCACTGAGAGGTTAGCCTGAAAAGAAAAAAATACTTTTTTTTTTTTACTAAACGGGGATTGAAAAAATAAAAGCTCCTAGGAATTAAAAGGGACACTGAGGCATAATTATATGCCCTTGATATTCTTTCCTTCACTAACTACAGCCAGCATGAGTTCTTGTCAAATTTTTGAAGCAAGAAGTCTGGTTTAGTACTTTAGGACTTGTCATTTTGTGTTCTTTTCTCCCACTACATGGGTACCATTATTGCCACTGTTCTATCACATGTATATTATATCAATGTCCATTCAAACTTCCAACCCAGGACCTCTTAACCTGAGGTCTGTGGAGTAGTTTTTAAAATACATTTTGATTAATGTATTTCATTATAATTGATTTCCTCTGTAATCCTATGTATTTTATTTTTTATATTTTACATTGTGAAAGACTCTTCTGAGAAGAGGTCTACAGGTTTCTCCAGATTACCAAAAGGGGTTTATGAAAAAAAAAAAAAGAATCAAACTATGCCCTGAAGAAAGATGCTAAAACTCATTTATAATAAGTCATAAATGGCTGAGAACAACTTAGTGTGCTCCCTCTGTGAAGTATCAGAATTTTAATAGATGGATGAATAAATCACAGGGAATGAAACTCAGTAGCCAGTTAGGAAGGTAAGAAGCAGAGCTTTGACCAATCACACAACTGAAGCAGTAGTGCACACTGCCTCCCAGAAAGGCTGACCTTAAACATGGCCCTGAAATGAAGACTTCATAGGCAAAACAAATGTGAATCCAACCATCCTGTCTTTCTAATTGGGGTTGGTGATCACAATTCATCCTGATTTTATTTTAAACTATTATTAAATTCAAATGAATTCACTAAAAACTATTTTGTTCCATTAGCCTTGTACATTCCTCTCTCTACTCAGCTCTTATATCAACAACTGGTACAGTAATGCTGCCTCTTTCAGGGCCGAGACAAAACATGGACTACATCCAGTTTTTAATCAGCTGTACAGATGGGTTTATTTTACAAATGTACCAGGCTGCACAGATGGAGGTTCCTGAATGCCTGACAAGGTGTTAAAACTGGGCCTGAGATTACAAAGGGATGAAAAAGCAGCATAGGAAATTATAATTAGTAGGGACTTGGTCTCAGAAGGGTTTATTAGTTTAGAACTTAAATTTTGTCCTTGGCACCTAAAAAATTCTTTGGAGAGGGTGGAAAGGAGAGGGTGGAGAGATGACAAAGAATGATACACATCAGTTAGGCTAATGTTCTCTCATCTCTTTAACAAGTAAGAAGTCATGATATCAATTTGGCTAACAACTCTTCTTCTAAAGAACCAGTAAAATAAAGCAAAAGATCACTTTTATAGATTCTGAAAGGACTGGTTGGGACAATTTTTATTTGTTAATTATTAATAAACATATTATATTACTAATTAAATATTTAATATTAATTTGATATTCAATATCAAATCCTGAATAAATGATAAAAATTAAACTTGATGTTTAAATTTTCATTTACCTTATGTGCACCTGGAGCCCTCTAACTGGTTTCCAAAGATTGAAACACAAGGAAACTTAAGGACTGAGAAACTCTGTGGTCTATAAGGTCTTTAAAAAGAAGTCAATAGTTAGTTGGCACTCCTGCCCTCCCTTGTTTCCCTTTTCATTCTTTTTTACTATTATAGCCCATGAGGTGAGGTGTGGGATTACAGAAGATTTCTTTATCAGCTTCCTTGCCATCAAAAGAAAAAAAAAAGAAAGGAAGGAAAGGAGGAAAGAAGGAAGGAAGAAAGGGAGGAAGGGAGGGAGGGAGGGCAAAAGGGAGGACAGGAGGGACGGAAAGAAAGACCCACTCAATTTCTGTTTTGGAACGTTACCTATTCACTTTTATAAAGATTAAATTCTGTTTCTCCCATCTCTAATGTTTTTGTGTGTGTGTGTGTGTGTGTGTGTGTGTGTGTGTGTGTGTGTGTGACAGACATAAAGACAGAGAGAGACAAAGACAGAGATGGATGGGGGAGGAGAATTTTAAATATGTGATCAAAAGGAATGGAGTATATTAAAAATAGGAATCCAAAGAGAAAATGGCTATCATTTATGCTTACAATACATTCTCAGTGATTTGTCTCTTAGTCTATATATTTGATTCAATAGAGCTAAAGACTTAGAGTTATCTAGACCCAATCCCCCTCATTTGAAGATATACAGAGACCCAGAGGGATTAAGTGGTCACAAAACTACTAAATCAAGACCAGTCAACAAGTATTTATTAAGCCCTTGCTATATTCCAGACAGTATGCTAAGGGTTGGGGCTGTAAATAAAGGCAAAAAAACAGTCCTTGCCTTCAAGGACCTTATATTCTTTTTTTTTTTTAAAGCAATTGGGGTTAAGTAACTTGCTCAAGGTTACAGGGCTAGTCATTATTTATGCGTGGGTGCTCATTTTCTGAGGCCGGATCTGATCTCGGGTGATCCCAACTCCAAGGCCGGTGCTCTTACTGCAGCCACCTAGCAGCCCCTTTAGGGCAATTGGGGTTAAGTAAATTGCCCAAGGTTACACTGCTAGGTTTTTTTGTTTGTGTGGATTAAGTGTCTGAGGCAGGCTCTGAACTCAGGGCCTTCTGACTCCAGGGCCGGGGCTCTATTCACTGCACCACCTAGCTGCCCCCAAGGACCTTATATTCTAATGGGAGAGACACATAAATAACTATGCACACATAAGACATACACACAAGAAATGGAAAGCAATCTGAAAAGGATAGGCTTTAGCAGCTGGAGTACTAAAAAAGGCAGAAGGTCGGATTTGAGCTGAGTCTTCAAAGAAGGCACAGAAGTTAAAAGGCAGAGGAATATGGATACAGCATTCAAGGAACAGCCAGTGCAAGGAGCCAGTTAGGAGATGGAGTATCATGTTAAAGTAGGTCAATATAGTTGGATTCAAAGAGTAAGTAAAAGAAAGCATAAAGAGACTGGAAATATCTTCCCTAGTATCTCTTTTTTCTCATTTCTTTCTGTGTCTCACCACTCACAGTCTTGTTAATACTGCCTCAAGTATATACACGTAGTCAGAAGCTATCTTGTCTATGGTTTTTATGTTTTACAAAAGTTACTTCCTTCCAACAACCCAGTGAGATAGACAGTAAACATATTATCCTCATTTTTATAAGTGAAGGAACTGAGACTAAGGGGAAGTGACTTATCAAGGTTATATAAGTAGTTAAGAGGCAGACTTGTATTGAATCTAGATCTTCTGTCTGCCACACCAAACTGTTGTTAAATCCTTCTTTCACACAACCATTACCAAGTCAGTAAAATTTTCTCCTTTCCCTAGATCCATGTGTTTATTTTATTACAGCACCAAATGACAGATGAGTGTGAGCGGTTTTGAGTTGCATCTGTATCAAGGAAAATAAAAATTCTAAGTTCTGAAGTGGTTATAAAAAAATTAGTTTCATCAATACCTAAAACCTCTTGAAGTGTTCAAAAATCCCCTTATGAATCTCCACAAGTCTCTATTTATGTCTTCAACCCCTTCAAGCACTTGCATTCAAATAATAATTTTAAAAAGCTATTTCTTACACATTTTTTTTGTTTTGCTTAATTACTACTTTTGAAGAAGTATTGTTTTACATTATTTTTCACAAATGTTCAGTATGTCATCTACATTATGGGTTAAAGCTTTTCTGAGCTAGCTTATAATACAAACTAAAATTTGTAATTTATTAAAAAATGTATTCCAAATTTCCCCAAATCAGTTTAGAAAAGAAAGAATATGTATGTCTTTTGGGACATTCTATTTTGATTGTATGAGAAAAATGCAATTTTAAATATCATGTGAAATGTAAAGAGATTATATATGTGCATATATAATATATACATACTTATATAATTATATTAAATATCCCTACCATTGTAAAAATAAAACAATAACGTCTGAAAAAATGCAGGTCACTCATTATTAGCATGGGAACCTCCCAGAGTAGGGGCCTTCCTCACTCAGCATGAAGCTGAACCTGTCTATGATCTAGCAGGTAAGCCCATTGGAGGTCCCTGAAGCACAGAAAGAGTGATACACATCAGTTAAGCTAATGTTGTCTCATCTCTTAAACAAGTGGAAGTCACAGTACTATGTTGGCCTATGATTCTTCGTTCCAAAAAATGAGTAAAATGTGTAATGGCATTTAATGGTTATAAGGGATAAATATACTGATGGGGCATCAGATTTTGTTAAGTATGTGTCTTTATAAGTTAACTATGAATTCAGGGTCCCATAACAGTAAGCCTTCAATACTTTCTTCATGCTCCTTACACCTGTGAAAAGGAAACATTTATTCACTAGAATATTTGAAAATGTGCCAAAAGGCTTTGAATGGTTTCTGATGTATCCATACAATATTCACATCCAAAACATCTAAGCTTTCTTTTCCTTCTTATATGCATGAAAGAACACACACTGAATTCTCTAGGTACACACATTGTGCATTATGTTTATCATTGCATATTGTAGAATATATAGTGACTACTTAAACATATGTTTGTTAAATGAGAAGACCCTATAATGGAAAATGTCCAGCACAGGATGTAAATCAAGGAATAATAACCTACAGATGATTAGCTACACTCAATCATAGGTTCTTAATCAGGGATCCATGAATTTGGGGTTTTGAAAAATATTTTGATAACTTGTAGCATAATTGGTTTCCCCTGTAATCCTATGTATGCTATTTTATACATTAAAATATTATTCTGAAAAGGGACCCCTAGGTCTCACTAGACTGTCAAATGAGTCTATAACACTAAAAAGGTTAAAAATCTCTCCTCTAGATGGTATTTGTACATGAAATTGTGCTCATTGTATCAAACCCAGGAACATTAAAAAGCCTTGTAAGCCAGGCTGTAATCACTCAGTAGAGTTTGGCCTAACTATTCACACAGGAAAAAACAAGTGGATTTTTAAATGCCTATTATTCAGACAATGAGATGTGGTTAGATGGATAACTCATGGAGCTGTTCCATCAGTACCCATATCTTGGAAAGGCATGGCAGATGAACAATCAGCTAGGCTCAGATTTGAATAGGAGGAAGACAGCAGTCTGGATCACATCTGAGAAATTGTGTGGTGCTTTCAATAACTGCCAAATATTCCCCAGAAACAAAAACACATCTTTTTAATACCAATATTCTTCCAGTGATGCTAGATGGCTCTAAATCATGGTGTATCATAATGTCTGGAGATTTGAAATTGCAGGGCACCCAAAGGCCAATGGAGATGCACATCATCATGGATAAATAGGCTACAGAATGTTGTACAAAAAACAAAGTATAATGGACATCTTAAAAGAGATTTATGACTAGCAAGAGGAAGCCTGGTCAAAGCAAGCAAAAGATAACAGATGGAAAGCTTAGCAATGAATTAGTATCTACATTATGTTGAGGCAAAAAGAAAGGCCCCCAGCACATTGGGTGAATAACCCCCATGGATAATTTTTGGAAGACTATGGACAATTGTTATATGTGTTGAGGTATGAATCAGTGGCAATCTGGAGTGCCTATATTAATGAAAACACAACTGAAGTGAAGTACAGAATTAAAATTTTTAAAAACCTTATAGAAAGGTTCTAATGACTTTCTCTATAATTTCAGAAAGATTTTTGCTGATCTGTCTCCCATCTTCCATTCTGGACTGCAGATGAGGACGAGGTTGTAGGGAGAGAATAAAAAGACATCCTTAGTCTTAGCACAAATGTGTCTTAAAATAGACATCAATTCAAAGAATATTTATTAAATGCCCACAATGTACAAACCACAGTGCTCTCTCCACACTACCCTGTGCTACCCCCTCCTGTCACCAGTGAAAGGCAAGATTTCTGCTGCAGTAATGAGATGCAGAGGAGCCCCCAGCAGTCTCCACCTCCTGTGCTTGCTAACTGTGTGAGTAACATTGGAAGGTGGTGAGAACCAAGTCTACCTCAAGGCATCTTCTTGCTAATGACTTTGCTATTTCTTGTCTTGCTAATGAGTTTAAGGAAGGAGTTGTGTAACAAACTTAAACCTAGGAAGATATTCAACAAGGTAAAACATAGGTGAGCAATTGGGGTTTCCTTGAGCTATCTTATTCCATGCTATAGAATGGAACACATGAGAGCAAGATCCTAGTATAGCTGCCTTTGATATTCATACAGACTGCTACTATAGTTGCCTGCTAAGCTCTGAGTCCTGTCTGGGTATAAATTAAAAGAAACAAAGAGCAAAATCAATGAATCTGTTTGAGGGACAGACGCTTATTCTCTGGTTTGAAGCTTTACCTGTGTTTTATAATTACTTTTAACTCCATTTCTTAGACTCACAGTTAGCCTTGCACCACGGACTCCTTCGGGTATAGATCAGAGACTGGAACCCATGGTAATTTTTTGGAAAAGTAGTATATGGTTAGTAGAGGAAGCAGGCCCCTTTGTTTGATAGTAAGTGGGGTACACACTCTCTGCACCCTCTGTGAAGACTCCTCAGAAGTAAGGAAAAGGGAGAGAGACTATCTCAAAACCAAAGACATACTTTTGTGAGACTGGACAGACCTGAGTCCTGGGTTTCCTAAGAAATTACACAGTTTAGGACCCTTCCCCCGACTTTACTTGCTGTCCATCATCATTAAGCCCTTTAGGAAGCTCGTAGAGCCCTTCCCCCTTCTTCACTTTGGCAGTTGACAAATAAGGTTTGGCTATCCCCTATTTCCAGTTTTCTTTGTAAGCCCACCATCTAGCCACTGAGAGATAGTGGTGGGCTTCTTTGTTCCTTATCATTGGAGGAGATTTCAAGTTCAGATTGTAAGCCCACCTCCCAGCCAATGGGAGAAGGGACAGAGGTGGAAGGGGGTTTGACTGCATTAAGGTATAAATTCTTGTTCCATCTTCTGTAACAAAGCCTCATTTTGCTTGTTTGTTCTAATGGAAGGGATGCCCTGGTCTTGTTAGAATTGAATAAAACTTTCTTTGTGTTCTTTCCTCAAGACACCTCTGACTTTTAATTTCTTGGGCGTAGGGGATTTTTGGGGTCCCCATACCTCACACAGTAGCAAGTTGGGAACAGAATGCAGTGTATTATTAAGAAAATGGGCAATAAAGCATGACTATCCATATGTCAGATTCCTAAGAATATTTATGGTTCTTCTCTTTCCAGTGCAGATTTATTTGGAGGATAGAATTTCTGCTGGAGGAACAGAGACAGAATGAAAGGTTGTATGGAGATGATGCAGACAAGTAGTCTGAAGCAATAGATAAGGCATTGGATTTGGAATCAAAGACTTGTGTTCAAATTCCACTTCTGACACTAGCTAAATGACCAGAGACAAATCACTTTGATGAAGCTGATAGAAGTATTCAAGGCAGATGAGGCAAACAGGATTTAGGATGTGAGATATGAGATAGAACTCAGGAAGTGATCAAGAAGACTATGTATTGAAGCCCCTTCCCCCTTATCTGTATGCATTCATAAAGCACCCCCAACTATCTGACATTCCATAACTTCTCTTCCCCTCCCCTTTCCTACTCCCCCTTGCTTATTTGTATGCATTGACAAAGACATTCCAGATTACCTGACATTCTAGGCATTCCAGAGCCTTGTTTTTCCCTCTCCTCCCCTTCTCCCTATCCCATCAAACTGTATAAAGACCAGACACTTAACCTGGGTAAGTGTTCTGTCTCCCAGGGGGAACAGGGCCCACTGGGAGCTTTGGTCTTCCATAAGGAGCAGAGTCTGCTGCGTGTGTCACCTCAATAAATGCCTTTATTTAAGTTGGAGACAGTCTGAGCGAATTCTTTTTTTTTTTTTTTGCTTTCTGGAGGGCTATTGGGGTTAAGTAACTTGCCCAAGTTCAAATGGCTAATTTCTTTTGTTGCTGTTGTTGTTGTTGCTTGTGTGTGTTAAGTATCTGAGGCCGGATCCAAACTCAGGTCCTTCTGACTCCAGGGCCCGGCGCTCTACTCACTGCGCCACCTAGCCGCCCCTGATCGAATTCTTTCAGGACACCACCACAACACATGCAGATTCCTTATCAATTTTACTTAAGTTTCCTTGTGTATAAAATAAGGGGACTAGATATAATGGTCATTGGAATCCCTTCACACTCTAAATCTATTATCCATTATTGTATGTGAAATGCTGGCTGAGCCAGAGTAGGGAGGTTGTAAAGATAAGGTGATAGCTTCCTCATCTGGAGAGAGAAAGAATAAGAATCAACATGGTAAATGGGAGTCATGGTAGGCGTACCGAGGGCAGAGCACCACTGTGTGAAAAAGAGAGGCATTACAGGAAACTGAATCCATGCATCCTCAAGATGAAAAAGAGCTGACTCCAAGGAAACGAACAACAGAAAGATCAAGCTCTAAACTCCTTGCTTCTAAGGGTTCCTTGACTTTTGATGAAATTAGCTGTGAGTTTTTATTCTTTATTGCTTTAATTAATGATTAAACAGTTACCATTTATTAAACACCTAATACACACCAGACTTTGTGCTAGGAGATAAGTAGCCAAAGAAAAAATAGAGCCCTCTTGTCCTCAAAGAGAAGTCATTATTGATTCAGGAAAGTTTATACATAAACATCTACAACCTACATCTACATCTACATACACATACACACATATATATACATATACACACATACATGTACATGTACACATGCATATGCATATACACATACACATATATACACATACATCTATATACATATGTGCATACATAGATGTATACATATATGGGTGGGAACTGAATCTTTAATTTCATTGGCAGGAAACTCAGGATAAGGAAATTCCTTCTATCAAAGCAAGTTGTCACTTTATTTGCAAATTATAGTCTCAGAGATCTGCCTAGAGCAATGGTATCAAACTGAAACAGAGAACACTAATCTGAACATGAGGGCCTCCACTGCCTGCACATTACCTTAGCTTTAAAATGTAATGTTATCTATATTTAATTGTATTTTTATTTATTTTGCTAAATTATTCCCAATTACATTTTATTCTGGTTCAGACTGCTCCTGGGAGGGCTATAAACCTCTGGCCTACAGGACTGGAAGATACTGTGACTTGCCAAGGGTCACAGAGCTAGTAATTGTTGGAGGTCAGACTTGAGGCACCTGGGTTTAAAGCCAACTCTTTATCTACTATGCATACTACTCTATATAAAAATTAAATTAAATTAAAAAATCACTTTTTGGAGAGTACACTTAATTAGGGGGATCATTAAAGGCTTCATTTGAAAGGTGGTACTTGAACAGAGTCTTGAAGGAATTCTACAAGCAGAATGAGACCAGGGCCTCCAGTACAAAGGAATGAAGACAAGAGATAAGCTTTTATGTGTGAGGAACAGTGTAAATAAAATGTCTTTGATCAGTTTCCTTATTAGCCAGAATGCTCAGTATGGTTATAATGGTCCCATTTGAAGGAAACACAAACCTAAAACTGAAGTTCCTAAAGTGGAGGAAGCAAGGAAGAGAGAAATGAGACAATCCTAGTGTGTATATGGCCAAAGGACACTTCTGATACAGCGTGATGCTTCCAGGTACATTCCAGAAGATCACTTTGAGTTTGGCCGATACATTTCTATTTCATTCATATTTTAAAATGACCAGTTATACCCCTAAGCAAGCTTTTTTTTTAAAAATAATAAGGTGCTATCAAACTGAAGTCCTGCCTTTGTAGGAAGCTACCAAGACACATTGCCCAGGCCTCCTCCTTCACAAGATGTGCTAATCAGCTACAAGCTCTGTAATCTAATAGATCAAGAGAGCACATTTTCATCTAACTGATCAAAGAGTCATGACGGTCTTTTAAATAAGAATGAGTCAATAGTAAGCTCTCCTTCAATATCTTTGAAATCCTAGTGAAGTAATGCATAAAGACTCCTTTAAAGAACACATTTTTTCCCCTAGTTATTTTTAAATTCTCAAAATGGCAGAAAGGAAAAACCCAGAACCGCATGATATGTTGTATCCAGTAGCCCAGTGCTCGTCCTTTTAGGACCCCATGAGGGAAAAAAATAAATAAATAGACACACTTCCAGCATAGCTCCCAGAGAGAAGATGCTCCTAGATCAGTGGTCTCCAAACCCGGATATGCATACAAGACAGAATGAGGAAGGGGAAGGGGAAATGTCCAATGGCTTGCCAGGGCTCTAAAATCTGATATCCATGGACTATGTTGCCTGTCTTCCCAACATCATTGAAGATGGGAGTTTACTAGCTCAATTTCAACAAAACCTCCAAGGAACTAATGGATAAGCCTGAAAAATGAGTATCATTATTTAGTAAGACTAGCCAATGAAACACTTCTATTTGGATCTCCATCTTTTTTTGAGATCTTTTTCAGCTCTAGTAGCCATTAAAAAATCAGTCTGAAGTAAACTGCTCAGAATGAGAACTGAACTCAGTTATTAGAACGCAGAATTAGAATGTTGTTTTTTTTTTTAATGCCAAGCGCTTCCTCTTTTCCCTTCAGATCAATCAACCCAGGCTAAGAGAATTAGAATTTTAAATTACTGTTATTACAAAGGGTTAAACCAAGGTTTCCAAAAATAATGGCACATATTTAATCACATTGTTCTCATTAAAAATAATAGTTTTAATGGGAACAAAACTGTTTCTAGAATACCAATAAAGCAAAAATTTTAAATATTATTAATTTCATCTTTATCTCATTCTTTTAAAATCTCTATTATATTTATGTGCATATGTGTATATCTATAATATGCATATATTTAATAGTGCAATAGAACATGTATATGATTTATAAGTATACAATATATTTGGAGTATAACTCAAAGATTTCTTACTGATAAATATATGCAATCAAAAAAGTTGGGAGTAAATTTCCCTAGACTAGTAGTCTTTTGTCATAATTGATGCTGTTGGCACTTAAGCTATCAACAATGGTTAGAATTGTATTCCAGAAACTGATAACTGGTACTCACCATCCAAGAACACATACATATGAAACCTGGCTTTAACTTTTCTTATCTCCCTTCATAATCTTCCTGGGTCATAGTGGCCAGGAAGAGTTTGGTTACTCTGTCCTACTCAAGAGACTGTGGGAAGCAGCTACAGGCAAAAATGCCTAGTTGTACCCAAAAGAAAAAATGAGGAATAGAGAAGAAAATGGAGATGAGGAAGGGGGCTTCCAGTGCTCTATTAAGACTCATGGGAGAGACAGACAGAAGTGTGAAACATATTGTTCAGAACTGGAGAAGAGCAGATATCAAATCATAGAGTCATCCTGACCAAACCCAATGGTAAGAATAGAGAAATCCACTGGGGAAGAGAGGGATGTTTGTGCTCTTGACTCCTAGTCAAACTTTTATCTATCACTTGAGCCTGGTTAAAACCTTAGCATAATACAGAGACTTCAGAGTAGGGGCATACAGATCTGCTCTGCCATTTGATTTAAAATACCCTCA
Source organism: Gymnobelideus leadbeateri (assembly GCA_011680675.1). Lineage (NCBI taxonomy): Eukaryota > Metazoa > Chordata > Mammalia > Diprotodontia > Petauridae > Gymnobelideus > Gymnobelideus leadbeateri. The sequence continues at coordinate 1,556,989 of WOXC01003918.1, forward strand.
CACTTGGGAAACGTCAAACTGAAATCGTCTGCCTCTGAAGAGAGGCTTTCCTTTGGAAAAAAAGGTTTGTGATGCCATCTGCTGCAAAATGCAAAGAGTACTAGACTCCAAAACCAGAGTACAATGACTGAGCACAACACCACATCAGAAGTGTAGAGAGCCACAAGGGAAGTGATGAGTTAATTACTTGTATTGATAATTTATCTCATTTATAATAAATCTTTAAAACAGGAGAGACTGTGACTTTATCTACAATGCAGATACTGACAGGTCTTGCTCATCTGGCAAAAGCCTTCTAAGGCCACAAAACCTGGTTTATTGGGTGTGAGATAAAAAGAGATAACTTTGAAAACGTGTATCTCCTGTGCCAGTGGATGGAGGCTATCACTAAGGGAGACAGAAGTACATTCTGACCATGGAGTCACCATTTTATTTGCTTGGAGAGGAAGGAAAGAAATGAATGCCTTCCTATTTTTCTAGCCATCTTCCTCATCTATTTATCTCATTCTTTGACTACTTCTCTTCTCCCTCTTTCTTCCTCTCTGGCTCTGTCTGTGTGTGTGTGTGTGTGTGTGTGTGTGTGTGTGTCTGTCTGTCTCCCTCCCTCCCCCTTTCCTTCTCCCTTCCCTAATGGTCTTCTCCTTCTCTATATCTTTTGCCTTTATCTTGTGTTTCCCCTCCTTACTGGGAAAATTAATTTATCTGTCTTTCCAATTGTTGTTTAATGGTAATGGCACGTTTTGTGTGTGTGTGGTAGCAAGAAAACTAGAAGGGGAGGGGGCAGAGGAGGATATCCATTGATTGGGAGATAATTGACTGGCTCAGTGATTGGGTTGCTAAACAAAGTGTGGCATATAAATGTCATGGAGTATTTCTGTGCTGCAAGAAATGATGAATATGGGGAATTTAGAGAAACATGGGAAATCTTATACATACAGAATGAAGTAAGCAGAATGAGAACAATATACACAATGAGCACTATAATGAAAATGAAAGAACATCAAAATGTAGCTAAATACTAAAATCACTATAGTGGCCAGACTTAACTCTAGAGAAGAGAGAAAGAAGCCCTTCCCTTCTTCTTTTAGCAAAGAGATGGAGGAAAGATGTGCAGAACACTGCATATGCTATTCGATGCTTTGACTACATCCGTTGATTTTGCTTAACTATTTTTGTTTCAAGAGAGGGCTTATTTGGGGGTTGGGGTATTATGGAATCACAGGATGTACAGAAATAACCATGATGGAAAGGCAAAAGGAATTAAAACTCTTTTTTTTTAAATACAGTGTCTTTGAAAAAGAAATTTGAGATCATAAGGATTATAGAAGCTGGAATGACATAAATTGGCTCATTTGTTAGACTTAGTGCAATCAACCTTAAATATGATGTTAAGCCAAACAGATAAAAGTGAAGATCTCAGTACAAAATTGCTACTAAAGTAGCACATGAGCCTTGCTATTGAGAAAATGGTAAAGTGAGTAAATGATATGTAACAATACAATCTGCCATCATGATGGGTATTGATGATGTTAAGTTTGTGTGATAATTTGAGGGCTCAAGTAGGTGAGTATTTGAACAAAGTGCTCAGGATGAACTGAGTTCCCATGGATGAACTGAGAAGTTTGAAAAAAGAAGCAAAATTCAGGGCATTAATATAATAACCCTGCTTTCCTGATAGCAGGGACTCTTACAGTCCCTAACCATTGAGAAGGAGGAGGGTGGACAAAAGAAAAGGATATTCTGCTCCCAAGAATTGCCTCCACCCTGCACAAAGGGCATTTACCAGTTACCAAATTTTGTGTAACACCATCAGGTTTATTTTCTAGTTTGGGCACTGTTCTTTAATTTCAGTTTATGTGGATTAAAGTTATATTTCAGAAGCACTTACCTTCCAGAAGAGTTCTCTAAACTTAATCTGCCTATTTTGGGAAAATCAAATAGGGTTTGTTAACTGGTTTGGTAACCATGTTGTCTGGTTAAGCCATATTAAAGAATACTGGGGTCTGCTGAACTAGAGTGCTTATCAACAGAAGCCTCCAGATCCCATCTCACATTTATATTCCTCTAAAATTAGGTAAGAGTGGAGAAGGTGGGTGAAATAGGGCGAGGAAAGGCAATTTATAGTCTCAGAGAAATGCCTACAGTATTAAGATGTTAAGTGATTTGCCCAAGATCATAAGGTCCATATGAACAAAGATGGGACTTGAAACTATGTCCTTCTCACTTTAAGGCCAATTGTCTAACAGCACAGAAAAACTGGAACTCATTTCTCACGTCCCTGTACTACTTTGGGACTTCTCTGACTTTTCCACCAAATTCCAGGAAAATCATTTTTTTGGGGGGAAACCTTAATCACCCTTCAAAATCCCATCAGTCCTTTGGACTCCACCTCATCACCACCTTCTATTTATCTGATTGGATAGTCTAACCAAGAACTTCAAAATCTCCATTTAAGGAAGAAGCTCATTTCAGAACATCTCCTCATTTCTTGCCTGGCCATACTACTTTGGGATTTTTCTGATTTTTCCATCATTGCCCCAGGTACTCTCCCTAGCTGTTCCCCAACTCCCACCCCACTAATGGAATCCTAGTAAAGCTGCCCCCAGCCCCAATATTCTAACTTCATTATAGGCCTGGTCCTACTGAACAGCAGGCCTACTGCACCTACCTACCTCCTTCCTTTCCTCCCCCACCCCTCCCCAATGTCCTATCATTAGAACAACAGGTATATCCCTGAACTCTTAGTTCCCACAGAAACAGTAGGTATGTCCATATGATGAGAACCTAGCTATTGGCTCTACCTGGTCACTGCCCCCAGACCCATTCCCACAGAAACATGTGTGTTCTTGTATTCAATCACATCATCCATCTAGCCTAAGACAGAACCACAGTAGTTAGCCAGTTGGAGGGCAGAATGACCAGAATGTTTAACCACTGAACCATAGATGGGACCCCTCCTCCATTACCTAATCCCTTAACAAATTCCTCCTGCCTTTTTCCTCTATTCTAAATTTCTGTTATGTAATTGCATCTTTACCCTATAAAAATCCATCTTGCTTTCTCTAAACTTGCTGGTTCCTCTTGGAACTTAGCCTGCTTCATGAGAGGCATCAATCTCAATAAATGCCTATACTTGGATTATAGGTGGTCTGACTTTATCTTCTTTGAGATGATTCCACCACAACACATCATGAAACTATAACAGTTTTGGGGTGGGCAGAGACCCCACCTTAGCAGTTTTTAGCGTCCCTGGGTTTCAACTACAACACCACCCCACGCCAACTCCACTATTGTTTTTTAGTTTTCTTATTATGTTGTCTTCCCCCATTACATTGTAAGTTCCCTGGGGGCAAAGACCATATTTTTTTTCATATTTCTATCACCAGTAATTATCACAGCGCCTCACACTTAAAAATGTTTTCTGACTATAACCTTAAAATCTGAGAAGTACTTCATAGGGAAACATATAAGGTATCTTGAGAGAAAGCATCAAAGGAAGAAGGATTTCCTTAACAACAACAAAAAAGACATCTCAGAATAGCCATCCATAGTTAGGAAACGGTTCACTACACTGCATTACTGTTCAAAATCAGGATATTCATCTGGCAGTACTTCAAGAGTATGGGAAGTGAAGTCAGGCAGGCAGACAATACCTTTGCTGTAGATTCTTTCTAGGGAATTGTCCTCACTACATCTCTGGTGTCCACTATATATGCTTTATATATTGTTCATTACATTCTTATAACTCTTCAATGCTTAATATTCCCATGGATGTCTGGCAGGCAAGGCCTTTGAGTTAGTTTCTTTACTTTTTTTTTCTTTTGAAGGGGGGAAGACAGGGCAATTGAGGTTAAGTGACTTGCCCAAGGTCACACAGCTAATAAGGGTTAAGAGTCTGTGGCTGCATTTGAACTCAGGTCTTCCTGACTCCAGGGTCAGTGCTCTATTCACTGTGCCACATAGCTGCCCCAAGTTTCTTTAAAGTAAGTTGAAATTAGCCCACTAAGAATTTTTTTAGAGGGTTGGGGGGGATGGGGAGGTGGGTTACAGGTGTACAAGTTCAATTTGAGTAAAAAATGCAACGTCAACCAAGACAACAAACAAAATAAAACTGTGATCTAAGGTTGTGTTAACAGGGGAAAATACCCAAACAAGGAAGTTAAGTCCACATCAGAAATATAATGTTGAGGTCAAGGTTCCTTGGTGTAAGACATTGATAAACTAGAGTATGACTAGAGGAAGACAATCAAGGATGGCAGGGAGATGTCATGCCATAAGAAGATAGAGGGTGTTTGGCCTACAGAAGAAAATAAATAGAGAATAGATTATTGCTGTCTTCAAGTGATTGAGGGGCATTTGGGTGGAAAAGGAATTAAGACTTGTTCTGCTTGGCCAGAGAGGGCAAAAGTAGCAGTAATGGAAAGAAGTTTCAGTGAAGGAGATATTTGCTTGATGGAAGGAAAAGGAAAATTCTGTCTTTTAGTTCAATAAAACCCCTGTATCTCCTCCTTTCCTTACAAAAAAGAAATAAGCTGACTTGGAAGGTGGTGAGTTCCTCTTTTAACCAAAAATTATTCAAGTGGAGGGTGGATTCTTGAATAAAAATGTATTCAGAACACTTATGATGAACAGTTCCTAATACAGAGCTTAGTATACAGTAGGAACTTGATAAATATTTGTTGACTGAATGGTAGGTTCCTACCAACTTTGACAGTTGTAACTACTTCCATTCATAAGAGTGAAGAATTGACAATTGATTAACAGTAAGCAAGGGCTTTCCTTTATCTTTCTTTGTAACCCTCAGTGCCTGGCATACAACCAGCATTTAATAAAACTTTTACTGCTCCTATATCTTCTCCTTACTTCTCTAAAGGTCAGGGATAGGCCAGGATAAAAAAGGTTTTCCAATTAAACATCTCATTTTCAGTTATCTGAATGTATTTAAGTCAAGGGCTTCTTGGATAATTACAATTCTATTTTATTACGGGAAAATCAAATGTCAGGTTGTGGTTATCTTTTCCAGAGCTTAAACAGGGTTAGTAGTGGTCGATGCCTATTTGGATGTCTAAAGCTCTAATCTTAACAACCTATAGATAAAGCAGTATTTTCCTCAGTCAGGGATACATCTGCTTTTTTCTTAGCCACATGGCTACTCTTATAATAATTAAACATTGGTGTCTCGATGAAGCAAAGTCCTTCCATGATGCCAGAGTGGGGGGGAAATGGTCAGATTTTTATCCCGGGAAACTATTAGCACAGAATAACATAACATAAAATAAAATAAATAAAAATAAAATAAAATAAATGAATGAATGAATAAAATAACTTAATCCAATGTCATTTAGAATAGATCCAAAGATACAAATGAAAATGTTGATTCTCTTTTGTTTAAAATGAGACAGATACTCTGGGGGGAAGGAGGGACATTAAAATATATTAATAAATAACCAAACAAACATAATATTGTTGTATTGCAGATTCTAAATAATTAAACATCACACTGCAAGCTGTCCTTCATTTTCTATTCTTCAGTGTTATTGAGGTTGGTATAGGCACAGAGTAGTAAAGAATGTTTTATGTCATCATAAAATCCCAGCAAGGAGTGTGCTTTCATAGCTTTTCTAATCTGTACTAATTCTAGAGCACTCTTTTCAACTACACAGCTGATTTAAGAATTTGGAAGAATACAAAGGGCATTCAAAATAGTGCTATCAGTGACCTATAAGATGCATGTTTCATTGAATCACAAAATTGGAGAGCTGAAAAGAAACCTTGGGGCCAATCTAGTCCAACCCATATATGAAAAGAATTCCCACTGGGATATAATAAACAGGTAGAATCGATCTTCCTCTGCTTGAAAACCATAGAGTAGTTCAAATCCCTAATTCCTGAGGCAGCTCAATTCCAGTTTTGGACAGATCTTATTATTAGGAAACTGTGTGAAGCATTTTACATATGCTAACTCCTTTGATTCTCACAATAACAATGTGAGCATGTGTGAATTTTTATACCCATTATTCAGATAAGGAAACTAAAAAACAAAAAAAAAGTTAAGACTTACTCAGGGTCTGGAAGTGTCTGTGGTCAGACTCAAGCTGAGGACTTTCTGATTCTCAATCTACTGTACCACCTAGATGCCTAGTTCTCTATTTTGTGGCTATAGAGAACTAATTTTTCTTTCAACACAACAGCATTTTAATTACTAAAAAGCAATTAGTATGTCCCTCTGATTCTTTTCTTCTTCAGGCTAAATACCCCCAGTTTGTTCAACCCAACCTCATATGACCTAGACTCAAGGTCTTTCACTGTGCCAGTTGACCTCAACTTATCAATGTCTTTCAATAAGTGTGGTAGTGCCCAGAATTAAACACAGTACTCCAGATGAAATCTGAAGGAAGAAGGAAGAGTATTATCACCTGTTTATTATTATTATTATTATTTTTTGCTTTTTTGGAGGGTAGTTGGGGTTGACTTGCCCAAGGTCACATGGCTAGTTTTTGTGTTAAGTGTCTGAGGCTACATTTGAACTCAGGTCCTCCTGACTCCTGACTCCATTCACCTATCCGACTCTGCTTATTACCACTTAATGCAACCTATGATCACATGAGTTTTTCTGGTTGTTAAATCATTCTGATGATTCAAATTGTACTTGAAGTTCAATAAAACCCCTGTATCTCCTCCCCCACCTGCCACCCCACCCCACCTCCTCCCATCTAGCATATCTAAGTCTCATAGTGGAAAGGATTGGATTTATCAGTAGATCTGGTTAAAAAAATCCTTGATGGGGACTGCTAGGTAGCGCAGTGAATAGAGCACCAGCCCTGGAGTCAGAAGGACCTGAGTTCAGATGCGGCCTCAGACACTTAACCCACACAAACAAAAACCTAGCCGTGTGACCTTGGGCAAGTTACTTAACCCCAATTGCCCTCCAAAAAGCAAAAAAAAAAAAAAGAATAATTCACCTAGTAAAATTGAATATAAGCCTAAATTTAAAAAAATGGATATTTGATGAATTGAAAGACTTTCAGGTATTTGTGACAAAAGGGCCAGAACTCAATGGAAAATTCAATATAAAAGATACAGAAGAAATATAAGAAAAACATTAAAAACTAATTATAAGGTATTCATCAAGGTAAAAATATTTATTTCTTATATATGTAAATGTTATCAGAATTCTTAAAAAAAAAACTGTCATCATTACTAGGATAGTTTGAAAGAAAGGTTGGAGCTGGGTTGTGTGTATGATGGGGTAATTCTAAAAAAAAAAAAAATCCTTGATGGACTCTTAATAACTATGGGACCTCAGTCAAGTCATCGCCTCTCTGAGGTTGTTTCTTCAAATGTAGAATAAGAGGTCGAAAGAGATAATCTTTAAAATCTCAGCCAGCTCCAAAGATTATGTTTTGAAAATTGTTTGCTTTGCTTTTAATTTAGGATGAAATAGTCCATGCAATTTTTAGGGGAGAGGAGTGGTTTAAATATAATAATTAAGTGCATAATGAAAGAGACCTTACTACTATGCTAGGTTATTAATCCCTTGGTGTAAAATATTAGACTATTACCATTTTCATAATGATTAGATTTGTAAGTTTCTGTTGTCCAAGATTCATTTATACAAATAAAATAATTATCCAATAATCACCTAGTACATTTATTTTTCTAGATCTACTCAAAACTGTCATATATATTCTTCAATGCACTGCATTCCAATCATCCTCAGGATATGACAAAAAGAAAGAAAAGGAAGGAGAGAAGGCAGGAAGAAACAATTATTTATTTTAATGACCTGTAGTCAAAAAATACTTATTCCAATACCCTTAGCAAACTGGGTTATGAATTCCAAAAATGAAAATCAATTATTGACTCTTTAGAATGCCTGCTTTTTATGTCACAGTGGTTTGTAAACTTTATATTAAAGAATTCCAAGGTTCTGTCAGTTATCTTAAAAGGATTTTGCTTAAGACAATGTGGTTATAGGAGAACTGTTTTATTTGTGTTACTGCTTCATCTATCATAAAACCAAGAATTAAAAACAAAGCAATTGAACTACTGAGTGTTAAACCTGCCCTCTACTACATGAAAACAAATTACTTAAAGAAGTTTCTTGCCTATAGTGATGCTAACACTTATCTGTCTATAAAGTATACATGTATTTCTGTATCATTTTAATTATGAAGGATAAACTGCAGGCATACCAAAACAATGTGATATTGGGTAGAAAGGTAGCATAGTGTAGTGGGTAGAGCATCAGACTTGAAGTCAGGATGACCTGAATTCAAATTCTACCTCATATATTTAGTAGCTCTGAGACTGAGAAAACCACTAAACTTGTCTGTACCTCATCTGTAAAATAAAGGAGTTTGGGCTCAGTGACCTTCTTTCAGCTCTAAATATATGTCTTATGATATGTCTATCAGAAATATGGGGGCCGGGGGCGGCTAGGTGGCGCAGTGAATAGAGCGCCAGCCCTGGAGTCAGAAGGACCTGAGTTCAGAGCCGGCCCCCAACACTTAATCCATACAAACAAAAAAAAAAAACCTAGCTGTGTAACCTTGGGCAAGTTACTTAACCCCAATTGCCCTAAAGGGGCGGCTAGGTGGCGCAGTGAGTAAGAGCACTGGCCTCGGAGTTGGGATGACCCGAGATCAGATCTGGCCTCAGAAAATGAGTACCCACACATAAATAATGACTAGCCGTGTAACCTTGAGCAAGTTACTTAACCCCAATTGCTTTAAAAAAAAAAAAGAAATATCAGGGGGGCAGCTAAGTGGCACAGTGAACAGAGCACCAGCCCTGGAGTCAGGAGGACCCGAGTTTGAATCTGGCCTCAGACACTTAACACAAAATCTAGCAGTGTGACTTTGGGCAAGTCACTTAGCCCCAATTGCCCTACCTTTCCCCCTCCAAAAAGCAAAAAATAAAATCAAACTAAATTAAATTAAACTAAATAATTAAAGAGAAATATCAGAAGCACATTTAGGGTAATAGCAGGGGAGTTTTTTGGTTTGTTCTATCCTAAGCAAGAGGCAGCATTGTTTTATGTAGAGCAGGTCAACTTCAGTGTTGTGCAGACACAAATATTTCTTTGGGAGAATATTGTGAACACTGAATCAGTTTTACATTTCAAAAATAATATTAGAAATCATCAATTCCTGAAATAAGTCTGACTATATCAAATTAGTCTGAGAGATTCAGGTACGTCTTTTAATTTCATGTAAGATTGCCATGAACAAATAATATTATGGATTTCATCATCTCTGAGTAGTCACAAGGTGCAGATATTCAAAAGGTTAGTACGTATCAGTGACAAAGAATATACAAAAATATACAGCAGTAAAAGTTAGGAGATAATTCAACTCATGTGATTGTTAGCACTGAATTTGGAAGTCCCACAGACACTGAATATAATGGATCTGATTTCATGGCTGTGGTACCTCCTCTACCAATGTTGTATATATCACCCTCACTTCATGCCTTCTCAACCTGTGCAATTCTTGCCCATGTCTTTCTATAAATCCTCCACAGGGGATCTACTCAGTATGTAGAAGCTTTGCTCCAGTTCTTTTAATAGTTCAGTGGTAAAAGTGTACCACTTGGGTTGTCCATCTGTTGTCTCTCGCCACAAGACTCTTTCACCTATTTTCCCCATGATAATGGCTTCTGGGCCATTTCTCCAGAACTGCTCATTTATGGGCACTAAGTACATCATTATCATTTGATAGTATTATGGAAACAAATATGCTAAGCTCAAAATGGAAAAAATGATATCAACTTCAAAATTCAAGGTAGCAGAGATCACTAGACTAGGTATTAAAAGTTCTGGATGCTACGTCAATGAAACTCTCCAGGTATAAGTTTCCTCATCTATAAAAGAGAGGAATTATTCTTGCTTATTACTGGTGTTTTCTCCTAACCCTATTATGCAATGAGCTTTTTTTTTTAAAGTAATGGTACCCCCCTCTCCTTTTCACAAAAAATTGTGATGTTGAAATGAACCTAATAAATAGTATCATTATTTCAGGTTAAAATTTCATTTTGGATGCTTTAAATTGTTTCAAAATTTTTATTTTGGGTAGTTCATCCAATAGATTTTTGCTTTCTAATGTTCCATAATTTCCATAAATATAAATGTAACTGTATAATTTTAAAATGTAGCTATGTAGAGGGAAGGGTATGGATGTGTCTAATTTCCTCTAGAAAGTATTACACTGCAAACTTGAACATATGGTAGTACTTGATTATCGAAGCTTTATTTTCATTGGCTTCTAGAAAATACTACTATATTCAAGCAAGTAGATTAAATGCTATTAGCTTTAATACCTTTTTAAACAAAGTAATCTGTTGAAGTGATAATGGATTTTAAAGTAAGTACATTCATTCAATTGGTGTTTAAACTATTGTGGTTTCCTTGTTGGCCACATGAATCTCTAAGTCTGATGCTGCTAATTACAGTTATAATATATGGTATGAGAACACTAGATTAACTTCATGTTATATTTAAGGCAGGCTATAAAGGTAACTGAAGAACTTCCCCCCCATCATATACAGTGGAGATCTTTTCAAAGAAGTCCCAAACAGCTATTTGCCATTCCTTTTGCCTCAGAATGAGCAGCCTACAATTTCCACAGGCAGTTATCAATTCAGGAAAATCAGAAAGTTAGACTACAATGATGACCTGCTAATTCACAATTGGATGACAGGTATCAAGGTTGATAAAAAATAAAAAAAAAACAACAGACAGATGGGGTAGGTCCAGGGACCCTTCTTCCTTGCCAGGTAGACCCCAATTTAGAGTTTTAGTTCCTTAGGCTTGAAGAATTGGCTCCAGTTCTTCACATGGCTAGAGGCATAGTTTCAATACGTCTTTTCTGTGTCAAAACACCTGTCTTTTTACTTCAGTGCCAGAAGGGTTTAGCATCTTGTCACCGAAGCAACACAGCCTGCACATTTATAGGTGTCACTCACTCTGCCATCTGTTCCCTAGGATAACAGCCACCATTACCACCCTACTTCCACCAGAGGCTCTAACAATCTCTGTGGATTAAAGTTGAGATCTCAGTCTTGTATCCCTTCAACTCCCCTTGACCTTAATTCTCTTCCTGTCAATACTATATTACACATTCTGTTGTTCAACTCGGCCTTTGTTCATATTTCCTTGCAATACCGACAATGGTTCTGAGTTAAGCAAATGAAATAGCTTTCACTTGTAGCCTTTAAAAATATATATCCACAGTTTTTGAAGTTTCCCCACTCACTCTACTGCTAGTTCTCCAAACCTATCTACAGCAGCTTCAAGAGATGATAGTTAAAACTCCTTCTAAATCCTAAATTAGATTTCAGTGCTAAGGTTGTTAATCAGATAGTTTCATAAATGAGATTAACTCTAATGAAACCCAGATTGAATTTATCTGTTTGGAAACAAAAGGATGTTATTACAAAAGCACTTTTAGTCAAGTTGCAGTCATTATAGGCCAAGGGAATTTATGAAAGGTTCATTTAATATGAAATGGGAAAATGTTATATATATATGTATATATATATACATATATATGTGTGTGTATATGTGTGTGTATATATGTGTGTGTATATGTGTGTGTGTGTGTGTGTGTGTGTATATATATATATATATATATATCATCATCATCATCATCATCATCAGATTGTGAAATAGATAGCAGATAAAATGAAAGGTATTTTACGTATGAGTAGGGACCATGTCCTCTACATCTTTTAAACTTTTCCCACTACCAGGAGTTGAGCACAGCATGAGTTATAGAGTTGACTCATTGAAAATTCTCTAAATTCCCTGGCAAAATCCCCAGCTAATGTGCAAACAAAATAAGACTGGTATGCTTTGCCCATATAACAAAACAATGGCATTAATTAAATCATGTTGAAAATGTACCACACAATATGGCAGCAGAGAATGTATAACAAAATGTGGCTCTTCTACTGGACATCAACTCAGTGAGAGTTAGAATTATCTTTGTATTTCTACTGGGATCTTGCAGGATGAAGTGCATCCTGCATATTATAAATATTTAATTGATGTTTGTTGATTTGAATTATTCTATGACCTTACAAATTATATATTTTTAGGAATTTCTTTGAATGAAAGGTTTGGATTTAAGAAGAATAACAATAGCTAGCATTTCTAAAGTACCTTAAGGTTTGCTTTATGGACTTTATTTACGTTATGTTGCTTAATACTCACAAGAACTTTAGGAAGTAGATACAATTATATCCTTATTTTATAGGTGAGAAAACTGAGAGCAGAGGTTAAGTGACTTGCTCAGTTTCACAAAGCTGGTGTCTGAGGCATGATTTGAACTCTGGTCTTCTTGAAACAAAGTCCAGCACTCTATTATACCCTCACAGCAAGATTTATAATTCTCCATTCCACTCAGGCTGAAATAATGTAAATTCTGTGAATCCTTTCTTTTTACTATCTGCCTTGATTGTTGAATTACAAAGTGATATACCTGTGATGCACAAGGCATCTCAGCTAGCTCCTTTCTGGGTTATAGCTATTGGTTTGTTTTTTGTTTTCTTTTGGTGAGACCCCCTCCCTTCTTCCAGAAATAACAGTGAGAAAGCAGTTTACCTAGAGCAGATCAAGCAAGTCAGTAGAAATGTTTTGAAAATGATGATAAAACATGATAACATTGTCAATTTAAAACAACTCATAATAAAGGGAGAGTATTCAATATCATTGGAATATACAACTAGCTATAAAACAGCATTTTCAGTTACTGCAGAGGGTGAATACTAGTACATTCTTTTTGCTTCCACTTCTGATTGGTTTCCATGCCTCAACATGGTTTTTGGATAAACATGCACCTCTCTCCTATGGGAAGGAAGCCATTACTGTTGCCCAATAATGCTCTACTGTTGACACATATCACTCTTGTCTCCCTTTTCCAAGGAAATATTAGCAGAACCATCATTGCAGGACTCAGGAAAATAAAGAGTTTAGGCAGTTGTGTTAATATAATATTTCCATGAGTGTAATTAGTGTGGTCTGTTTGAGGGTGTTTTTCCTCGGTTATCACTAGCTGTTGGTTAAGTGGCACTTCTGGCATGCATAGTAGTTGGCCAGCATTTCCCTGCCAGGCCCATTCCTGCCCCATTCTGAATAGGAATGAAGCAGACCCAGGAATCATGAGCCAATTCAGCTTGTATCCAGAATTATGGCATTTTGGGTCTGTGTGAAGGGGATGGGGAAGAATAACATTGCAGTGCCATCTCTGTAAAACATGTTAGTCTACCATGGAACAACATGATAATGTCAGTGCAATGTTCTCATTACAGCAGGAATATTGCTTGTAACCATTAGTCTTCTCTCTCTAATTAGTGAGTCCGTTAAGTGGTGTCCCACCAGCTAGAGTAGCTGGCAGCTTCTCTCACTCAAACCTGCACATCCATTTGAAAAGTTAAGTGAAAATACAGCTCAGTCCACTTCCTTCTGCAGCTATCTACAATACTGACAAATGATTCAATACTATAATCAAAGAAGGAATGAATGACAAACCAGTTTACAAAGCTGTTTACCTACATAGTCTCCTTTGATCCTCCCAATGACCCTAGGATGGATTCACAGAATTGAGATTAGAAAGAGATCTCTGAGATCATTCTGTCTAAACCCATAGCTTCATAGTTGAAGAAAATTGATGCTTTTAGAGGTTGTGACTTATGATCACAGAAGTGGAGGGAAACAAAGCTAGGATTGAACTCCTGTCCTTTTACACTTTGGGGCTTTTTAAAAGCAAAGAATTGCAATGCCTTTTGAAAATCCTAAAACCTATATTTGGTAGTCATTTAATACACCCCAACTTTGCAGATCAGGAGCCATAAGGGTTGGATGTTTTTGGTTTTGTTTTTTCTACTTCAGTGTTGTATAAATACAAGAATAACAATTCAAGTCTCAAAAGCATGTTAACTGCACCATTCCATTCATTTTAAGAAAGAAAATCTACTCAGTTCATATATTAAATGGCTTTCCCCCATCTTTTTGTTACAGCAGTTAAAAGCCTTTGGACTTGGATAGGTTAAAATTTGCATCTCATTTTTGGGGACGTAGGATGATATTGTATGAGTAGCACTTAACTGAGTTCTGAGACCAACCTTAGGCTCTAATACTACCTAAGAGGGTGACCTTAGACAAGTGATTTAAATTTTGTGTAGCTTAGTTTTCTTCAACTCTTAAATTATAAGGTTAGATTATATGGTCTCTAAAGTACCCTTTAGAAACTATATGGTTTCTAATGCCCCCTTTAGAAAATATATAGTCTCTACAACTCCCTTCTGGTTCCAAAACTATATGACTTCTATGAATTCCCCATTATTATGTCTATTTATGATTCTACTATCTAGTGCCTACTTCCTCAGTTTGTAGGGTTTAAAGGGAGGAGAACTAAAGGACAAGGTACAGAACAAGGGAGCCCCTTGGTCCTAATCAAGGTACTAATTAAAGAAATTGGGAGTCTCTCTCTTTGACATACCTGTTTCAGACTCCTAGCCTCTGCTCTTTACACAGTCTAAGAGGAATCTTGGGAGGTAGAGAGAAGCTCTGGAAGTTTTAAACCCCTTATCTATGTAATCTAAAGTACCCTGACACAGTGACAAATGTTAGATAAAGAGATTTTCCCATACAGAGGATTTATACTATAACTAAAATGGGGTAAGAGTGGCTAGCCCTTCCCCTGGCAAAGGTGTTAGGTATAGCCAAGGCCAGATACAAAAATCAAACCCCAAGAGGCAGGGCTGGAATGGTTACCATTAGTTTGTCAATGATAAAGAAGCATGGGCTTCTGTTCTTGATACACTAATTAAGCAATCCTAAAATGTATATTGAAAGTGAAGGAACTGGGCCATTATAACCTCTAGCACCAGAGTAGGTGGGTTTAAGATCACAATACTGTGTCAAACTAAATAGAAAATACAGGTAATTTTTTACACTATGATTTTTTTTTACAAATTCTTCTAAGTATAATGCATCACACTTAATGAGAAAAGGGTACTTCTTTGAATTTTTCAATTGATTATTTATTGATAATATAGTTGGAAAATATAGTTCTTTTAGAATCCAAACTGCTATAAAGTGAATATTATTTTGCCTATATCTATAGTAGTAAACAGCTAGAAGATGAAATCATTCATATGGCCTAAACATGCACGCCAGTCTAAATGCCAAAAAATTATAATAACTAAAAGTGGTGAATAAAATAATATCTGTACAACGAAGTTATATCTAGAACTCTATATCAGTATAGCTATTACTTGATCCTCATGGATTTCCAACAGTCAAAGAAAATTATTTCATATTGAATTGCTACTATCCAAAAAAGTTACTTTTCCAGTTAAAATAACCAATATCTTCCCACAAACTGTGTTGACAACTAATTAGATTTCAATTAAAAGTATATAAATACATAGTGTTTATGTAGGTGTTATATGTATATTTATATATTTATTTTTATCTATCTATATATAACCATATATTGACTACATATGTATACACACACTGTGTGTGTGTGTGTGTGTGTGTGTGTTTGTGGTCAGTAGGATTGATAGACAGTGTGCCTCTGAGGAAAAAGCCCTGCTTTTGGAGTCAGACGGCCTGGGTTCATACAGCTTTAAAAATGATTAATAAGATAAATCATTTAAAGTTTTTGAGACAGTGTCTTCATCTGTAATATGAGACTATTTATTCTACTGGCTCACAGGGTTTTTATGAATAAATTGCTTTGTAAACTTTAAAGCCATAAGAAAATGTGTGTTGTTATTTAAAAATCTCATAAAGGAGATCATTATATTATAAAGATAACTACACTAAGATTCAGGCAACCTGGTTTGCATTTTTCAAATATACTACTATCTGGGTAACTGATTCCTGTGTGCCCAGTTTCCTCAAATATTAATACGTAGTTGGGATTTGATGATTGCAGTTCTAAAATTTTAGGAATTATACAAACATTCCTTAAGAACTTTTTTGAAGCTACTATACCAATTAAAAAGAATTATCCTAAAGCTTTCTATTTTACTTACGGTCAGCTAAGAAGCCTGGTTAAGAGAAGGCACATAATAGGGGCAGCTAGGCAGTGCAGTAGTAGAGCGCTGGCCCTGGAGTCAGAGGACCTGAGTTCGGATCCGGCCTCAGACACTTAATGCACACACAGACAAAAACCTAAAACCTAGCCGGGTGACCTTGGGCAAGTTACTTAACCCCAACTGCCCTCTAAAAAAAAAAAAAGAGGGAGAGAGAGAGAGAAGGCACATAATAGCTTCTTCAATTATTTAATGGAATGTCACTTTAAAAAGGAATTGACCTGGTTCTGTTTAGTTCTAGGAGGCAAAAATAGGAACAACATAACTGGAAATATTTTGTTTGTTTTGGGATGGTCCAGGATTTTATCAGCTTTGTGACCTGGAAAATAAGCTCCTTCTATTGCTAGATCAAAACCTCCTCAATCACTTCTTTCTGAGTTGCCTGGAGGCAATGAGAAACTGGTGACTATCCATGATGACATAGCTAATATGCATCAGGTGCAAGAATTAAACCTGGGTCTTCATGACTTCAAGACAGTCTTCTCAATACCCAACACTGACACTTGTATAAAAGTTGCAAAGAGACACATTTAAACTCAATATAAGGAAAAACTCCCTAATGATTAGTGTTATCCAAAAGTGGAATGGGTTCCATAGGGTGATAGTGGATTCCCCCTCATGGTTTTACAGGTACAAGTTGCTCTAGATGGTTGTTAAAATTCTGTAATTCTCATTTTTAAAGTAAATATTAAATTACAGGATGCAGAATATGATATAATTAGTGGCTTGAGTACAATATTCACCAAATCATAATATACTAAAGGAAGACAGAGTACAGTTAATGTCTAAATTACTTTATAACCTATTTACTTTAGAGAGACAAAT
This sequence comes from Gymnobelideus leadbeateri, assembly GCA_011680675.1. NCBI lineage: Eukaryota > Metazoa > Chordata > Mammalia > Diprotodontia > Petauridae > Gymnobelideus > Gymnobelideus leadbeateri. Next base: position 1,573,921 of record WOXC01003918.1, read on the forward strand.
TGTTCTTCCTTTTGCTCTTATTTCTTCCCCTCTAAGACAATTTGCATTTCTGTATGTAGATTTAACAGTATACAAATGTGGATGTGTGTGGACAGAGGGAATAATTCTAGGGAGACAACATCCCCACCCTAACCCCAAGGATCAAGCAGAAGATGTTTGGCTCATTGCATTTATGTAAATGTGGAGGTATGTGAAATTATTTCTAAGAATGTAGTTCCAGCAATTCCCTGCTATGGGGTTTTGTCAAATGCAAATCTACTTTGAGGAACAGCTCATGCAAGAAGTAAGTTTGCACCCCCCCTTTCAGAGTTTATAACCTTCAGAGTAAAGTATGTCAATCTTTTACTCCTGACCAGAAGGTAGCAGTTACAGCATATGACAGAACGGGGTGTGCAGGTTGGCAGGAGGGATGACAGAGGGAGATTATAGTTTGTTAAAGTATATTGAAAGTATAGCCTTTATTCCATATCTTAATTCACAGACAGCATTATAAAGATAGTGAACAGGGCTTTCTTGGCTGTGTCTCAGAACTGATTTTTGCTACATAAAATTCCCTTTCAGTTTGGACATTTTGAGTTTTGCTTCAATGAAATCATTCAACTGTGGTTTTCTGACTGAAAGTAAGGGAGTTAGTTTACAGAGAAAAAAGTCAAGCTGCTAAGCACATGGGTTGAATAATGAGAGGTGGTCAGCACGTTGGGAAAGTCTGTGATCAAGCACATTCTGCAGAGGACAGATGGTTGGCAAGCTGAGAGCAGCCCACTACTGGAGACACTTGAAAAATCCTAGTGCATTGGAAAGGTATCAGCATTAACTTATCACGCTGATGAGTCACCCATGAGCATCTGACCTACTTCTGGCAAGAAGATCCATACAGAAACTGGTTCTTTCTTTCCCCAGTAGCTAAGGATACACCAGGACTACAGGAATCTCTATTTGCTTAATGCAACCTTTTTCCAGGAAATCGGGAAGCCCATACATTATGTTTGAATGTACTTTGTTCTACTCTGTATTCATTTCCCATCTTAATTACCTCATTGTGCCACAAACAGGTAATGCAGAACATCAACTGATTTGGCTCAAATCTGCTCTGAACTGCAATGGAGGCAAATTTCTACCCCCTGAAGTAAATTATATTCTTGAACACATCAGGTGACCAGGTAGAAAGATGCAAAATTTACATAATGCTGTATTAAAGTCTGCTTTTTTCTAGTAAATCAAGGTGACTTCTGGTTTTTCTGACCTCCAAGTCTCAGTTCAAAATCCAGTCTTCTGCAAAAGGCTTTGTCTGATACTTCTCCACACACTCCCTCAGCCCCCATGCCACTTCCTTCCATGTATACAACATGTACCTTGTATGTACGGTTATTTACATATTGTCTCTCTCGTTAAAATGTGAGTTCCTTACGGGGGTCAGGGCAGACTATTTTTGTCTTTCTTTGTATCCCCAAGGGTTTGCAGAGTGCTTGTCATGTAGTAAGCCTTTAAAGTGTTTATTGATACTTGTTAACTGACTTCTGTGAAGGTTTCTTAAAGTATTTTAACTGAGATTGCTGTATAGCAATATTACCAATCAAATATCAACAAGACTTTGAAAATCAGTTTAAATATCAAACTTCCTATTTACCAAGTAATTATGGCTCTGTTAACACAACCTGATAGTAGTAAATGTCTGCAATTTACTGTCTGTGTAAACATTTAGCCTCTCTGGGGCTCACTTTCCCCATTTGTAAGATAAAAGAATTTCTGTAGTCTCTTACAGGACTATATCTATGATGACAGAGTCTTATACACCATGATAGTCAGGGAGCATGCCTGCTACATTATTAATGGGGGAAATGCTGGAGGGTTTGTTTGTTTTTGTTTCTTTGTTTTAAACCCAAGGACCTACTGATTTTGTGTCTCTGGACAATTCATCCTATGACTATAGGTGTCAGAGAAGGTGCTGACCCACCTAAGTAAAGGCAGTTTGCTCACCAAGTAGCTCTCCATATCAGCAGTTCTTAAATATCTGGGTCTCAGGACACCTGTACATTTAAATATTATTGAAGACTCCCTAAAAAGCATTGTTCATTTTGGTTACATCTATCAATATTTACCATCTTAGTATTATTATAAAAGTAGTTTTTAACCTTGCGGACTCTCTCTGAAATAGTGCTGGGGACCTCCAAAGAGTTCGGTCCATTATGAAAACCAATGCTCCATACCAATGAAATAAGTTTCCCTTCCTATGCTAACCTACCTATTTAAGCATGCTTAAGGAAAACAAAAGCTGCATACTTACAAGAGAAGGCCAAGCTCCAAAAGATTTCAAGGTTAGCCTGATAATCCCAAAATGTAAAGGATATTCAAGAAAATTTAACAATTGGTCATTAATTTAACTGAGATTGGGATCTCCTACACATTTGAGTTTTGTTCTTTAAAGGTGTTGAACTAGAGATAAAACAAATTCTGATTTCATCTTGTTCTTACAAGATTAAACACATTTGGATAACACTAAAATTAACCAGATAATCTTGACATGAAGCAAATTTTGGATTTTAGCCAAAATAAGCCAACATTCACTTCATAAACAAAAAATCATACAAACTGTTTTAGTCTTATCCCACAAGAAGACTACACATGGTGCATTCATTTTGCCTTGTCTTCCAGATCCCCCAGAAGTCTCCTTGACCTGTTGGTGTTATAACAAATGAGAGATTTTTTTCTTAAACCTTCTTGAATTCTTTACTCAAGGGCATCCACTAATGAAAGACTACTCTTGAACAGTAAAGTTTGTTTTTTCTTCTCATTATAATGGCATATCAAGAATACTGTAATGTGTATAAAATTTAATTAATAATCTGGGGTCCTAGGTAGCTTTATTTTCTAGTTTTAGGAAAGAAAAAAGGAACAATAAAGACACAAAGATTTGGGGGGACTGATTAATACAATTATATACAGTGATATTTCCACTGTAACAAATTTCCATCTTAAAGCAAAATGAAGTTTACATATTGCTTCAGGCACTGTGCAAATTAGAACTTCATTGCATATTAATGAGTTACTCTTTGTGACCAATTGTTATGCAAATTACATTCCTGCCAGAATTTATCATTGAGGATTAAGGAAAAAAAATGCTTTTTCCCTTTTAAAAAAAAAAAACAACAAACCCAGCAGAAATTCCCATAAAATGGAGAGAAGGAAACCAACCAAGAAAACATTTTACAGTTGTTCAACATTAAGATTAGTATTGTGCTTTTCTTTCAAGTAAGTATTTATAGTTTTTAAAAACTAATCTATACATATCATAAATTGCAAAAAGCAAAAGGAAAAAATTAAACAAATAGAAGAGCATTAGAGCTTTTTTAATCATTTGAATAGTTTTAATGTAATGCAAACTGCTTATTTGTCTGCAAATAATGCGAGCTACCATATTAACTTCAGAGAACAGTTTATTTAAATAGAACATTTTCCCAAAGACTTCACCCACTCAAAAATCAGCATAAAGGTGATATTTATGTATATTCTTTGAATTGCTAACATTTCATATTGCAAGGACTGAATTATTTTACTCTCTGGAGCTCTTCTAAATCATCCTAGCCAAAATTTTTATCAAAGATGGGTCAAATTTCTGTAGAAATATCTTTTCTTTCAACTTGAAATTATAATTTGTTCTAATCTATGTGATTTTCAATAGTTATTTTTAATCAAAATTGCACAATGGGGAAAATCATACAAATCTCAGAAAAGCTGAAATTATATAAATATCAAAAGAATAAATTTCCTCTTTTTAACATTTGGTTAAACGATTTCAATATATATTTTTTAATCTAGTATTTTACCTCAGGAGCAGGTAAGTGGCACAGTGGATAGAGCACTGGGGTTGAAATTAGGAAAACACGGGGTGGAGCCAAGATGGTGGAGTAGAAACAGCACTTCCAAGGCGCTCTGACCACAAAAACTTCCAAACAATGTAAAAGGGGACTCTTAACAACTTCTGGAGCCCCAGCACCCACAGAACTACACAGAGAAACTAACCTCCCGCTGAGGAGAACCCAGCAGCCCTGCAGGGAGCGGCCAGCGCAGCTCTCTGAGAGCAGGCAGCACAGCATACTGGGAACCCACAGTGCAGCTCTGGGAGCAGAGCCCAGGCCTCCAAGCCAAGGTTTTAGCCCTAGGGCCGCTGGGCCAGCAGCTGGCTGGAGGAACACCAGAACACCAGCAGCTGTGGCAATTCCAGATTTATCAGCACAGATATGCCTAGGACAAAGTGAGAGGTTAGTGCCCTATGGACTTTGTGACCAGTATTTGGGGAACCCATTGGCTTCTTCCCCTGGGGGCGAAAAGCTGCTGAAGAAACGCAGCACAGAAGCCATTTTGCAGCATCAGTAGTGGCTCTAGCTCCTGGTCTGCAAACTGTAGAGAGATCCAGCAATCAGTCTGGGGGTTAATCTCTCTTGGTTTAAACTGCCTGGATCTGGATTGTGGGGGGGCGGGGGGAGTTTGGGGTGGGTATCCAATTTGCCAGAGCGGGTGGAGGCTTTACAGAGGTCACCCAACCTGCGGAATTGGTGAAGACCCCACGTTTGGGCGGAAGTTCTCCTGTCTGGTGGTAGAGTCCTACTGTGGCAACAAGCCCCAAAATCAAGTAATTAAGTGGCAACATGCCTAGGCAAAAGGAACAAAATATACAGAAAAATTCAACATTGGACTCCTATTTTAGGGGCAAACAGGATCAAAGCATGGAGGAGGACTGTGAGGTCAGAACTCCTGCACCAAAAGCCTCAAATGAAAATACAAGCTGGCTACAGGCCATAGAGGACCTTAAGAAGCAGATAAGAGAAGTGGGGGAAAAATTGGGAAGCAAAATGATAAAGATGCAAGAAAAGTATGAAATGACAGTCAACAGCCTGACTGAGGAAAATAACACCTTAAAAAATAGACTAACTCAAATGGCAAAAGAGGCTCAGAAAGGCAATGAGGAGAAGAATGCCTTAAAAAGCCGAATTTGACAGATGGAAAAAGTATCTCAAAAGCTCAATGAGGAGATTCATTCCTTCAGAGTTAGCCTGGAGCAAATGGAAGCTAGTGACTTTATGAGAAAGGAAGATGCTGTTAAACAGATCCAAACAAATGAAAGAATAGAAGGCAATGTGAAATATCTCATGGGAAAAACCACTGACCTGGAAAATAGATCCAGGAGAGATAATTTAAAAATTATTGGACTACCTGAAAGCCACGATCAAAGAAAGAACCTAGAAATCATCCTTAAAGAAATTCTCAAGAAATTAGGAAAACACATCATGAGTTCAAATTCATCCTCAGACACTTACTAGGTGTGGGACCCTGTTTGCCTCAGTTCTTTATATGTAAAAATGAGCTAGAGAAAGGAATAACAAACCACTCCAGTGTCTTTTCCAAGAAAACCCCAAATGGGGTCACAAAGAGTCAGACACAACTGAAACCACTCAAAAACAACAATATTACTTCATCCTTACAAAGCACTGACATACACAAAATAAATCTTAAAATAATGTTATTTACTGTTAATATCACTAGTAATTACAACTGCTTGCATCTATAATCTCCTGAACTCCATGGGAAACTTTATCTTAGGAAAAATGGCAACATACTAAGTGAATTTCATCAGTTATTTTAAAAATAACTATTCATCTGTTTATAAGGCAATTTTTAGCAAGCCTGAAATACTTAAGAAAGCACTTGAGAAAACCCCCTCAAAACATGGAAGCTTTCTTCCTTATGTGAGTTTTTAATTAGTAAAGCTACTACTTATAGCTTTTTTTTGAAAAGCCTTCAATACAAGATCTGCCTCACGATTTTTTAAAACTTACATCCAAGTGATCCTCTAAAAATTTCTGACACTAAAAATAAGGGGTAATTTTGACCTTGATTTATCATGATTTCTCTTAAATTAACCCATGATTTCTCAGTCACCTTTGGTCTATTTCTTCAAAATGGAAAGATGATTTGTTTAGATTTTGGTAATAGAGAACCAGCCCATTGACAATATATGTAAGAAATTATATAGATTTTTAACCCCTTTTCCCATTCTCCCCACCCCCCATCCCCATTCTAAGTTAACCTTAGTAAACTTTAGGGACTCTACTAACAAGGAGATCTTTAATTTAACTGTAGAGTCATAAAGTAAAGAAGCTGTTACTAATCTCATAGCATACTTCTGGTGTTCAGGTTATTAAAGTGAATTATATAGTTTTACAAATGGGATCAAGTCTGAATACACAGTAAAGAGCAGATTGAATTTCACTCCTATGAAACAAATGGCTATAATTAATTATGGTGTCATCCTAAGGAGAGGAGGGCATCTTGTCCGCAAAGGTACAGCAGTGGAGTGTGTTGTTGTCTGCCTTTTGCCATTAATACAACTGTTTGCTTATGCTCCTTTTCTCTCTATAGCTTTCTGTAGTATTGTGATCTCCACACAATAAGCAGTCTGATTAAAAAGCTATTAGATGTAGGAAATAGAATGTGTAGTTCTACAGAAGTAAGCCTCGGATTGCTGCTGGGGTAGCAAACTGTCGTTCTATGCCTGTGACACAGGACCACAGTTCGGAGCTAAATGAGACAAGCGTTCCTTTGAGGGGAAAATTATGCCCTTTCTAATTTCACACCACTACAATTCTTAATATTCTGTACTGGAAATTCCATCTCACCACCAATGCACAGCTAATGGTGAGCCATTAACCATGAATATGAGGAAGAAGCAGCAAACCCTTACCCCCTCCCCCAGCAACTTCTGGAAGTTTCTTTGGCTAAAACAGAGCACCTACATCAGCAATACTATTCCTTTGGCTGTCAATCTTCCAATCCTGGAGCAGCAACTTATCTCTTCTACTTTCTCCTCTCCCTTTTTTCTTTTTAAACAGGGCTCTTTTCTATTTGATGACAACAGTGGTTCAGTTCATATACTTCTAACAAATTGCTCCAGGACCTGACATTTCAGTGTAAAATGGGTGAATAATGTTACAGATGAACTGGACTCAGAAGTGTGAACCATGAGCAATCTTCTTTCCCTGGGTAAGGGGTTTTAAACTCCACTGGGAAAATTGCAGGCCCTAATATTTCCACTGTGCCCAGCCTGAAGTATAATCCACATAATGTGAATGTGCTTGCTTTCCATCCAACTGAGACAGCCACGCCATTAAGTGATTTGTGTGATTTGCCTGGTATAATAACTAGTTGTCTCTAGCCCACTGGGTGCCAGGAACTTCTTGAACATTTCTAACCATGGCTTGATGGAAACCGCTGTGTAGCCACAAAATGGTTTTGATAAAAGCACCAGTTTTGTCCAGTTCAAATCAATAGACTCCAACTGCCCAAGTAACATTTGGCTTTACAACTCTGCTGTTATCAATTAAGGGGCCAAGTCTCTACTATTTTAATTGATACCTATATGTCCTGCCCTCATCCATCATTCCGCTGCTCCTCTGGCCCCTCTTTTTATTTATCTTTCCTACAGCAGGATAGAGAGCTGGGTTGGCCACTGTATTTTGGGCAGACACATTCAAAATATCCAGCTGTGAAACTGATCTCTAGGGCAAGCCCTGCCAGTTTTTAATTTCACTCCAGATTTCCAATGTTGACATCATGACAATTCATTCTTTCCCCATCTTAAAGCATAGGAAGGAGAGATGTGGGCAGTGTGGTTTGGATGTAACAAATAAAATTTGAGTTCTAACAGCCTTATTTCTAAAATATGGTGACCTAGCTAAGGTTAAAATATAATAAAAAGAAAAAGAAATAGAAACCAGTTATAATACTTAGAATAAATTCAATCCTAATTTCCAAAAATATATAAAATTTTTTGGACTGTCAGATTATATAGTTTGACTTCATTTTATAGATTAAAAATTTACCTAAGGTCAGAAATGAGACTAAAGCTATTGTTTCCTGACTTTTAGTCAGATTGGCACATTATTGGGTATTGTTTCCCAATGCTGTTTTATTAATACTTTGTCCTCCCTGGGCTTCTGCAATTCTATAATTCCATATAGTTCTGACTACATTTCTCCTCTAAATACAAGTCTCTGAAGTCCTTAGCTTTAAATCTTATTATCTTTACTTTCTATTTACTATTCCCCCCACTCCCACCAAGATCACATGTTTTAACCCTGACTTGGGTGCCAAAGCCACATCCTCAAATGTCTTTACTGTACAACTCCTCTTGGGATTTGTGGAAGAACCCAGGTCAATCTTTTAACAATCCTATCCCTGTTCTTCAAAACCATATCTCTCCTACTATGTTATTCTAAAACTTCCCTCAGGGTCAGAGGCCTCTTTACCTTTTGACATCAAGTATCCTTGTGGCCTTCTTAGCTGGGACTGTCTCCTTCCTCTCCCCATTAAGGCCTACCCAAGTCAACCATTAGTGAGTTCCTTTGGAACTCTCCATATTGTATCGAGACCCAGACTAGCCTACAATCCCTTTCCTGCCCTTTTCCTCATTTCTAGAATTCAAAATGAATCTACCATCCTATGTAACTTCATTCCTACTCCCCTTTTCCAGCTTTTTTTCCCCCTCCTCCATTAGGAAGTAGGCTCCTTGAGGGAAGAAAATTTTTCTTTCTTTCTTTTTTTTGGGGGTGGGGTATATTTTAGCCCTGGCATTTAGCACAGTGCCTGGCACATGGTAAGCACTTAATAAATAGTTGTTTCCTTCCTTCCCTCTTGGACGCCTTCCACATAATACATTTACAGTGTCCAAAACTTCCTCATGCTATTTCCCTTAAAGTCAATCCTTTTAATGCCCTATTATTGTTAATAATACTACTCTTCCTGAACATCCAGGTTAGAGACTTCAGGAATCTTTGACCTTAGCCTTTTACCCCCTGTGACTCAAAGTCAAATAATTATCACCTGCCTCCAAAACATATCTCAAATCTATTCTGTCCTTTCAACTTCTACACTCTAGTTCAGATTCTCATCAGTTCTTACCTATAGAATTATGCTATTCTCCTTGCTGCCACAGTATCTTCTCAGTCCAAACTACTCTACACAATTTTCCTAATGAACAGCTTTGCTCACATCATTCACAAATTGAACAACCCATTCATGACTCCGATTTCCTACTAAATAAAGTCCAAACTAGTCTAACTCAGTTCCAGAATCTGGCAATGGTATGTCTCCTTATCCTCTTTTCCCACAAGATAGTTTGTATATCTTTTATTCTCTTACTAAATTATTCCTCAAATTTGCCCTGTCTTTTCCTGCCTCCAGGTATTTTCTTATATCTTTAACTAGGTAAGAAATACAGCTCCCTTTTTTTACATACTACACTTCTTTAAGGCCCCTTTTAAATGCTTTTACTTAAATGAAGACTTCCATAAATTAATGAACAGGCATTTATTAAACAAAGCTAGTTGGCTCAGTGGATAGTGTGGTGGGTCAAAAGTCAGTAAGACTAATCTTCCTGAGCCCAAATTTGGCCTCAGACACTTACTAGCTATGTGACCATGGGCAAGTCACTTAATTCTGTTTGCCTCAGTTCCTCATCTGGAGTTAGGAAATGGCAAATCACTCCAGATCACTTTGGAAATGGCAAATCACTCCAAATCACTTTGCCAAGAAAAACCCCATAGTGGGTCACAAAGAGTCAGGCAATACTAAATGACTAAACCCCAATGTCCCAAAGCACTGGACTGGGCTATTAGGCCCTGGAGAAACAAAGATGAAAACAATTCCTGCCCTTGAGGATCTTATATTATAATGGAGGAATTTATTGTGATATCTACACCCACCCTTCAATATAAACACACCCCTAGAAGAAATTTCCTAGTGGAGTCAAGTCTCTCTCCTAAGTCTTTCCCGGGAGGGAAAAGCTTTCAACAAATCAGTAAGAATTGTGGAATTAATGTTTTGGGGTTTTTTTCCTGCCAGTTGGCTGAATAGGAACACTGACATCCTTTACTTTGTTGAAATGAAGCATATCAGGGTTTCTTCTAGGGGTATATGTGAAGCGAAGGGAGAGAGGAAGAGAATTTTGGGAGACTAAGAGTCAATCTTGTTGCTACTTTTACTCTTTCCTAAGAAGCAGTGGAGGTGGCAGAAGAGGGCTTTGACACCAAGTGTTTTACTTCCTAGCTGGACTTGAAAGGAGGAGGAGGAAGAAGAGGAGGAGGAGGAGCAGGAGGAGGAGGAAAAAGAGGAAGAAGAGGAAAAATAAGATCAAGACAATGACAACAGCTAGCATTTATACTAGCTTTAATTGGAAATTTCAGAGAAATTTCAGAAATATCAGCTTTAAGGTTTACAAAGCACCCTATATATGTTCCCTCATTTGATCTTTACTCATAACCACATGAAATAGGATATTGTTATCCCCATTTTGCAGATGAGGAAATTAAGGGAAAGAGAAGTTAGGTGATTTCATTAAGGTCACACTGTTGGTAAGAATCTTAGGTAGGATTTGAATTCAAATTTTCACTGTGCCACCTAGCTGTCAAAGAAGGATAATGACAATGACCTAGAAGCAGTAGGCTACCAGAAGAGAACAGTAAGGATACTCCCAGTAGACCAAAAAAGCTACCTTCTCTGAAATTTCCAAGTCTGCCCTGACTCTGCCTGCAGAGATTTTTGTCCGAGCCTTCCCACGTATAGTTGTAAATCTATAGAAAAGTTCAAGGCATAAACTACTGAGGAAAGAAGACAGAGGGAATGATCATAGGATCATGGATTTTGAGGTAAAAGTTGACCTTAGAAGCCCTCTAACCCAGCTCCCCGATGTTAGAAATGAGGGAACTGAGGCCAAGAGAAACTAAATGATTTGCCCTAGGTCTAACAGATAGTAAGTGGAAGAGTTTGATTTTAACTTAGATCTTTCTACTGTACCACACTGATTCCTCATGAAGAATGTGGCAGTGACTGTTTTCTGACATTTGACTGTTCACCTCGCATCTGTAAGGCACTACTTATGTGATCTTGGGCAAACTACTCTCTGACTTTCAGTTTTCTCATCTATAAAACAAGGGAACTGGACTAAAGGGCTCTAAGTTCTCATGTAGCTCAAAATCTGTTAACCTCTAATTCTATTTCTGCTCTAAATATTTTATTGTTTCAATATTATTCTTTTCTTTTATTGCTTAGCATAGGAAGTTTACTAAATAAATTAGTGCATTAAAATTATATCTTGTTCTGATCCCCCTAACTACCAAGTTTATAAATAGCAGGAATATATAAAATTGCAAAGGGAAATCTGGAAATCACATACAAACTGTCCAAGATATCCAAGGAGCATAATTTGCAAACTGTGTCATATATTAACTAAAATTCATAGCCTCGTAATGCATGCTGAATTAGCAGAAGCTATCTAGGTACTACTCTCAGTGTTTTTGGTTCTATAATACAGATGTAATAATATATAAAAACAATATAATAATATAATACTTAAAATAAATATAATTAAATAAATATAAATCACAGTTAAATTACAGACCAGAACATCAAAAGGTGTTAATAACTTTGAGATTACATGGGCATGTTAAATTATTTTTTTTTTACCAATAACTTTAAATGATTTTGATGTGTTAATGAACTAAACCCAAAGGTGCCACAGATAAGAATTAGTCTGTCCCCCATTCTAAACCCTATAAAATGATACCCAAACTCCTGCCTCTGATCACTCTTCCATTTCCATTGGGTCCATGCTGCCTAGTGCTCCCAACTCTAATCCATGGCTACTTGAGTCATTATCTTTGTGTCTCCCTGTCCCAAACCTCTTGCCCACACTATTTGCCTCCCTTGCCTCCCTTCACCATCCCATTCCCTCATCCCCAAGCTCTGCCATATGCCTCTGCAACCCTTTTGCTATTTGTCTCATTACCCTCTCTGCCTAATCAAAATATAACTGCTGCCTCATTTCCCATTTCCAGTCCCAGCCATTCCCAATGAGTACTCAAAGAACCAGGAGTGCCTGACTCATTGCATAATTTCCTAAATTAATTATCAATTAAATTAGATACCAGTTGACATCAGAAGTTATTAGTTATATGGTTAGGAGCAAATGAGCCATAAAGGTGATCTATAATGCCACAATATTACCCTAGATCTATTTGAAGTCAAAACAGCTTCAGAAGATGGACTATATAGGCATTTATTATTCTATTTTGCATATTTCTACTGGTGTATGTGTCTTATCATTTTTAATTATTGAAAAATTCTTAACAAGATTTATTCCCTTCTGTCACCCTGCCACCATTTTCTTATTTTTCTGGAAATACATCTGATACCTGCTCAAACCTTGTTGTCATTGGTTGTGTCAATGCCCACAGATTCATTCTTCTCTAATTTTATTTGATTAAAGGCAATCATTGATTCAGTAAAACAAAAAGCAAAAATAAAATAGCATTAATTGTATGGATTTTTTTTGTTATTTGTTTACTAACAAGTTTGATTTCTCTCTATATTCAAGCCATGAAGTTAATACAGCATTTTCATGTGTCTTACATCTTTAAGTTCAAAAAATATTCATAGTGAGATACCAAGAGTCCCAAACACAGGCAATAATAGGAAATATTAAAAATAATGAGAAAGAGACTAAGTTAAATTGTGGAAGTGATAGAAGAGCAACATTGAACCCAGTTCTTTTGTGAATTTTGAAATGTTGATTTCATGTAAGTAGCATTTTGTATAAGATATAGATTCCTATTCTTGGAACACAGGCATTTATTCTGTACCATTTTAGAACATATACCTACACTCAATCTTCTAATAAATCCAATGACAAATTCAATTTCTGGCACAATTCTCTGTACACATCTATGCTGAGTAAATAATCATTGAACTGATGAACTGAAATAGATACGAATAAGCAAAATTTTAAAATGATTAGAGAGAATTATAAGGTTGAGATCAGGTAGAAAGAGGAGGTGGTTCAGAAGTAAGATTACACTGCAGTGGCTTCTGATAGCTCTATGACTTCTATAAAGGAAATTTTCCTTCTGTTGCCCTTTGAGCTACAAGAAAACAGTTGGAACAAAAATTGCTTCTATCTCAACCATCTTTCAATGCATTTAAGTTTAATTTTGTCTTATTAGGACTACTAATACAAACAAATGAATATAATAACCCTATTCTTCTAGCAATATTCTATGACTGCCAATCATAGGAAACAATTATTTTAGAATAATTAAAATAATAAATGCCCTTTACCCATAGGGCAATGGGAAGAGAGAATACAGTATATTGCCAATGATGACATGTCCTTGTGAAATGGTTTAAAGGACATGTAATGCCAAAATATTAATAAAATAATAACAGTAACAATAATAATATCTAACATCTTTATAGGACTTTAAAGTTTTTTAAGATCTCTATGTGTCATTTTATTATCACAACAGCCCTAGGAAGGAATTGCTATTATGGTTTCCATTTTACCAATGAAGAAACTGAGGTTAAGTTACTTGCCCAGGGTCACATAGCTAGTGAGTGATGGAGGCAGGATTTGAATTATATTTTAGTACCTTATTGGGACGACAGCAGAGTACAGGGGAAAACTCATTGGCTAAAGTTTTAGAAACCTTGGGTTCTAATACTGCCTCTAACACATTGCCTATGACTTAGTCAGGGAATGTAATTTTGCTGAGCTTCAGTTTCTTTATCTATAAAATCAGGGAGTGGGGGAGAGGTGGAATAAATCAGAGGTGTCAAACTCACCACACAGCAGAACCAAATTAAAATATACTTCGGAAATTGTTAACAAAATAAATAAAAATACAATGCCACATATATAATGTTACTTTGTGTTTTTTAAGTCTACGTGCAAGCCAGCAGGATTCTTGAGTTTGACACCACTGTACTGGATGTCCAATGAGATCCATTTTGATTTTAGATTTATGAACTTATCTTTTTTATCAGAAAAGTTTTAATTTCTTCTTTCTTCTTACCTGAGAAAATAACTAAGTCTGGGATGAGGGCTTGAGCATTGGCAGTGCCCTGAGACTATAGGGTTTCAATGAGGAGGGACCTCCTCCTCAATAGGAGCCCAAATTCCTTTTTCTGCAGCTCTTTTTCCCTTTTCATGGTCCACTTGCCAGGTCCTCCAATGAATGGTTTTCTATACTGTAGCTCCAATGTAGCTCCAAATAATAGCTCCAGTGCTATCCACTACAATGTTTTCTTATGGTTAAAATCAATGGTATCTACACTTTTTAAAATTAAATTTTGTAGATTTTCAGACATGTATAAATCCTCCAGTAAATTCTACAGTTCTCTGGAGAATAATTCTCTCCTAACAACTCAACCAGGGGATTACTTTATATATGAAGAACTTAGAAACAAAATAACAATAATGATAGTGATGATGATGATGATGACAGTAGCTAAAGAAAATTCTTTTTAGAGGTAAATGATTGTTGTAGAATCTAAAGGTGAATTTCAGTATCTTTGAGATTATAATACTCAATTATAATCTTATATAAAAATCCTTATTTAATTTTTTTCCCTCTGCTTATGGCTGCCTCATATGTATCTTTCCCATGAGGAAATTCTACCTTTAGTCCAATTATTTGGTAAATATCTGCAATGTAAACCATGAAAAATTTATGTTCTAGAGCACTCTGCCCTTTAGCTCAGTCACTAAGAGCTTCTATCCTTTTATAATGAGAGCTTTCATTAACATACTACTTTACAAAGTGTTCACACTAATTTCTTCATTTGATCTTCACAAGTTTATGAGTTAATGGTACAAGGATTATTAGATTCATTTTACACATTGAAAGGTTAAGTGATACTTTAAAAAGTAAATTCTATTGATATTTTTTGTTTATATATCACCTAAATTTCCCCCAGAATCCCTACTCATAATCCCTTATAGAAAACCATTTCACATAACAATATTTTAAAAGATATTTTTAAAGGAGGAGTAGAGAAGGGGAGAAAATTGGCAAAGCTAATAAATATGCTCAAAAACAGTCTGAAAATATATGCAATGTTCCACAGCCATAGACTTTTCACCTTTGCAAAGGAGTGGGGAGAAATCTTTGCATGTCTCTTGTTTGGGGCCATGTTTGTATTTTTAAAATTCTGTTAACACTCACTTTTGATTATTTGTTGGTTACTATTCTTTCCATTTAATCTGTTGTAGTCATTGTAGATAATGTTTTCTTGCCTCTGTTTGCTTCCTTCTGCATTGATTCATGTGAGTCTTTTTGTGCTTTTGTGATATTCATCATATTTGCTTTTGTTTCACAGTAGAACAATATATTCTTGTACCATAATTTGCTTAGCTGTTCCCTAATCAATGGGCACCTACTTTGAATCCTATTCTTTGATGCTACAAAAAGTATTGTTATTTTGCTATTTTGGTGTTCATGATAAATACATCAAATTTCACACCATATACATGTATGTATAAGTTGTCTCAAAAGTCTTAGTGTGGTTTTAAATTATTCACAATTGCATTAAGGTTTTGGGGACAAAGGCCAAGGCCAAGATGATAGAGTGGAATGTAGTCCAGTATAGGTCACTTCCTAGTAAGCCAGCAGCTGGCATGAGGGGTAACTGAATATACAGAGGCAGCTTCCAGAATTCTCAGTCCATAGATGGTAAGGGGTCATACAACTGGTCAGAAGGAGACTATGGGGGACTCTTTGCTGGCACTGGATACAAGGACCCTGTTGTATTGCCCACAAAGAGCATGTGGCCACAGGGAAACTGTGACCCTGGTCATATTTCCAGATCAGGAAAGAGTATTTTTGGTCATTTACAAATAAGAGCACATGCCAGGTAAGCAGAGACAGCACCTCTCCTTAGATCATACCATCTAGGAAAAGCTGAAAACTTAAAGAATCCAGAATTAGCTCTGAAAACAGCATCATGAAAAACCTGAAGCTTGGGACAGTGCCCCCTCCACCATGTAGCAGAATGTGACTTTAACATGAAGCTAAAAGTCAAGAAACATACTGTGAAAAATGTACAAACAAGAACAAAAGGACATGACCACAGAAACTTGCAATAATGATGGGGAAGATCAAAACACAAATTCAGAAGAAAACAAAGTCAAAACAACTATATCTAAAGCCTCAAAGAAAAGTATCAATTGGGTCTCAGGCCCCCCAAAAAAGAATTCCTGGAAGAACTCAAAAAAGTATTTTGTTTGTTTGTTTTTCAAGTCAAATAAGATTATACTAATGTCATGTGAAAACAATGTAATACAGCACCAATGTTGGCTATTATTTTATGTTAAAATGATAACTTAAGAATACTAACCCCCCACATTTCAATTAATGAAACTGAGGCAGTAAAAAGTGAAGTGATTTGGCCATGGAGATGTTTGCTAATGTCAATGCTGCAACTAGAATTGGAATAAAATGATCCTCAGTCTATATCTTATAAAAGATGAAAAATACCATGAATTAATCCCTGTATCAGATGAAAAAGGTGTAACCCATTTTCTTAGTTCTATTTTTTGGGGGTACTCTGTAATTATAATACAGTAGCAGAGCTTTTTCCTTATTTTTTCCTGTTACAGTATTTTTCTCTATTCTAGATATAATGGCAATAGAGTTTGAGGTTTGGCAGTGTGCCCTTTTGGCTTAGCGGTGTTGATAAAAGGTTGCCAAAAACCATAGTCGTTCATATTTCTTTTCAGTTTTATGACATTTTTTCCCAAAGCCCAATGTTCTTTTGCTTAGTAAACCATAAATCAATTGTAGAAAAATGTGGACTTTTTCCATGGGTTGCCAATGTGGCTCTAGTTGCTGACAGAAGATCTTTTAAGTGCTCAAAATTCAATTCTAACAAACCGTTCAAATCTATATCAATTGTGGTCTGTATATGTAACTATACCAATGTTCAAACTTTCATTTTTAAATGTGTTTTCAATCTTGTATACATTTTTCTCCATCCCCAATCCTTTCTATTTTTATTTATTATTATTATTGGGTATGGTTCAATGACAGATGGCAAGACACCTAGCTGGTCAAGTTTCAACTTGGTACTACTTAGGAATATGATCTAATACCCTGGGATACTGGACCTAATACCAGGTTACTATCATTCTATAAGCCTTTCCTGCCCTCCACAAAACTACCTCCAAGAATTATAATTCTAAACTTACAGTTATTTAAAAAATCATACTCTGAGAAGCATTGTTAGATCGACAATGTCTTAGCAGTCGGTTTGTTTAACTTCACTTATAGTCCAATTCTGGTTATCTTTTCAATTGCCATATGGGAATATGACTGAACCAAACAAATACAAACAGCCAACTACAGGGACATACCACAGTACAAATGTACATACATTTCCCCAAATCAATTTGCATACATTATTGCTAAGGATATTTTCCCAGGTAGTGGATGGGGATAGAGAAATACAAATCCTCACCACATTAAAACATGTAAGCTTAAAAAAAATTTAATTTCTTAATTTTAGGTGATTGTCTTAATCATCTCCATCTATCTGCTGCTTGAAAATAAACAATGAGAAGGTTTTGGAATAGAGTTAGGTTAATAAGTGAGACATAGTCAAATCAGAAAAGACTAACTTTAGGGACCTGTGGCCCTCCATCTTCAGCCACCAACGAATGCATTTTGTCAAAGAGGAAAACATATTGGGAGATAACGTCTACTGGTCAGTCCTTCAGTATGATTTTCCTTCTTTATTACAATTAGCATCTTTGGTAGAATGACTGACCCTAATGTGACTCCCTTCAATGACAAACTTGATCCTTGACTCCCAGTTACGACTTCAAATTCTAAAGACACAAAAGTCTAATCAGCTCAGGAATACCTAAGGCATGTAGTTCTTCATGTCTTAGAGTTAGTATTTTATCATGGAAAGATTCCTGGCCTGGGAGGCAGAAAGCTTGGATTTGAGTACCTCCCAACTATCTCTAATTACCTAGGTGATTGCATCTCTGAATTTTAAATTCCTTAACTACAAAGTAGGAGTAATAATACCTTCATTAACTATTTTTCAGGGTTGCCAGTAATAAATTAGTGTGTAAACGATTTGAAAAAATAAGGTACTATACAAAGGCAAGGTGTATATTTTTTGAAACAAATAATGTTATGTTTCCTCTCCAGGTCCCTAGGAGCCTAAATCTCTTTTGTTTTACTCAAAGCTTTAAACAATCTGTCTTCATTAGTAGAGGTTCATCATGAGGGATTAGTACTTGTCTAGTCTGCTGAGGTGTTTAGGGGTTGGGATATGTTTGCCAAATTTTCTGGACTAAATAGGAATTAAAGCTTTTCTCCCAGAGGGTGAAAAAATAAGCAGTTGATCCAGGAATACTTGGAAGGCCTCTCTTTTTTTTCTCAACTACATGTCCTAGAATCACACAATTGAAAACTGGCAATGTGCGGCTGAACAATTGGGAAAAAATGTCTTTTTCAATTTTATTTAAATTTAGTTGATTAATCATCAACTATATGACCCATCCATATCAGCTTTCATCTGTCCACATTCCCTGTAGGTATTCTGAGAGACTGATTATGGTCACTTCTGCATTTGGTCAAATTATAATGACCAGGGTTTTTTCAATTACAAAACAACTCTTCAATTCATGTATATTATTTGTTTTCACATTGGTATCAAACACAATGTAAAAAGAAGTCAAGCAAGGTACCCAGATCATTACTAGACTGTGTGCAAATATATGGAAGGATATGGACAAGAAACACATAAGATAGGCAGGTATGATAAGATTGCAATCTGTCTTTGGAGAGAAATCCTACATCAATGAGATCAAGTATTTACTGGAGCTATTGTTAAACATGTTTATTTTCAAACATGTGTTTTTGTCTACATTGAAGTATGTTGTGTATTACAGGTCATGTTCAATCTCATTCTGAACCTAACATAATTATGGCCATACATAAACTGTGACCTACATTTCTCCTAGACAAGACAATTATACATTTTTTTCAGTGATTAAAATTAGAGGCAAAGATGGTAGCCTGCAATGTTTTTGCACTGAGCAAAGCCAATGCTGACAGTAACAATAAAGTGGATTTGATTTTGGTATTGATCTCCCTCTCTGATACTGCACACAAGCAGGGTAACTAGACAAGAATATGACCAATCCTCCCTAGTGTAAGGACATAGTTTCATACCATGACCATTATGGACCAGCCAAGAGAACATAAAATAATTCCTGTTTGCCATTCACCATTATTTCAGAAAATAGACTTCTCTGCCTTTGCAAGAGTGCCCTTTTAGAATAAATATAATTATCAGAGTGCCTGTATTGTCAAACTATTTCACCTCCAAAGCTAAACAAGAAAATTAATTACCAACAGATATGGGGGTTTATTAATTGAGAGGATATTTTTCCTGACTGATTTCTTCATTCTTACATAATAATTGCTTCAAATTTTATCCAACTATAATCAGGTTTATTGGAAAAATTAATGTCCATTTTTTCCACATAAAACACCTAATTGACTGCAGAAATGAAATCCAATGTCCACATCAACAGGATGTAGATTATTTGTGAGAGGTCTCAGTGTTTCTGCTTTCTAAAAGTGCTTGAGAATGAAGATTGATTAATTGATTTTTCTCTCAATGAAAAGATTTACTGTTGGGTAGATTAACATCTTTTACCTATCTATCCCAAAGCATTTATGGGCAAAGATTAAAGGTCAGTAACCTTTTCCTATCTCCTAACTCAACAAGCATTTATCAAGTACTTTCTATGTACTTAATAAATGTGCAGTCTCATGAGGAAGACAATATGCAAACATATGTACAAAGATATCAACAGGGTTAATATGAAATAATATCAATGGATGGAAAGCACTCATGTTAAGAGGGATCAGGAAAGGGTTCCATGCCACCCCCACACCCCCATAGAAAGTAGAATTTTAGTTGGGATCTGAAGAAAGTCAGAGAAGCCAGGAACAAATAAGAAAGGAGAAAAATGGGGGACTAAGGACAGTTAATGAAAATGTATGGATGTAAGAAATGGAGTATCTTTGCAAGGAAAAGCAAGGCCAGTGTCAGGAGATCAATGCACAGAGGAGTATGGGTGTGAGAGGTGTGGAGAGGAAGTAAGGCTTAAGAAGGCTGGAGAGGAAACAAGTAATATTCTAATTTTTAATTTCCTTATTAATGAAAATCAGGAAATATTATAAAGGGTAGCAAGTTTTATTGGCTGAATGTATTACAAACATCCCCCCTTATCAAACACAATTTCTGGTTTAAATATGTAGTAAACTTTTACTAATAGAAGTAAAACCAGCTCTCTATTTCACCCCTACTTGCTATGTATGGCATACCTAAAGTCAGGAAACACTAGGGCAAGAAATGGTAGATAAGCAACCATGCTGTGTGTAATATTGTTACTTTGGTGGTGACAGAACACCCAGTGAGAACCAGATCAAGATCATGGGGATGAGGTCTTGTGTAGATTTAAGTGAGTGAGTGGCACAGATTGCCAGGGTCATGCTAAAAGACACTGATATGTTGCTACTGACCACTGAAACCACACAGACCCACCAAAAACTGATGAAACAAGACAATGATAATAGATCCTCGAGGGAAGGACAGAGTAATGAAGAACACAATCATTCTCAAGACCTGTGATAGTACTAGATGAAGATAGGACTTCATTAGTTTGTGCTGTGATTTTCTAGAACTGAGAAAAAAAAATGATGTTCAGTGAGAAAGACTCCCAGTTTTATTTTGCTGGGGTCTCAACTATGAGTGAAATAAATCTGTTCTATATTCAATACCCTTGTTAGTCTAATGTGTTCAGGGGAGTCAAGAATCATTTAAGGTACATAAGCAGATTTTGACCTTTCTTGTCACCTTTCCTCTTTTCATTTGGAATTATGGCTTTTAGATTTAAATGCTCTGTGTTGGAAGCTACTCTATTCCATCATAAATAAATGATGATAGATCCATAATAGACTATGCAAATACACTAGGATTTTGAAGGTATAGATCTAATTTTTTTTAAATGAACATCATGGAGAATGTATATACTCTCTCTGTCTCTGTCTCTCTGTCTCTGTCTCTCTTTCTCTCTCTCTCTTTCCTCCCTACCTTTACCCCCTACCCCTGCCCCACTCTCTCCCTCTCTCTCTATACCTCTCTGTATCTCCATTTCTGCCTGTTTCTTTCTCTTGACATTAATGTAATGAACAGAAAACTGGGTTTGATGATTCTCACCAGAAGAACTTGGTAGAAACCTTCACAACAAGGAAAACTTATTTTGGATAAGAATGTTCTTCCTATATCCATTTTTCCATCTTCAGTTCTTCAATGTATTTGAGATGACATTGATGGTAGGATTCTTTCTAATAATAATAATATCTTCTAATAATAATCCTTCTAATAATCATAAGAAAATACCTATATTGGCAATATTTTGGTGATTTCTCATAGAGGAGGCCTTACTGTAGGTTTTTTTTTTTTTTAGCATTTCCTGCATTTCTCTACAACCTTAAGAATGTCCATCACTCTTACTACCTGACTGGTTTAGCTCCCTTTCTAATTAATCAGTTCCTCAATGACATACCTCAAGACACTCCTTGCACCTTGGTTTTTATTTTTTCCCAAATGGGGAAATATGTGTTAGAATTGATTTAATTTATTCTTTAGGTATCTTGAAATCAAGACTACACAATATATTAAGAATATTATTTTCTATATTATAGAATAAATCTTAAAGAGAGATAATCTTAAAAAAATCAGTGACCACCATTGTAGCAGCAAGCACCCCAACATCCCCAGGGTGGCTGCCAACACAGGTTCTTAGATCTGCTTTTCTAAAGGAAAGCAACTCAAAATGGGTTAACAAGCTTGCTTTAATCAATCAAAGACATATCATTCATCTAGTTCAGGGGAAAAAGGTCAGTACCCCGAACTTCAAAGTATACAGAGAGAACTTACAAGACAGAGAAACAAATGGATCAATCAGACAGGCTTCCAAACTGTCTAACCATTACATCAATACCAAGTCACAGTTACCAGAGAGGGAAGCATCAACATCTGGATTTTCAAAGCCAGGGGGCTCTCAACAGCTGCCCAGAGTCTCATCTGGTCAGATCACACAAAACTTCTCAAAGGGAGCCCCAAAGCAAAGCCTCCCAATCAGGGCTTATATAGCCTTCTCCTGGCTTAGAGAATGTAACAACCTACTTGACCCACTGCCCAATCACAAAGTATCAAGGTGTGGGCGTTCCTAAAAAAACAAGCTTTCTACCACAGGCTCCAAGTGCACTTAACTTAGGGGCAGGGAAGATTTTAAAAATTTACATTCGTATAACAATCATGAAGAAATTTTTGGTTGATCCTGATAGGATCATAAGTATATATAAGAAAATACCTATACTAGCAATGTTTTGGTGAACTTTATAATGCATTATCTCTTGAATTAAATATCACTGATTAACCTTCTCTGAAACAGTAATTTCACTCTTGGTTCAATAGTTTTGGGATACTCCATTAGAGATGTCAATATCACTTAATGTTATGATAATAGTACCAGATAGTAGCAATGTTGTTAACGTGTTAAGAATTTTGTCCTATTTCTATTTTCTTTAAAGACCTTAAAAATATACATATACATTTTAAACTTGCATCTTAAGGAAATGACTTAGAGGAAGCCACCATAATGAAGGCATGACAAAAAAGGGCCTATCTTATATCAGAATAAAGACATGGGGTGCGGGTAACAAGCGTTTAATTAAATGCCTATTATCTACCATGCACTGGACTAAGCATTTCATACATATTATCTCAATAATAAAAAATAATTTGAGATTTATTTTTAATGTTATTTTGCTGTTTAATTCTGCTATTTCTCATGTAGAATGGTTTAATATTACTACAGATAACCATGAGTTCAATATATATTTATTGATTAGTGAAGTATCACAGTTCATTAAATTACCAAAGCTTTCTTATTTTTAATCCTCAAGGCCCTGTTAAATGTTATAGCTTCTGTTTATTTTAAGGTGTTTTAGTAAAAACACTATCCTCATAAAAGGAAAGAACACAAGTGATTAAAACACCTCCTTCCTTTTCTCCTTTAACCTTTCCAGACTTCAAGTGATATAACATTAAGGCAATTACTTTACAATGTTAACTAGGGATGGATGATTAAACCCAAGGGAAACTGAGTGAGCAAAAAGTCAAGCTGATTTATAATATTTGGTGTTTATCAAAATTGAAAATATATTTTCAAGCAGCTTAACTTCTAAAAACCTTTTGATGCTAAGAATATAAAGTCTATTTTTAAAATGCTACTTATATGTAATCATACAACCACAGATTTCTAGGAATACCAGAAGCCTTTTTACATAATTTTTAACCCCTAATTGCTCTTTTTCCCTTTCTCTGACCTGATATTCGACATAATACTTACCTAAGGAAAGAAATAATATAAATATAAACTAAATATACACATATACATATGCATATGATACAATTTATGAGAATATTTTTCCAAGTAAGATTTTACTTATTAGAGACCAGTTGGCCCTATTTTATGGATTGGTCCACTTAGCCTTTTGTACCAAAAATACTGTAAGAAAAATTTGGTCTTATTATCTTTGTAAACGTTAAAGAAACAACAAAAAAAATTTCTCTGTGGCTCATTATCAATACATTTTCAGGTCTATTTCAAAGAAGCAGTCTAATGCTGCCATGTCTTATGATCATGAAAATAGCCTGATGTAATCTCACCCCATGCCAAACCCTTCATTGTAAAACTGGACTATCTGAATTGATAATGATATCAATATATTACTTTTAGTATTTATTTTTGTCAACACTTAATGGGACTCATATGTGAAAGAATTGGGAAAATTTTAATTTTCAAATGAATTGTTCCAGCTGGTTAAAATACAAAGTTAATAAGGCCAAGGTCATCACAAGAATCCCCAGGTGAGCCAGTTAACTTTCAGTTTGCTTCTTAGCTATGAAAGGCATCTTACCCCATAAGTAGCAGTTTTGTAACTGCTGTACCTTGATGAGAGAGGGGTGAATCTCATAAGATTGAATGCATGACACCTAATCAGACAAAGTGTAAATTCTAAGTGAGGTGCCCCAGTTAAAACAAGGCATATGAAATATCTATTGCTGTGCATAAACTATCCCTGTTACTAACCACTTCATTACTTCCAATACTGACTTATTCTAACATCGCTCTTCTTTCTTTCCTTCTAATCCATTATTTTGTATAATTTTGTCATATTATTCTTTCTAAAATGTGGAAGTTACCACATAATTTCATGCCTAAAATATCTTTCAATCTTACTACAACAAAACATCTAGGATTCAAGGCTCACCACAACCTGGCTTCAGACTTACTTTCCAGGCACCTTATTCCACATTTACGCCCTTCATTTACTCCAAGATCTGAAACAAATTTTGTTTGTTTCTCAAAACACATTTCTTCTTTCCCAACTCCATGTTTTGCCTTTGTTCATGCTGCCTATTGCTAACACATGTTCAAGATCTATAGAAACTCAGATTTCCAAGAAAGAATATGTACTTCAAATGAGGTTTTGCAAGAGGAATGTCCTTTATTAGCTCATGTGTCACAGTATTTGTTTCAAAAATGTATTTACTAAAAGTATAAAGGAAGTGTGCCACAGATGGCATCACTACATTTCCTAGGAGGAGAAGGGAATTGAAGGAGGAAGGATGAAAGGCAGTAGGAGGAGGAGGAAAAGGGTAAGAAGAAGGGGAAGAGAGGAAAGAGAAATTCTTATTAAGAGTATTATAATTGGGGCAGCTAGGTGGCTCAGTGAATAGAACACCAGTCCTGGAGTCAGGAGAACCTGAGTTCAATTCCAGCCTCAGAAATTGACACTTAACTAGCAATGTGACCTTGGGCAAGTCACTTAACCCAATTGCCTTGCCTTCCCCCCCTCAAAAAAACAAAACAGAACAAATAAACAAAAAAATAAGAGTATTATAATTGACTAGCACAGAGGAGACCAGAAAGGGAAAGAGATTCAGACAATGAAGAGGAAAAGAAGTATATAAAAGGAAAAACAAGATCTGGCATGAGTTGAAGGTCTGAACTGCAAAAGTTGTTAAAGAATGGATTGTGTAATTGTCTTATATATGTAAGGATTTTTATTAATTTATCTGTACTCTGCATCAATATTTAAAAAATGAACTCATTTGTTACCAGTCTAGTGCCAGTTTTTTTGCCTCCTTACTTTCCTTGTTCTCAGCATAGAAGTCACCATGGGGATTTTACACAGGACATTAAGGTTGGACAAGTTTATATCTAATGACATTATGCTGTTTATATGTTATAAGATAACAATGAATATTAATCAACCCACATTTAATCACTATCTTTCATTTCTAACATCTCAGAAGCAGAAGCAGCACCCTTTCAATGACTAAGGTCTAGGTAAAAATTGAGACAAAAGATGGCCAAAAAGGAATTGCCTGAAGCTTAAGAATGAAGTTCAGCCAGGAGAGGCTAGGTAATCTTACTTATCTATCATGCTATTACCATGAATTGTCAAATGTTGTTTTGAAGTAAATAGGGGAGTATTTGTTCAGCAGTCATACAAATGTCTTAACTTTCTGGAGAACTGAAAGGGAGAGTAGTAGATGGGGTAGACACTGAGGCCTGGGAAAGACTTTAATTTAGAAAGGCCAAGACCACCTACTACATCCTGGGCCACTGCCAATAGTTTTTGACTTATGTCTTGCCACTGGACTTTGGTGACTCTGGCTGATGATTTTGTGATCTCTGCCTCACTTAAATCTAGTTCAGCCTCATCCAAAATATTGCCCTCATAATGGCATTCGTCCTCTTCGAGAAGGAAGGATGAAAAACAACAAAGTGGGGAGAGACTTCAGAAGTCATGTGGTCCAAACAATATCTACACAAAAATCCCCTTTGGAATATGGGTGTGGGGGATGGAAGGGGGGGTAAGGTCAAAAGATAGGAGTGGGGAAATCATAGAATGAGAGTTTCATAATTGGGAGAAAACCCACAGTCCAAGGACCAGGGTTGTTGTAATCAACCATAAATATTAAGTATTAGAACTGGGATATGAACCCAAGTCTTCTGACTTTAAGTGGATAGGGCTTCTGTTCTAGAGCCAGAAAGACCTAAGCTCAAATCCTCCCCAGATCCTTACTATCAAGTCACTTAACAATCTCTAACTTGGTTTCTTTTTCTGTAAAATAAAAATAATAATAATAGGACCTACTTCACAGGGTTATTAGGAGACTCAAATGAGATAATGCATATGGAAGGCTTTGTAAACCTTAAATTGCTTTATAAGCACTAGGTATTATTTCTCATATCATGCTGCCTTTTCTACTTTTTTTCCTTGCCAAAATGAAAGAAAATGGCTCCATAATAGCTACTTGGGGGAAAGTAGGTAGATTTTTGAAGAATTTCCTTTAATATAGCAGAAGCAAGCATTCTGAAACAAGAGTGAAAATATTTTCTCCATGAAGATATCATCAATCATAGCACACATAATTGTCCATTTCTTCTCAAAAGCATATCTACTGTCCTATCGACCTGGTAGCTCACACAAATGATACCCCAGGAATGTGACTAAAGCAACTTTTTAATGAAACTTCTCTTCCATCACGTTCCATGTTTCACTTCAATTTACCAGCTTATGTGACTGCTATCTCATTCAGGGTTCAAACCATGTACATTCATTGGATACATATTATACTTCACTTTCAGTAAAGACACAAATATCTTATTTTTGTTTCCTTTGGGTTCATCTATCCAGTAGTCACCCTGTAGAGAACAATAGGTCTTACAATGGCACCCTCTGAGAACTGACTGGGGTTTTATCAGGACATATTTTAGCTCAGACTCATTAGGACCTCAAGGAGTCATACCTCCACCAACAGAAATTATATTTCAAACTAGTTCACAAGGAAATTTCTTCTTCAACTGAACGTGAAACCAAAAGCGCACCAAAACAATGTAGCCATGATAGCACTAATTTTTATTTCAACTCAAATGTTTTTAGCCTTGTATTTAATTTCCATAAAGGGAGAGGGAATGAGGATTGAAACAGAGGAGACACAGAGACACAAGAGGTATTCCTGTCACTTTGTCAAATGAGATTTCAATGACATGGGGGGGGGGGATACTGTAATACAATGACTATTAATGAGGCTCCTGTAATACTGTTTTAAGAAACATTATACATGCCTGATTCATTTGTTTCACCTCTTTAAAACAAAAACTACAGGGAAATAATGATTAAGTGATTTTTATGCATATCTCCTATTCAGCCCTCCTAATAATGCTGGCTTCCTTTAAAAAAAATCAGTTTATTTTATCAAAAAATAATAGCTGCAACTCAGAAATATTTTCTCTTGATTATAGTCAACTTTACAATTCTATGCTCTCTTGGTTTCTTTGAGTATCAAGTAAATAGCATAAGAAACATTTAAAATACATTTCTACAAGCCTAGAACAAAACATATACCATATGAAAGGTCACCTTATTCTTTCTTTCAATGCTGCCTTCTAGTTGGAATTATTCAGCTCCATGTAATGCTGATGAGTTTGGGAGGGGAGTGGAGGTGTGGAGTTAGCATTTAGGAAAGGAGTTTCACAAAGGAGAATAAAAGCAGCAATAATAAAACAAATAGTATCCAAAACATAAAAAGATATAATATTGTTATCTGACAGATATCACAAAATCTGGGGGAATAAAACAGGAGGGACTTAAAAGAAATAATCACTTAAAGAATAAGAGGGAGCAGAGAATAATAACTGAAATTGTTTCAGTGGATAGAGTGCAGGGCAGAGTTTGGAAGACTCATCTTCATGAGTTTAAATCTGGCCTCAGGCACTTACTACCCATGTGACCCTAGGCAAGTCACCTAACCTTGTTTGCTTTAGTTCCTCATCTGTAAATTGAACTAAGGAAGGAAATGGCAAAACACTCCAGTATCTTTGCCAAGAAAACCACAAATGGGGTAACAGAGTTGAACACAACTGAAAATTACTAAACAAAGGAATGCTATGATAAAATTTGGTTAGAGACCTAAAGTATTGGGATAGAGGGATATTATAAACAATTACAATTTACTGTGTAAGCATTCAAAAATAACCAAATTTGGAGATACAGGAAAAGGGGTCTATTTGAATTTAAATCCATCTTTATTTTCTATGAACAACTAATTTTCTATTTCATTTTCTACAGCCTAAGACAATAACAGGGCTTTGAGAGATTTAAAGTAGTATTTAAAACACCACCAACTACAACAATGACACTTCCAAGTACCATAAAAAGGCACAGTTCAGAGTGCTAAAGTGTGGACAGATTTTTCACAAAAATTAGCAACTGAAAAAATCATAGATTACAATAGAACAATGCTAAAAACTAATATTACACTTTGGGAAAATGATCTGGAGTATTTATTTGCCTTAAAATCCAATTTCTTCAGTTTTATCGACTGCTCCTTAAATATAGAACAGTGCTTTTTCTTCTACTCATGGTGTTGAATTATAATCCCCACATTATCAAGTTAATATAATAACCAGGATATATCTGTGGTTAATGCCCAGGCTAGCTATAGATTGGGTTTTCAAATACAATAGACATACTGTGTATTTCCATAAACCATAAATGTAGGTTGTTCACGTGAAACTGTTCACTCTCCCATTTTATGACAGGAGCATGATGAATGGAGGCAATTGATGATGTGGAGATTGATCTTGGAATAGGATTTCCTTCCTTGCCCCATTTCTTTTTGCTTGTCAAAAAGAGAGAAGAGCGCTGTACCATGGGCCAATGCTCATGGTACAATGGAACCCAGCTGACCTTCTCAACAAACTGTTTCAAAGAAATGAAACTAGTTTCAAAGCAATGAAAACCACCAAACCATTGCACCTGCTGTTAAAAAAATGGGAAGGGGTTAGAGATGGGAATGGGAGAAAAATGAGTCCAAAAAGTAAAATAAATTTATGCTGCTAATTTTAAAAAATTGCTATTCATGATCAGTACACACAAACAAAGCATGGCACTTGCTATCAGTCAAAACACAAATTAAGTTAGGTAAATAAAAGAGCAAACAGATAAACAAAAGGATATTCTTAGATAAAATAATTTATTCAGGTTCTGTGGTTCAATAATTAAGGATAGGTAATTTGTGGTGAACTATTCTACTTGATGCAAATCATTTCTTCCTGTTTCTCATAAATAAAGCAATAATAGAACTTTTTTTAAAATGGGTTTTCATTTCTGTAATAATTCTCTTACCTTCAGATGATATAACAAAACCTATGTTCAATAATATTTTTTAAAAAACTTTTTATACAACCATTTTTTTCATGGTTAATTTTTTTTCAATTATTTTGAAGGAAAAATGGCACTGCCTCCTTAAGAAGCTATATGCCTATGTCTGTCAAAAGCAGGTGCCAGGTTGTAAAATGCTGAAGGCTACAAAGCTTATTTAAGAAACTTATTCCTTCAAAATACTAGTAGAAAATAAGGGAAATGAGTGACATACAAGTTAGCTTCCAGAAGAGCCCATGATTGGCAAAAAATATTTTTAAAGTACAAAATAAATATTCTTTTTACCATTCATAGCAGTTAATATTTATGTAACATTTTAAATTTATCCTAATGTTTATCTTATTGATATTTTTATAGGAAATAAATTCCATATTCTCTGGTTACTGTGTAAAGATAACAACCTCTTTACTTCTTTTGATAATTCTTTTCCTTGACATAAAAATAACATGTTCTAGCTTTGCCAGTTTCCATGATATTCATATTATATATATGTATATATATATTTATGTATGTGTATACACACACTTTATATTCATATACTATACTTTGTTCAATGATTTTCAAATATAGGAAACACAGAATTGTTTTTACAAAGTTTACATTGAGGGCTATTTTATATATTGTGCTTTTGCGGTAGAAAAGACCACACTTTAATTGGGAAATGACAAGGAAATATGGTAAATTAATTTAAAATTTAATGTTACTGAGTCATAAAAACAAGATATTAGACTAATTTAAAGAAGCAGGAATTCTTGCATGACATGAGGTAGAAGACTGAGGATATTAGTATAAATAATATCTATAAGAGAAGAAATGGTATTTATGATAAAAAATAAATCTCTGCATGATTATAATAATTAATTTTAGCTCCAGAAACATGATTAGAAAAGGTAGCCTCTTCCTTACAATGGAAAGGGGGTGAACTCTGGGCGTGTAAATTTCCACTTGTTGTTGTTCAGTGAAGATGTGGCTTTGGTTGGTTTTACTGAATTTTTTCTTTCCTTTTTTTAATCTTTTGTAAAAAGGAAGGTTTCCTGGGTAAGGAAGATGTTTTCCACAAATGAATGTAAAGTTCAGTTTTGGTTTTTTAAAGGAACAAATGAAGAAACATAGCTAAAATGAATAATTTTTGTGCTCTTTTTTCTTCCTGTCAAGTATCTCGAAGGGATTCATACTACATTGTAGGACCTCTGTTCAAAAGATATATAACAATTTTATAACTGTCCTTGAATAATTCAAAGTTATTTTGCAACAAGTTTGAATTAATTTATGTCTCCAACAGCAGCAAATTAGCGTGCCTGTTTAAGGTACTATACTTCAACTTAAGATACTGTCTTCTACAAAAAAAAAAGTTAACATTTCAAGAGTTCCTTACAAAGGTTTTTGTCATAAGAACCTTGCTATATAGTACAAGGTTTACTTCCACATTACAGTTGAGGAAATTGATTGTGAAAGAAATCAAATGCCTTGCTTGTAGACACAGAGCTAGCAAATGTCTGATTTCACAAACAGCACTATTGACATTACACACACAAATAATATAGCATTAAAGCACTGTCAGGCTTATGTCAAACCAAACCAGAAATGGAGCCAAAGTTAGAACTTAAGAATTATATATTCGCTTTCCACTTCTGAACCAGAATTCAGTCTCTATCTTACTTTATTTTAAAGTCACTAGTATTTCAAGGTTGTGTTGTTTTTTTTTTTTTAATGTTCTGGGGAAAGTGAAAAATCATAGAAGCAGGGATCCTATCAGATCAAGTACACATTCACTAATCTTTTTAATTCCTATAAGCAACTAAAAGAGCCCAATTTTCTATCACAAATAAATATATACCGTGCTGCATTTCAGATTGCTGGTGGTACTCCACTATTTATGAGTTGACATCTCTATTGATTGCAGTCAAGTATTAGTTATGCCACTAAAAATAGAGAAATTTTTATTGATTTTCAAGAACTCTCTTAATTTTAAGGGAAAAAATCAGAGTTGCTCTATGCATTCACCTGTTATTTGTAGACTGGAGGTTTTAAAGATATTCTGTTGAAGTTTGGTGGTTCTATCCTGTGTGTACTTGTTAAAATTCTTACGAGTTATCTAATAAAACAGCATCATTCTTTTATCTTTCATAATTCTAAGTTCAGGTACAATGGATTTTTATTTCTAAATCTATAATTTATCAAAGAGAAATATATCCTCCTAGTCTACAAGTTCTTTGCCTGATTTTCTCTTCATTTTTTTCTTTTTCCTAAGGAAAAAAAAAATCACATAATGATAGTATTCATTAAACAGAAGATAACTTTGGAAATCCATTAAGTATTTCTTAATGTTTGATATTAATCTCACATTTTGCTTTTTTACCCTTTCAAATTTATAGTGGATAATGGTATGCTATTCCCAGAAGACCAAGAGTCATCAAGAGACACCGTTTTGGGGTATATTTTTTATCTTTACATGACATCTTAACTCTCGAGTTCTGCCAAAGGAAGATACATACTTTTCTGTTTCACATTCCTCCTAAGGAACTGCTTTTGCATCTCTACCTTCATGTATCATGACTTCATAAAGAAAAGCTCCCCAAAGACTAAACTAAGTAAATAAGTAGTCTCCACTGACTTGATTATCCTGGTAAAAAGGATTATTATCTCAATCTTAAAATGTATGTAATATCTTCTTGGGAAAATCATTTAGCTCATGCTATTCTTTCCACCAGTACCACCACCAATTTCACCAATAATGACTGATCTTCTGAGTTGCGAAATTGTATTTCATTTTTTAAAAAATGAATTTGTGTTCTCAAAGAGATAAATGACCTCTATAAAATTCTACACTATTAGTCAAGTTGTATTCATTGAGGACATAATACTATAGAATTAATTCAGTAAAATCATCCCTACCTCTTATTTTTGTGGAAAGAAATATCTTCAATGGAATAAATCACATATAATAAGTATAAAATAACAGGATACAATTTTCTAAAATGTAGAATTTTATTTTATTTTTCTCAGTGATAACATTTCTGCTTCAGAACAAATTTTCATTATCAGGTTTAGAATTCTTTACTAGTCTCAGCATATTGCTTCTCAAATTCAGTTGTAAAGCTTTTACCATTTCCCTTAGCCATGTGGAGAGGATTCTCAGAGACTGACAAAATATACATTTTAATAAAGATATAGCAAACAATAAGATTTGGCAAAATCCCCTAAAGGGATAGAGAAACTATATGTCATATATTTAGGCTGCTACATATAAGCAGCTTTTTTTGAAGAACAAAAAGTAATCTCTAATTTTTTTTCTTTTTCTAAGAGCTAATAATTTATTTCAAAGTTCAAATTACAATTAGTAGTTGTTTATTTCAAATTAGAAATTTCACGTGATCATTGCAGAAACCTGTGAGAATGACTCAGTCTCCAAAGGCATCTGTTAGATGTACTGTAAACAGAAAGACTGGAATGCATGCTGAATCCAAAAAATGAAAAGAGCTAAACTGGGAATATACTAAATCAATACTCTGATTAATGACTCATTCTACTTTCTGTCCAAGCTGCACGTGCTGACACAGCCTGAAAAATAAGCAGAAGACAAGAGGAATCACTGTACCCTGTCATAAAGCAGAGATGCTTTATTTCAAATGAAATCCTGTGGGCTTAAGGAGTAGCTCCAAATAGGTGTTGATGCAGGGGAAAAAATACAAGGAAATACCCAGCAAAGCAAGTTAGTTAGGGCAACCAAAACCAACACATCCTATAGCTCATCACCTTCTTAAATGAAGCATGAGAAAAAGGAAGAATATTCTGCTATTCTCCATAATTTAAACATGGAGAAAGCTACCTCTGCTTCACTTTTTCAAATTATATATCTAGACTTTTAAAATTTTTGTCTGATTGTTAATTAAAGAAATATTTCATTTTTATTTTTCTCCAAAGATTTTTTAAAAATTTTGTCTAAAAGCTAAGAGTTATAAAATATTTCAACAATGTATGGAAGTTTTAGTGTCTTCTTTCTTCAAATGGATAAACTGGAAAAGTATACCTTCAGGAAAGTTTCCATTAAATGGACCAGTGGCATTTTCATCTACTTCTTTAGAACCTTAAAAATTAAAATAATAATTTGTTTTGTCAAGTGTTTACTATCTTGGATTACCTATTCTCTTGCATATATTTTATATACAAAATAAGGGAGGTAGTACAGCCTAATGAAGTGGACTCATAATTATGAATACCTGGTCTCAAAAAAACCAACCCCCCCCCCAAAACAAACGAACAAACAAAACTGGCTAGGCAACTCTGCTAAGTCACTTTAAACTTTCAGCACCCAGGGAAAACTCTCTAAGAGTTCAAAGTTCCAAAGAAGCTATATACATCTGAATTGGTAGAGGGCATTCCCTCACATCCCAGAATATACATATATACCTACATACTTAAATAATATCTCTATATGCGTGTGTATGTATATATGAATATTACAGATTCTGTTTCTTGTTCCCATATGTATGTGTTTATGCATATGCATTTATACATACCTGTTCTAGCTATATATGAATATATTCCACACACATTTAGACAACATTAAAAGTTTTAGAAAAGTTCAAATATAAATATCCCCTAAGTTTTGGTGAAATTTTATGGAAGAGAGTAAGTACACAATACATTTTGTCTTTTTTTAAAAAGAACTTTGAAAATTTAAAATTTCAGTTTTTTCTACAATATGAAATTTTAGCAGCAAGCCCCCCAACATCCCCATGGTGGCTGTCAACACAGGTTCTTAGATCTGCTTTTCTAAAGGAAAACAACTCAAAATGGGTTAACAAGATTACTTTAATCAACCAAACATACATCATTTACCTAGTTCAGGGGACAAAGGTCACCACCCCGAACTTCAAAGTATACAGACAGAACTTACAAGACAGAGAAACAAACAGATCGAGCAGACAGGCTTCCAAACTGTCCAACCATTATCAATACCAAATCACAGTTACAAGAGAGGGAAGCATCAATATCTGGGTTTTCAAAGCCAGGGAGCTCTCAATAGCTGCCCAGAGTCTCATCTGGTCAAATCACACAACACTTCTCAAAGTGAGCCTCAAAGCAAAGCCTCACATCAGGGATTATATAGCCTTCTCCTGGCTCAGGCAATGTAACATCCCTCTTGACCCACTGCCCAATCACATAGCATCAAGGTGTAGACATTCCTGAAAACCAAGCCTCCTGCCACAGGTTCCATGTGACCATATTCAGCCTATTAGGGGGCAGAGTATATTTTCAAATCAAGAAAGGTTCTCAGAGTCTCTTAAGCCTACCAAAGGGCCTAGAGGCAGGGAAGATCTTTAAATTTGCATTTCCATTACAGAAATAGACAAAAATAAGTGAATATATTACTTCTAAAAATCTTATAAAATCAATGACTGGAAATAAAGCATCCACTATTCAGTGTTCTTTTTTTCTAAGGGGTTTAGAAATTAAGTTACACTGTCATTCTCTTGAGCTAATAAGAAACTAGACACTTTTCTAGATCATCAGCCACCATGCTTTTCTAAATGCCTAGAAATTTAGTCAGTCACTTTAAAAGCACTTAATGAATACTAGCCTTTTGCAGTTCAAGGCATTATATACTACATCCAAGTGCATAAGAAACTGAAGACATTTTATTGCTCCTTAAAATGCTTACAGTCTAGTAGATTTTTATTATCAATTTATAGATTGACTTTTAATTCAAATTAGCTTATCAATAAATGTTTTTTATATGAATAGACAGTATCTTATTTTCTTTGGACCTTCATCAATTTAAGAGATTGAAATAAATTAAAGATTTGAAGGTAGAAGTCAATCAAAAACTTTTTTTTGGCAACTTTAGATACTCCTGTGAGGTTTGATCAAATGAGTTTTGATTTTGTTAATAATATTATTCACTGCCCTTCATCCTTCATATCATATATAGCTGGTGACCAAAAGTCTACTGGTAGGAAGCATGATAGGGTGAAAGGATCATAGGACTTGGAATTAAAAGGTCTGGATCCAGTCCCATTTTTGCCTTTATTAGCTGGCTGATCTGAAGTAAGTAACTACTTTGTTAAAGAGCTTTAGCTTTCTCATCTGCAAAACTGAGCTAGTTGAATGAAATTAAATGAAGATCCTTCCAAACTAATATTCTAAATATCTTTATCTTTTGAGTCTTTCTTTGCCTTTCCTTTTAGGTAGCCTTGCTCTAGGCTTACATTTCATTTTTCATCTTACCTCTTTTTTTGTCCATATTCTATACTTCCTAGCTTTAATTCAGTTTAGCTGGTTTTAGTCATGCCTGACTTTTTATACCCCCATTTGGGGTATTCATGGCAAAGATACTGGAGTAGTTTGTCATTTTCTTCTCCAGCTCATTTTATAGATTTGGAAATTGAGGCAAACAGGCTTAAATGACTTACTCAGGGTCATGCTTACTCACTTACTCAGTGTCTGAGGATGGATTTGAAATCAAGTCTCCCTGACTCTAGGCCCAGTCCTCTATCCACTGTGCCATCTAGTAGCCCAATACTATTCAATACTATTCATTTGACATAGGAGGCCCTCACCTCACACACATATTTGAAACAGTGTTCCATTTATCAATAGTTGAAGACCCTGGAATTCAATGGTAGAACTTTAGATTTGGAATCTGAGGCCCAGAGTGGGGGTTATAGCTTTGTCAATTAGCACTTGCGTGGCTTTGGGCAAGTAACTTAACTTCTCTGGGACTGCTTCCTCAGTTGTAAAAGGAGGACCCTAGACTCAATGACCTTTAATGTTTTTTTTCACCTTGACCCTAGGAATCTGTGATCCTAGGAATGGATACCAAGTGGAACATGTCCTATAAAATAAAATCTA